>AP028432.1:8296432-8600175 GCA_036509395.1 Antheraea yamamai
TTGAAAATGTTTGTAAAAATATTATTTGGTAACTGTGCGTGTAACTGAAAATGTATTAACAAAACTAACGCTACATATTTTATAGTGATTTGGTTTCTTGTTGTAAAACTTTTCCGCATTCATGGTTTATTTATTTATTTATTTTAGGGTCGTCAACATGATAATACACTAGTAAATGTATTAAAAATAAAGGACTACTGGGATTTTCACTATAAATCTAGGCGATATTCAGAGACAACTACAGCATGCTCCAATAATAAATTAAATATCGGTTACATAAGACTTACATTATCTTGAAAACAAACACCGTCTTTTAATCGTTTGAACTTCAGCCCGAATTTTGGCGTAAGGTATTTCTCTACCCAACACTATTAGGGATGAAATGGATTAGCCTGGGGAGTTACGCACGTTTCACCATCCTAATTAAATTGATCTGTTATTATTTCGGCGACAAGGGTCGCTTTGTTTACCATAGTAAATGCTTTTAGGGAACAACGACTTTAAGATAAATAAATAATACGAGTATTTCTTTGTGTAATAATTTAATATTTTAAGATATAGTGAACCTTGCAGTGTTTTACTGTAGAACTATCACTACGACAAACACTCCTGCTTTTTTCCGGTTCTCAAAGGATGATGTTTGCAACATCAACTGCGTTCTAATTTAACCCTTAGGCATGTAGACATATTAGGACTACTTTATTGACTGGATTACAGTCCTTTTGAAACAACTAATACTATAGGCTGCCATTATCTCCTTAACAACAAGTAAATTAAACGCCTATAAAATCTTCTGTACTTGTCAACCGATTTTCTTCTGTTTTTGTGATTAGTAGCTATTGATGATGATGAATTTATTGATATTGTGATTAATAACAAATGGAAACAGGTCATTTTTTTCCATACCTTCCACAAGTCGAAGCCTTTTATTTATAAGTCTTTATTCATTGAAATTTACGATCCTTGTCTACTAATCTATAGTATTTATACCATCTTAGTCAAAAAACTTAAACAATATTAAAGCTAAAAAAATGAGTTATAGTAAAATTTTGACCATCGGACGACAACTATAAAAACAAATATATAGTTTCATTTACAAATGAAATAACATGATGACGTAATAAAGAGTCTTATATTTGCAAGAATAATTACAGAAACCGATAGTAATTTGGGCCTTTACTCATTTTTCATATTAAATAAAATAAGATTTATCAACATGAAGAATATCGATATGATCAACAAAAAATCCAAATGTATATTGTTTTCGTGAAAGAATAAAGTAGATCGTATTGTAATCAATTGAATACATGATTTATTTAATAAAATAGTTCGAAGTCATCCTCGTAAATACACAACACACAAATTCAAATGCTAACGTTAACCTCGCTTTATTCACTGGAACCGAACCGACTGAACGTTAAACTATTAAAGGTCTAATACAGAACAAAAAGGTTCTGTTACTCGACGCATTCGACCTATTGCTCGTGAGTTGCGGAAAACTACTTGTAATTAATTATTATACCCATTTGTAAAGGGGTACACATATTGGATGTTACTAACTCATTTTTGACTAATAGATTATTTAAAACTTGATAGGAGCCGCGACTTCCTTTTTTTTTTATTAACGTGGGGAAATCCCTTATGGATACACCACCCTCTTGGGGGAGAGGATGGGTTATGTCCGACTCGCACAGACTAAAACCCCACGGTGTACCACCCGACCGTATTGTTGGGGCGGCGAGGGATCAATCTACGCTATTCCCCTTTGATAGCCGCCCCAACGGTCCACCCTGCGGAAGGTGGCCGCTGGGCTCCGTCCTAATAGGGAGACAGACTGGGTACACACCAGCTGCCTCCACTCGTCTACCGGACCTGTGCAATGTGGAGATAGCCCCCCCCCCCCGGCCCATCCCCTCAGGTCCGGCAACGGTGGAGGGAGGAGAAGGGCAAATCGCCGCCTCCTCCCTCCAGTCCTCCGTTGGCGGAGAGGGCCACTCAGAGGATTATCTTCGCGTACCCTCTCCGCCGCCTCCTTCTGCGAGATGACGTCCTCGCAGAAGGAGGTCATCGCATTCCATGCCCCTTCGCTGCCGAGCATGGCTGAAACCACACTCGACAGCGACAAATCCAACCCTACCGCCGGAGTCAGAATGCGGCGGCCGCGACTTCCTTCACGTGACAATATTTTTGGAAAGAGAACTACGTAGTCTATATGAAAAGTAAGTAGCTTTTTAGTTTTAATACAATTTTATCTATATTGCTCAGCTCGTAAGAAAGAGTTGAATCATAGCTAGCATAAATGCTTATTCATACTGATTGACCAGCACTCGAGTATTACGTGTTCTAACACCTAAATTTTCCGACACTCTTATGTACATAGATTATCTCTTTGTTATTTAAAACACTAATCCGTAAAATTAAGTTTCATAAGTGCTAACTGTTATTGACTAATAATCAGTACAGTAGTTAATAAATTGAATAACATACTTGTCCGCAGAACCACAAAAATTATAATAATGAACGATTTTTGCAATTGAATATTAGTCAATAAAAAATATAGTTTTCTGCCTTCTCCCTCTTCGATTTACAGGTATAATATTTAAATATTATAGAGCCTGTTACTTCCACAACTAAGAAGAATCTAAAGACACCTCGTGTATCCATCCATAATCCATCAAACTATAGAGTATGTTAAAGAAATAAATATATGGGTACATTCTAACAACATTACCCCTTTTTATACAGAAAGTTTAGAATTTAAACTGACAACACTATCCGCTGATAGTGAAGAAAAACATCAAGATTAAGCCTAAACTTAAGCAATGTTATTGTGAGACCACCGGGAAAACATAAAACTGAATTTCTTGGATTTTAAAATCGCCAATACAACGCGTCGAGGTCTGGTGATTATATCATTACTTTACTTCGGGATAAGGCCTATGACCCTCCAGTGGGTCTCTTACAGGCTGATGGGATGATAATGATTATATCAAGAGTTGTACAAATAAACAATATAACTAACATACGTTTCAAAAATGCACTATAACTAACTATTATGCACCAATTTCATTATCATATTTTGAAGTTTAAAAATTATAATCAAGAACTGGTTTAAAATTAAAAATAATAATGTTGATTTACGATCCACAAAATAAAAAAGATTGTAAATGACTATTAAATCTAACGCACAAAGAAACTAGATAGATTATATTATTTATTCCTAAATAAGTCATTCTTTAAATTCAATACAACTTTTATGTAAATACAATATTTGAAGACCAACTCTAGCTATAAATCAAATTTCGTTATAAAATTATATCGTATAGTTACACAGTACATTTTTTTCGTTCATAAATGTAGCGAATTAATTAGTTTATGACATCAAAAGCGACCAATAAACTATGAAGATGATTGATTTTGTCACCGTAATGTATTCGAGACAATATTTTAAATAATTTCTCTAATAAAGGCAGAAAATGTCGTGATTATATCACCAACATTAAACGAAAAAATAGCAAGCTAATTTCATTCTGTATAATTGGAACGGACTCTGTACACGAGACTTTACTGAAGTGACCGCCGCGCCTTGTCACGCCGCCCGCGTCCGGCAGGTTGCGATAACGCCTCAGCAAATCCAGTGATTAAATTTCCGCGAATATATATAGAATATTCAATTATACTATACGTATATTATCCTCTCACAGTATAAAATGCAGCGTCTCTCTATTTTATACAGGTTTCCATCTCATTTGTTAAGTAATCAGTGTAAAACGTAAATTAAATTAACTATCAATCCTGTTGCATTATTTATCCAAACTATTAAATATTAACCAATAAAATGCTGCAGATATTTGTAAAAGTAATTATTTAAAAATCAAGGGTATTATAAATCTCACATATTAAAACCACATTGACAGATTTTACGTAATAAAACAGACTAAAAGTTATAAATGTTCCATGCTAATACGAATCTTAATAGAATTAAATAATTTCATTATCATAGTTGACTACATTACACCGTTACACTTTTAATTATGTCCCATTTTTAGGTAATAAATGATATATGCAAAAAGGCCCTGCAATAGGAATTTAGATATAAGGACGTAATGTTTAAAAATCCTTATTAAAATACCTTCACAATAGCTTTCTTCATCACGCAATCAAAGCCGCGGGTCTAATTACTATACTATATTATGTTTATATAGTGCATAACGATACTATGCTTAAGTTCGTTGTGTTAAAGTATTAAAATCGTTCGTTAAAGTCGTTAAAATATCAATCCGATGTTCGCAGGTTCGAACCCTGGCATGTACGAACGATTTTTTCGGAATTTACTCATGCGCATGTAACACTATCGGTTAACGGTAAAGGAAAACACCGTGAGGAAACCTTAACTTGAGATATGTTCTTGTAGTATTACAGTATGTGACAAAACGTAGAACGGTGGATTTCTCAGAGTTTGAGATCCCAATACGTTGTGGACTCGCGTAGTGATTACGCCCATACCTTCCTTCGGGAAGAGGCCTATTGGCCCTGCAGTGTCCCTTACAAGTTGATCATGATAATGATGGGTAAGTTACTGTCAGATGAAGAGAAGTTATGTCGGATGTATTTTATTCTTTTATCGCATATCAACATTGTATGATTCCCTGATAATTTTCTGAAACAATTAAAATATAGAATTGGCAGACAATATTAATTTCTCATACAACTATTTAAGAGACTATATAAGTGGTACATAATTATACGAAATATATTAAATTAATTAATTTCCTTTCGAGTTTACAGGGACGTAACAAACCAATCAGCACTTGTTCACCGTCTACCTATTGAAAGTTTGCTTTTAACATTACGGGCTGAGTTACGACCGCTGACAAATATTGTACATCTGTCAAACTGTAAGAATACGCTACCGACAATATAAATTCAACTTCGACATCGAATCGACCTCAATTAATTTATCGAGATAATTTGAATTCACCAATTCCTTCACAGTATTAATCTAAATAACCTGCAATAATAGAATTACACAAACAGTCGTGACATGAACACAATTTGAAACTGTTAAATTATAACATTTATCTATACTAATATTATATAGCTAATCTTTTTTTATATCATAGGAGGCAAACGAACATGTGGGTCACCTGATGTTAAGTAATCACCACCGTCCATAGACACTAGCAACACCAAAAGAGTCGCAAATGCGTTGCCAGCTTGCGTTTGGGGTGAGGGGGTGGGTCTCCGGAGCTCCCCACTGACCGAACGAAACGCAACAACACAAGCACTATTACTTCACGTCGGTTTTCTGCGAGAGGGTGGTAGTATCCCGGACGAGCCGACCCATTCATGCTGAAACCAGTAATAGTTTCAGCATGACTTTACCACCTATAAAATCGGTAGTCGGGAACTACTGGTGAGATTTGAAAAAATAGATAGCTAATTTATCAAGAAAGGGTATATCAATGAAATCTTCTGTTTCTATATTTTCGTAACGTTATATTTAAAAATTACTTTATTAGACTTTGTATATAAAATATCGTTTCCTGTGCGTATATTATGAACTAAATAAGATAAAACAACATACAATTCTATTGAAATTAATGATTAAGTTAGAATTAGAATAAAATATATATTTATTTCAACGCTAAACTTACGTAAAAATATTTGGAATGTAGCCTTTAAATTAATTTAAATCGAGAACTAAATTAATTTACGCTTCTATTAAGTTTGAAATTATATATAAAAATAGATAAGTGATTTTACTTTAAAAACAGCAACTGTTGGTTAGTAGGAAGCCTGAACAAACCTTATGCAATAAAAAAGGCACCTGGAGCGTAAGGAGCAATTTATATTGAGCACTTAACAGTCCCCGAGGAATACACGAGCTAAATCAAGCAGTGAAGTGCCTCGCTTTAACCAACGCTTAAAATGTTTTATCCTTTAGCTTCAGGCGAAACACTTAACCGCCAAAGTCGAATTCTATGATGAGTCTAAACGTCTAAATATTTTGGAATCTCATATTCAAGTATTTTTTTTAATTTTGACGTGATAGAGAAGCGCTGTCGGCCTAAGCGGTCGACTTGTGACGCATCTATCTCTGACCCACTCCATCGGCCGATGCGTTTGAGTAAAAAAGACACAACGGCAGCATACAACCTACACGTGAACTGTTTTGTCAATTTTGTGATAATAAATTCCATTCAATTCATAAAAGTGTGCACTTTTTCATTAATGTTTTCTTATAACATGAAGACGTAAAATTATCGTCCGTAAACTGACTTTACAGATAACCAATTATTTAAATATAAAACCATTCATGCTGTATGCATTTGAGTGCTGGGCTACGAAAGAGATGAATCAGAAAAAATTACATGTAACAGAGATGCGAATGTTAAGGTAAACGTGTGGTAGACTAGACTGGATAAGATTAAGAATGAGTATATCAAAGGAAGTTTGAGAATAGGATAGCGACAGAGAAGTTGAGGAGTAATAAGTTAGCTTGGTATGGGCATGTCATGAGGAGAGATGAAAACCATATAACTAGAAAGGTTTTGGTTATAATGGTAGACGGCTATAAGAGTAGAGGAAGACCGAAAAAGGTATGAATGTAATGTGTGAAAAGTGATATGTATGTAAAATGTGTAAATACTGAGATGACATCTGATAGAGGAGAGTGGAAAAGGAAAACATGTTGTGCCGACCCTACTTAGGTGGGATAAGGGTAAGAAGATGATAATGATGATGATTTTCAAGGTTTTTTTTATACTTATTCAATATACCGTTGTTGAGATATCTTAAGAGGTACCAGCTGATCAGACACCGCCAGTGTGGTCTCCGCCACGGTCATTCGTCTGGTGATCTTCTGGTTTACCTCACACAAAATGGACTGAAGCTATAGAGAGCAAGAAGGAAACATTGACAGTTAGTGCTTGACAATTTCACCTAATGTTAAATGACGACGTGGTATATAGTGACAAACACGCTAAGCCTAGAAGAGGGACTGGCTTTCAAGTGAAGCTGCTGGAATGTTCCAGCAATACAGCCGCTTGGTGACAGACTTACAACTTAAAAGTAGTAGCTAGTCAGGCGAGAAAAACCCTACCACCATGCTAAGGCTTAATCTCGATATTTTCTTTCATCTTAATCTCCGATTCATTCGCAAGTAGGTTCGAATACCTACGCATCATCACATATTTATTTCTGTCTCATATAAAAATTATACACATTACTCCCTTCTATTTCCTACTACAGGAGAAACATTACTCTCTTGTACTCTCCCTATTTGAGGCAATTTTTCAAAGGTTTACGTAGAGATGAGAGCGAAAAATAGATATTGCATAGTTTGTCACGCAAACATCGTGTACACAACACAACGGTGATACCCGAATCAATTTACATAATACACGTAGCGTATACTTGAATTTAAAAATCAGCGACACAAGATGGGATTGTGAGATAAAGTTATCCGGGTTTTATCCAGCTACCGTCGCCCCTCATATGTAAAGTGACGGCCGAGCGGAGCCTGCCTCTGACATAAAATGCACGCTAAAGGACGCATAGCTACAGTACGGACCGGTCTGTGAAAGACTATGCAATATGTATGCAGTTTAAATATTTCCTTCGCACAAAATGAGTAATGTGTTATTTTTTTAAACAATTCTTGTAGGAACTTTTTATGTTAACAATACATTGATAACTAAATATTATTTGTAATAAGTGTTATCATTAGAGAAACATTATTGCAGAATGTATGACAATTGCACAGTTAATTATTTATATGTCATCAATAAATGTTCGCTAAATATTTAAGGTAGGTAAACGAACCTTAATCACCTTTCAATAATTGTAGAAGGAGGAGGGTTAAATAACGATTAGAAAGATAAGATAATTAAAATAATTACAGAAGAAATTTTAGATTTAATTTATTTACCTAATTATTCACCTATAAAATTTAGGATACTAGTTTTTTCTCGCGACTTCGCTCGCGTTAACGTAGGTCCGATCTATCTCTCTAGAACAGTAAAATGTTTTCTGAATGATCGGTTCCCTATATCCTTTTCTGTACCCCTGACGTATAATTGAGCAAAATTTCATGATATTCGATTGAGTAATTAAAGCGGGGAAACGTAACAGACAAACTCACTTTCGCATTTATAATACTAGTTAGGATTCGGATATTATTTAATTCATTTATATTTTCTATTTAAGCATGTGATATTGTCTGAAATATTTTGAAGTACCAAAAAAATGCGTTTTGTAATGACAATTTTCTTTTACGAAACTCGAACAATCAAAGAACGATAATAGTTATCGATATAATAGCGAATAATAAGAATGTAAAAATTAATAATGGCTTTCAAACAATTATAGTCATTAATTAAGACATACAAGTATCTTGACCTCTTTTTTATTCACAGATGTTATAGTTAAGTATCAAGTCACTCGTAGAATTAAGACGAAACAAACGACATAAAGTCCTAGTTAATCTTTTTAACCGCTTCAAACATAAGTTCGAACTTGTGCGTAATATAGTCAAGAATTTAATACAAAACAAAGTTAAACTATTATTATAGGATTCTAATATTGGCATTTACTTCTCGTTATATACATACAATACATTATAATACGTATTTATACGTAAATTTATGTTCTGCGTAACTTCAGAGCAAATAACCAATCAACAATATTCAGAGCGGTTAAAAAGTTTGGTGAAGACTATGTATGTTAAAATTGATCAAGTTTTTTAGGATACACAGCATGGCAAAAAATGGACATACATACATATTCTCGATAAATAGTATTCTCCTTTATGCAGTTGGGTATAAACGACAATTATAAATTAACAATAATTATGAATTAAGTCAACTTTTGATACGTTTACTCTGATAGTAGACACTGATAGAAGGTACCTTCCAAGTATTTCCAACGTTAACAAAATTATCACTACACATTATAAAACAAAGTCCTCTGGCACGTCTGTATGTCTGCCTGTTCGCGTTAAACTTAAAAACTACTGAACGTATTTTCATGCGGTTTTCACCATTCATGAGGAAAGTCTAGAGATACGATATGTCAAGGTTTTTTTAAAATTATCTTATTGTTCTTAGTTTCGATTTTTGAAACAGTAAATAAGCAAAAAAAAAAATTTAAAATATACTTGTGATTTCTGAACACTATAAACGTTTTATAAATTAATACGCTTCCTGTGACATACGTCTTTTTTGAATAATACAAAATCTTCCATTACAAAATACATTTCTAACAATACAACTCTTATATAAAGTTTAAAATCAATTACAATAGTTTAATAGCACAGTTATTTTACCGCAATCTGTGAACGGTCGGATGCATGTGAGCGTTACCCTGCAACGCGTGTTATCCACCTTCGCGGTGCAAGAGAGAACATTTTATTTCCCGGCTTCGTTGCAATATCGTGGATAATCCCCGTTTCTGCAACTTGTGCCGGTATTCTTTTTGCCGGCGCACCGCGTACGACTAAGTATCGATTCACATAGGAATAAGGCAGAACAAATAATAATAGAAAAGTTCTTCGTACGTTCCATATACATTTTGTCGTATGTTTTAAATGATTCATCTCGATTTCCATGTGTGTAATATCATAATGTGGGTCATAAGTGTTTAAATCTGTACCAATATTATAAAGCAAGAGGGTTTTTTGTTTGGTTGAACGCGCTAATCTCAGGATCTATTAGTGCGATTAAAAAAAATCTCTCAGTGTTCGATAGCTCATTTAGCGAGGAAGGCTATATACTATATATCATTACACTGAGACAAATAGAAGCGGAGCACCGATGAAGAATATTTGAAAATCCGCGTTTTCTTTCATTTTGAGATTTCCGCTGCGTGTTAGCGTTAGCCAAAAGTAACTATTTCACTTATTCGTAATCGTATTCGTAGCTAGTAATTTATACAGAAAACTTCATCGTACGTCCTGTAGAGATTTTGTTATATGCTTTAAATTATTAATATATTAATGGAAATAAATGTTTCATAATTATTTAAACAGCGACTCATCTCGATTCCCATATCTGTAATGTCCTAATGTGGGATCATAAGTGTTTAAATAATTTATATCAATTTTTGGGGCTTTGATATTCACAGTTGATCAAAGTCATAAAAAGCTACGCAAGAATCTTCATACAGTTTTTTTGTTGCGCATAATTTTAAATCTGTGATATCTCCTAAAATATTCATTCATATGCTATAAAGGAAAATTTTGAACTGCATTAAACGTAACATCATAACAATTTAATTAGATAAGGGTCAATAAAACTTAAAACTTTGATCTAAATAGCGTCCCAAATAACCAATGAATTTTTTGATAGTTTCTAAATGATAAAAATGTTTGCTGTAGGTTATGGCCCAAGAGCCCGCGGTCGCCAGACCTTTGTTATTTTGATAGTTTCTAAATGATAAAAATGTTTATTTCTAAATGATAAAAATGTTTGCTGTAGGTTATGGCCCAAGAGCCAGCGGCCGCCAGACCTTCGTTATTTTGATAGTTTCTAAATGATAAAAATGTTTGTTTCTAAATGATAAAAATGTTTGCTGTAGGTTATGGTCCAAGAGCCAGCGGCCGCGAGACCTTCGTTATTTTGATAGTTTCTAAATGATAAAAATGTTTGCTGTAGGTTATGGCCCAAGAGCCCGCGGTCGCCAGACCTTCGTTATTTTGATAGTTTCTAAATGATAAAAATGTTTGTTTCTAAATGATAAAAATGTTTGCTGTAGGTTATGGCCCAAGAGCCAGCGGCCGCCAGACCTTCGTTATTTTGATAGTTTCTAAATTATAAAAATGTTTGCTGTAGGTTATGGCCCAAGAGCCCGCGGCCGCCAGACCTTCGTTATTTTGATAGTTTCTAAATGATAAAAATGTTTGTTTCTAAATTATAGAAATGTTTGTTTCTAAATGATAAAAATGTTTGCTGTAGGTTATGGCCCAAGAGCCCTCGGCTGCCAGACCTTCGTTATTTTGATAGTTTCTAAATGATAAAAATGTTTGTTTCTAAATGGTAAAAATGTTTGCTGTAGGTTATGGCCCAAGAGCCCGCGGCCGCCAGACCTTCGTTATTTTGATAGTTTCTAAATGATAAAAATGTTTGCTGTAGGTTATGGCTCAAGAGCCCGCGGCCGCCAGACCTTCGTTATTTTGATAGTTTCGAAATGATAAAAATGTTTGTTTCTAAATGATAAAAGTGTTAGCTGTAGGTTATGGCCCAAGAGCCAGCGGCCGCCAGACCTTCGTTATTTTGATAGTTTCTAAATGATAAAAATGTTTGTTTCTAAATGATAAAAATGTTTGCTGTAGGTTATGGCCCAAGAGCCCGCGGCCGCCAGACCTTCGTTATTTTGATAGTTTCTAAATGATAAAAATGTTTGCTGTAGGTTATGGCCCAAGAGCCCGCGGCCGCCAGACCTTCGTTATTTTGATAGTTTCTAAATGATAAAAATGTTTGTTTCTAAATGATAAAAATGTTTGTTTCTAAATGATAAAAATGTTTGCTGTAGGTTATGGCCCAAGAGCCCGCGGCCGCCAGACCTTCGTTATTTTGATAGTTTCTAAATGATAAAAATGTTTGTTTCTAAATGATAGAAATGTTTGTTTCTAAATAATAAAAATGTTTGCTGTAGGTTATGGCCCAAGAGCCCGCGGCCGCCAGACCTTCGTTATTTTGATAGTTTCTAAATGATAAAAATGTTTGCTGTAGGTTATGGCACAAGAGCCCGCGGCTGCCAGACCTTCGTTATTTTGATAGTTTCTAAATGATAAAAATGTTTGTTTCTAAATGATAAAAATGTTTGCTGTAGGTTATGGCCCAAGAGCCAGCGGCCGCCAGACCTTCGTTATTTTCATAGTTTCTAAATTACAAAAGTGTTTGTTTCTAAATGATAAAAATTTTTGCTGTAGGTTATGTCCCAAGAGCCCGCGGTCGTCAGATCTTCGTTATTGTATAAAAGCTGAAAGTTTCTCTGTGACACATGGAAACATGTCCAACACAGGTAAAAACGATCAGGGACCATGGAGCTTAGATTATGGTTACTTGGGCAGGTAACAGGTGGTAATGGTGTTATAATAACAGAGGTAAAACAATCAAACAGAGATAATTTCACATCTTATTAATATTATAAACAAGAATCATTGGGCTGGTGGATGTTTGTTACTCTTTCACTTGAATGGTTTCAATGAAACTTTATATCAATATAGCTATATATCTTATAAATTCGAATAACACATATTTTATAAATATATTATTTAAATTGGCGATAATATAAGGATAAGTGTCACATATGTTAAAAAAGCCAGCGTTTTGAGTGCTCTCTCTGCGAGAGCTGTGAAACCTGTTAGATTTACGGGAACATAATATATGGTAATGATATCATATGTAGACCTTATGACGTTACTAATTTTTGCTATTATTATTATATATATATTATAACTGTGAATGTGAGTTTAAAAATTTGTATACACGTATTCAGGGGTACAAAAAAGGACATAGGCTAATTTTCATCTACAAAAAAGTACTCTTCTCGAGAGATAAGTCCAATCTACATTAACGCAAGCGAAGCCGCCAGCAAAAGCTACTTAATCGATAAGTACCAAATATTTTCAGAATTACTCTCGTTTAAGAGCTTTAGCATAATCAACGCCTATACTAGACACATTGACTTTATTTTTTGTGCGATTGTTCGTGTTTCAGCATCAATAGGTCGGCTCACCCATTGTTGCGTTTCGTTCGGTCAGTGAGATCGCCGGACCACCTCCTCCCGCCCCACTTCCCCCTCCTCCCACTTTCCCAATCCCTCTTTCCCAAACACAGGCTGACAACGCACCGGCGACTGCCCCGGTGTTGCTAGTGTCTATGGACTGCGGTGACACTTACAATCAGGTGACCCGCCTGTTCGTTTGCCCCCTATAATATAAAAAATAAACATTTGTATGCATGTGCTGGTTGCATGTAAATATAATCGCGGGCCTGTGCAACGAACAGACGAGCATTAGTACCGCTTTGTACGAAAATGACGAGGAATGAGTCAAATTTACACTGACGCGAGTAAAGCCGCGTGGAAAAGCTAAGGCATTTATAAAAATACAAATGCAGATGAAATCGTGGCCAACTGCAAGTTTATCATAATTGTGCGAATTGACTGAATATTTCTCTAAAAATAATGTTCAGTATCTAAGTCTTTACATGTAACATGAAAATAATAAATAAGTAAATATAAATCACAATTCTTAGCCATTACCTTTGTATCTACACACGAATAAATAATACGTATCGTATAACAATATTATATTATTATATCCAAAAATAATCACAAAGTTTTTAAGTATACATTCAAAATTCACAAGAGAATGATGTGACATTCGTGTAAAATGAAAGCGAGTTAACAAGGCCTGTCTCATAATCTGTTCTTAAAGTAAACTTTATATTTCGTGTTTACAGTTTTAAACCTTTGTTTACACCGTCGAGTTGTTACTGTGAACATAAAAAGGAGTTTGGCTGCGTGTGACGTGTAAATTGTATGCGCTGTAAAAATGCACTCGTCTTTCGACCGTGCACACAACAATGCATAGGGAAAGAAGCTTTTATATTGTCAGTGTATGCCTGCCTCATACGTTGAGTCAGTGACTTCGCTTGGGATTTTAAAAGCCGTCGTTTTCCTTGTATCATTTATTCTCTTGAATTTTACGCTGGCAAAACAACAAGACTGGGTGGGCGGTCAAGTCATACATTCACTGTCCAAATAAAGTACAGTATATATTTTATAAGAAACTATACAATAATAAAAATATTACTAACTTAATGTAACTTAAATATAATACATTTTCACATTAAAGTGTTACGTAAGCACTAATAAAGAGGGTAGGGTCTTTTATTTGATTATTTTTTTGGGACATAAGGAATGATAGTAGTGGAGTGAAGTGGTGTAGGTGGTAGAGCCACGCTATTATTGGTCTGCATGAATGGGTCTGCTCGCTCGGTGTAGTACCACCCTCTCATAGAAAACCGACGTGAAGTAACAGTGCTTGCATTGTTGCGTTTTGTTAGATCAGTGAGAGAGCCGGAGGCACACCTCCCCTCCCTTCTCCTGTGCCCTCTCCCTCCCTTTCCCTCAAACACAGGCTGGCAACGTACTTTCAACTCCCCTGGTGTTGTTAGTGTCTATGGACAGTGGTGATCACTTAACATCAGGTGACCCACATGTTCGTTTGTCTGCTATGACATTAAAAAAAATTGGGGAGATCTGGTTGTGTAGGTCTGATTGTGAGGCACGAGGTCTTATCCACTGGGCTACTATCGCCTTAATAGCGAACCACCATAAGGTAATTCCTCTATAGACTATACATTTCATATTTCTTAACGTACCAACTACTGAACATGAATGATTAAAAAGACGATAACATATTAAAAAATACTTTTATAAATGTTTACATAAGTATGGGAGGGTAAGTACAATGCCTACTATTGCTGACTAAGGTAGGTGAGGGGAGGGTGTCAGAAATCAAATAAATTTTAACGACGTAATACTTTAACGGCCCCTATATTATGCTTATCTCACATTATGGTAATTAAAAAAGTATGTGTCATAGAATTAACAAGATAAAAAGCGATGTTGAAATCTAAGAACAGACAAATAGAAAAATAAAACGCTCTAAATGAATAAACTCTATGCTGATACTAATTATTTAATTTAACATTTTTATTCCTTTGAACATGCGCTTGTCTCAAAAACTACCAGTGAAATATGAATATATCATATTTACAACACATTTTTATAACACACTAGCGGGCCCGGCAGATGTTGTCTCGCCCTGATTATGAAAAAATCCTTGACAAATTATATACTAAAACGTTCCTCATAAATCACTCTATCCACCGGTGAAAACTGCATGACAATCCGTTCGGTAGTTTTTGAGTTTATCGCGAACAGACAGACAGACGCGGTAGGGGACTTTGTTTTATACTATGTAATGATTTATTGAGGAAACTTAAATGTCCTTTAGGACCGAAGTAATTATCATACAAAATATAGGTCTGATAATCTGTAGTCTGATGTAGGTTAATAAATATAAATGAATATAGCATAGTAATATATAATAAAAAATAAATAGCAATATGTCTAGTAACTATAGTATATAGTATGATAATACTAAGCGTATCAAATTGCGATAACAGTAATTTAATGTTTATATTAATCTTACTTATTTATTCTCGCTCAAAAATAGAAAACAAATTAATTATACACCAAATTCACATTAATAATAACAACTTACAGAACTAAATTTGTCTTCCTATTTAAGTTGGGTGCAAAATTATGGAAAAAAAATGAAAGGTACTAAATACAAAACAATTGAGTGTATTATAAAAATTACATAATAACTAGCGGACCTGGCGGACGTTGTCCTGCCTTGAAAACAAAAAATTCCTAAAATTCGATCGCAGCGCCACCTACCGGGTCCAATTGTGAATCTAAACCATTCTCGGATCCACTGAAACACGCACACAAAATTTCATTGAAATCGGTCCAGCCGTTTAGGAGGAGTTCAGTCACATACACACGCACACAAGAAATATATATATTAAGATAGGTCTTTACCTATGAAATTGCCGTTCTGCAGTACTGGCCATTTCAAATCAAAATATTTTTTGTTTGGCAAAGAATTCTAATTTCAAATTAATTTTATTTTAAAAACATGGAATTCTTTTTCCAAAAGTAGTCATTTGTTTATTGATTAGTGTTACATTTTCATCGCATTTCAATTTTTTTTGTCATCATGGATACGTTAAAAATTCGAGTAATTATGGAATATGAGTACCGTCGTGGCAGCAACGCGGCACAAGCGGCACGCAACATCAACGACGTTTACGGAGCTAACACTACAAACCAACGCACCACCTGTTATTGGTTTGCTCGCTTCCGTTCTGGGAATTTCGACCTGAAAAATGAACCTCGCGGTCGTCCGATGACTTTGGTCGACAATGACGAGTTAAAGGCGATTGTGGAAGCTGATGATACACAATCTACGGCTGAATTAGCAGCAGCTTTCGACGTTAGCGTCAAAACAATATTGGTCCATTTGCGTCAAATTGGCAAAGTAAAAAAGCTTGACAAATCGGTGCCCCACGAACTCAATGATCGCCAGCACGAAGTACGCGTCGAGACGTGCCTTGCACTGCTCAACAGACACACAAATGAAGAAATTTTGAACCGCATTATTACCTGCGATGAAAAATGGATTCTGTTTGATAACCGCAAGCGCTCAGCAAGTTGGTTGGATCCTGGTTCAGCACCTAAACAATGCCCTAAACGAAAACTTACCCCTAGAAAAGTGATGGTCACTGTTTGGTGGTCTAGCGCCGGTGTGATTCATCACAGCTTCTTACCAAACGGGGTGAGCATTACTGCAGATGTGTACTGTGAAGAACTGGACACAATGATGGAGAAGCTGGCACATCTCCAACTAGCATTGGTCAATCGCTCGTCTCCGCTGCTCCTGCACAACAACGCGCGACCTCATACTGCACAGCAGACGGTCTCCAAGTTGCAAGAACTGGTGTTGGAAGTTCTCCGTCATCTGCCCTACTCACCAGACCTTGCGCCTACAGACTACTACTTTTTCCAAAATTTGGATAACTCCTTGGCGGGAAAAAAATTCAATACCCGAGAGGCAGTACAAAATGTCTTTGAAGAATTTGTTGCCTCCCATCCAGCTGATTTCTTTAAGAAGGGCATCAATAGACTGCTACTGCGTTGGCAAAGATGCATTGATTGCATGGGTGATTACTTCGATTAATACAAATAAAAAATACATGAAAAAAATTCGTTTAAATTTTTTCATACAAAACGGCACTTTCATAGGTAAAGACCTAATATTTTTACGTGCAAATATAATTAGTTATATCATCAAAATATTATTGATATCGTTGTGTCACAGTTAGTTTAAACTAAAACGCATGTTTCGAAGAAAACGTGAAAATTGTAATACTAATAAACAAGATAGACGATAATGTAAACAGCAAGCAAATTAATTTTCTTATAGGTGCGGCCAGAGTCGACTGCGCGCAATTTAAGTTTTCAGTTGACTTAGGTTTGTTCTCTAAAAGTGGTTCGGTTACGTACATAACGGAGTATTTACACGTTAACAAGTTCAAGATAAACAAACCTCACGTTATACCGATCTGTTTTGACTTTTATGATAGGTCACGTAAGTTTTTACTTTATAAATAAACATGTATTATTCATAATTCTCCTTGCCTATAGAGCTATTGCTTATATGAAAATAAATTAAATAAATAAATAAAAAAATAATAAAAAACGTTGATATTTATGTTATTTTCAAAGCCAAGCTCATCTTATTACATTCTAATTTACATTCAATTTAATAAGAAGCCATTCAGTCACAGTTCCGTACGCCTAAATTTTTGAGGACAATGAACCTAAATACTACTGCCATACTGGATGCAAAAATAACATCAAATGTGTAAATTATTAATCTGAAAAAAATCCTTCAATTCAACTCTTCAACTCTTCAACTGTTGCAAATTTACGCTATTATTTAAAAATGATAAAAATCACGAACAATATGTTGTTTTATGTCTCTAAGGCATTTTTTTGTAAAAAAACTATAAAAGATTGTGAAAGTCATCATATATTATTTTAGGTTGAACTTTAACTGCGAATAACTTTTAACCGAGTTGACTTAGCGAAAAATTATATCAGACCTTTTTTGTAGGCCGTTCAATTTCCTACAAAATTATGTATTTACTTTTACCACAGAATAACTCGTTGAGATACTTCAAAATTGGAAAAAAAAAATCCCTTGTAATTTAAATGGGAAATCGAAAATCACGATGTGACACCTCTGAAAATTAATATTAGGAGCTCAAACTTTACCAGAATTTTTTTTTCGACATCTTTGACGATAATTTCATGGTAGCTAAAAAAAAAATTAAAAGTTTTTTGGCCCACCCTACTATATAAAGAACTAATGAAACAATAACTTAAAATATTATTATAAAGATTTACATTTAAATTACATTTAATATACATTGCCATTATTATAATTAAGATTTTGTGACTATACAAAAATAAACGCTTGTCTGTTCCGCAAGAAATTGTATTATGGAACTCTTTACGTAATACGTTTATAATCTAATATCTTATTAGGAAGACCTCTATATCATTAAAGTTATTAATAATTATAATGTCGAATTGTAAGCAATAAGCTGATAATTATTTCTAATATTAAAAATAAAGAATGAGTTGAAATCTTGCTAAATTTCATGCAGACAAAGTCGCAGGTAACAGCTAGTTTAAAATAGAATAACCTCAATTAATTTTTTAGAAGGTTCTCTATCTACCAGTGAAAGTCGCGTGAAAATCGGTCTAACCGTTTTGGTGATAGTACAGCGGGCGAAGCCACGGTTAACAGCTAGTCTAAATTAAAATAGACTAAATTACTTGTTATGGTGTCCGCTATCAGCTGGTGAAAATTCAATGAAAATCGGTCCAACTGTTTTGGAGAGAGCATTGCAGACGAAGCCGCGGTTAATAGCTAGTATAGCTGAGAATAGCCTAAGTAATTTCAACTGTCTGCCAGTGACATTCCTGTCAAAATCGGTTCAGCCGTTTCGGAGATTAGCCGAAACAAACAGACAGACAGACCGACAAAAAATTTTAAAAATTGCATTTTAGTTATCAGTTGCGTGTATACTTTTCACACACAATTAGTAAGAAAATGTTATTTTGATATTACATACAGACACTTCATTTTTGTTATATGTATATAAACTAGCGGGCCAGGTGGACGTTGTCCCGCCCTGATAATAAAAAAAAACTTTATTACATGCCTAAATCTTCCTCATTAATCACTTTATCTACTGGTGAAAACTGCATGAAAAGCGGTTCAGTAGTTTTTGAGCTTATGGCGAACAGACAGACAGACGTGGCAGAGGACTTTGTTTTATAATATGTAGAGATAAATATAATAACCGTACACCACTATTAAGCAGTATTATTACATAACATTAAGTATACCTGATTGAATACTATCTTATTATCGGAATACGACTGTGGTAAAAAAAGAAATAATTTTGATTAATATTGATAATCGTGAATTTCAATTCAAGGAAATATCAGTTTTATTTATATTTGACACAGTACCGTGCGAACTAGCGTCCCGACATGTAGGAATTCTAATTAAACTTAACAACATTTAGACGAACTTACGTAGTCATGAAACGATGAGCTACCTCAACTTCCGCCGAGTTTAGTATGCGGGTTTTCTAGCCAATAGTTATTTCCGATCTTAATATCCATACGTTGCTGAAGTAGATCGGGGACTAGTTCTGAGTTGATTATATTATATACACACATATTTAATAATCGTGTCTGTTACAAACACCTATACATTCTCCACTTTGGTTATTTTTATTATATTAAACTAGCTATGTCCGTGACTCTGCAGGCATACGACATAATTTATTGTAATAAATAACTGATTTACTCAAAAATAAATATTGTCCGTATTTAACGCATACCAATTTTCAACTATCGTACTGAAGGGAAAAAAAGTGCTACAACGCCATGTACTAGCGAGTTATGATAACATGGATAACATAAAGACACGCTCCAGAGACAAACAGATATACCAACTTTAATCGGAGTTAGTCGGTCAAATAGTCTTCCAGTTTATTAAACCCAGATATGTACCGAGATCAATTTATACTATGTAAATTGTTTTTATTCAAAACGCACCCTTATTTACACGATGGTACGTTCGAATATTACAAAACTAGTTTTGCATGTGATTTCGTCTGCGTCGTTGTAGATCAGATCTATCCTTCTGGAACAGTACATTTATTTTGTATGAAAAGTATACTATGTTCTTTTCTATACCTCTGAACTGGTACATGTAAAATTTCATGATTATTGATTCGGTAGTTGCCAACAAACAAATTAACATTCATATTTATAATTTTAGTTGTTCAAGTTGAAGTAAACAACACTTCCAAGAAACAGCGGCCTGTGAAAATGTCTTACCATAATGCTTTGTCTACAATACACCGCACCCCTTCATCAAAAGCTGATATTCATTGCAAAATAACATTGAACAATTTTCGACGCGACGTCGAAAAGCGTCGGCTTCAATACTTAATTTTTTTTTGAACTGACTCTCAAATTAAGGAAGTGTGAACATTGTGCTCCAGTCGGTATTGTATATATATTTAGGGGAAAGCAATATTATCGATCAGAAAAAATATAGAAAGTACATACAACATTTATAAAAAGCAGCGCACAAGGTAACCAAGATCACATCTGTCAATAGGGCAGTACAAAAAATTATTTCTCATTTATATTAATCGTCCTTTCTTAAATATAAAATTGTAATAGTATTTTGTGGGCACAATATTACCAAACTACAGAATATATTTAACAAAGAAATATATTTTGTAAAAATAAGCTTCGTAAACGCATGAGCAGTTACTCTTAAAATGTATCTCACAAGACGATGGCGTCTAAAAGAATACTTTTACTTACACATTTAATTTTTTTGTGTTTCATACTAAAGATTATTTCGATGGGTCCACGCTTAATAAACAAAATTAAAGAAAGAAAATACCCGTCAGAACTTCAATAAAATTACGTCGTAAAAAATCAAAAAGAAAATAACTTATAACAAGTTAGATAGATAAATTGGACATTACATCTTTTACGTTGTAGATATTTACGACAAAATCGAATTTTCCTTTCCTCTGGTAAAATACGTACAGTGAATAAAGCTGCGTGTCCCGTGGGACAGTCATCGGGATTCGGGTTCTAAATTGGATCGGAGTTTTCACAGTCGCGATACTTCGAGGTCATTTCGATAGGACGTGTTTGAGTGACGTGATACACAACATTTCTTGTCTACTCCCATTCACTGTTATCATTTAAATCATTGCTATGAATATAACTTTATTATTGCTAATTAATAGATCAATATTACTTAATAATATTCTTAAGTCTGATAAACATCATCATAGGTCTAATTTTGCAATGACCTGACCGTTCTTACTGACGACGCCCTAAAATGGCTAAACAAATAAAATTTCCAAATGTAACAAAATACAATTGATTACTCCATTTTAGCCATACGACTAAATAAATAAAACGACGATATCACTAGAACAACGGGTTGCAGGCCCGCTCGTAACGCCTCACGCGATTTATAATAATTGATAATTGAATTGTTAAACCAGGCATCATGTTTTGAGTGATATTCGTAAACTGAATGGAACCCGTAGAAAAATCTTCGACCTACCTTGACTGATAGATTATGTTAAATGCGACCATACCAAACTTAGCGTAACATTCAAACGAAGCCTGGGCTGTTTCACAAAATACAGTATGTTTGCAATTACTCAGCGTGATTTCCCAGATTTCACTTAAATATAAAGTAAGGTCGATTAAGTTCTTTTTTATAAATATTTTCAAGGTGTATTTATTACCCAAATATTATATTACTAAATTAATCGAGTGTGTCAAAATAGTGACATTTAAGGAAGTGTATATAATTTAAACATCATGTAAAATCTCTAAATCAAGTAAAATGATGAAATTTTCCATTAAATTACACATCGACTACAGTAATATTCACATGTTAAAGGGAAGCCACACTCTTTATCGCAGGCGAACCAGCTTTCGTTCACAAAAGGGCAAATTTAATAAGCTTGAATCAATTTATTTATTGCCGTTCCTGGTAAATCCCTTTTGTTATAATTACAATATTTACCTTTATTGTTTCAGATAGTTAACAAGCAAATTCCTTTCAATTACATTAAACAGTATCATATATAACACAAAGGAGAACTATTTGTTTTACTGTCTATTTATTGGTCTTAAGAAGGTTGCTTGTAATACATACTAGTACTAAAGATATTTTATTTCAATCCACAGACCTATTTGAAGTGACTTATAGAAGATCATAGGTATCGGCATCTACTTAATATTACGAGGAACACATCAAGTTCTTGGTCACAGCTCACTTAGTAGACAAATAAACAATCCAAACTGCCCCTCAAAACACCAAAATATTCATAAACGTGTACATTGTCCACGTGTTCTCAGTATGCTCACAATTTTTTAATTTCATTACTGGTCTACACTCTGTAATATGCTTACATGAGAAATGTAAAATTTGAACAATTTTTTCCGTAATACAGGCCCAGTAATAACAGTAAAAGGTTTCGTAGCTTATCTAGATGGCATATTTAGAGGATATCCAAGCCATTTGGCACAAAGCGACAGAAATACCACTTTAGACCCAAAAGCAAATGATGTGAAAACATAGATATTTATGTACGTCGTCCTTAGATTATGGCGGACCCAGCGGTCTGATGAACGTTTTAAGTCTTAAGTTATTGTCGTTACTGACTTAAATAAGCTTACACGTAATTAGGGTGCTGGCTTTTACTATGAACTTACAAAATAATATATCAGGTATCAATGTTTTCACGGGCTTAATATCCACCTCTTGATATATATCTGTACTCACGTTTTCAGCTGGTTGCTGACTTCAGTAATATAAAATAATGTATAAAGGCATAATAGAGGCATTTTTCCTTTATATTTTTAGCGTTTTACCCCGACCTTATCTGAAAAGATGATATAATTTAAGATGGTAAAACCGCTGAACCTAGAAGGTGACTAACTCTCGTGTGCAGCTGTTGGAATAGGTGCTTGGTGAAGGTTTTTATCTTGAGTATGGTAGTTAATCAGGTGGGCTTATAGAATCCCCTATCACATTGCTGTGGTCTCATCACGATCTTCTCCTTCAACGAAAGCTCCGGCACATTTTCAAGCTTTGAAATCTAGGTTAATAGACGCGGTGTCCAACGCTAGCCATTATCAGTTCAAAACCTGCAGCATCGCTTTCCCTAAGTGATAAATCAATTTGCATCACCACGCTATTCCACAACGTATTGGTATTTGATAACGCCGAGAAATCCACAACTCCACTTTTTTCCTTTACAAAATAGTGGCACTATAATGCTAAGGGAAGTGTAATTCAAAGACAAAAGATTTTCAAAGATCTCTTCACGTTATATTTGAAGGACGCAGTGTTATAGAAAAGTGGGAATACAGAGGATAGCGAATAGTTCAGTACAGTTTCTCTATTATTTGCATATTTATCATGACATGTCTATTATGTACATGTTCTTTATGAGCTTTTAATAACATGCACAGGCAACGTGTCAAGAGTAAGAGAAGTGACTCGTATCGAATTGCAGTCAGAGGTGGCCACTATGTTGTTAATCGAGGAAAGCAGTAGTGTATGTGAATTGTCAAAAAAATTGCCACATTCTTTTTCTCAAATATGTGAACATTGCATCTATATTCTGTCGATCTAAACTACTGGACCACCGGAGCGTGTATGTTAATGTATATTAGTGTCAATGAATACTACACTATAATAGCATATACATCATAGAAAATATATCGGATAAAAAACCTTTTGGATTGGATAAAAAATATGTTCATTATTTGTTGAAATAAAAATTAAAACATTTAAAATCATTGAAAGAATTGTTTCTTTATTTTTTTAAACATAGATAACACACACATTGGACTGTAGTTGAACGAAGATTAAAAATACAGTGTCGCAACAGAACAAATTTAAAAAACAAACTTTTTTAATGTTTGCTTTCATAAATAAAATGGATGCCAGTATGTCTGAGTATTAAAATATAACTCTATTTAACGGAGTACCATGTAAATTGACACAACTGTCTCTTTCTAGAAGAAAGTATTTCTTATACATCCTTACTAATATTATAAACACGAATGTGAGTTAAGTTGTTTTGTCACGCTTTCACTACTTGAACGATCATTCATTGCATTACATTCATTTTACATGCAAGTTATTAGAGGCACAGAAAAATACCTAAACACTTTTCAACAATAAAAAAAAACAATTTTTCCCAATGCCCATGTCTACATAATATAAGTTGCCACTATGTGACTCTAAACTTTACTTTCTTAAGATATATTTCAGTCACCGGGAATATAATTAATCAACTAGGACAAACTTCTTTTAAAGTGAAACTACTTTAGGCGCGACTACGAGGTAACTGGACGACAATGCAACGAAAGTCCGTTACGGCAATATGGCGTCACGTTTCTGTGCCTTCGGGTTTTTAAATATTTTTGATTTTGTCAATAAATAGTTTGCAAAATATGAATGAAACCAAAATTTTTGAAAAAATAAATAAATTAAATAACAATAAAAATCATACAATAGAACTAATTATGTATATATGAGCGCGCGACCGTGCTATTAGCAACTTTTTGTTATAAAGTAAATAAAATATAGCAAAGTACGAACAGATTACTATGATAAGTAACGTATTAAATTGATTATGATTTAATAGATTACACAAACTCATTTTTATTCTATTTTTTCTGTTGAAAGAATGAGAAAGGAGACTTTAAATATGACAAATAGTTATAACGATTCAAAAACATTATACAACAGGAATTGTACTTCGAACATAACTTTCTTTATAAGAACACGTACCAAATATCAGAGCTAAAATAAAAAATAAAATGAAAATATTGAAACTAACAAATACGCATTTGCTTGAATTTGGAATAACATGATAGCAACTATACCTACTCTAAAATATAATATCACAAATCCTTGAGACGTCGCATCAAGATGACAAGGGCGTTGCCGTCGGCGTATTTCTTGAAATTGATTGGTTGTTTGTAATCTACCTGACAACATTAGCATATTAAAATTGAACGAAAAAGCAATCCCTACAGAAAGGATTCCATTTTATTTGTTATACAATAAAGTAACGGAGACAAAATTCCATTGAAATGGGAAAAGTTTCTAAATAAAGGATTTAAATCAATTTCGTTTTCGTTTCAATTTCATTGTTTATTATTTGGCATTGGACGTTACAAACAAGTACCTACTGTTAACTTAAAAAATTGTTTAAATAAATAATTTAAGTAAATTCACAACAAGGTTTAGAACATATTGAATAGTCATTTGCAGAATTTATTTGTTAATAAAACCCTAATTTGCATAGAAATTAATTAAAAGTGGTAGTCATATGTATCTTTAAATAATTATGTCGGGCAACGATAAAATAGCGTCCACGTAGAAGTATGACGTAATTCATAGTGACGGCATGGTTATGATTTGTTCGCTCAATCCACCAAGAACTATCGAATAAAACGTTAATCGATACAGAAACACAACACTGACAATAGTTACCACATATTATCCTTAGGTGTGATTAGCCCAACTGTCTGAGCGTGTATATTCAGCCTCTAGTCGTCAGTCACCTTTTAAGGCATCAAGATATATAAACAGCCGATACCTCCAACCAATAGCGTTTGAGGTCATTAGTAACACCCACGATATAGTCAATAGCGCGGTATCGCAGGTCAATAGTGGCTGCCCCGATAGATATATTTACAAATAGTTCTAGGATCTATTGCTTTCATATAATGCAATTAAACATACTGGTGACGCCGTGGCGTTGTCGACGTCACCGGAGGGTGCGGTGCGGGGCTTTGTATGGTAAATTTAAAGTGGACTGTATATGCGGGGGTGCTAATTTGATATTCAACTATTGCGATCAGTTACGACTAAGGAGACAAGGGTAGGAAGGAAACTTGGCACATACCTCGCGGCGATGCAGTCTCCACGTGGCTAGCCGGCTAGGTGATTCTCGTTTCTCTCCACCGAGTCTTCTCTCACACAACACTTATTGTTTATAATGTATGTCGGCACGTATGTAGCGATGCGTTTATTTCTCACTCGACCATGCAAAAACTCAAAATGTTAGCATGCGGCGCGGCTCGGCACGGACACTACAACACTGTCCGGCGCGCAAACTACACGACGATAGCAGTCGAACCAACGCAATGGCGGCAGCAGTCGAACACTGGCGGCCGCAATCGAAACTAACGGCGCGGGCGTCGCGCTCGCGGCGAATAAGCATGTGCCATAGTTAAAGGGAAATGTGATTGGGCAAGACTAGAAAGGTGGCGTGACCTGATCGCAATTAATTGGTCGGGCTTCAAAGTGGCATAATTTAATCCATAATGCGGGAATTTTCAAATATACATAAAGCGGCGCAACCACATACGATGATATAAATAAAGAGTAAACACCACGGAAATGTACCCCCTAATCGTTCGGCTACTCAGGCTTATTATAAATAGGAAACATCACAAATACTGGAGGTACTGGAGAAACATACTAAGAACAATAATTTATAAAATTCCATAACATAAAAATATAATACGAAAACGGTGATACTTTTTTATGATTCTTCTTACCAATTACAATGCAAAATCTCAGACTCCTATACAAACTGGCAAGTTTCGTTACGGCCCAGTTGTTTTATCCAAATACCTAAACAGTAGATCACGAAGACAAACATCAATCATACTTTTTCTGTTTTCCTTTGTTTTTTATACAACAGTAAGCCTATCTTGTTCTTTCCATTTTAACTGAGCATACGTCAACGTCAATAACTTTCTAAATAAATCATAAATTCAACCAGAAACGGGTATTACAATTAGGCATCATATGTCATGATTTGCATACGTTCAAAGTATCGAAACCTCTAAATTCCCTCCAGCCTCTAACTCCTTACACCGGTAACCGGTAACGTCTAACTTTAGAACACGATTTTCTGCCACGCCTCAGGATCAGAAACTAGTTGGTAACTTTTCAGCTATTTCATGTAACCCTATTTTGCGGTGAGAGCGCAAATTAATTAATCAAATTAACAATTTCGCTACTCATCTGGTTTCGTTGGGTTTTACGTTTGTCAAGAGAGTTGTTGCTTATTTGTGCTAATTGCTTCAAATAAAACCTATTTCAATTATAATTTCCATTATTATCGTCGTGTACAACCTCTGTGGACTCATTTAAAGAAATGTTAAATGTAAAACTTCTATGTCAATTTTATAACAATTATAATGAAATGTATATTTTTGAATTGATTGAATATATATTTTAATAGTTGGTTATCATTATCATGGTTTTTACCTAGAATTCTGGAAAAATATCAGCATTTTAACAAAAGGGAGTTAATATAAACAACTTAAGGTCTTTGTGTTTAGTTATATCCTAATCTGTAATATCATTTTCAGGTAATAATTTGATTTCAGACCAAACTAATTTTGAAGTAGCCAATCAATACGAAACATTACAAAGTAATATAAAAAAATACGAAATATGGTCGGTCCTCTTTTTGTCACACTAGGATTGATAAAAAAAATCTAACTAACTTGTGCGTTTGTTTCGCCCTTAGTAACTTTGCCCACATACCCTTAATGTCAATAATATTATAACTAAAGATACGTTACCTACATTACAAAACAAATGGCACGATAACACACACATATGTAAAGTAATATTGTAACGCCACACTGTCTTAGATAAAATATGGAAGTAAGATGGATATTCTCAATATTGGTGATGAAAAAGAAATAATTATAATTATGTTATGTAGATGGTAGAGCCACGCTGAGGCTATTACTGGTTTCAGCATGAATGGGTCGGCTCGTCCGGGGTAGTACCACCCTCTCACAGAAAACCGACGTAAAGTAATAGTGCTTGCATTGTTGCGTTTCGTTCTGTTATATCCCCTGACTGTATAAGAAGCTATTGATGATTAGGTGCCTGGTCAGCACTTTTAGATCTAAACCGATCTTACGTGTTTAACTTAAAGTTTTTCATAGTTAGTTCGGGCCGGACCGCGAAGTCGTAAACACTTGCTAAGTCTCTATTTTACAATTATTTTCAGTGTGTATTAAAAATCCTTTTTTAAAAAGATCAGTGTTTTTCTCATTATAACATTTGGTGACAGCGGTGGGATCCTGAAAATTCCAGTGTGCCTAATAATTCAGAGTCCTAATCTACAATAAGTGTAAAAGTGTTAGTGAGTGTCTAACAAAGGTCCACAAGTTCCATGTCCGAACTCAACTCGAGGTCACCGAATTTGACCATTTCAAACCAGAAGTGTCCTGGTATCCTGAATATCCTGAGTCGCCGAGGAGTCCACTGTGCAGTAAGCGGTATCCAGCTGTTAGGGTAACGACACCCTGACGCAGCCTTGTATCCAGCACCGACACATCGGTGACGTCATCCTGACGACATCCCGACGCCAAGTCCAGGCGCCGTATCCAGGTTCCAGTAAAACCAAGTATGATGTGTGGCGTATTATTCCTGTGAGTCGAGCTATACCTACTAGTTTTATCCTGAATTTATCGTGAACAATTATTCGTGAAAAACTTTTACCTGTTTAAGTGTAATTTTAAATGTATCTTAATTCATTCGTTGTGTTTAATAGTTAATATCCATATACATAATTAATATTTTAAACGTAAATCTATCTATTCTATAATTTATAATACTTAATTGTAATCAAGTTATTCTTATCGCATATAGTTAGTGTAAACATTGTCCCTACGGCCAGTGCGCCCACGCGTTTCTTAGTATCGCATCCGTAACGTCTCAGTGTCAATTTTGCTTATGGTATCTTAGAACACTATACTACTCGTTTCATTAGGTTTTGTCTATTTTATATTTTTATTTTGCGTAAACTTAATAACGCATATTTTATTTACATAGTAATTCGCAATATAACCAATTAACTTTTAAAATGACGGAACCTGCTGTATCCAAGGAAGAAATTAAATTAGTCACGGCACCAGCTGTAACCAAAGACGAAGTTAAAGTAGATGAGGAGATATCGTTAAATATAATATTAAAATTTATAAAACTCTTTAGTGGCGACCGAGACAAACTCACCGCCTTTTTAAGAAACTGCGATAGCGCAATTTCATTAGCAACCCAGTCACAACGGGCCCTAATTTTAAAATACATTCTCAGTCAGTTAGAGGGCAAAGCTGAGTCAGCTTGCTTTATAAAAGATTTTGAGAATTGGGCGTGTTTAAAAGAGTTTCTCAAAACCCAATTCGGTGAGCGTAAACATTACGCTCACCTTCTCACAGAGTTATAAGATTGTAAACAAGGAAACCAGGAAACCGTGAATCAGTTTTCCCTTAGAGTCGAAACTTGCTTGCAGAAATTACTAACCGAAGTCACGGTCTCCAACACTAAGAAATCAGAGTTAGCGGATAGGCTAGCAGCCATGGAAGAGCTTGCTCTCCATACATTCACACTGGGGTTGCACCCCAGAATAGCTAACCTTGTAAGGTGTAAGAGTCTAAAGAACCTTAATGACGCTATTATTAAAGCGCTATATCCGAAGAGAAAATTCAACAATTCTCATATCGTAACAATTTTAAACAAAAACCTATTGAACCAATTCCCAGAAGAAATGACTTTAATGTTAAATCGCAACCAAAACCAAACTATTACAATAACAACCAACATGCCTCATCCTCGGCAAAAGAGCAACCGTATTGTAGATATTGTAAGAAAGTTGGACATGTTTTAGAAAACTGTCGCCTTCGCGAATATAACAATAAAAAATATCAAAACGGTCCGCAACCGTTTACTCCATATCAATCAACTTCCAGACCGAATTATCACAGACCAGGTCCTCGCGTAAATTATACGGAAAATGACGAAGCTTTAGGTGAAGATGAAGTAGATAACACTACAGAACGTTTAAACTAGTTACTGCCCCGTATAGGTATCGCACGGGTCAGAATTCTTCCATCAAAGTCGATACTTATCCTAAATCCAAGACCAACGGATAGGGTAACCAGCCCCAAACACACGGTCATTCTAAAAAGACCAACGGACAGGGTAAACAGCCCCAAACACACGGTCCTCCTCATCAAACGACCAATGGACAGGGTAACCAGCCCCGAACACACGGTCATTATAAACAGACCAACGGACAGGGTAACCAGCCCCAAACACACGGTCATCCTCATCATCCGACCAATGGACAGGGTAATCAGCCCCGAACACACGGTCATTCTAAACAGACCAACGGACAGGGTAGCCAGCCCCGAAGTCACGGTCATTCCTATAAAAAGACCAATGGACAGGGTAGCCAGCCCCAAACTCACGGTCTTATTCCTAAAATAAATCCTAGAACAGAACAAGTTTATGAAATCAATGTTCAAAAAAGATATTTACCTTACGTCACTCTCCAAACGCCTGTAAATAATAATCCACTTACCTTTCTTATAGATTCCGGAGCATCTCTTTGCGTTCTAAAAAAACCTCAATAACTAATCCTACACAACTAATTGATTCCGAAATCAAAGTAAAAGGCATCGATTCAAAAGACGATAATTCAATAAAAAATTTAGGTTCCTTTAATCTGCGTTTAAAGTTCACTCAAGATTTAGAATTGTCTGATCCATTCCATGTTTTCGAGAATATTAACTTACCTTACGACGGTATAATAGGAAACGACCTTTTTATACAACATGGCTGTCGTATTAATTATAATTCAGACTCCCTAGTAATAGAAAATAATAATATTAAATTATCCTTCGATGAACCCTCTTACACTATCATGCTTCGGACAGAAACAGTCATCGAATGCTCTATCGAAAATCCTCAAATAAAGGAAGGCATAATATTCGATCAACACATTTCTGACTCAATTCTCGTATCCAATTGTATAGTATAAGTAAAAAATAATAACAGAGTAAATTTAACAGTACTTAACGTATCAGATGAGCCCATACATATAAAAGCTAACCTATTATTAACTTTAATACCAATCGACTATACCGAATTAAATAGGAAACAAAATCACATAAGAAATAACAGTATTGAAAGAAGCTTGCAACTATTCCAACTTATACAAACTTCACATTTAAATTCCGAAGAAATAGATAATTTACGAGAAATGTGTGATCAATATGCCGACATATTTCACTTACCAGATGATGAACTAACTTCTACAGATATTATTCAACATGAAATTCAAACAACCACTTCACAACCCATTAGTGTTAAATCTTATAGATTCCCAGAAACACACAAAGAAGAAGTGAAATCCCAGATAACAAAAATGTTAAACCAAAACATTATTCAACCGTCCAAGTCTCCATGGTCGTCGCCCATTTGGATTGTACCAAAGAAATTAGATTCATCCGGCAAACGAAAATGGAGAATCGTAATTGATTACAGAAAGCTTAATGATATAACTATTGGAGAAAGTTATCCAATTTCTCAAATTAGTGAAATACTAGACCAATTAGGGCAAAGTAAATACTTTTCAACTCTAGACTTAGTATCCGGGTTCCATCAAATAAATATGAGCCCCGCGGATGCACCTAAAACAGCTTTTAGTGTACCACAGGGTCATTTCGAGTTTAATAGTATGCCTTTTGGTCTCAAAAATGCTCCCGCTACATTTCAAAGAACCATGAATACTGTCTTGTCCGGTTTACAAGGAATACATTGTTTTGTGTATTTAGATGACATTGTTATCTATTCTCACGATTTATCCTCGCATATCGAGAAACTATATCTAGTATTTGACAGATTAAGAAACTTTAACTTAAAACTGCAACCAGAAAAATGTGAGTTTCTCCGTAAAGAAGTCGCATACTTAGGTCATATAATTAGTGACGAAGGCGTCAAACCAAATCCAGAGAAAATAAAATCCGTTATGCAATTCCCTGTTCCTAAAACTCTAAAAGATATCAAATCCTTTCTCGGTTTAGCATCTTATTACCGTCGTTTTATCCCTGAATTCTCAAAATATGCCAAATCGCTAACAAGTCTCTTAAAGAAGGATGTTCCGTTTAATTGGACTAATAGTCAACAGTTAGCTTTTGAACAACTTAAAGATAAATTAGTAACATCTCCAGTCCTAATTTATCCAGATTTTACAAAACCTTTTATCTTAACATGTGACGCATCTAATTACGCAATTTCAGCAATTTTATTAATTTTAATTATTTTTATTATTTTATTAATTTTAATTTTAATTATTTTACGCTTCCCGAACACTAAATAAAGCAGAATGCAATTACAGTGTTACTGAAAAATAATGTTTAGCAATCGTCTACGGAACAAAAGCTTTCCACCCTTATCTTTTTGGCCGTCAATTTAAAATAATTACTGATCATAAGCCTCTGAACTGGCTTTTTAATTGTAAAGACCCCGGATCAAGACTGATCCGTTGGCGTTTAAAACTGGAGGAATACGACTACGAAATTCAATACAAAAAGGGCAAATTGAATTTAAACGCCGATGCTCTACCACGATATCCTGTAAACCCTGTACAAAAACAAAATCCTATTAACTCCGATCAGAACCTTAACGATGAAACCATTATAGCCGATTCTTCGTCCATGTCAGACCCTAATAGACTCGAAAACTTACCCGAAATTCCCGACTTACCTGACATATTAGAATTACCCGACGACTTTGTACTTCTTGAAGATTTAGACCTACCCGAGGATTTCAATATTCCCACTCCACAATCCGTTGATAGTGTCAACAACGATGAGACGTACTCTTAAGTGTCTGAAAACATTAAATAGTAAAATAATAATATTTAATACCAAGATTGAGGAACATAATGAAAACCTATTAAAGACAAAAATCAAACACGTGGTCATACCTACCTCTATTGACCTCGACGAATCAAATCATTACGTTACAGAAGTTATAGGAAATTTATCGGAGTCCACCGAATTTCTCTCTAAAGAAAGAACTTTACACTCATTTATAACATTTCAAAAGGATGACACAAATTATTACTTATTATTTGTTAAAGTATACCATTACGAAAAGAACACCTACGAAGATATATTTAAAGGTTTGAATAATATAAAAACTGAATTAACCACAAACAACGTTATTGAATTTAGTATAACAAACTTCAGCAATCCTTTCGACATACACACGTTCACAAAAATATACAACATAAACATATACTTATTCCACGACATAAATATAACTATCCACATTTATAAAAACTCCATCATATATCCTGCAATGACTGAAATAAATAAAATCTTAAAAGAAAAACATGACATTCCTATCTCAGGTCACCTAGGTTCTAATAGAATACTAAGTAGGATTCAAGAAAAGTATTACTGGCGAAACATGCGCAGTGACATAGAAACTTATGTCCGTAGATGTGAGTTATGTCAAACTAATAAAGCACTGCGCAAAATTAACCACGCTCCCATGCAAATACCAAGTGCATCGACACAGCCATTTGAGCGCGTTGCACTAGACCTCGTCGGTCCTCTTCCTGAAGCTGGCCCAGCCAAATATAAATTTATCTTAACACTACAGGATGATCTCACGAAGTTCTCAGCAGCCTATCCTATACCAAACGCTACAGCTGAAGAATCTTCCGAATGCCTTATCCAATTTATATGCCGATTTGGCATACCTAAATCCATATTAACCGACCAAGGGACAAATTTCACAGCAGAGCTATTCAAACAAACATGCACCTTTTTAAAGATTAAACAACTTTGGTCCACTCCATATCATCCGCAAACACAAGGGGCTCTTGAAAGGAGTCACTCTACTCTAAAGGAGTACCTTAAGTCTTTCGTAGACGAAAACCAAAATAATTGGCCTAGGTTTGTCTTCACTGCAATGCTTACATACAATACCACAATTCACTCAACTACAAATTTCACACCTTATGAACTCGTATTCGGTCATAAACCATTTATCCCATCTTCTATCTATGACACCTCATGAGAATCCACATATAACAACTATGTACGTGTTTTACAACAACGCTTACGACTCTCACGAGAAAAAGCCCTTGCAAATATTTCCAAATCAAAAACAATCTCTAAAACATATTATGATAAGCGAAATAAAACCGTAAAATACAAAGCAGGTGATTTAGTTTACGTCAAAAATCATTTGCGGCTTCGTAAAGCGTTATCACCAATCTGGAAAGGTCCGTTTAAAGTTGTCCGAATAAACGGAAACAACACGCTTACATTATTAGTAAACCGTCGACATGTGAAATACCACTAAGATGAAGTCAAGTTAGCCGACACTAATAGTGACTAAATAATCTTATAATATAATAAACCTATATTAGTATATACAAATTACAAATTTAAATTTTGTCCTTTATTTTATAGCATTCTAATTTTAACTTTAGTATAATCAGAATCTATCATATTTCAAAATTGCCACGGCGAGTACCTTCATATTCGCAGCAAACATTATTGAACGTATAAACGAAAGTCCCGGTATTAATTTCGATCCAGCAGGTTCTGTTAAAGCAATCAATGATTATCTGCATATATTCATTCCTGTTGACATTGGGTACATAAAGCCTCATATTGAAAACGTTAAATCCATTTTGGGGACTGCTAACCTATTTTGCCAACAAAACGATGATAAATCTAATTGTCATAATTATCTTCAACCTTTAGAGCCGCGCATTGATAGTGTTCTTAGAGACTATAGTGCAATATCACATTTAATTTCCGATAGAGACAAGAGATCCGCGTGGTTTGCTGGAATTGGGTCCGCATTCAAACAGATTATAGGTACAATGGACGAAAATGACGCAATTAGATATAATAATGCTATTCAGTCATTACACAATAATAATAAAAAACTAGCTACCCTTGTTAAAGATAACATCATGATGACCAATACAGCAATAAGCAATTATAACGAGACTTTACGTATAATCAGTCTCAATGAAGTCCGACTGAATAGTGTTGTTGCATCTTTAAACTTCAGAGTAAACGATCTATCAAACACGTTATCAATTTTGTATATGAAATCTAAAATCAACGAAATTTATAACGAATTGTCGTCCAGTTTATTCGCATTATCCTTTAGAGTTGAAAATATTGTCAACTCTATTATGTTTACAAAGAGTCACTCAACACATCCTTATGTCATTACGCCCAAACAGATCTCCGAAGAGTTGTTATATAATGTCAGAAACTAACCTAAGCTTTCCGAATTACCTTTAAGTCTAAGTTTAAATAACATACATTCACTAATTGATTTAGCGCAATTACCTGTTATTATATAGATAATAAGATTGTTTTTGTAATTAAAATATCCTTAGTAACTAGAATAGAATATAACCTGTACAAAACTATACCTATATTAATCCCCCACAATAAACATCATCCTAACTCCTATGCTATGATAATCCCTAATTATAATTATGTAGCATTAAATAGAGATAAGACAACACCCTAACGATTTTGTAAATTGTATTAAAAGCATTAACCAAATTTATGTATGTAATAAACTGGAAATACTTTCCGTTCAAAATGTTCCAACATGCGAAACGGAAATTTTAAATAAAGTGTTAAATAAACTACCGCAACAATGCAAAACCAAATTAATTCACGGAACAATCAATATCTGGCAAGAGCTAACAGGTAATAAATGGTTATTTGTTGAAACCGAACCTGTTATGCTCACTGTTGAGTGTCAAGCTCAAACAACAGATTTTAAACTATTGGGTATCGGTATATTAAATCTACCGCCAAATTGTAAAGTCTCCAGTGGAAACAAAGATTTCTCAACAAAAAGTAATTTTAATATAACAGTAAAACGTATAACCTAAGATTTTAATTTAATCAGTGATCCTTACTGTAACGAAATTAAATTTAATTTACTTAAACCAACATTGAAACCAGTACATTTATTGGACCTTAATTTAGAAAAACTTACAAATGTCGGTAATGACCAGTTATTGACAGATATCGATAAGATAATAAATGAGCCTAATCCTCTTGTAAAATATGACTCACATTACCCTACACTTACTTATTGTATAATTATCTTAATTTTAATTTTTGTATGTTATAAACTATGTAAGAGATTCAGCAATTGTTTAAACTCCATACCTAAAACAATTACTACAGATCGCGATACCTCAGTCGAGCCTAACCAAGAATTAGATGAAATAGCTATCCCAAGACAGAATAATTACCTGAAACTTACAAAAAATATGTAAGTTTCATCTTGTCGAGGGGGTTGTTATATCCCCTGACTGTATAAGCTATTGATGATTAGGTGCCTGGTCAGCACTTTTAGATCTAAACCGATTTTACGAGTTTAACTTAAAGTTTTTCATAGTTAGTTCGGCCCGGACCGGACCACGAAGTCGTAAACACTTGCTAAGTCTCTATTTTACAATTATTTTCAATGTGTATTAAAAATCCTTTTTTAAAAAGATCAGTGTTTTTCTCATTATAACAGTTCGGTCAGGTGAGAGCGCCGGAAGCCCACTTCCCCTCATGCTACTCCTCCCTTCCCCAAACACAGGCTGGCAACGCACTTACGACTCCCCTGGTGTTGCTAGTGTCTATGGACGGTGGTGATCACTTAACATCAAGTGAACCACAGGTTCGTTCGCCTCCTATGATATAAAAAAAATGTTGCTTTGATGGATTGACGGGGCACGCATCAAAAATAAGCTAACTAGCCAAGTTTTAAAGAGGCGCTGTCGAAGCGCTTATAACGTATATATAGTTACTAGCTGACCTGTGCCCACTTCGTTGGGCGGTAAACATTTATAAAAAAATACGTTTTGTGACTTCAGTATAAAAGCTAGACATATGCTGTCGCTGACTTTTTTGTAGGCATTATTAAGCTCTACTACTTTTTTCTAGAACTCACTCATATATATCTCATCGTTAAGGCAGCGTTCGTAGAAACGTTTTCGTTCGGCCGTTTTTTCTCAGACTACCTAAAAAAGTCTTTTCATTTTTCGGGTTAATATATAGCCTATGACACTCACAAATAATGTGGCTTTCTATTGGTAACATAATTTTCAAAATCGGTTAAGTAGTTCCTGAGATTACCCCCAACAACCTCACAAACTAACCTCTTTATAATTTTAGTATAAATAATACCATTGCTTAATGTAGTTCAATAATTAAAATTTATTCTGTCTGTTCAACTGATATAATATGAGTTGGTATAAACCTGTTTACGGAAATTTTGTCGACTGACACTTTTTCGACCATCAAGACCAAAATAAACAAACAACCTAGACAACAACGAAAGGACAAGAGGACAATTGAGTATTTGGGGCACCTGTCTTATTGAATGATGTCCGATCGACAGCCGCATGTCATTAAAAGACAGCGACCACACGAAAGCGCGAGCTAACTGTAGTGAGGCGCCATCTCTTAATGACAAACTAAAACATGTTGAACAATTATCTCGAACAATACTGATTATTGCAACTTTATCTATAACGCCGCCACAATTAAAGGGGCACATGTATAAACCGAGAAAACCCATAAACTTTGTAGTCTGTGCTTTAAATGGAAGAGAACATCGTAATGAAACCATAACACGATGATAAGGCTTTTTCTAAGCTGACTAATTATCATCCTCAAGTTAAAAATTTGTCGCCAAACACCTGTAGGTGTGTTCCGACAGGTGCACTTAAGAGCCAGTGTCTCGTTTAGATTTAGCGTGTTTCCCCCGCCTCGGCAGCGGCTCAAGCCTAGGTCCGTTCCCTCGGCGTGGAGCCCTTGAGTGCGCTGGTCGCGCGATACAGTGACACAAAATCTTACATCACTGCGACGACATTACACATATCACCTCCACACACGTGCGCACATACACACTTACATATGAAAGTGGAAGGGTTTTATTTTTTTCCCTTATCAAACTGCAATAGTTTAGAAAATTATCCGATACGAAATATGTATAAGAGTTGTTGAGGTATGTATGCTTGGTACACATACGAGTATATGTTTCAACAACTCATATATGTATGAATAGTTAGCTTTGCTTAGGCTAGCTCAGATAGGTCGCGAATTACATGTATCAGGGAACAGCCCAAGCCAAGGTGTGCCGAGCAACCTTGAGCTAGTTGTCCAATAAAATCGGCTGAGTGACTTAAGCGCTCGCCTTAGTAGTCTGGTGAAGCTGTTAAGACCTTGCTAGGTCAATAGCGTAGTCAGTTCGAAAAAAAAAACTGGCCAACGTTGTCCAGCCCTGATAATAAAAAAAAAACTTGAAAAAACTTACATACCAGAACCTTCCTCACGAATCACTTTATCTATCAATCTATCTTAAGGCAAAGCGCTCGCCTTAGTAGTCCGGTGAAGCTGTTGAGAACTTACTAGGGCAATGGCGTAGACAGTTCGAAAAAAAAAACAAATATAGCGTGTTTACCATCTTGGACCACATTACAATTTGATGGTGATACCATGAGATTGTGGTAAAATGTTAAAATTCATTAAGTATAAAAAAGCCATAGATAACTATTTTGTGGATGTTTTTTTTAAATTACATATCATATATATATCATGGATCACCTGATGTTAAGTGATCACCACCGTCCATAGACACTAGCAGCACCAGAGGAGTCGCAAGTGCGTGGCCAGCTTGTGTTTAGGGTAGGGGGAGAGGGGAGATGGGCCTCCAGCGCTGTCATTGACCGAACGAAACGCAACAATGCAAGCACTGTTACTCTGTTACTTCACGTCGATTTTCTATGAGAGGGTGGTACTACCCCGGACGAGCCGATCCATTCATGCTGAAACTAGTAATAGCTTAAGCATGGCTCTACCACCTAGATAACATTGGTTTTAGATAATTTTGTAACCATTTGTCTATCTATGAGCCTAAGACTCACTTAACGTGATAGACACTCTATAAGGGAATCAAATTATCAATAGGGATAAGGGTGATTCAAGGTTCCCTTTTTTGCCAAGCGGCAGTATGTATGTAACCAAATTTAACAAAGACACGCGGAGGTGCTTCTCTCTTTTAGTAATTAATGACACTATGATAAGTAACGTAATGTTAATGAAATTAAATTTTGCTTATAATATACATACAATTATTGCATTTCATCTGCAGCAAATACGTTGAAAGAATTATTAACTTTAATCGTCTGCAAGCGTTATATATAACAAAAACTGGTAACAGAACATGAGACGAAGGTCTAAACATGGGACACTGTTTTTAGAATTTTTCATAGTAGGTAAGTATGTTCGTTGTAACCTTGTAAATCAGACGCGTACAAACTCTTTAACTTGTCACAACTAATTAGAGGCTGTCACAGGATATTTTGTAAAATTGCACGATGACTTGGTTCCTTAACTTACATATTAAACAAAACAGGCAAGAAAAATCTACTTCAAAGTAGTCCTTAAGTAGAAACGGTACTACATTTTAATAAGAAGTCTGAAACGAGAATGAGTTGTAGTTGTAGCTTTTAAATAGTTGCTACGACAAAAGTTATTAAAGAAGTTCAAATGCATATCTCAGTTAAGATTAAACAGGCTACAATTAAGTATTTATTAAAACAAATATAAACACGATTCCTGGTTTATTTACTGAGAAAAATTACAAGAGATTATCAATTATATATTACTGAGAAATAGTATCATATAATACTGTTATCACTACATATGATAAAATCCTCTGTCACGTCGGTCTGTTCGCGATAAACTCACAAACTACTTAACGGATTTTCATGTGGTTTTCACCAGTAGATAAAGTGATTCGTGAGGAAGGTTATGGTATATAATTTTTTTCAAGGTTTTTTTTTATTATCAGGGCTGGACAAAGTTCGCCAAGAAAGCTAGTTTACATATAATAGGCAAAGATACCGTTCAGTACCTTTTTGTCCTTTGTGTCAACCGATGCTATTTTTTTTGTAGCTATAGACAAGCTAGAGTTTATCAATAATAGAATGTTTAAATAGACTACAGATATAATTTCTATACCATAGACGGGGATTATAGTAGTTATAGAGTTTATAGTATAACGCTGACTCCCACTTCTACTGGACACCCGTGTGATATCAAAGTATTTGTGTATGAAAAATTAATACACTAATAACATTTTTAATAACTTTATTGATATCATCAACATTAACATAATTACTATTTAAATTAACATATTCATACTTAGACATAGCATAATAGATACTGTAGCGGCAAGTGCAAGGACCTTTGTTGTACATCGGTGAGTCTGACTATGATGAACTGAATACCGTGTCTGACTTCAGAACTCTGTAATATGACATGGTATATATTAAGGAAATAAATTATTATTATAGATTTCAAATGCCGTTTTACTAAAAAAAATACTTTGGATATAAATACATACATATCTAATATAACCGTCACTGAAATTTATGTTATAACAGATAATATTGACACAGATAACTTATTAAGTCAATACCCAAGTTTATAATATGTAATAAATCTTACCCAATGTTATTTTCACATAAACTTTAATCTTCACCTCAAGTAATACTTCGTATTAAGTATTTGTTTAAGTTTCAGTTTCACCGGATTTCTTCTGCAATGAAATACGAGAAAATGAATAAAATACAAAGCAAAACGAACACAGTTGGAATAAATGTATTAAAGAAAAAAAAACAGTTAAAAAAAGGCAACCGAGTGAACAGAAAGATATGCATAATGACAAAATTCATCAGAGAAAAGAGAGGCTTGCAATATAAGGAGCCGGCAAACCGACTTCACGAAATGTTTTGAAAAACGAATTTATGAACGTAATGATGAATGTAGAAATGATCTGAGATATTTTTAATACAGTTCGTTATACTCCATACTTTTTAAGTATTTCATATTTCACAAAACAAACAGCACGATTAAATCAGTATAAATTTAATTGTAATAAAGTATTTATAGTAGACTAACCGTGCCTACGACACCGCACGTATTTCTTAACGTAGTCATTATTTTTGACTTGAAATCTCATCGTTACTCGTATTATATGCTATATAAAGTATTATTCGCAATTTGTAAAGCAAATGAACAAAGAGAAAAACATACAGAACTGCATAAAAATCCGTCAAACAATTTCAGCAAGTTATATCCAAACATAAAGACAGAAGTTTTACTACATATTCCTGATTAGTGTTCTCTATAACAGAGGATTACAACAAAAAGTGAAAAAATGACACAATTTATTATATTATATCTATTTTTACATAGGTTCCGAATATGGAAATTGTAATGAAATCAAGAATCCCATTATAGTTGGCCAAAATATTGTAACGATTATTTTTAAGGTGGTAAAAATAATAAAACATACTGTTAGTACGTTAAAGAAAATCACTTATTTACCTTCGTTTTTTTTACACAAACAGGACACAACCAATCACCTTCTGGTGGTGATTCAATCCCGACGCACGCAAAATGATACCACTGTAGAACACATCGCGGCCCGTCGCATCCAATCATTTGTGCCTCAGTAACATACTTGCCGCAGAAGCAAAAGTCGGTTTCTCTCTCAGAACAACAACGAGTATCGCTATTACCATGGTCTGCGACATCATTGTTTAATGGCAACACGTTACATATATGTACGGCGAACCGCCAACGTTTTAAACCACATATATTACACCAAAAACTCTCAGTTCCATGTCGCCAATATAAATGCTCGAGTAGTAGCTTATAGTCACAGTATGACACGGCACAACTGCGGCAAGTTAAGGGGACGGGCAGGGAACTTTTTGAAGTGTTCATGTTTCAAAACTGCAACTTTATTTATGGATGGAGTTTTTAAAGATTCTTAAACCGAAATAGAAGTTTGACGTTCATAAAAAATATTATAAAAAAGTTATACACTCCACGATACGTCGAGGTTTTGTTTTTTTTTTAATTCAGCAACTTTAATTTTACACTTCAATATTCTTATAAGATAGAAGAGCTTATATAGAGATTTTAGAAGGAGCTCTTACGATAAGTAACCCAGAAAAGAACTAACGTATCTGTCTATAAATTTCTTTTATATATGTAAATAGAAAGGGTTAAACGTATAATAATTAGGAGAGTGGATAATTACATCCTTAATGTACATAAGTTTGATGTTATTATTTGTAATTAATTAATATTTAATTAGACAAAGCGTAGACATATTTATTGTTATGGAAGTTAATTAGTTAATATAATTTTGACGTAGTAAATTACGGTTGATTAGTGTTTCTTCTGAAAACAATTTTCAATAACAAATTTACTAATATATATTTAATTAATTTCCTAAAAATCGTGTACTAATCAGTAATACCTTTTCTTTTTCTACCACTTTTCTGAGAGGTTTTAAGTGAATGCATAAATACTTTATAGTATAGTAAAAGAGTTAGCACATTATTCACTGCATGAGTTTCCTGTAGATAATAAAATTTCGTTTATAATATTAACACACGCCTGTTAGGTAAAAGTTTTTATTTCCTATTAAGATGGAATCCACATTATGATATTTATATAAAAAACATAGAACGAGTACAGAAAAGATTTTTATGGCATCTTTGTTATAATTGCAATGTAGTCTATAAAATTACAAAATATAATGACCGTCTTAACCACTTCAAATTATCCTCCTTAAATAATCGAAGAATAATATTAGAACTTATGTTTTTATTTAATATATTTCATGACAAAATTGACTGTCCACAAATTACTAATCACTTCAAATTGAATATTCCTGCTAAACTTCCGAGATCGAATAAATACGTCCCTTTTTATATTTCTCATTCATGTACTAATTTAGGCTTTTACTCTCCGGTCAACAGAATATCTAGGACATATAACTCATACCATAAAACATGCGACATTTTCTCAACTAAACGAAATCATTTCAAAACAGCGATAGAGACATATCAGTTTGTTCACAAAATACAGTTATAATTGTTTCAGTATTTCTTTTTTTTTTTTCTCTCTTTCTGTTTCAATTTCCTTGTTTTTGTATTATTATATTATGTATGTTAAATTTTTAAATATGTAAAATAGTTTTATATTTAATTTATCGTTGGAGCACGCCGTGGTTGTCTCTAAATATGACTACATTTATAATGTATCACAATAGTCCTACTTTTTATATACTTACTAGTGTATTGTCATGTTGACGATCCTAAAATAAATAAAATAAAATAAAAATAAAAATAAGATAATAATGTTTTATAGGTGTTTAAGTATAGTATATTAAAAAGCGGTGTTAGTTTTTTAACAGCTCTTGGGAAATTTATTTTTATTCGAGATATCCATAATTATAGATTTTTGAAATGAGAGAAAATTACTTGTTTGGTGTGAGAGTTATTTAATTAAGACAATAACATGTTTACTTTTTTTCCAATCTTGTATTCAATCTTTTGTTTTGTATAAATTATGTTTTGTTTTTACCTCGCAACATTCACATAAATAACTAAGCATAGTTGATACACGGAGTTTATTACATAAATATATATTTATATAAACATAGTATATATATTTATATACATATATTTATAATATATCTATGATAAAACTATTAATCTATATATTAATACGTTAAGAAACGACTTTGTAACTATTTGGGCACATTGTGCGTAGATGTGTGTGTGAGATTTGGCATACTTAAAGTTCATATGAAAAAGGAGTGTAGAAATATAAAACGTATGTACAATACTGTTTATAAACAACTAAGATGAAATGTAATGAAACATTCGTTCTATACATTCATACTGAATCGTAAACACGTCATGTTAGTCTGTTGTTAGTCACTCTGAATAGACATTAAAAGCAGTTACATATAAATTAGCATTTAAAAAATATTTTTAAAAACTAGCTTTTATACAAACACGCTAAAAAGCTTAATCGAACTTTTTTCAATTTGCATGGCGACCATTTATAAATTTGCCATTTTGTTTTCTTTTCATTTTCGTGTATTGTCATCAGAACTGAACAAGCATATAAGATTGCAAAGTCGTAGACTAAAGGAGCTGGTTCTAATTCAGCTTGCAAGATTTGACCTAAACAAACTAACCAACATCGCAAGCTAAATAGCAGTTGGAAATTATTATTATTACATAGTATAATACTAAGTCCCCTACCGCGTCTGTCTATTTGTCTGTTCGCGATAAATCCCAAAAACTAACTGAACGGATTTTCATACGGCTTTCACCAGTAGATAAAGTGATTCATGAGGAAGGTTGCGGTATATAATTTGTCAAGGATTTTTTTATAATTAGGCCGGGGCAACGTCTGCAGGGTCCGCTGGTAATATATATTTCAGTAAATAAAAAATTAACATTCGTATATATTCTCAGATGACGTAACAGAATAAAATTCAATAATTTACATGCAATGATTATATGGGTACACGCTTTTACAAAAGGACCTCAATAACATTCAGATTAAAAATAGATTATTTTCAACCACTGAATGCTTATTAATATATAAAATTACTCAAAAATTAGTACTAGTAGAACTAACAACACAAAAATACAAAAAAAAACATTTACATGATTATTTTTTGTTTTTAGTCATAAATTACCACTCAGGTTTATTCGGAAAAAGCCCTATGTAACATGTACTACTAATACAATAAATATATTCTTTATTTATTAATATACCTACATAGAATCCACTTTTTTAGTTTTAAAATTAACCTAGAAAACTTCTACTTACCCCACTTCCTTATCCCAACTAAGTAGGGTCGACTTAACGCGTTTCCTCGCCCATTCTCCTCTATTAGGTGTTATGTCCTTATTCCCATTTTTATATACTTCCAAAGAATAATCTTCGAAACACACAGATTACATCTATATACATAAAACATAGTCGGTTTACTTACACCATCTATAACTCAAGAACGGCTGGACTGATTTTTATAATTTGTTGGATTTCTCTCTGCCCCGACTAGCACAAAAGAATATCAGAAAAAATCTCAAAAGAAAATTCATTTTCTCGCACATTTTGTAAAGAAAGGCATTGTTGATTATATCTGGAGAACGGATTGACTAATTTCGATGAATTTGAGTCAACATATGCAGCAAATAGCTTAACAGAAAATAATGCAATTATACTTCACTAACCTTTTCAGTTCTGTTCTATAAAGCCAGCCCGTTCCTGCCACGTGAATTACACCACCTTCCACCACCTTCTCACAGAAAACCGACGTGATGTAATAATGCTTGCGTTATTGCGTTCCGACCGGTCATTGAGAGCGCCGGAGGCCTTTCTCCTTCCCCCCCCTTTCCCTTTCCCTGCCCCCTCCCCCATACACAGGCTGGTAACGCACTTGCGACTCCTTTGGTGTTACTAGTGTCTATAGATGGTGGTGATCACTTAACATCAAGTGACCCACCTGTTCATTTGCCTCCTATGTTCCTCCTATGCCTCCTCCTAAATTGAAAAAAGGAACTTGTGAACACTCAAATTTTTATGAAGAAGAGACGGATTCCGAGACTAGTCTACTTAATAAAACTAATCTACTACTAATAAACTAATCTCAAGCTGTCATCCTCGTCAATCTTTTCGGCCGCTCTGAATATAGCCGTAAGTTGGGACTTGCGCACAATATAGTCAAGATTTTAATACAAAACAAAGTCAAAATATAATCATAGGAATCTAAAATTGGTATTTATTCATCCATACGTTGTCTCGATGCCATATATATATTTATAGTATAATACGTATTTATACCTGAATTTATGTCCTGCGCAACTATTTAGAGCGGTTAAAAAGTTTGGCAAGGACAGTTATATAACTGGGTGACAGATAACGTCGTGGTGGTCGCACGGTTTGGGATATCAATCTGATGTCCGCAGGTTCGAACGGCATATACTAACGAATTTTTCGGAATTCGCGTACATTTACATACACAACACTATCGGGTGACGGTGAAGGAAAACGCCATGAGGAAACCTGAACCCGAGGAATATTCTTCTAGTACCACTGCATGTGGGAAAATATAGAATTGAGGATTTCTCGGAGTTTGAAATCGCAAATACTTCGTGAGCTGGCATGGTGATTATGCCTATACCTTCTTTCTGCAAGAGGCCTATGACCCTGCAGTGGGTCTCTTTACAGGCTGATGATGACAGATAACACGCGTGTAAAAGTTTTAAATCCTTCACAGGTGTCCTTAATATTACGTAGGTAATATAACATACTAAACAAAGTATTTTGAAACTTCAATTCCTAAAAATATCAATAGTATCTATTAAATTCTCTATTCTTGGCGATTTAAAATCTCATCGAGCACACGGCTGGTAACAAAATAGATTGTAATTTTTACATTAAAAATGATACTCATTTTAACAATACTTGCGATATTAAAGAAAAGCTTTATATTCCTTACAATGTGAATATATTTCTAAAGTTCAGTATTCTGTCTGTGAAATACCATTAAGCTCTTTCCCCCGAGATTGTCCTCAATTGAAGCTCGTCTGAATAGAGCGACTCTAGTTATCGTTTTAAATAGACGTGACACAAAGAATCTAACAAAGGTTAAGTATCGTCAAGGCACCTTTCTTATATAAGGAACAGTCTTTAGTTCGACTGAACAGAGTTCATTGTTATATCCTATATAAATACAATATTAAATTCTTTATCGCGCTTGTGTATTTTACCTTAAAGCGTAATTGTTACATACATTATTATCTTTATCATTTTTAATCGTGATGGGTTGTCATTAATCAATTTTTTATAACTATATATATATAATCTAGCATTTACATACATGTCTCGCAGAAACCTTTCCTTTTCTGGTGTATGTTCTTTTCTGTAACTCTGACGGAGTATTTTCAAAATATCAAAATTATCGTTAGTAAACGTAACAAATAAATAAACGAATTCACATTTATAATATTAGTTGAAATAATAATTAACACACACACGCAACAATAGTTAACACGTTTAACTTAGAAGACGTATCAGCTCTCAAATGCGGCTTCCGGAACACACTAATAGGTGCTTGGGAACATATTTTTAACTTGAGAGTTTTAGGTAACGAAATTTACGTAAGAAGGCCCTAGCAACATGACATGCTATGAGACCATGACGTCTTACTTCATGGAAAGCTCCAGCTCAATGTAGGATTCGAACCTACATCTATCGATGCGATGTCCGAACACGCTAACCACTAAGTGAAGCGAAGTGATCGAGCTTCAAGTTCTTCAACGCTTATAATTAATTTTCTTAGGTAATGAAGCGATAATATCTCATTTGTATTATACCAGGATATCATGTCAATGGACGTGAGTTCGAATCCTGGTAAAACGAATACAGTGTCATCCTAACAAATCCTAACTAATGTTATAGACGCAAAAGTGAGTTTGTTACGATTTCAAGCCTTAACTACTCAATCGATGAAATGAAATAATGGATGCACATTGTCGGGAATGTACAAAACGATATAAAGTACCTTTCATCCAGTAAAAATATGCTGTTCGAGGGATATATCAGCTCTACATAAAAGCGAACAAAGCCAGGAGTAAAAGCTAGGACTGCAATAAAAATATAAAACATGCAGTTTAACAATGAATTGTATCATAATTATACACATATGGCTATTACACTTTTATGAGAACATCATCAATAACAAATAATAAATGACCAGGATAACATAAAACCCGTAGAGATTTCGGAGCAATGTCAGTTCAATAACGACAAGGGGACATTGGCGAGACTGTAAAAACAGTGCGCAAACGGCTGCCCCAAACACTCCTCGATATTTGCCTTGAATACGAATATATCTGCTTCTGACCTCATTCAATATCCTTTTCCAAACGAACAGTTTTATCGTCTTTGTTATTTCCACCCAATGAACACTAACCCCTTGAACGGAATGATTGTGACGTGCACACAAAAATCTTTTTACTTTTAAGCTCGTAAATCTCAATGAATTAAGAAAAATATAACGTACTAGCTTCTGCTCCCGACTTCGTTCGCGTGGAATAATGACTTAGGGCTAACTAACACGCAGCGGAAGCTCTCAAAAGAAAAAAAAAACTATTTTGAAACATTCTCCATTGGCATTCCGCTCCTGTTGGTCTTAGCGTAATGAAATATAGCCTTCCTCGATAAATGAGCTATCTAAAGCTAATCTTACATATGAATGCCATATTTATTTATATCGAATCAACAGCCTAAAATAAACTTCGAAGCTTTTACCTCTAAAAATAACGATACTTCCATACAACTTTTCATCCCCTCTTTCAACCCCTTACAACTCTTTTTTTGCATTAAAAAGCAGCATATGTCCTTTCTTAGGCTCTAGACTATCTGTGTACCAAATTTCATTTAAATCGGTTCAGTAGTTTTGGCGTGAAAATGCGACAGACAGAGTTACTTTCACATTTTTAATATTAGTAACGATTGTTGGAGAAATTGTACCATATCTATTGATGTTATTTCGTTCAATTTTTTTACATTCTGTTCAAAGAAAAATTGTTCATACTAAGTCGATATTTCGATAAAAAATACAAACCCTTATAGCGTAATAAATGTCTATCGAATGAGCCCTGATAGCGTTGACGTGATACGATTGGTAATGTGAAAGTTATGAATCAAAGAAAATCTTTGTAATAAATGCCATCGACACACAAAGATTAGAGATAAGTGTATCAATGAAAAATCAAATCTAAATTGAAGGTACTATATATAGTTTTGGATACGGTATTCATTTGTTTCGTTGTTTATAAATTATACTATTTTGGTTTTCGGCTAGATCTTAGTCTGCCATGTAGTGGCTTTTATATTTTATTCATAATCTTGTATTGTATGAGACTGTATTTTGTAATATTGCTCGTATTTTATGTAATATAGTTCGGTTACTGTGCACAAATGAGTTGTCTTATATGCGTTTGTATTTTGTAATATTGGTGGTATTTTGCGTAATATAGTTCGGTTATTGAGCAGAAGTGAAATGGATGGGACATAATACCACGGAACATGAATTCTGAGATGCTACAAAAACTCCCTGGAAAGTTGTAACAAGGAGGCCACCATTTTGTTACAACATTGAAATAATCACAAAATACTTTTATTTAATTGTAACCGATCTTCTAGATTATTACTGCCATTATCGAGTAGGTAACAATACAATATCACTACAAAATGTCTTGTGGTTATGTGGATGTTCTAACAAGACGGGGCCTCACTTGTTAGAACTTTCCATGAAGTTTTCTGGCATCTCAGAATTCATTCTCCGTGGTATTATTTCCCATCCACTTCACTTGTGCATAATAACCGAACTATATTATGTAAAATATCACCAATATTACAAAATATTGAGTCAAATAATACAAGATTGTGAATAACATATGAAATCTACTACATGACAGTCGCACCAAAAATACTAGCGATGTTATTAGAAAAAAGTTAAATACGTATTGAATACTTGCTTTAAAAAGGTTTCGAATTAAATGCACCACGGTCGCTGAATGTTCGCCACCTTGTTTTTTTGTCTCGCTTTGGTTACGTTAGGTTAGACTTGCGAAAAAGGATAACGCGAACTTGCTTCGGGCGAGCGCGGTGCATTTAATTCGAAACCTTTTTAAACCAAGTATTTAACTTCTTTGTAATAACACCGTAGTAGTTTTATTACCTACTCGTCAATAATGTAGACAATTGCTTGCTTGCCAATAAAATATACTATTTATTTTTTCATTCCTTGGACATTAATTATTTATATTTGCCAACCTTCAAAATGACAAATGACGGTAGAACCTGAAGGATTAAAAGTTATATAGACACTTATATATTTTGGTCATAGAGAAATTGCTATCTTAAATGTTATGACAATACTAGCGATGGAAACAATACAATTATCAATAATATTATATCCTTCATAAGGAACTTTTTATATTATATCCATTTATTTCGTTTTTTATTAGAATAAGATAATGTATGTTGTAATTAAAGTATATTTGTTAAAAACACAAACATAACAGAAAACAATTAAAATGAAAGAAAAATATCAGATAAGCAAAAAATAATATAGACAGACACCCTAGAATTTTTAATCAAACAAAAACAAAAAGTTTACATTGCCTTTAAGTTTTTTTAGTAACAAATTTCAAAATTTATAAAGTATAATTTAAATTTATTAATGGAGTTTTATAACATCGCTTCAGGTCCGTAAATATCTTATTCCTAACTAATATTATAAATGCTTTGAGTTTGTTTGTTTGTTATGCTTTAAAAACTCAAGTACTTGATCAATCATCATAACATTTCACGTACACATTGTCAGGGGTATAGAAAAGGTTATGGGGTACACTTTATGTCTTATATGTATGAATAGCTAGCTTAGTTTGGCTTAGACAGATTTTGGAAGTTGCATCCTAGGCGCCCAAGCCGAGGTTTAGCTACTCTGGCACCCTTGAACTTGTTGCCAAGCGGCAAAGTGCCTTAAGCGCTCGCCTTAGTAGTGGAATGAAATTGTGAATCCCCGTCAGGCCAATAGGGTAGTCAATACGAAAAAGAAAAAAAGGGCGGTACATTATATCCAGTAAAAATGAACTGTTCTACAGGGATAGATCAAATTTACATTAGTGCAAACGAAGCCGAGAACAAAAGCTAATAAAATCAATATCTCGAACAGTAATTTTAAAAGGAACTATTGTATAAAAAAATGAATAATCGTCATTGGTTATCTATTTTTAAATATGTATTTTACATATAATATCATTAACGTATTACATTGTTTCTTTAATATATAAGGTTACAATATGATTCGAGTTAAGCCAAGTTGACAATTTATGCTATTCACGAATGAATACGAAAAAGTTGACAAGACGCTCGGGCTTGAATAAATATAATATTGTGTTTGAGTTATTTTGCAGGCGAGTCACTTTGCCAGTAGATGCGGCGAAGCGAGAGCATTCTTCGACAGAGTTTGAGGAAACTTGGGTGAATTTTACACAATCCATCGGCATCACTTCGCCATACTTCAGATTAAGTTTACAAAATTTCATGTTCGCTCCCGTCGACTTGTGATTTATTGTTGACTCCACTCGCTGGACTCGCTCGTCCACTTCAATAAATACATTTGAATGTTTTTTGATTTAAAAATATTTGTCTCAATGTGAAGATAACAGTTATTTTTAAATGTAAAACAAATTGTTGCCATGATTATAATAGGTAACTCTGATTGCATAGGTCTTGTGTTTAGATTAAGTAGAATTTATTTGCCACATAATTATATAGCTGCACGTCGACGTGAACTCTTTAACATACTGGCATATCATACTGTAGCACTTTTCTACTCACCCTTCATGAAAATAGTTCTAAATCTTAATCCTCTTAATGCAATTCCCACTAGTCCACATGTTTGCTGATGAGTGGTGAGTATTATGAGTTACAGTTGAGACTTTTTATGAGAGGTTGAAATGACTCGAGAGTTTTATTGCTTAGTATAAAGTTAATATATACATTTTCTTTTTGTTTTATACTTAAAATATTTGATTTACCTAGCATAGATGTATCTGTTAAACTATGTGTTTCAGAACGAAACGTCAACCGATCTGAAGTTGCACCCGCATAAACTTCACACTCGCAAGAGCTACATTCGGTTCGCACGCACTTATAAAATTGTTACATGCATTAAAATTACATTAATTTTAATGCATGTAACTTTAATATTAACGTTCACGATAATAAGTAGCGTATCTCGCAACCACCGCTACACTATATAAATAAATAAAACTATATAAATATAAATGTACTAGTATCATAATAAGTAAATCCTGTTTAAAAGTACAAGTTTAATATTTATATTTGAAGCAATAATAGCACAGAGACACCGTAAACCCGTGCTGTGTCAATCGACGTTTTTAACAATTAATTAACAGAGTAAAACCATCGCTTGGTGGTAGAGCTTTTATAACGTCAAGTTTGAAATCAGACACTAAGGCACTAGACGGTGTGTACCCACAAATGCACTTGACAGCCAGTTCTCTCTCGGTTAAGCGTGATACCATTTTGTGTCACATTATAAACTAACATCAAGTACAAATATGGTTAAACAGTAAAATCTATGATTAATAAGAAAATATTTAAGAAAATTACTATCTTTACATAGTATAAAATAAAGTCCCTTACCGCGTCTGTCTGTCCGTCTCTTCGCGATAAACTCAAAAACTACTGAACGGATTTTCATACGGTTTTTCACCAGTGGATAAGGTGATTCATGAGGAAGGTTTTGTTATATAATTTGTCAAGGATTTTTTTATTCAGGGTGGGACAACGTCTGCCGGGCCAGCTAGTTAATCATATAAATATATTAATGACTTCTTACTTCCAAGTTAAAGTATGTCCTTGTACAATTCGGTACAATCATTTAAAACATTTGAATACGAAAAGATAAATAAATATTGACACAAAAATATTTACCTTTTCCTGTAAGCTTTTGAAGACAGGCTGTTAACGCCGTCAAAGAACCATAGCAACAGGATCATTTTGTAAGATAAACGTAAAGTACAAAAATAAATATTTAAGATAAGTTATACGATTGAATTTTATCGTCGAAATCATAATCTATAAATACTCGTTTAAAATTTAAGTAAACCTTAAGGCCTTATAAATATTAAAGACATTTAATTTATCAGAGAGTTTATATTTCCGATAAATATGAAAGGTTTAAATAGAAAAGTTTTATACTTTTAATGAATAATTCAATACGCGGACTCGCCGAATTAATACAATTCGATCGAACCACAGGCTCGCAATAATTTAGTGCTTTATAGCCGAGGCCCAACTCTTGTTCGAAAACAAACCGATGGAAAATCACCTATAAAAGCACGACCAAACAACCGCTTTAGGTAAACATTTATTTTTATATCGAAACACTTTCATTTTACACCTTTGAGATTATATTGCTGGCTAAAATTTTAATACCGTGGTGTAAGTAGGCAATTATGTTCAAGTAATGTAAAAAAATACCGAATATTAGTATTATTTGTACCTAAATACATAAATGATGATTGGTTGATTTTTACGCAATCATTCGAAAACGAGCACACTCCCTGATCGATCGAATGTGTGACAGGTCAAATAGTGTCTTGAAAATGTTATCAAATAAACCTGACAATTTGTTTATTCACAAATGGACAAAGTTGTTAAAAAGCGTGTGCCCTATTAATAACTTTGATTGTGTGAGTGTAGAACGTAAATATAATAGTACTAAAACATCACTATGTAATAAAACAAAATCCACTACCGCGTCTGTCTGTCTGTCTGTTCGCGATAAACTCAAAAACTTCTGAACGGATTTTCATGCTGTTTTCGCCAGTCGATAAAGTGATTCACGGGGAAGGTTTTAGTATATAATTTATCAAGTATTTTTTATAATCAGGACGGGACAACGTCTGCCGGGCCCGCTAGTGCTGTATATCTTTAACATAGCGTAAGTTTACTAACAAAAAAAAATGGATGTAATATCTGAATTAAATAAACTATTATCATTATAAACTATTATTTGAGAGTGCGCGAGATGTATAAAATGAACTTTTAGTATAAAATGTTTGAATATTAAAAATTACAATTGAAATAATATTAACTCTAAAACTAAAAGGTGTCTGACACTCGAGGTATGAGTAAATAGTCAAACCTATTAAAATCTAATCCTAACCTAATAGATGTGACTACTACTCGAAGTCTGAACGAATTGTGCCTGCAAATCTGATTCAATGTACGAGGTGGATCTCACGATCCCACGGTGGTGACGATGCCCTAATCCCTCGTACTTGTTGCCTTATGCTGTAGGTGGCCGATGTGTCGCAATGGTTATAAGTAAACGTTGAATTATATCGCAACTTGACTGTTCCCGTGTGGTGTGTTGGTGTAGCAAACTCAAAAACAAATATATTTTAAAAAAACGTTTAAACTAAATATTACAAAGCACGTCATAAACAAGTTAGGATTTAAAAAACATAGTAACAATATGATATAACTAATGTCATTTAAGGAAACGTGGTTTTCTTTAGCCTCAATAAAATCTCAATAGGGAAAAAAAATGTATTGTATTTAGACTTTTAACTTATTTTTTATATATTTTGTCTGAATATTTAATTTCTACATCAATTTCTAAGCTCTCATATATTGTGCATGTTAGTTTCACATCCAGTAGGTTACATTAGTAACAACACATTGTATCGACGTCAACAGAAATGATCATCTATTGTAACCAGTTTTGTGAAAAAAAAAATTAGTTTGGATTAATCGTTCTAGATATTAGTTATTATAAGCAACACTCTAACTCTGTATAATTATTCGCAAATAAATAAAAAAAGTAAATTATTGAAACTCAAACAATCATTACATAGTATAAAACAAAGTCCCCACCGCGTCTGTCTGTCTGTCTGTTCGCGATAAACTCAAAAACTACTGAACGGATTTTCACGCGGTTTTCACCAATGGATACAGTGATTCATGGGGAAGGTTTTAGTATATAATTAGTCAAAATTTTTTTTATGATCAAGGCGGGCCAGCGTCTGCCGGGCCCGCTAGTCATCTGAATAATTTAAACAGTGTATCTTCCGAACTGTGGTTTAAATTCTGTAGTAGTGGTTAATAAAAACAAAAATATACACCACAAAAAACACACAAAACACAATAAAATAATTTATTCAATTCTTCTAAGAAGGCGCTTATGATCGACAAAACTACCACCGGTTCGGAAAACAACCTAATCATCGAGAAGAACCGGCATGAAACTCGATCCGGTATATCTTTTTAACGTACTTACATGTTTTTATAATTTACAATCATTTTGAGCGGATGCACAGAGAGGGGTGTTAATTTCAGACATCACCATCGTTCACATATTGACCCACCTCATAATAGCCTTTTAACACCAAAACAGGTTTGACATGGTGCTTGAATTTACAGTCCGAGAAAAGGTTACGTGCTTTGAGACTTTGTTGTAAAACCTGACACTATTACCTAAAAACTGTTTCTTGTCTTACTACGTCTGAAACATGGAATGACCAGTTTATCACAGTTTCTAGTATATAAATCACGCTTGCCTTTCACGTAACCCAGATTGTGTAAGTTTTTACGGACATACATTAAACTATCAAGAATTTATTGAGAGAACAGAGTTAAGATACCGAATTCCTTAGACTTTTTAATAATAAACATTAACTTGTTCAATATGAAATAGACCAAAATTTACCGAAACGCGTTTTTCTTCAAATCCGACTGTAATTTTCATATGGATATTTAGTTTATATTTCTATATTTTTGTCACGTAACAAAAGAGCGTCTTGCCCCTACCATACGACCCTCTCTCTATCTCTCTGTGTAATCTGTGTATTTTTAATTCCCATTAATTTCTAAAATGTAAATAACGCATAGTTTGAATTAATGCGTTAGAATCTATCGAGCCGTGTGGGCTACAGAGTGTGCCAGAAAAATGAACATATATATCATTACATAGTATAAAACAATGTCCCCTACCGCGTCTGTCTGTCTGTCTGTTCGCGATAAACTCAGAAACTACTGAACGGATCTTTATTTGGTTTTCACCAGTGGATAAAGTGATTCACGAGGAACGTTTTTATATATAATTTGTCCAGGATTTTTTTATAATCAGGGCGGGACAACGTCCGTCGGGTTCGCTAGTATGGTATATAATGTATATATATTTTTTTATGTTATAGGGGGTATAGGAACACACACATATATTCATAAGGTGTTAGATATAAGAAAGTTATATTGTAAACGAACAGGCGGATCACCTGACGATAAGTGATCACAGCCTTCCATAAACACTTGCCACTAACGATACCAGGGGAGTCGCGAGTGCGTTGCCAGCCTGTATTTCGGGCGAGGGGGCAGAGGGGAGAGGTAAGGGGGAAGGAAAGGTGGGCCTTCGGCGCCTTCACTGGTCGAATGAAATGCAACAATGCAAGCACTGTTACTTTACATTGGTGTTTCTGTGAGAGGGTGGTACTACTTCGGGCGAGCCAACCCATTCATGCTGAAACCAGTAATAGCTTCAGTGTGGCTCCACCACCTACAAAATATAATAATATGTATACACAAACACACTCGATAAACACAGCCTTTCCTCTACGCAGTCACATAAAAAAAAATGTTTATTAAAAGCACTTATCTTTTTTAATATATAATTCTACCATAACCGTTTACGTATTTACGTATAGAATGAGGAAGATTAACCCGTTAGTGAGCTGAAGGCTAAACGCGAAACGCCGAAGCCGATGAAATCTCCGCTGACGGCAGCGCGCGTAAACGGCATATAAATAACGGTTTATGACATATTAAATTTCGCTAAACGTTAAATATGCCATTTTCATGTTTGAAGTGTTCCTTAGGAGAAAAACGTATAGCGAATTTTCAATGAAATGTCTTATTTAAGTACCTACTTCAACCTTAGTTATAACACATGATTAGATCATATCGCTTAAGTTGCTTTTATATGCTTAAATACCTTATAAATCATTTAATTTGTTAATATGAAGCATATATTTTTTTAAATCTAACATATTACTATTATATTTACAGTCAATGATATTATAACTAAAAAGCTGTAGATACGTTTACCTACATGATATTTTGACTAAACAAATGCACAAAAACGCACACATACGTAAAGCAATATTGTAACGCCACACTGTCTTAGATAAAATGTGGAAGTAAGATGGCATGTTCTCAATATCAGTGGTGAAAGAGAAATAGTTATATGTTGCTATACGGGCGGATTGACGAGGCAGCCGTCAAAAATAAGCTAGCTAGACAAGTTTTAACAAGACGCTGTCGAAGCGCTTATGACGTATCCCCAGTTATTTAGTTATATCATTATTTACAGTATATAGATTCTGTAAGACATCTTTTCTAAAGTAGAGTTATAACATTTTTGCGCGAAATTTCACTCACGTTAATGTACATTTAACATATTCCTCGGTAACAGTAACTTTTTTTATATAACAGAACTCTGTCATTTTCTGTAGCCCAAATAAAATATACACATATTTTCATAATCGGTTCAGTAAATAAGGCATAAAAGCCCGTAACCCACAAATAACTAAGCCATTGCAGTTCCAATTTCTACCGCTAACATTTGAAATTGCAGTCATAGAAATAAAGCAAATAATAAGATATCCGTATCTGCAATTCTATCTTAAAAATGATCACAGTTATTTCTTTTTCATTATTTATTATTCATATAAATAATAAGACAGGGAAAGCCGTTATACGTGCAAATAATGGACTCAAAAACTAATGGATAGATTTTAATTATTATTATTTTTTAGTTTTAGTTGTTACATATCGATCCTAATCTAAAAAATATTACTATATTTAGATTTGGTACATGGTAAAGCTACGCTGAAGCTATTACTGGTTTTAGCATGAATGGGTCAGCTCGCCCGGGGTAGTACCACCCTCTCACAGAAAACCGACGTGAAGTAACAGTGCTTGCATTGTTGCGTTTCGTTCGGTCAGTGAGAGCGCCGGAGGACCACCGCCCCTACACTTCCCCTTCCCTTACTTCTCCTCTCCTCCAAAACAGGTTGCCAACGCACGTGCGACTCCCCTGGTGTTGCAAGTGTCTATGGACGGTGGTCATCACTTAACATCAGGTGACCCACCTGTCCGTTTGCCTCCTATGACATAAAAAAAATTAAATATGAAGTTATTAATGTTTTAAAAACTATGGTTTTTTGCAAAAAACTACAAAAGACTAAAGAAATTTTGTGAACAAACTATATTTTTGCTATATATTACTTGTATATTTTCATTCTGTACGTAATATATATTATTAGTATAATAGACAACGCGGGCGAAGTCGCGGATATCAGCAAGTTTAAAAGAATAATGTTTAGAAAGATCTAAAAATATTTATGAATAACGATAGCTTCAGTACGCTAACATCTATATCTCTTAAGGCCTTGAATAGGAATAAAATTTAATAACATTTTTCCGATAAACATAATATTAACTGCCAAGAACTTGAGCAGCTACTTACGGTGCAAAATCAGGGCACCTTTACAGGTACAGCGATATTTCAAGATACTCGCTGCTAGCAGTTTTATTTTCTCCCTCGTCATCAGTATAGGAAAGATGAAAATCCGAGGAAATCCCTCAGGGACTACGACATTAGCATATTTATTAGTATTATCTAAAGTGAGTCCGGGCTATGGATCTCTTATCAGTAATGACATAACCGCGTATAATAATAAAGTCGAGCTAATGTATAGCTAAACAAATTATATATCTATATAACTTATATCTAAATTGAATATCTGCGTGTATTTGTAATATTTCCGCACGTAAAAGGATTGGCAGATTTGATATTACTTTACACTGACGGAATCGCTAGGATGAATCTTAGCTATAGTTTTTCCTAATAGGTGACACTATTACCGAGATGTAGATTTTTTTTTTTACTTTCATTTAAAAAACATACGATTCCAAAATTTCGGTCTTTCAGCACCTCTCAATGCTTTCTCATTGAATATATTATTTTACGTTTATGATTTATTAAGGTATGCGATAAATAACCGAATACATTTAAAATAGGCTTGCAACAGTTTTTCGCAAACCCTATAACATTGACAAAGCATAATCGATTTTTAAATTCGATATGTCAAAGCTAAATATACGTTAATATTAAATAATCGATAAACATATCCAATTTTAAAACTATGTCCATAATACCATAATGTCAATTTCGTTTACATTTTAATTATGTAAGGTGTATATTGTAATAATGCATGGTATAATTATATAGCGTGGGACAATTTCCATCTTATCCAAAATAGCGATGAGACATCTAATTATCGCCACCACATCGATGTTAACCGTCTTTTTCCGTGGTCGATTCGGAGCGAATGACACCTGATGGCAAAATAGGTTGAAGAGAAAATTTTTATTTGATGTTATTTAAATAAATCTGTTTCAATTATGATTTGCATTTTATGTTACGTCCACATAAAACTTATTAAAAACACAAAAAATATCGATAGTACCGAGTAAAGACAGTTGATGTATCGCTTATCGATATTTTCGTGATCTCGATATAAATCTTTAATAAGCTTGGTCCCTAATTCTGGGACTACACATTATAATATAACAAGGAATAATTAATGCCGGATAGTTATCGTTCTCATAAAATGATGAATGAATACTTTATTGCACTTATTAGTTCGTACATCGGCGAGCTTAATGCCACAAAGCATTTTCTTCCCACTAACCAACGGTATTACAAAGTAAAGAATATATTGTAGGTAGTGCAAATATAAAGATAAAAATTAGTTAAATGAGCTAAAGTATAATTAAAAATTCAAAACATAAACGGTATACAAAATATATAAAATAAATATATACAAAACTATTTACTTATGCTTAAATATGAACACACATACATATATACAAATAATAACAAGTTATATACATAACAAAACTTATAAATACAAAGTATAAAAAACTGTCTTCTATAATAACATCTATATCTTCTTCTACTATCTTAATATATATATTTCTTGTGTGCGTGTGTATGTGACTGAACTCCTCCTAAACGACTGGACCGATTTTGATGAAATTTTTTGTGCGTGTTCGAGTGGATCCGAGAATGGTTTAGATTCACAATTGGAACCGGTAGGTGGCGCTGCGATCGACTTTTAGGATTTTTTTTGTTTTCAAGGCAGGACAACGTCCGCCCGGTCCGCTAGTATCTATATACAAATAAACAGAATTAAAATCTAACGTGTCTGTACTTTTTCGATTTTCATGAGAATAATTGTTGTATGTGTCTAGGACTAAGTAATAAAATACATTTTTAGAAATGTGTCTATTTATATATTCTAAATATCTGTCTGTCTGTCGGTTTGTATGAACACGCATCACTGCTAAAGTACTGGGTTCACAATAAAACTTCACCAAGAAAATCGTAAAGCATATTCTCGGGACTAACTTAGTCTTTGTTTCATTAAAATCGATCCACTCTATCATACGTTATTGTAAATTTAATGACGGCCCGAGTTAAGTAAGAGAGGAGAGTAGTAATCTTTAACTAATTTGGTTGAACGCGCTAATCTCAGGAACTACTGGTCCTATTTGAAAAATTATTTCAGTGTTATATAGCTCATTTATCGAAGAAGGCTATATTTGCGTTATATATTTTCACGCTAAAACCAGTAAGAGCGGAGCACCAATGAAGAATGTTTCAAAATCGGGGTTTATTTTTCCTTTTGAGAACTTCCGCTGCATGTTAGCGTTAGCCCAAAGTAACTATTCCACGCGGACGAAGTCACGGGCAGTATCTAGTAATAAATATTATAGATTCAAAGTCGCTTTTCGCGTCTGTCTGTTTTTCTCTTACTACTTATAAACTGTGCTATGGATTCTGATACGGTTTTCACTATTATATAAAATTTCATCCGGAAGGTTTATATATTTTATATAACACATACATATTGTACGAATAGAGAAAAAAAACGTTGTATGCTAATGAAGTCGTAAGAAGGAGTTTTCCGGCGCTTTATTACACACTCTGGCTATATAAATATAATGTTCTACGTAACTGTACATCTTCAAAATGCCTACAAAAAATTCCGCGATGGTATATACATCCTAAACATAATTCACGATAACTATTTTTAGTTTTTACATATTTATTAATAAAATAGTAAGTTATAAGCGAAGCCATTTTGACCAAAATAGTACGTATCCTTGTCGAATTAAATGCTTTAATTGAAAATTAAATTTTGATCAGAATTAGTCCTTACAAAGTATAATTTCAATAAACACAGATTTTAAAATTATATCAAAAAAAAGTTGACCGTGAAAAGATTTTTACGTAACATTTATGAGTTTAATGAACTGCAAATACTAACTTGGAACAAAATTGATCTTAATCACTTAGTAACTTATGACGTCATATTAGTACATTGAACCCGTGAGGCGCCGCGTCGGGGTGTATCGCTAGTCAAATTACATATTAGCCGAATTAAAAAAAAAAACAAAAGATATAACTAAATAACTTATAAAAAAAAGAGTGGTGCCTTCCTCTCTCTAACCTAGACACAACATAGCGATGAACAAGCTCGTGCAAATCTGTCCTCGTAACCGAGTCACGTACACTGACAGCTGTATTATTTTACAACAGTCTGAACACACTAACAACATTATAAATATCATTTACTTAAACTGTTGTATTTAAAGTTCATAAACTACGTAATTGACTACACAGTTTGCATTTTTGTATAATAGTTTTAAGACGTAGTATCAATTACATTGCATTAAGAGTAAATTAACAAGTGTAACGTAATCAGTGAAACTATAAAGTTGAATTAGATACAAAGTTCCTTAGCTTAAAATTCGATAAAGAAATAAAATGAATACATATATCAAATATATATGATTTAAAAATTTTGTCTAACACGTGTTTTTTATCTTTATGTAGCAAGTAGCTGATATCTACGACATGCGTTGTATGTTATCTGAGCAATATATTTTTTATGTTTTGACTTCTGTACAACTTAAAACATTAAAAAAATGTACTTTCCTGACAACATTTTTGAAGTGAAATATTTGCATTACCTGTGTTGCGCGATTAAATAAAAATTTTTGGTAGGGTTTTTCCCCTATGTGTTATGGGTTCGCGTCACCGATGACCTTGACATGCTCCTGACGTATTGCGATTGCGTCAGACTAGCGAAGAGTAGTACAGCGGCCTGTGTACATGTAACATTGATATTTTGTATTGAGCTTGTGCAGTCCATCATAAGATTGATTAATTAATAAACTGTATAAACATATATATATAATTATCGGTCAGTGTGCCAATAGATGTGATAATCAGACTTATGTTAATAATTGAAATTTACAAATTAAGAAATTTAAATACTTCGGACAATAATTCTTTTAAAAATTTAAAAAAGGACAACGACAACATTGCTTTATGATTTCACTTCTGTCAGCAGTCCTTATGAATGCCTCGTTTTTTTTTAATCTTATGTACCACTTCTAAATCGTAGTTCCTTAAGATTTTAATAACTATCTCTTTTTTTGGCAACCAATCTTCCAGATTATTACTGCCATTGTCGAGTAGGTAATAATATTACAAACATCTTGGGATAATTTCAATATTCTAACAAAATGGTGGCTCCCTTGTTGAATATGGAGTTTTTATAGCATCTCGGAATCCATGCCCCGTGCTGTTATTTCTCATCCACTTCACTTGTACACAATAATCGAGCTATATTACGTAAAAGACCACCAATATAACAATATATAAAGTCAAATAACACAAGATTATAAAATATAATTAAAAAATATAAAATCCAATACACGAAAGACTAAGATCCCGCCAGAAACTCCGACTTCAATAACTTCATATTAAATGAAGATATCGTAATTTTTTTAGATATACAATAATCTAAGAATTAAAACTACAAAAAAATCATTCAAATTACACAGTAACTATACCTACTCATATAGAAAAATACTTCAAACGTAGTTCGTACATACTAAACGCATTATCGTAAAATTTTAAGTAGATTTTAACGTTATAATACTAGTCCAATTTAGATAGGACTACGTTGAGCGTTATCGTTCATTTTACTTGAAGGCCATTTAATATTTGACAATTTAAATAGATTTTAAGATGGTAATCCCTAAGCGATACGAGGGCTCGTGTTGCTGGATACGTTGGTTACGTGGAATAATATAATCAAAACAAATGCCTACACCGATAAAATCCTTTCAAATGACCTTAATCTAAAATTCCCTAACTACGATTTAATGTTGTGTATATAGATATATAAGATATACCATTACAATGAATCATCTAACAAATGTGCCTTAAGTGCAGGAAACTACAGATAAATGCAGTAAGCAACACTCATTCTGCATTCATGATTAGTTAAGTATCGAGTGAAAACTAAGTGAAGCCATAACAGAAACAGTTTTTTTAATAATTTATGTACAAAATATTATATAACAAGCAAAAATACAATATCAAGTTTATCTTGTAAATTTGCTCTTTTAGCCTATCATTACATGCTATATAAAACAAAGTCCCCTACCGCGTCTGCCTGTCTGTCTGTTCGCGATAAACTCAAAAACTACCGAACGGATTTTCATGCGGTTTGCACCGGTGAATAGAGTGATTGATGAGGATCGTTTTAGTATATAATTTGTCAAGGATTTTTTCATAATCAGGGCGGGACAACGTCTGCCGGGCCCGCTAGTATATATATATATATATATTTACTAATCATTGCGTAACAAATTGCAGGCAACAAAAAATAAAATTTCAACTTTGAACACGTTTTTCTCGAAACCGTTCATATGTTCTTTACTGCGTTTATTAATTGCGCGGCAGTATACCAATATTATAAAGAGGTAAAGTTTGTGACGTTGTAGGAGGTAATATCTGGATCTACTAAACCGATTTTGAAAATTCTTTTACCAATAGTAAGTTATATTGTATTAGTTAAATATATTTGTAAGTGTTATAGGCTATATATTAAACCCGAAAAATGATAAGACATTTTTGTGGTAGTCAGATTTGCAAAGTAAGTCGCGGAAAAAATGGTCGAACGAAAACGTTTCTTACGAACGCTGCCTTGTTCTAGAGAGTTCTAGAAAGTTCTAGAGAAAAATTATAGGGCTTGATAATACCTACAAAAAAGTCAGCGACAGCATACGTCTAACAATTATATTTAAGTCACAAAAAGTAGTTTTTTATAAATATTTACTGCCCAACAAAGTGGGCACGGGTCAGCTGGTATGGAATAAATAAAATCCTAATAAATTTAGAAACACTCTCGTTTAATAGTTGAGTGCTCTATAATCAACACCTCTACTTAAATACATTGACTTTATCTTTCGTTTGATTGTTCGCATATTTGTATGCATGGGCTAAAGGTGGTTGCATGCAAATATAATTGCGGCCCGGTGCAACGAACGGGCGAGCATTAGTACCGCTTTGTGCGGAAATGACTCGGTCCATTTCACACCGTTCAGCAAATTAGCCGCTTTCGAATGTACTGCCGGGAACACCCAGACGGAATTTACTTAGATACATTAATCAGGGTTTAAACCAATCCTCTATTCAATCTCTATACTTGATGGACAAGATTTACAATAATGATTTGATTAAATTAGAAGTATGTGAGGATATATATTATCATAGACTTCGAAAGAATACGAACAATTTTCTTGTCAACTCTATTAATTAATCCTTAAGTCATTTATGTGTTTGAAGCTAACAATTTTTACAAAGAAAAACAGTCTGCTACACACATTGATATATAAAAAACCCAAGATGCACAGTCAACGTCTCAAACTCGTCCGCATAAAATGAGTGTACATTCAGAATTCTGAGCTTATTTCAAATAGTCTCTCGTCGCTCGCGTCTTTGGACTTTTTGTACACTGCTTTGCAAAAAGGACTTTAAATAATCCGCGTAACGTTGAATTTGCAAAAAACATAAGTTTTTAAAGTTATACTTCTTTTGGCGCGTTAGGGAAAAATGATGAGAGTAAATTTTTATGATGCGCGCGCACACCGTCACGAAAAACCGACACCCTGAAGTTAGCTATAATCAACATTTTGTTTTTACGTATTTGTTGTTTGTATTTCTTTGTATTAAAACTTTCAATATAGTATATACCTTTTTTCTATTGTTAGTGTCGTTTTTTCTACAAACGTAGAATAATGCGAAAGATAAACTTTTTGAGAAGATTTTTACCTTGTTACGCCAAAAAAGTTTAACTTCTAACGCGTGTACATATAAGTACACACACCCTTTTTTTATTGCAGCACAGCAAAGTGACTGCACTGTGTCTGATGGTAAGCACAGTACAATCCAAAAACAATGGCGACTACCGAGAGACATGCCATCCCTCGCCTGTCGCCGCTGTCATGTCGGCCTGCGTAAATGTCTCTTCACGTTACGCTTGAAAGACCCCATGTTATTGGAAGGAGGGAACACATTGGCCGGGAGATTGATCCATTGATTGATCCATCCAGATTATAGCATAACTATAACTACTTAAGGTATATCGGTGAGTTTTTGGGGACGGTTTTGAGCGTTACTTTTATTTGAGACTGTGAATCTTGGGTTTTTATATATCAATGGTTACACGTATGGATAATTATCAGGTGAACTGTAAATTAATATTTTAAACAAATACATGACAAATTCTATTTGGGCAAACACTCTGCGAATAGAGTGGTCATTCATGCAGAATATCATTAACGCTTGTACAAATCAAACGCAGATTATTTTCCGCGGGACTGCCAACCGCTGTATGCAAACAGAATCACAGAGTGAGCTCTAAATACGTCCCGTGTTCCAATTAAGTCTGTCGCGGAAAAAAAACTGAATTAAGGTCGCGTTACATAATTTATATTCCGCCAGATCGTGAAACTTGTGTGAATAACGTCGTAAAACGTTTATAAAATTTGTAGCGAATTCAAAGGGAGTCGCCTCCTTATATATAGCCCTCTGCGCATAGGACATGAGGCTATTTTCATGGAAAAATTGTTTGTATGTCCATACTCTTTTATATTTTATAGCTTAATAGTATTATCATGATGTATAAATATCATATTATAGCATTAAAAGACTAGCAATATCGTGTCTAAACGACTTATATCCATTTTTTTGACCCTTTGTTTTGTACATATCAACAAAGTCATAAATGGTAATAAGCTACGTAACAATGTTTATACAACTTTTTTTTTGTTGCGCGTTATTTGTAATCTGTGCTATCTTCTAAGATATTTATCGAAATTATATGCTGTAGAGTTTTTGGCGGGATCTTGGAATGCCATGTAGGGGTAATATCCATAATCTTGTTATTTGGCTCTATATTGCGTAATGTTGGCGGTGCTTTACGTTAAATAGTTTGGTTATTGTGCACAAGTGAAGTGGATCGTAAATAATACCACGGAGCATGGATTCTGACTTGCCACAAAAACTCCCAGGAAAGTTCTAACAACATGGCCACCATCTTGTTAGTTTATTGAAATTATATCAAGAAACTTGTAATATAGATACTCACTTGACAATGGCAGTAATAGTCTACTAGAAGACTGGTTGCCAAAAATAAAATAGGACAAGATTATATGCTGTAAAGGGTAATTATAATCTACCTTCAATTCCTAACGTATTTAATTAGACAAGAAATGATGTTATAATGCTGAAAATTACGTCCCAAATAACTAGTTATTGGCAATAATATTTCATAGATAAAAACGATTACTCTGGATTATTCTTTAGATATAGATAATAGATTTACCATCATCATGTTTGACATCGATCTGAAGATGTTATTTGAGGGAGCGATATGTGTGTAATCGAGTGTCAGCCGACGAGAGATTCAACCATCAGCTAACGCTGGGTTCAACCGTAAATTACGCTTTTAGATACTTTTTGTTGTGTCACCAAATGTAAGAGCCTCGGGTTCACTACTGTAGGAGTCTAGACTGACTTGGACAGCGTAATAATAAGACTCGGAGTGCGTTAAATAGACTGTTAATTTCTAATTCCATATATGGCATTTGGCATTTATGACATACTCGGTAGCTACATGTCATTTACTAAATATTTCGCTCTTTCTATTACTAGTATCAAAATTTTTTTAATGTACATGTAACGTAAATAATATCAAACTTTTTTGTTGCAGTGAAACGTGGCAGCAGCCAAACAATTGCAGACGGTAGTTTAAAGTAATGTCCGCTCTAATATTTAATAATGGATTTTCGCAAAGTAACGTTCTCATCAATCAAATATTATAATTCCGACTTTCAAGATATTAATAAAAGAAAAAATAATAATGTTATTATAAACTGTGTGAAATTAATAGGGAGGTTAATCTCGAAATCAAGTATATACAGTGACTACTTATTTTCATGGGGTTTAGACGAATAACTAGAGCGGTTTATGAAGCAATTTATATGCATGTTTGTGAATGTTTATTAATACAAGTTTATATGTTAGTTGGTAGATGAGATCGAAAGCCGTGTGGGTGTAAAGAGCCATATGAGTTGTTTTGATTCAAAGAGATAATGTATATGTTGGACTGTATCAAAAAATCAACTATTTAAATAAAAGAAATACCGAATAAATAACCCTGTTAAAACGACAGCTCTTAATTTTTATATTAAGTGGTATCTCATCGCGGTTTTCCATTTCCCAAATGATTAACAAAGGAATTTGTTTTTGTCAACCTTTACAACGTTGCAACTTTTGAACTAATTATCACTGTAGAGCGCCTAAATTTTTTTTTGCATAGAAACACCATTAAAATGGCCTTAAGATAAACTCAGTATCTAATAAAGGTATTAAAAAAGATTCTTAAGAGCTCATTTTACAATGCCTCTTATAAATTCGCCAAAAAAGTAAAAAAACTTTAAAAATTCTGGTAAGTTCAACTTTAACATTGAATAACTTCTGAAGGAATAGATAAATCAAATTGTTACAACAGACCTTTTTTTGTAGACCGTTTTATTCCCAACAAGAATATGCTCTGACGTTACGAGTTGGATGAGTCGTTCAAAAGTTACATAAATCCCAAAGGTCGAAAATAAAATTTTCCCTTATTAATCATATGGTAAATCAAAAAGTGTTATGAGGCATCCATTAATATTACAATTCAAATCTGTCGCTTTAACACGCTCATTTATTCCGTAATTTGAACAATTGCAGAAAAAAAATTGTCCGTATTTTGTATACAGCCCCGTATATATACTTCATATATAGATCACACAAAAATGTAGCTCAGAAAGAACGAAGTAATAATGCGGGCGGACCGTATGGCACGACACGGGGCATCAAAGGTCAAGGTGAGCTAGGCCACCCAGTGAAAACCGAGCATCACCGAGAAAACCCGAAATGTGAATGCCTATGTAAGCGAGGTACCGTGCCGCACATCTCATATGTTGTCGACTTTTTACGGCTATACTTTATAGGGAGCTTATTTATTTTTAAAAGTAATTCAAAATGTTTTTCAAAATTAATCGCGTATGGCCATGTAATACAGTTAGTAGTTCCAATAAAATGACAACATTGTATTTTTAGTAGGTAGTAGAGCCAAGCTGAAGCTATTACTGGTTTCAGTATGAATGGGCCGGCTCGCCCGGGGTACTACCACCCGACCCACAGAAAGCCGACGTGAAGTAATAGTGCTTACATTTTTGCGTTACGTTCGGTCAGTGAGAGCATCGGAGGGCGACCTCCCCTTCCCCTCCAACCTCCCCTCCCCCTCCTCCATCCCCTCCCTCTCGCCCCATACACTGGCTGGCAACGCACTTGCAACTCCCCTGGTGTTACTAGTGTCTATGGATCGTGGTGATCACTTAACATCAGGTGACCCACCTGTTCATTTGCCTCCTATGATATAAACAGAAAATGTTGATAAACATAGACAGTAAAAAATTTAAACTGAACATCAATTCATACATTTCTACCGACAGTCGTACACAGTGTTTTCGACGAAAAAACACGTATGGTCATAGAGATATGCAGAGATATTTTGTTCTTAAAAAAGATTGCAGAGCAACTACATATTGACTGTTCAAAGAAAAGGCGAGCAGCATGCAAAAATCTACGTATTACGCTGAAGAATATATAATTTTATTTAGTTTTTTCTTCGTTTGTTTCATAACATCAAAGCTTCAGTTTATATTTAAATAACCAATTCACAGAAAAATGTACATTGAAATAGTTGCTAGAATCAAAACAGTCAGAAAAATATATTATTATGCTATGTACTCTCTATTGGAACTATATTTACAATTGCAAAATCATATTTAAATAAAAAACTAGCACTGCATATGTATATAAAGGATTTTTTTTTCTGCATTATTTATTTCAACTTTAAAAGTATTCACTGTTATTAAAAATAACTATCAATCTCAATACAGGAGCAGACTATAGGCGTAACAAGGTAAGTATTTCGTTTTTCAGCGTGTTGAACAACAGATATAGGAGAGATAATCAAAATAATGTTATATTTGGATGTGTATGTTAAAAGATAATTATGTGAATCGAATCTATACAAATATTATAAAGCTGGAGAAAGCTATAAGCTATATATCATCACGCTAAGACCAATAAGAGCGGAGCACCAATGAAGAATGTTTCAGAATAGGGTTTTTCCCCTTTTGATAGCTTCCGCTGCATGCTAGCATGAGCCTAAAGTAAATATTCCACGCGGACAAAGTCGCGAGCAGGAGCTAGTCTTTTTATATTTTAATACAGATGAAAGGGTACCGTATATAAATAGCCGTTATAGAAAGTGTTCGGTAAATATTTAGCAAAATATTGTAATCCTCTGGGTCTTTGCGTCGTAGCGTCTGCGCCCTCAGCATCTCATTGTCCTTCGGTTTGGCAGAAGCTTTCTTTATCGTAACCCTTTATGGTAAAACATAACAACTACTATCTTACTCTAGTATTATATTCTTTTATATTTCATGATTAAAATAATAATTTATTTTAATTATTCTAATTAAGAACATGTTTTAATACTCAAATAATTATCATATTTGTAAATTATGTTTGTTATGTAATTGTGATCACAATTGTTTAGGAGGTTAATAATAAAGTAAATTAAAAAAAAGACTAGCACAGTATAACAATACACATAAAAATATACAATTTTCACAGCCTGACTTTTTGTATAAGACTGATTCTTCATTCCATTATAAGTACATTATTTATTATACATTCTTCATTCAATTAGTTCGAAATAAGATATGAACATCTTCTGTTTTATTATAGTCTTTATATAAAATATATTATAATGACTAATGTAGGTTTTGCTTATATATATAATTTTATAGAAATTAAATGTCGGCAAAATAAATACGTTGAATACGTGCATATACATAAATTCCGCATAGAACACTAAATTATACTACAGTATCGGCAATAGATTCAATTATTATATTGCTTGTAAGCCTAAATAAGTAGTCTTCTGATTCTCTTCACGAGGCAAATATCTTCCGCAACTATAAATTCATCTTCTCGAATACATAAATCCCGTCCATGTTTTGCCTCCTTTCGCTTTGATAAAATATAATTATTATATATATAATTAGACATTTCTATTATAGTTTTCCGTTCTTTTCTTTTAGAAATAGATAAAATTTAATGGATTTAGACATACACTACACTTACAATAGGCATGTTATATTATAAATGTTCGTTTCGTATTAGTTTAATATCCACCAGTATTTGCACCAAATTAATATTACAAATTTGAATGTGAGTTTGTTTCGATTTACCACTCAACCGACCTTCATGATATTTTGCATACACGTTTTAATAGCTAGTAATAAATAATGGCCAAAAATAAAGAACTTAAACTTACTTTTAAACAAAAACTTGCATCTAATAGTTCAATAAGAGTAAAAACAAAAATAGCGTGCGTATAATAACGGAAGTGCTAGCGTGAAAATTTATATCACGATATCAAACGCGCCTTTATCTTACTAGATGACGTAACATTATCGCAATATCCGTGCGTCGTCGGCTGGCCCGCGCCATGAGAATATCAAGAAGATATATTTTCACGGAACAATGCCTCCCCGGTATCTCAATTTTCATTTCCCCTCGGTGGGACATCCGGTGTGATTTGTAGCGCGAGATAATATACAAAACGGTGGCTTCGCGGGACGTCCCGACACTGCGTCAGCGGAAAATCTAGGCTCTCTATCTTTATCTCGAACGCTTTAACCAGTACATTTTTCTTTATCGAATATCAGGTTTATCCTTTTCGGCTTTTGTAACGCAAAGATACTCTGTCCCTTGGCTGTTTGGGTCTTGGGTAATAAAGTTAACGGCTTTGACAGCATAAATTGTTGTTTCTCAAGGGTCTAGCGGATTCAATAAATATATACAACTATTTAAGAGTTAATACATATGGCCTAAAATTCCAAGTTTCATATAGAAAGATTGTAGAGAATAAGATATATTCTTAAGCATACCTTTGATCATATTTTACAAGTAATATGTGTCAAGTAATATTAACAATAGTAGATTACATTGAAGGTTTACGAAATTTTATTCATTTATTTATTGCTAATAGACGAGCCGCAAACGAACAGGTGGGTCACCTGATGTTAAGTGATCACCACTGTCCATAGACACTAGCAACACCAGGGGAATCGCAAGTGCGTTGCCAGCCTGTGTATGTGGGAGGGGTGGGGAAAGGAGAAAGGAGAAAGGGGAAGGGAAAGAGGGAATGAGGTGGGCCTCCGGCGCTCTCACTGACCAAACGAAACGCAAAAATGCAAGCACTGTTACTTCCTGTCGGTGTTCTGTGAGAGGGTGGTAATACCCCGGGCGAGCCGACCCATTCATACTGAAACTAGTAATAGCTACTTATTTATATTACTTAGCATTAGCATACTTATTTATTTATATCTTTCTGTAAATATGGACTACATATCTGAAATCCATATTCAAGGAGTTTTCCTCAATCTTTACTAATATTATAAATGTGCACGTGAACTTGTTTATTGCGATAGATGAAACTTACATGTGGGGAAATACCTTATGGATACGCCACCCTCTCAGGGGAGAGGGTGGGTTATGTCCGGCTAAAACCCCACGGTTTACCGACAGACAGTAATTGTTGAGGCGACAAGGGATCGTACAATGCTACTCAACCGCCGGGCTCCTACCTATAGAGAGGCAGACTGGGTACACACCAGCTGCCTCCCCTCGTCCGCCAGACCTGTGCAATGAGGAGCTGGGCCCCCTGGCCCATCCCCTCAGGTCCAGCTACGGTGACGGGAGGAGTTGGTCAAAGCGCCGCCTCCTCCCGCCGCTTCTCCGTTTGCGGAGAGGGCCGCTTAGAGTATCTACCTCGCGGGCCCTCCCCGACGCCTCCTTCTGCGAGATGACCTCCTCGCAGTAGGAGGCCATCGCTTGCCAAGCCTGGTTGCTGCCGAGCATAGACAAAACCACACTCGGCAGCGACAAATCACGTCCTACCACCGCAACCAGAGTGCGGCGCTGTCCCTCCCACGCAGCACACTCAGACAGAGTGTGCTGCGCGATGTCCTCGTGAGCGCCGCACTCGTGGCATGCGACGGTCGACTCCCTGCGAGCGATCTGGTGCAGGTACCACCCGAAGCAACCGTGTCCGGTGAGCACCTGCACCAGTCGAAACGTCAGGGAGCCCCACTCCCTACCTATCCAATCCCGTAAGTGGTTAACTATGTATAAGTATCCACTTATCTATAAATTCAATTAGATCTAATTTCTCTCTAAAATACCAGTCTTCAATTTATTCATAAATTATTTTCATAGGAAATGTTCCGTAAGGTTAAAGTAATTATGTAATCTATTTAAGCTTTTAATCCCTTTACAAACTCAATGTCTCGAAGTTTGTTATTCCCAAATAAGGCCATTTAGGCAATTTCAAAAACCAAAGAGATCCTGCTTTGTTCTCCGCCGTATTTAATTAGCGGGTAACGTAATATGAAAATGCAGAGTATTGGGAATGTATATTATTTTATATATATTTATTACTATTCAATTTAACTAATTTTATATTTCATGAGTTAAAATTTCAAATAAGTTTCTGTATTAAGCAATATTATTGATACTATATCCTTTTTGTATAGAAAATCAAACAAGAATCTAGAAAACAAACTATTACAGTTACTAAGTTGCTGGAACGTAGTAGATATGTCGACCTTAGCTTAGAAACTTATATCGTAAAAGAAGAATGATAAAAGTTTGGCATAAACAAGTATGTGTAGATCAAAATAATACCGGTCCTGGACAATACTAAAGCTATAACTTTATATATCCAGTGGAATCAGTCACCTTTCCTTAAACACATTCAAAGCTGAGCCCTCTTTAGAAACTCTATTTTACTTTCAAAATAAGTACCTACGAAGTCAATTTATGAACAAGAAATAAGATATACCTAATAATAGCGACACGCTATGAAGGTCGTTTTGACACATAAGAATAACGTAATAATTACATTTATTTTTGACAAAACTATAATCAAATTCTGCTTTGGTTTGAGCATTGACGCGAGTTTGCCGGAGGTGGTAGCTGTGCTGGCCAGCTATGGTATATATATAATCGTATGTAAGATATAAATGTACTAGCCGTTACCCGCCCGCTTCGCTTGGCATAAAATACATGCCAAATGAAAGAAATATCAAATTGTGTTATCTAGCTGCCTAATTATTTATCATGTACGGATTTTACGAAATTAACACACCCTTAACTACTTAGGGTCTTATCGATTTATATGAGTTAAAATCATAAATAACACAGCTTTCCACATCACCATGGAGGTACTGTATAGTAAATTCAAACATACCAAAAAAAATATTCTGGTCAAGTTTCTAAGTTATAAATCTACAGATTAAAAGATACAATTTTTTTTAATTTTTAACGCCCCCACACAACCCTCTTGGAGTTGCATATCATAAAATTAGTTTTTGATAAAGTCAAACATACCAAAAAAATATTTTGGCGAAGTTTCAAAGTTCTAATAGCAATAGAGTGGAAGATACAATTTTTTAATATTTTTAACGCCCCCGCACAACTCTCTTAGGGTTGAATATAATAAAATTATTTCTTAGTAAATTCAAACATGCCAAAAGAATTATTCTGGCCAAATTTCAGAGTTCCAAAAGCTATAGATTGGAAAAAACATTTTTTTTTTAATTTTTAACGCCCCTGCACAGCCCTCTGGGGGTGAAACATCATGAAATTAGTAAACTCAAAGATGCTAAAAAAAATGTTTTGGTCAAGTTTCAGAGTTATAAAAGCTATAGATTGGAAGATAATTTTTTTTTTTTAATTTTCAACGACCCCGAACAGCCCTCTGGGGGTGGAATATCACAAAATTAATTTTTAGTAAATTCAAACATGCCAAAAAGAATATCCTGACTAAGTTTCATACCTATAAGAGCTGTAGTTTTAAAATGTGATTTTTTTTTATTAACCCCCCGCAGCCCCTCTTGGGGGTTGAATTTCGTAAAATCCGTTCTTAGCTGACCTCTACTCGGTGAAAAGAATATTCCTACCAAATTTCAAGTCTTTAGCTCTAATGGTTCCAGCGATATCGTGATGAGTGACTATATACGTGGAAATCTCTTATATATATAGAGATAATTTAAAAAAAAGTTAAATACCGAGTTGTGTTTTAAATAAAAATTGTATTATAGTATAATATAATTTAGAAATCAGTGTAGTAAATTTATTTTGTATGCTAAAATTCGATAGCTAAAATTAAAAAAAAATTCTAACTACACGTCATGAATGACGTCATTGTAAATTATAAAGAACAACAATTTGCCCCTTCAAATATAGTTATTAATTTATACAAAACTTCATGAGCGAACAGACGTCAAAGTGGCTATCATAGCCTGCCGCTATTATAATAACAGAGAGCTTATAGTACGCAGCTACAAAAATAAACAAAACACTTTTTTTTCTCTCATTTCATTTGTAAACTACATTTCCCTCGCAGCGTATCTCGCGTAAATGAAAATATTGGAAATAAAATACAGCCCCTATAATTTGCTGATAATATACTTTTATATAGGTTAAAGAATTTGAAATCGATTAAGTAATTTTTAAATTTATAAGTCGTTATATTTATAAGCTCCATTTAACACAGCGAAAGTAAGTCCTACATATTTTAAGCGTTGTTTTTTAATACATAATAAAGAATTTCTATGTAACGGCAAAATTCTAGTGTACGTGAAATTACAAAATTGAAAATACGCTTCTTCGAACAGCGACCAAAAAAATATTGTGGCTCTTTCTTCCTGGAAGTAATATCGCGTAAAGCAAGATATATAAGCCAGTAACATATTTTATTAGTTAGAACATACATATATTAATTCCATTTACAGAGAGAGCCCAACCATTTATAATACAAGCTATAGATAGTTAGTTTGAAATTAAATGGTCGTGTGTGAAATTATGATCTAATATTTATAACAGCTTCGAACTATTCTTAGAAGTAAATGGACACTCAATTTTATATTATAGTATATTACAGAATACAAGTCGTTTTCCCTACGATATAATCATCATATGTTACCACCTTAGTAGCGTATAAAAACACATGAACAAATATTTCAACAGCAATATCAAGAAACATAAAACCGTAGCCTGTATTGTCTAAGACGCCTTTGCGTAGTCGTGTCGAAAAATGTCTATAAAAGTATAAAAGTAGTTTCACGATGTCGTAAACACTACAATAAAGTTTAGTGGCCACTTACTACCACGAACGGAACACTGTTCCACGCCCCTACGCTTCGAGAACTTCCTTCACGATTCATATTGTCTTTTCTCATTTGTCTAATGCACGCCACAATAATAACATTAAGAACCCCTTAAAAGTAATAATCGCTTTGACCAGGCTTCTCAGTTATGTTTACAACATAATTTAGACTAAACAAATCTATCACAACATTTTTTTCAGAAATGCTACACCGTATTGATCAAACTTTGTAATATTCTATGTTCACAAAGAACCTGTCAGTCTATGTTAATATAAATTTATTTAAATAGAAATAATAACCACGCAATATAATGACATTGGCTTTTGCTAGTGGTTTTACTTCGACTAATGTCTGATGATTTGATCTATCACTAAAAGTTTTATAAAATTTACAGTTTCTTAATAATTCAATAACTTTATGTTAAACAAAAATAACCTCATTTTTTTTTTGGTTATGATCTAAGTGTCTAAGAAGTAAAACTAAATAAATTCGATAAATAAAGATCTAGTAACGACAATCATCTATCATTTTATTTATAGAGCCTTATTAAATCTTTTCATTTTTATATTCTGTATGACGCCCAAGACACAACCTACTGTGAGATAGATTATATTATACAAAAAATACTGTCCGTCTTATGGGATAAAGGAATCAAACTATTTTTCTGCGGGTAAAATAATTCTTTTTATACATGCAAATTAAAATGTAAATCTGATGTATTAATCAAATTTTATCTTACCAATAAGTGTATTTCGTGAACATTTATCGGGTAGTCTTTATATAGAAAAAATACCAAATATGTAGGTATCTAAAGTTTTAAAGAAACAAGTAAATAAATAATCTTAGCTAATTATAACTAATTGTTCATATAAAAGCTAGCGAAGCCTAGTTACAATTGAAGTTTCAAAGCTGCTTGGAAGATTTGAACATAAATTGAATTTGAAACCACAATGGGGGAGCACATTGTCTCCTCTATAGAACTTCATTCTGCGAGAATATTTGTTCTCGACAAATTGATTTATTATCCTGGAGTCTATAGCAAAATAAAATATACAGTCTAATGTAACAATTGAAGTAAAATAAAGCACCGTCTATATATATCTAGATAGGCGTAGATAAAACAATTTCGAAACCGATTATGTTTTTTTTTATTAGTTTGATGTTATCAGTAAAAAAATTTGGAAGCAGTTCTTTTTTTTTCAACCTTTCGACAAGTCACAGCGTTTATTATGTGTCCATTCGTCATACTTTATGTTACTTAATCTACAATATTTATATACTCTTCGTCAAAATACCCTCAAAAGCAATGAACTATGGTCGATGTCGACCGCAGGTCGGCCACTATATAACGCTGCCAACCTGGGGTAAATAAAACCACAGAATGCAGTGAGAAAGGTTACTGAAATCTTAAAAAACACTTAACATAGAACAAATAATTTAATAATAAAACTAATTAACACATTAAAAAAAAATAATGAAATAGGAAAATCTCAACGGAGTGGGAAAATCAAGGCTATTGTTTTGAAAGGGAGAAAAGATAGAAAAGGGTCCATAGAACTTATACTAGGAGAGTAGAGGTCGCTTATCTGTGGAAGCAGGACCTGGCGGACGAGCGGTTCGGGCGGTTCACTGTGGACGCCGTCCGCCCGGTCCTGCGGGCGTGGATGGAAAGGGAGTGGGGCTCCCTGACGTTCCGACTGGTGCAGGTACTCACCGGACACGGTTGTTTCGGGTGGTACCTGCACCGGATCGCTCGCAGGGAGCCGACCGCCGCCTGCCACGAGTGCGGCGCTGCCGAAGATACCGCGCAGCACACTCTGTCTGAGTGTGCCGCGTGGGGGGAGCAGCGCCGCATTATGGCGGCGGCGGTAGGACCGGACTTATCGCTGCCGAGCGTGGTTTCGGCCATGCTCGGCAGCGAACAGGCGTGGCGAGCGATGTCCTCCTTCTGCGAGGACGTCATCTCGCAGAAAGAGGAGGCGAAAAGGGCCTGCGAGGTAGACCCTCTAAGTGGCCCTCTCCGCCAACGGAGGACAGGCGGGAGGAGGCGGCGTTTCGCCCAACTACTCCCGCCACCGTAGCCGGACCTGAGGGAATGGGCCGGGGGCCCATCTCCTTATTGCACAGGTCCGGCGGACGAGGGTGGGCAGCCGATGTGTACCCGGTCTGTCCCTCTATAGGTAGGAGCCCGGCGTCCGGCGGACGAGGGGGGGCAGCCGATGTGTACCCGGTCTGTCCCTCTATAGGTAGGAGCCCGGCGGTCACCTTCCGCCGGGCGGACCGTGGGAGCGGCTCTACAAGGTTGATTAGCTTGAACGATCCCTTGCCGCCCCCACAAATCGGTTTATCGGTATACCGTGGGGTTTTAGTCCGTGCGAGTCGGACATAACCCACTCTCACCCCCGAGAGGGTGGGTATCCATAAGGGATTTCCCCACGTTAAAAAATTAGCTGCAGGTAATTTCGGCCATGAACACAGGGCACGAGTGCACCCCTGGAGGAAAATCTAAGGCGACCGCCCGGACTGGCAGGTCAGCAGAGCACCGCAATACTAGCTGCAGTCGGCTGGCTGTCCAACTGGGCAGGCTCAACTACTCTCAAGTAGGATGTGGTCTGCACTACGCAGTAGTATTAGGTAGTAATACCCAGTATAAAAAACCCCGAAAACCGGGGTTTAGATGAAGAACGGGATGAACGTGCCGTACAACGCGGCAACAGTCCAGCAGAAGGTCGAGACTATAGCAAGAAGCTCCTTACAAATACAAATCCTTACTTCTCCTTACATCACATGGCTCGCCTTACAGCACCAACACCTGGGAGTAGCTGAGGGAAACACTCCTCACGCTTGCGACTTCAAATCCGAAAAAAAGATCGACCGGAACGACTCGATAAGGCGATTTTAGAAATCTGACAGCTCACGGGATGCCAAATTAGGAAAACAAATTCCGACGACGCGAGCGCCTCAGATAATCAATTAATTAACAAAATCAAACTGTTTCAATTGTAATATTTTCAAGCTGTAATGATTTAATATTTTAAAATTATAAAGCGATTTTTAATCTACACATATAATAAGAATGTAAGTATAACGAGTCCGTACCTTTTCGATTTTCGTGAAAAAAATTGTTGGAGGTGCTTAGGAATAAGTAATAGAATACATTTCAATCACTTTTGGAAATGTCTATCTGTCTGTCTGTTTGCATGAACACGCATCACTGCTAAAGTACTAGGTTCACAATAAAACCTTATATCATAAAACATATCTTCGGGAGTAACTTAGTCTTTGTTTCATTAACATCGGTCCACTTTATCAAAAGTTATTGTAATTAGAATGACGGCTCGAGGTAAGTACCTACGAGAGAAAAGTAGTAATCTAGGACTAATATTATAAAGCTTATTTGTTTGGTTGAACGCGTTAATCTCAGGAAGCACTGGTCGGATTTGAAAAATTCTTTCAGTGTTAGATAGCTTATTTATCAAAAAGTGCTCCGCACCTATTGGTCTTAGCGTGATGATATATAACCTATAGCCTTCCTCGATAAATAAGATTGCCAAGGCTAAAAGATTTTTTTAAATCGGACCAATAGTTCCTAAGATTAACGCGTTCAACCAAACAAACAAACCCTCCTGTTTCATAATATTAGTAGAGATAAAACATTTTATAAATCCATATAAATGAATATACATTTGAACACAATAAGAATTGAAGTTGTGTTAGAAATCATTCATGGGCAATAACACCCATTTCTGTTGGGCGCCACTCGGTTATTGCCGCGGGATAGGATTATTGGCAAATTGTTCCGTTCGCATTCCGGCCCGAGCCGTACATGAAATATTAAGCACCTTCTTAACCGGTGCCGAAGGCTCGTGACTAACTCGAACATCCTGGATATGTCGAAAATACTGACCTATTTAAGCTCATTCGGAACGTAGCTTCACCTCTCTGGTGTTTGTTCACTCAACTCTTATGCAAATTTATTTAAAGTTATTATCTATACTAATATATAAAGCTGAAGAGTTTGTTTGTTTGTTTGTATGGTTGAACGCGCTAATCTCAGGAAATACTGGTCCGATTTGAAAAAATTTTTCGGTTTTAGATAGCTCATTATATCGTCACGCTAAAATTAATAGGAGCGGAGCGCCAATGAAGCATGTTTCGAAATCGGGTATTTTTCCTTTTGAGAGCTACTTTCGCTGCGCGTTAGCGTTAGTAATATATACGTTGTCACGATAACGTGGTAAGTTTCTATCGCAAACATTTTCAAAGTTTATTTTGTGTTCCTATTCTAAAAGTTTATTCTACGTTAGTTTTGATTCCAATTTTTTCTAATCTATTACGTATTATAAAAATAAAGGGTGTGTACGTAAAATTAAAATAACAACTTTTTGGTGAATGGATAAGGCTACAAATAACAAAAAAAAAATTTGTATCCAGTCTGTATTTCTTTGTTTGTTTATTTGTTCCGGGTAATCTCCAAAACGGCTGGACTTATTTTAATGGGAAGTTTACTGACAGATAGCCACAATTATAATAGTTGACATATTTCATTTTATTATTCGCGGCTATGTCCGCATTGTTCTTTCCAAAATGGGTGGACCGGTTTTCACGGGGTGTTCACTGGTAGATAGCAGACCTCATAAAAAGTAATTTAGGTTTTTTATTCCCCTTCGGCCGCATTGGTATATCCGAAATGCCTGAATTCATTTTCACGGGACTTTCACTGGCAGATAACTCACAATATACGAAGTAACTTAGATTATTTTATTTTGTTAGCCAAGACTTCGTAGTAGTGGTGAACTGTTGTTACCTGTGAATTGGTCCGTGTGAAATTTATCAAAAATATGTTATTTACTGTAAACAAGCGCGTAAGACGTGCGCTATACTGGACTCCGAGAATAAATATACCTAATAGAAAGTCATATATTTGTATGTAATTTAAATTATATTATCTTTTTGGTTAATTTGGCGGCCATTTTGTTTTATTTACCACGTTTGCGTCTACATAACTCAGTGATTATAGCAACGTATAAAAATAACACAATTATATCGACAATATGGGCATATTATATCTATATAATAAAAGATTTAACACATATTGTTCGATAATATATAGCTTAACGTTTTCATTACTTTCTTATATAGAGCACTGAGGGTGGTATATAGTAGGTGAAAGTTCCAGATATGTTGCTGATGATAAATCCCATCCGATTCGATTTTCTATTAGTATTCACATATCTAATGTACACATAGAATTATGAAACAGCTTACATTTACAATCGCAGGTTCGTTACTCTATGAATGTACACATTACATGTTACAGTGGATGCGTTACTCTATGAATGTACACATTACATGTTACAGTGGATGACGTGCGTGTCGTAGTTACAAATATTTTTGAAAAAGCATTTCTGTAATGTATCTACACACCTACTTACAATTTTACATTTCTTTCATACATTTAAAAAAACGCGTGCGGACCCGCGGGTAACAGCTAGTATGTATATATAATAACAACATATATGATTTGTGGTCGCCTAAAGCTAACCTAAAAAAACTATATTTCTAATTTGATAGCTGATAATCTGCCACTTCTGATATATCAAGTCAATTCAAATTAAACGTCTATCAAGCACATTGCACTCATCTGTTTTATTACAGAAAAAAACATTTAGCTTTAGTAGTTTTTACAATGAAATCCTACACAGATTCGGCTACTTCCAAACATGCATTGTTACGAAAACAATTTACTACTTATTACTTTTTAAATTCCAACTATAAAATAGAAAAAAACATAACCTGAATATACACATTCAACGTACACAAAAGCCTACAGCAAAATAACAATTGCACGAAACAATACAACGTATACTATTACGATAATTGTTCCTAAGATAAGAGAGAGATTGCTCGCGCTGCGAAAATCTAAATACGATGTGAATATTTGCTTTAAATGTCTCGTAACGGTCAATTCCTGCCTCACAAACGGTTGTTAGAACCCATTAACTAAAAGATAAGGTTTCATTCATGCAGTCTGTGAACACTTCACACCGATACCCCGACAAGTTAACATTTAATAATCAAATATAACTATACCAAAAAATATACATTTATTTGCATCAATCGTCTATCAGTGGTCAATATTAGACCATAAATCATAATAAGGCATAGAAAGTTTTTTCTTCACGTGATTATATATAAATATCGTTATCCGTATTGTATCTGTATTATCTATGTCCATCAACTTTTGAAGTGAAACTTTTTATGGCACGGTAGCGAAAATTTTGCGTTACACGCCACGCGTTAAACGTAAGGTAAGTATGTATTTGTGTGTTTGTGTAAGCATGTATACGTGTATGCCTGAGTTTTGTAGTATACTAAGATGAGTAAATGTATAGCTAAGTATTTATACGACACTTCGTATAATATAGTTTTTTGAGCACTCTCATATATATGTACTAGCGGGCCAGGCAGACGTTGTCCCGCCCTGATTATAAAAAGAATCCTGGACAAATTATATACCAAAACGTACCTCGTGAATCACTTTATCCAACGTTGAAAAGCATATAAAGATCCGTTCAGTAGTTTTTTGAGTTTATCGCGAACAGACAGACAGACGCGGTAGGGGACTTTGTTTTATACTATGTAATGACATAATTTAATACATAAAGCCCAAGAAGATCCACTTCCTCCGCTGATACACCCACTGATTTTTAAACAGTAAAAAAATTATTGAGTAATCTACAAATATTGACGATTGTAGATGTAATGAGCGTGAAATATAAGGAATAGCGACTTATAAAGGGCTAAGAGTTGTCGACGATACGAAAAAACTAAGTACTTCCAAATTGTCTTTATTGATAACAATAAAACTCGTCAATAGCTACTAAACAAAAAAAAATATGAAAAAAAGCGATTGACAAACAGGAAAAAATTATACTGAAATGTTTTATGTTCGTTTTTTTTATATCATAGGAGGCAAACGAACAGGTGACCCACCTGATGTTAAGTAATCACCGCCGTCCATAGACACTAGCAATACCAGGGGAGTCGCTAGTGTGTTGCTAGCCTGTGTTTGGGGGGATCGAGGGCGGGGTGGAGAGGAGTGGGTAGAGGAGGGGAGGTGGTCCTCCGACGCTCTCGTGGACCGAACGTAACGCAACAATGCAAGCACTGTTACTTCGCGTCAATTTTCTGTGAGAGGGTGGTAGTACCCCGGGCGCCCGACCCTTTCATGCTGAAACCAGTAATAGCTTCAGCGTGGCTCTACCACCAACCAATTTATATATAGATAATAAGCGATGACGGGTCAGCAATAGTGTGTAGAGTCACAGCGTCAATCGATATATGTTCGAATCATATAGTAAACCAGAATTTTCAGGAAAGAAAAATATAAATCATTAAAAAAATCATAGCATGGTGATAGTGATTTTTTTAATGTCCGTCTGACCAGCTAGCACTTTCACATCGAATATACATTGCCAAGCACCTAAAGGTATGTTCCAGCAACTGCCCGAGAGCTACTACTTTAGGTCTATCCTATTAGCTGTTTAGGTTACATCGTCATATAATAAATATCAGGTAGGGATGTGATCGAATGTTAAATCCTATGAAGTACTTTTGCTAATACTATAAATGTAAATAGTTACGACCGCACGTCTTAACTACCTTTTTTTTAACGAGGGAAAATCCTACATAGGATACCCTCACATTGCCCGGGGGACAACGTGAGGGTTATGTCGTACTCTTACCGAATAAAAACCCCTTGGCCGCTTAGCGCGAATGTGAACCAGGGTGCGGGGTGACGACTAGCAAAACTCCACTGCTTTAGTCACGCGTTTGAGTCTCCCGTGGATGGTAGAAACGGGGACCCACCTTTCAGCGAGAAGGTTCTTCCTATACTCCTCACGTGGAGCGGCGGTTAAATGCCGTACTCTGTCCGCACGGACGTATTAACTACCTAACCGATCATCGTGAAATTTTGCATACACGTTATCATAAAAGTACAGAAAAAGATATAGGGTGCTTTTCATCCATAAAAATGTACTTCTCACGAAAGAAATATCAAAAATAAATATAGAATATTTATTATACAATTTAACTAATTCATTTGTTTCAAAAATTTCATTTTCAATGTCGAGTAAAGAAAAAAGTTATTTGTTTTGGAAGAATAAGGGATAGGTCAATAGGGTGGGCCAAAAAAACTTTTAATTTTTTTTTATTAATTACCATGAAAATATCGTCTGAGATGACGAAAAAAAAATTGTGTTAAAGTTTCAGCTCTTAATATTAATATTAAGAGGTGGCACATTAGAGTTTTTCTTTTTTTCTTTAGTCCCATACAAAAAAATTCATATCTCACCATTCGTTGTTCGTACAGCAAAATTTTCAAGAGTTTTTTGTAGGAAATTGAACGTTCTACAAAAAAGGTTTCTTTCATTTTTTTCGCACGCCTCGCCATTTTAAAGATATTTAAGATTGAAATTTAAAGATTTTAAGGTACATTTCTTTTTTGCTTCTGATTTTTGTAAGTCGTTGACAAATGAACGTTATGAAATGCGCAATACATATTTCTGCAGGAAATTAAATGCTCTACAAAAAAGGTCTCTTATGCTTAGTCGATTAGGATAAGCGTTTGAAAGATATTTATGATCAAAGTTCAATACTTATCGCTCTTACTAATTTTTCAACATTTTCTTCGGAATTTTAATATAATTCATTAGTTTCGAAAAAATTAATGCAATTTTAAGTTTTTATCAGCACAATAATACTTTTATCTATTATTTAAATTATTTTTTATATACATGTACGTTCGGGTGGGCCAAAAAAAATTTCAAATTTGTTGAAAATGTTGAAAAATTAGTAAGAGCGATAAGTATTGAACTTTGATCATAAATATCTTTCAAACGCTTATTCTAATCGACTAAGCATAAGAGACCTTTTTTATAGAGCATTTAATTTCCTGCAGAAATATGTATTGCGCATTTCATAACGTTCATTTGTCAACGACTTACAAAATTCAGAAGCAAAAAAGAAATGTACCTTAAAATCTTTAAATTTCAATCTTGAATATCTTTAAAATGGCGAGGCGTGCGAAAAAAATGAAGGAAACCTTTTTTGTAGAACGTTCAATTTCCTACAAAAAACTCTTGAAAAATTTTGCTGTACGAACAACGAATGGTGAGATATGAATTTTGTTGTATGGGACTAAAGAAAAAAAGAAAAACCCTAATGCGCCACCTCTTAATATTAATATTAAGAGCTGAAACTTTAACACATTTTTTTTTTCGTCAACTCAGACGATATTTTCATGGTAATTAATAAAAAAAATTAAAAGTTTTTTTTGGCCCACCCTAATAGGGCAATCAACCTTAACGCGAACAAAAACTAATTAAAAGTAAATGTTGAATATTTCTTGTACGAATAAACTAATCTCATTTATCTCGTAAAGTTGATTTTCAATTTCGGGAGAAGAAAAAAGATGTGTGTCGTGTGTTATTTTGGAAGAATATGGCGATATAATTTTTTTTTTTATATCAAATCGTCGAAATATTGTAGCGAATATAATAACAGTTGAAATAATACGATGTCTATTCACACAGCGTTAATTAACAATAAACAATACACACTTTGTTCTGAAATTACACATATATAACTAATTATTAGATTCAAGCGGTCCGTGTAATAAACATTATTAAGCTTTGCTTGAACCAAAAGCGCCGACAATACTATGAATAACTGAGCATTGTAATCTCAAGTCTTTGTTTACATATCTACGTATCCTATCGCGTCTCCTTATTACATTTGAGCTTACAATGTGAATACAATATAAAGCACTGTTCGCATGTACGTAAGGTTATTGCTAAACAGTAAGAGAACAAAACCTTATCTGTGAAACGACATTTTGTTTTGCTGTCATATTTGTAAACAATAATTATTTTAAACTAGTATTAGTTCGCATTGTAGATGTAACTTATTCCTCGGGAAGAGTACTTTTTTTTGGGATGAAACACACCCTACGTCCTGATATGTAAACAATTTTTTTATGACGTAAACGTAACAAAGAAACAAACGAACAAACAGACATTCGCATTTATAAGATTAGTTTTGACACCAAACATGTCTAAACCATAAGCTAACAAATACATTAACAAAGAAAAAAAAGCCCGACCGCAAAAAAAATGAACTGGCTTTATTATTTCTACTTTAAATTTTTTGCCATTATTACATTATTTATAATTATTATTACATTCCATTTCGAAATATCAATAACAAACAAACCAACTCTAACTTTAGATCTATTCGTAGATTTTAATATACAGAAGAATTGTACCAGATTTCGGTGTATTCTAGAAACATGTTTTACTTAAAATTAATCTATTTTTTCAAATATTTACATCTATTTTGTCGGTCGAAAAAAAAATACGTGATATTTGCTGAAACCCCTTCTATCTACCACGTGAGATTTAGTAAGATTCGGCTGAACCCCTCCCTCCCTTAAAACCCTCACGCAATTAAAGTATGCCCTCTAAGTACATGCCTCGATTGTTAGAAATGTTCTTTAAAGTTAATAATCTAATATAATGCCATTAAGAAAGGATTAAAAAAAAATTATTATGATTTTTTTTTGTGCATTGATTACTTGTTTATTGTGTGTAGATTACTGCCATTGTCAAGTAAGTAATGAACCAACAAGATGGTGGCCGTCTTGTTAGAACTTTCCAGGGAGTTTTTGTGGCAAGTCAGAATCCATGCTCCGTGCTATTATTTCCGATCCACTTGACTTGTGCACAATAACCAAACTATATTACGTAAAACACCACCAATATTAGATAATATAGAGCCAAATAACACAAGATTATGAATAAGATATAAAGACGACTACATGACATAAAGATCCCGCCAAAAATCCTTTTAATTATGTACTGTGGAAAAATAATACTTAACAAGTAGAATCAATTCATCTTAACAACAAAAGAATGAGTTCGCAGTAATATAATCTCTATTATTGATACATATTCTAAGCACAATTTTATCAGCATATTATACGTACATATTCATATACATTAAGTGCCCGAAGAAATAAACAATGTCAGAAACGAAAAATGTTAGCTTCACTGATATCGACTTAATTTCCTGTATATAAATCCCATATGAATGGTTGTATCAAAGCACAACGTAAAATGCGAACAGCGAGATCGGAGGAAATGAAAGTCATAAGTCGAAACCTACGAATGTACTGTTTGTAACGAAGACCCATCAGTTCCGGTCATGTTACGAGCCTCCGAATTTGCGTGCAAATAAAATTGCCAACCGTATCGCCGTATCGGTGTAGCAAACTGGACTCCCCAAGAGACGAACGACGTAAACTGGGATGAGATATAAAATGAGAACTGAGCCAAGTCATCTTCTGTGAATGTTTGCGAGGGTTCATATAAACAAACGTACACAAAGCGAATGTATATTGTAGAAAATAGTCTAGTCTCCGTGTTGGTTTAAAGCAGAAACTTTTTATATAAATTGGATATGTATTTTCTTTGAGCTTGAAATAATAATATTATTTACGTATATCGTCTATACAATATGGATAAAGAGACAGATATAAAATCTATACCAATTACAATAAAAACATTAATAAAATATGAAAATTATGAACAAAAGTTTTACGATTTACCAGTTCCCCATTCTATATATCATATGTGATACCATTAATATATCGTCATGTCATCGCTAGAAGGGCATTTTACAAATTAGGTTTTGGTACCCCAAAAACAATTCCTGAAACATAAAATTCCAACATACCGGATTATAATGTTAATTTTTATCCCGAAGTAATTTTAAGTTGTGTGCTCCATTATCAATAGCCAGGCAGTGTTTTGTCATTATAATTTTTGACATTATTTCGACTATTGTTGCATCTGTAGGATGAGGGCAAACACAGTTACATGCTTCTCATTACATTTGTCAAAAGTGTGCCTTTACGTAGGATTATACCCACACCATGACAATTTACATTCGTCACACAAATTAAGATTTGAACCTCCTTGAGACCCAAAGTACCAATTGGATGAACAAAGGGGTTGTGCGCTAAATTTTTCCATATAAAGCATAAGTTCATACTAGTCCAATCATAAATAATAAAGCGGGCCGGAAGGACGTTGTCTTGATAATAAAAAAAAAATCTAAAATTCAACCGTAGCGCCACCTACCGGGTCCAATTGTGAATCTAAACCATTCTCGGATTCACTCGAACACTCACACAAAATTTCATCAAAATCGGTCCAGCCGTTTAGGAGGAATTCAGTGACATACACACGTACAGAAGAAATTTATATATAAAGATTTTATATATAAAGTCATTTTAGAAGATAACAACTTTTAGTAACTCAGTAAAAACTATAGAAAGAAGTCAGAAATACAATACATAGGAATTACATTGTTAAAAGCTTTACCAACTTATTTGACATCGCAACGTTTATTTATGATACCCTTAAAAATTCTGACCCACGTCCAGTTTATTTAGCCTTGATCTAAGAAACAATATTTATAAATCGTGTGGTCAAATTGTTCTGGGCTAAAAGAACGAGATTAAACCTTTTTAAATAGTGTGCAAATCCAAACTAATCACGAGATATTTAAAATCAAACTCAAAGTAACTTTTCTTCTTCAACCAATTGTAAGTCAAGTAAACAAAATAAAGACTGACTACTCGGTAAGTACAAGCTATTTCTCTGTTGAACAATATTACCTAACAATTGCGATAATATCTATTCCCCAGTCATACTTTTTAGCCAGCAGCGTTTCTGTGTGGTCGAAGCAAGAGATTTTATAAGGCATAAACCCCGAGATAGCGGCAGTAAAAGTTGGAACTGAGGCAATATGCCAGCTCCCTATAACCGGACTGCTTTGTTTTAAAACGGCTGGGAGGAAAACGGCATCTATATCTTATACATATAGTAAGAATAAAATACACAATACAAGATTTTATACAAATTCAACAATATAACTTTTAAAGAAAAACATTTAACGTTATACTGTAACTTTATTTATATAAACATTGCTAATTTTTTTCCAAATAAATTAAATTATTCATTGTATTTGTAAACTCGTTGAATTAAAATCATTTAAAAAAATTACTAAGTCTAAATCGCAAAACATAAACGGTGTTATTACAAAAAAGTTAAATACTTGGTTTAAAAAGGTATCGAATTAAATGCACCGCGCTCGCCCGAGGCAAGTTCGCGTTATCCTTTTTCGCAAGTCTAACCTAACGTAACCAAAGCGAGACAAAAGAGCAAGATGGCGAACATTCAGCGACCGCGGTGCATTTAATACGAGATCTTTTTAAAGCAAGTATTCAGTACGTATTTAACTTTTTTGTAATAACGCCGAAAAAGTTTTTCCAAGAAGAACTACATGAATCAGTTGTTATTATGTAATTTATTTATCGACAAAACACTGCCAATGTATATGAATGTGATGTCTCGCGATAAAGTTTTTCTCGTGGTGATATTAACAATATAAATCCAGAATCTGGAAATAAATTTTAATTACATTCTCCGTATACTATATTTACCAACGCTAGTTTAGGTACGAGCACAAACGAGCACTTATAACAAATTATATTTATCAGAAGCAAGAGGCCATCGTCGCGTCGGCACATTATTTGTCCGTTATATTTTGATACCGCAAATATGATATCATAACTTTTTATGAGAAAACCAAATAGTATCATCAGTTTCCTGAATGGACCTAAAGAAGTATCACTCTATTACGTAGGAATAATACAGTCCCTCCCAAATCCGTTTATGGCTACAGCGTTAAGGATCCTTAAAGAAGATTCAGCTAGTTTAGTTATATTGAACTGTGTAGGTATACTTTACACAAATTGGTAATTTAAACAGTACACTGCTTCTGTACAATTTTCCGTTTGTATTCTCGAATTTAGAATAGGATATTTCTGAGTTATAACTCCGTGAAATAAAAGATGAAGCCTTCTGTTTATTGCGGAGAAATGCCAGTTTTATAGCGTTATTTACCTAAGATTTAGATTTCACCCAAGCTACCATTACTAGAATTTTTGATATTTATACAAACAGATAGAGTACAAAGGACTATTATGATTACCAAAAATTATTATCGTCAGAACATTTTAAATTGTATAATATTCGGAATTAATTATAACACTATGCTAGTATTATAAAGGTGGAGGGCTTGTTTGTTTATTTGGTTGAACGCACTAATCTCAGGAAGTACTGGAAAATTATTTCAGTGTTAGATAGCTCATTTATCTTGGAAGGCTATAGGTTATGTATCATCACGCTAAGACCAATAGGAGCGGAGCACCAATGAAGAATGTTTCAGAATGGGAGTTTTTTTCCCTTTTGAGAGCTTTCGCTGAGCGTTAACGTTAGCCCGGAGTAACTATTCCACGCGGACGGAGTCGTAAGCAAAATCTAGTTAAAGAGTACATGAACTTTCACACTATATTCTGCCAATTACAATAATTATTTTATCGATATTAAAAAAAAATAGTATACTATCAAAACTATTCAATTCATTTCTACATTCTTTATATATAAATTTCTTCTGTACGTGTGTATGTCACTGAACTCCTAAACGGCTGGACCGATTTTGATGAAATTTTGTGTGCGTGTTTAAGTGAATCCGAGAACGGTTTAGATTCACAATTGGAACCTGTAGGTAGCGCTGCGGTTGAATTTTAGATTTTTTTTATTATCAAGGTAAGACAACGTCCGCCGGGACCGCTAGTGTATTATATTTACAATTGATAACTATACTACTAGTTTTCCTTTATATAACTTCTGACTTTTTCTCGCTTTAATATAGAGATTCGGTATACCCTTTAAGACCAGTACTGTATTTCTGGATGAAAGGTATGTATATCCTTCTCAACATCACTGACAATGTGCATGCAAAATTTCATGCAACAATCAGTTGAGGAATTAAGGCGTAAAAGCGTTACAAACAAACTCACCTTCTTATTTATACTATTAATTAGGAATTTATGACTACTTAGGTTACTAATGAAATGACACAGAAATTTCAACAAGACAGAATTGTTCATACTGAAGTAAACAGCAAGATGGCGATGTTCAACTAACACTTTATTTACATATACCCACTAACATACAAGTAATATATAATATACATATAACTACCACATCTTCCCCTTTTTATAAACATAAGAAAGTAATTATTTACAGTAGACCAAAGGACTACAACGAACTATTACAATATATCACAAAAATTGTAAATCAACAAAAGCAATATGTTTTTAGAAGTAACTAGGATACATATAAAATGAATGTGAAGTTTACATATTAAACATATAAATTTTATACATATACCTACATATCTTTTTTTTTTTACTCGTAGTTTTTTTATAATGTACTTTATTTAGTTTAGTTTTATTTAATATTTGTACTGTAGGAGTCTTTTCTTAGCCACCTGTGCCGCCTTTCTTTCTATACGAGCACTACTTGATGGCATAGGTATGTCGGTGCGCATCGTAAGATGCTCCGTTTCTGTTCGCGGTGGTGTCTCGTATCGATTAAGAGAATAGAATATATCATTTATAGGGCTATCACTAACATTGCCTACGTTTTCTATATTTGTAATATCATCTTTTAATTCTGGCCTCTCAGATCTATGCAGTGAAGGATTGATTGGCATTTTTATTAAATGTCGTCTATTTCTCCTGTATTTTTTCCCCCATTTATCAGTAACGAAGTATGATCTTGGTTGCCCTGCATGCTCGCTAATATAACCTTCTCGTCTTACGGGTCCATCTATTGTGATAACTCGATCTCCTACTTTTAAGTGTTTAAGTTCACGAGCTCGAACGTCATAATGAACTTTATTTCTTAATTGATTTTTCTTTATATTTTCATAATCCTTATTATTATCTCACTCTGGTTTCAATTTTTGTGCGCTGCATGGTAGACGTGTGTTTAATCTGCGTCCCATTAGAAGTTGTGCAGGACTGGAAATACCGTCCCTAGGAGTATTTCTATAATTTATTGTTAACAGATCTTTTACTCTTTAAGATAATTTCTTGATAATTTGACTTTTATAACACTTTAATTTAAATAAATTTCTACACCGCTGTCACCATGAAGTAAACAGCAAGATGGCGATGTTCAACTAACACTTTATTTACATATACCCACTAACATACAAGTAATATATAATATACATATAACTACCACACATACGAAGCACCTAAAACAAAATATACAAAGTGTAGCAACAATGTCATTAATTACTTCAGGTTCACGGGAGGCCAAAAAATGAACTCGAAACCGATTGCTACTCTCTGGTCTGTGAACAACCTGCATACCTAACATGACCAAAAACAGAAAACATCTATCATATTTCTAAAGAACCTATAAACAACACCGTATATTTACTTATTTTATAATTATCATTTTTATTTATGATTGTAATTATTAAGTTAATAATCCTTTCATTATATAATTAGCCGTTACCTATGAATTCGACTGCGCACAGTTTACCAAACATTTTTTTATCAGTGTAAATATGGGAAGAATGCGGTTCCGGCCACAGCTTTTTATATTTGCGAGAGAACCTATTTTTTTTTCTTAAAATTTATGTTACTCCTTATAACATCAGCTATCAACCCGTGTTAGATCCGTCAAAATCGGTTCAAGCGTTTCGAAGATTCCACGCGAACAAAACCGCGGGTAACCACTAGTCTAAAATAAAAGTAGCCTAAGTTACTCCTTATAACATCAGCTATCTGGTAATGAAAATAAGGTCAAATCGGTCCAACTGTTTTGGAGTTTAGCCGGAACAAAGAGACAGACAGACACGAAAATAAAAAAATGGTGTTTTGTTATAAGTACAGCTTATACTTTTATATCCATTAAGTAAAGATATGTTATTTTAACATTACAAACAGATTCATAAATTTTAGTTATATGTGTGGATCTGTCTACCAGCACAGTATCAACGTGTTTAGGAAATCGCACTTAAGCCAACTTCTTTCTAAATTTAGCATAACGGTATTTTACTAAGTATATCATTACCATTAGTGAATTTACGGAGGAATCCGATTCCAATCGTATTTTCTTTCGGAAAGACTTCCATATTGAAGTAAGTTCCTTACTGAGGTTATTTATTGGATCGCATTTCCTTTTTAAAATATCCACTCATCACTGTTAACCATTTAACTCCTGGACTGTCCAAAAACAGACCTTATTGTTTTTTTTTTTTTTAACGAAGGCTTAGTCGCCTGCGCAACTATATCGCCTAAGTAACATACAACTATATAACAATAACAATGACAATAAACTTAACAATAGCTTACATTAATTTTGTACAATTCTTTAGCACCTTTCGAAATAGGATCAGACAATAAGGAATTGTACAGACGAGTGTGGAACGAACCAGAAGCATTAAGCCGAGATCTAATACCTTCGCTTCGAACACATTCTGCCAGGATGTGGTGCACAGAATCGATAAGCCCGCAACCCTGGCAGAGTGGTGATGGTACTTTACGCATCAGGTAGGCAAACTTTTTACATGGGATGTGTCCTGAGCGTAATCTCATTCCTGTTCAAGAGACTGTTTGCAGCATAGGCTTTAAAAAAATACCGTATTAATTACAGAATTTGAAAAACTTGACCAATAACAAATAATGTAAAGTTATATAAAATTATAATAAACAAAAATTGGCAAATTATTTAAATGCATAATTCGCCATTTTGAGATCTGGGTTTTAAAAAATCAGCCAAAGGGTTAATATTATAATTACGTTTTAGGTAATTATAATGCCTTAGGTAATTAATGTATTTTAAACGATTAAAAAATAAGTTAAAGTATATGAAAAATCCATAATTTATCGCTTAATTATCAAAAATTATAACTAAAAAGCTGTAGATACGTCATAAGCGTACGTTTGTTTGTGTACAACAGATAGTTTGTGTTGTTTTTTTTTTTGTAATTGAGTATTTCATTTGTGTAAGTTAAATATTACATTTAGTTATTTATCTTTTATATTTTACCTACATACGCACCGTTTTAATAACGTAAGCTGTGTTTACGTCTGGAAGTGTTTAATCTTAAGTATGTTTATGGAATACATAACTTCAAATAAGATTGAGCACAGTTTCGTAGACCAAATAAAAAAAGCGATTCGACAGCGCCTTGTTAAAACTTGGCTGGCTAGCGTATTCTTGACGGCTGTCCCGTCAATCCAACCGTATCAAGCAACATATAACTATTTCTTTTTCACCACCGATATTGAGAATATGCCATCTTACTTCCACATTTTATCTAAGACAGTGTAGCATTACAATATTACTTTACATATGTGTGCGTTATCGTGCCATTTGTTTTGTCAAAATATCATGTTTCAAGGTGGTAGAGCCAGGTGGTGGAGCAATTGCTGTTTCAGCATGAATGGGTCGGCTCGCCTGGGGTAGTACCACCCTCTCACAGAAGACCGACGTGAAGCAACAGTGCTTGCATTCCCCACAAACACAGGCTGGCAACACTCTTGCGACTCCCCTGGTGTTGTTAGTATCTATGGACGGTGGTGATCACTTAAAATCAGGTGACCCACCTGTTCGTTTGCATCCTATGACATAAAAACTAGGTAACAAATCTACAGCTTTTTACTTATAATATCATTGTTAATTATACGCTAAATTCGTCCACAGAAGTCACCAACCTTGATAAAAGATCAAATAAATAAAGGAAGTATATGAACAGCAATTCATAGGGTCATTTGGTATAAGCACGATTGGTTTTACGGCATAGAATATGATTTACTTGTCCATGAATCGTTTGGCTTATCTAACTATTTGTTCCGGCCGCTACGGAGCCCACTTTAGTTCCACGTAAAACTGGCATCTATACGATTAAAGATTTCATCCTCCGATATTGGACGATCGTAATATTTTAACGACGGCCCAACCCTGCAACTAGTCCTTTATTTTACTGTTCTTATTTTATTATTTATCGAAACATTTGATATAAAAATACCATTATCCACAATATCGTGTAGTTATTTATTGCCAAACCTGCAACTTTCTCTTTTAGTTATATTAGAAATCCAAGCAAGCGTTGGAGATTTTTATTCTAATGGGTAAGCGGATCCCTTACCCAAGATGCTGAAATACAAAATACAGAACAGAAATAAATCATTCTGACAACGCTTCCTTATACCTACTTCGGGAATAGAGGCGCGTTAAGACGTAGTATAATCTGATAAAGGTGATACAGGAAGGGAATCAAGCAAATCAACATTTGGCTACACACGATATTATTGGGAGTATCTATATAAATAAATTAAATTGAAGAATCTGTTTGGAATGTTACAATAACAGCTTTCTAGTATATGGATATGAAAGTATTTATGGTAAATTAAAAAAAAAAACAATATTTTAAATGTTTATTTGTTCATTTGTTTGTTCCGGCTAATCTCCCAACGGTTGAACCCATTTTGAATAGATTTTAACTGGTATATAAGTAATATCATAAAAAGTTACTTAGACTACATTCATTTAAAAAAATGGAATACAAAGATACAGACGCAGATGAACTCGCGAACGGTTGTTGGTTTTTAAAATGTTATTCTTAAGCCGTATTCATCCTGGGCGTATAATAATAATAATAATATTTTAATGTTCCAAGTCAATGTATATATAATTAACAGTAATATTGGTAACCGTATCGCAGATATCACAATTTCATATAATGAGAACTAAAACAAACAGTGACTTAAACATATGTAATAAATAAAAACTTAATTTGAATTAACTAAATATGTGAGATTATTGTGTAACACGGTATTCCGAGTGAGACATGAGTGTTTTATGATAGTAATGAGTGAATTGTTTATTAAATAAAAGTGTATGATTTGAATTACCGAATTTATAATTATAATTTAAATTGTGGTCATAATAATTTTTCTGAATTTGTGTAATTTTGTGAATGTAACCATTTGAAAGTGAGTTTTTTTATAGTATGTCTGTTGTATTGATTAATCTGTAGTATATTATTTGCTTTATTATAGAGCAATCCTCCCAGGAAACCTTCAAAACGACAAACAAACCAAGTGTTATGTTTAGGTACTTTTATTATGTCCTCAACCCTTCTTCTCTTATCAGAGAATTGTAAGCTTGGCGTTCCTACATGTTGACGGAGGATAATTTGTAGGATAAAAAGCTGTCTAACGGTTAAAACCTGACATTCTTGGTAAAGATTCTCTGTGGGGTACCTATATGGTCGGAAAAACATCACTTTCAGTATGGCTCTTTGAGCCCTTTCTAGGGGTACCAAAATGGATTTACTTGTTCCCCCCAAGACGGAATGCAGTAAAGTAGAAGTATGTACACAAACATCATTTCTTGAGTAAATTTTAATAATTATTGGATATGAAATATGATGTATACATTGATACATAAATTCTATATACAGGGGAAAAAACACCCCACTTCTCCGGAACAAGAGAATGGACATCGCTGTACTCATAGTGCATATAAAAATCTTAGTTTCTTAAAATTTTAATATATAGTGAAGTTGTGGTGAACATTTTTAGATAAAGACCAAGGGTCTACGAAATAAAACTAAAAATATTTGATTGAAACCTGTCAAGTTTGAGTGATGTGCACACGACGGCAGATCTCTATCATTTCATTTATATATATATATAGACTAACTTTTGCCCGCGACTTCGTCTGCGTGGAATAGCTACTTTACGCTAACTCTAACACGCAGCTAAAGCTGTCAAAAGGAATAAAAGCCCGACTTTGAAACATTCTTCATTGATGCTCCGCTCGTATTGGTCTTAGCGTGATAATATATGGCCTATAGCCATCATCGATAAATGAGCTATCTAACACTGAAAGAATTTCAAACCGGACCACTAGTTCCTGAGATTAGCGCGTTCAACCAAACTAACAAACTCTCCAGATTTATAATATTAGTATAGATAAATAAAGAAACATTTATACTCTTTGACCGGTAAGCGAAATTACTTATAACGAATTAGTTTATAAAACGTGTTTGTTTATATAACATTCATCAGTGTACGTGTCAAATGACAAAAACATGTTTACAGTTTAAACCTGATTTAGCATATTTTATCGAAGGTTTATAATACAAAATTAATGTTCAATTATAGACAGTAAACTGTGATGTGATCAAAACGTGTTATAAAAATGTTTGATAATGGATATCCGTAGTTGTTATTACATATTTATTTCTTGTGTAATAATTGTACAAGGTAATAATATTCATTTCACTTATAAAGGTATATATTATTTCATATTACTTCTGCGGTTAGTTAAATTAAAAGAATATTTATTTTTATTTTAACCCCTCGGCTGATTTTTCCAGACCCATATCGCAAAATGGTGGACGTTGGCCAATTATTTTATTACATAATTTGTTATTGTTCAAGTTTTTCAATTTTTGTCATAAATAAGGTATTTTTTTACTTTGCTGCCAACAGTCTGTCATAAGGTCTACATTCGTTTATCTGGAACTTAAACCGTTATGGTTTTGGACAGTCCGTGGGTTAATATAGTAAAACAAACCCGACCCAACACGGCTTCGGAAGAAGTGCAATGTACTATTGTGGTGTCATAAATGTCAAACGATTTAGATCCTTTTTTGCCTATTTAAAGTTAATCCAAGTCTTAGACGCTACATAAGAATCTTCACACAGGCAGGTTTTTTTTTGGTGAAGTGAGGTAAGTCCCACCAGGAAAGACTTTTGGTACTTTCGTATTAAATGCACCGTGCACGCCAACCGCTGCCGCGGCCGGCTAACGTTATCTTTTTACGCAAGTCTAACCTGACCTAATCAAACCTAGAGGAAATTGTTTTGTTTTAACTTAAAACTCATCAAGTTGGTAATATACAAAATGGTACTTACGTATTAGCGGCAACGCATTGCGCTCGCCGAATGTTGCCGCGGCCGACTTGCGCTGCCTTTGTTTTGCAAGTCTAACCTTTTTTTTTTTTTTAACGTGGAGAGAAAATCCTCATGGACTGCCAGGCTCTCAGGGGAGAGCCTGGACTGAGCCGACCACCACCTACGTGCTAATCACGCAGAGGTGGTGCCTTTCGGCGACTTTAACCGGCTAAAACTCCACGACAACCTACGCCGCACTATGGGGGTGCCGCGGGCGAGCATACAGGCAAGCTCCGCGACACCCCCGGCGGCAGGCGTTTCCCACGCCGCACCCAGCTGAGGCAGCCCGGTTGCAAGACTGCCTCCCAGCCCGCCGAACCCGTGCAATGGGAGTCCAGGCCCCCTGTCCCTTTCTCCCTGGGTTCGGCCGGCAGCGGAAGAGCTAGGCCTCTCCACTGCCACCCCACCATTGATTTTTAACGAGGTTTACTCCTCACCCATCGTGGCGTCTAACTAGCAACTTGCAAGTCTAACCTAACCTAACTAAACCAAGATGGGAAAATTGAGAAAAATAAATCGGTTAGATTCGTTTTTTTTTTCAACTGCATGCTCTTTTATCTCGCTTTGGTTAAGCTAGATCAGACTTGCGACAAAAAATAACGCGAGCCGGCCGTTGCAGCCGTCGGCGAGCGCGGTGCATTTAATACGAAAGTAACAGATATTTTTAAAAATCGGTCTCAATTTTGAAAATGTGTGTATATCGTAAAGATATCTTCTATCTGAATATTATATCAGAAAAAAATTCAAAAACTAGACTCACTTTTTAATCAAATAGTCAATTTTGAGACTGACATCATGCATTTAATTTAATTTATTTTGCAATCATAGACGCGGTAGCTAAAACATTCTCCTTGAATGAGGCCATTGCAGCGGAAACTCATCAAAAACAACAGTCAGAAACAACGTTGACTCCTAAATTGCCAGGTATGAACAGTAATTTAATTTATTTAATATTAGATAATATCAAGTATAAGTAATTAAATATCGAAAATCGACAATATTGCGTCAAATATGAAGCGAACAGCCTAATGTGCTGGAGAGCGGCACCCTCTCAAATTAATTAAGCACAAAGCTTACAACAATCCGTAGCTTTAAGTGAAATAACACAGTTAAGTAAGTGCAGCAAGCGGTAAAATGGTAGGTTCTTTTATATAGCACCTAGGACTAGATACCACTTTCAAGCTGAAAATGTCACCAAAATACCTATCAATGTTTGTTTGCTTTAAAAAAATAGACTAAAAGACCTTTTTAGACTAAGTATTAAATCATCTTGGTTCACATTATCACTTAAGATTGTATATGACTGTGGTCATAGAAAATTTTATAGCAAGTGTTTTACCTATATTTTTCATTGGCAGTCATATAAATTTTCTCACCATCCAAATAATAATATCGTCTAATATTCCCTACGTTTTTATTAGTATTCTTTAACTTATATTTGATATTCTAAGATTGATCTAAAAAGTTTATAAAGTACTAACATTACTGTTACTGTTAAATATTTTCGATTAATTAACATTATATGTTAATATTTTCAGAAACAACAGCTGAACGCTTTACACTGAACAAAGCTTTGGCACCTAAATCTCTTTTGACAAACAAGATTAAGGAAACTGGTACGTGGGAACATCGACCAATCATTGAACCAAAAAATAATTTATCTTAACCAATTAAATTTTTTTCCAGAGCGTTTATATCTTCGTAGCAATAAATCATCTCCATTTAAATACAGAAAGACTTTTCAAATCACGACACCCTTGAAACCTAAGAAACTAAAACACTCGCTAAAACAAAGATATCGGAGAAGAAACCAATCTATAAAAAGGGAAATCAATGGCAACGATAAACTCAATCAAAAGTACATACCACTTCTTAAGAGTATCGGCATGCTTTTTGATAATCTGTTTGACAGAGACGCAAGCAACTCCTATGAGATTGCATCGCTCAAACATAAACGAAATCGACTTAAATACGTGTTACCCGAAGAAACAAACAAAAGAGTGGTATGTAAATGCGAAGACAAATCCGATACCGAATACACACAACCTAGATCGACAAAAGAGGCAGTTGTTATCCCGGATTTTAGGGCTACCACCTCCATTGGCGCGGAGGATATATCCATTATCGAGACTGCCACCACGGCAGCCAATTATACTACCGTTAGTGACGTCAGCCGTCTCAGACAGTATAAGAACTTATCCCCATTACTTCCAACAAATCCCCTTAGCGGTTGGCGAAACCATAATGGAGTCAGTGAGGGAAGCAGCACCGCATATAACCGGAGCACTGAAAGAGATTTCACCAGGGATTATGGAAATAGTCAACATACTACCGGACTCGGAGAAAATGAGTCCAATACACAATATAATGAGGAAATTGCCAACAGTACTACACGATACAGTTCAAGTGGCGATAGAATCAATGGAGAGTTTGGAAATGGAAAGGCCAACTCAGGTACAGAAGCTCCATCAACCAATGAGAGTACCGACAACAAAGAAAACGAAGATACCCCTGAAGACTATAGATTCGCCACTAAATTTAAAAGAGAAGATAACCTGGAGACTGGAGGAAACGAAACAAAAAGCACAAAACTTTTACCAGAACTTGTTCGCAGACTACGAGGACACATATCCAAAAACAAAGTCGACCATCACACCGAACTCGAAAGGTCCAAAGACGTTTATACAGAAAGCATCTTCAATGACGCACACAATAACGCCAGTCATCAGCGAATCACTTACAGAGGTCGCCCAATTACCAAAGAAAATCAAAAAATTCGTTCAGGAAATGAAACAATGATGATAATTAACGGAAGTCCAGTAAATCAGAACCCTATGAGCATGAGAAATCTTACAAATAAGCCTCCAGTTGTTATGATAATAGATGGATATAGTGTTACCAGAAACAAACATGGTGAAAATAAATTAACAAAAAAATCCATCCACTTCCATCCTTAAATAAATAATACAATATTAATGTCTTTACAATATTGCCATTTATTTATTGCGTATTTAAAATAAAACCATTCTGTATGTACTTATATAACATGTGAATTATCGACGCCCTTTTTTACTCTTCTTGTTACTAGACTGGTTTGTGGCTTGAGGCTGTTGTTCAGTTGGTCTGAAATCAATTAAAAGGTTTTTAATAAATTATACAACTTTTTATTCAGAAATTAGAAACACAGATACATATTCTGTTAGTTTGTTACATATATTCGTAATTTTATTTCAGTATATAGCTGAATAGCCAGAACATGAGGGAGCATGCAAAAAAATGCAACCTTTTCCATGGGGTTCTTTTATTCATAGTGTTGCACGTTTGTGGTGAATGGAAATAGTATGCCATAAGAAAACTGCCAGTTTCCTTAACAATTAGTGTTATCTTTGTAAGAAATATATACATCAAAACTACTGTCTAAACTCTGAAAATTGATTTGCAATATACTAAGTCGACAGCCTTTGCTATAATTCAATTCAGCTTATGTTTTTCTAATATTCCTTATGTATAAACCCAATTTTGAAAGACACTTTCACAATTGATACATGTTTTAGAAGTTAAATGAAACATGTACGAGGCTGGTTAAATTCACAGCTAATACACCCTGTGCACGATTTTTCAGAAAAACAAAGATAAAATGGTTTATTAATTGGTATACTACTCGCAAATCATTTTCAGATTAAGGAAAATAATAGCAACATATATTATTAACAACTATACAACATAAAAACTATTGTTTTGAGAAACTTAAACCTCTAATTGTAGATAAAACTGGTAGACTAACAGTGCAATAAATATCCTTGACAGAGAAATCTTTAAATAATAAATGAGAAATGTCATTTTTAAAACACAGCCTTTTGAAAATGGTTGTATTTTTAGTGCACATTTGTCAAACTAGAATATTTAAAATTTCAATAGAAATTTTACTATTCAAGAGAAAGAAATTATGAATTCAAAATTCAAAGCAGAAACTTATATTTTTTTAACTTGAGCAAGTCTCTTAAAGCTTAAACTGACTATAATTATTATACATTTAAAGTCATACCTGTTCTGTCTAGTCTTCAATTTAGGTATTGACTCACCAACATACTTCATTACTGACTCTCTGGTCGGAAATTCCGGTTTTAATGGAGTACCGTCATCATTCCTCAATTGAACGCGGATTCTACCTCTATATAACATTTCCTGTAAAAAAAGACACATTTTACTAAGCAAGATATGTATGTACATTAGTCAATATGTCTCCTTAACAAATACAGATCCGATTTCAACACTTATAAAATACTAGCGGGCCCGGCAGACATTGTCCCGCCCTGATTATGAAAAAATCCTTGACAAATTATATACTAAAACGTTCCTCATTAATCACTCTATCCACCGGTGAAAACTGCATGACAATCCGTTCGGTAGTTTTTGAGCTTATCGCGACCAGACAGACAGACAGACACGGTAGGGGACTTTGTTTTATACTATGTAATGAAGAATTTAAAAAAGTTGACAACATAACTAAAATTCTAACTTCATATGCATACTTCTAGTTTTATATACAAAATGATTTTCTGACTTTATTTAATAAATGATATTTTTTGTAGATCAATCACCACAAAAAAAAAAGTTTTATTCTAAATTTATTTTATTGGAAATACTTGCAAAAAATCCAAGTTTCAAAGACAATTATGCTTTAGAAGCCCATATACAGCCCATAACTCTACAAACAAAAATTATTAAAAAATATATCACTCACTTTCATACCTACCATAAGTGCAATATAATAAAATGCAACGGTAAACATGAATGGATTTCATGACCTTTCTAATTTTTGATATCCTCTTTACATTAATTGCACCTATACTCATCATATTGGGAAATATTCGCCTGCCCTTAAGGCCAGGGTTTTTTAAATAATTTCAAAATACGTCAGAAGGAATAGTTTTTGGTTTCTGTGTTAAAATATATTGGTATCTTGTCTTGGTATAATATAAATATGTATGTTAGTATATCAACAAACCTTGCTTCGCTCACGAGAATACAATTTATTCTCTACACCCACTTGCAAACCAGTGGTCAGTAAAACATCTCTGATTTCCTGATGTGTAGGATTTTCAATACAGCACGATTTAGGTATTTTCCTTCCCTGAGCTAACGTCTTCTTGCTGTTAAGGTATGCTGGGTAAATACATATCCATCTGTAAGAGTACAAAAATTAATTTGAACTAATAAACCAAGTGGTTAGGACAGTATTTACTTCAAAATATTGTTAAGTATTTCATTATACTGCATTGTAAGTAATATATTTAATTCACTAGAGTATTTTCATCTTTCCAATAAAAGCAGATGGTAAAATTTACCAAAACTTATGGAACGCAATGATACGCAACTAAAATTAAAAATAAGAATGATTACCTCTCAACATCACTATGTTTCTTTTCTGGACTCCAAGAGGTCATCACAGCAGCCATATTCAATAAAGAATCAGTAATAACTTGATATTGGCTTAGACAGGTTTCGTTATTGCAATTGTATACAAAAAATAAAACGTTTTTTAGAGAAAGATATTTCCACGACTTACAAAATAAAGTTGACGTTTGACCACAGAATAATATTACTCCTAGCGGAGCGTTTGACAACCAAGTGGCACTTATGTTACATATGCTGCCACAGATTACAAACAAAGCAATTACCACAGATACACTATATAATAAAGCTTTGCTTCTACTATGGAGGGTAGAGGTAAGGAGAACCATCTGAGTATATTAAAAAGTGTCCACTGTAAGGCAGCAAATTAAGATGCCGCCACAATAGCAAGTAGAAAGTATTTAAAAACAGCGCCACAAATAATTAGAGTAGGATACTAGATTAAAGAAAGAAAGACTTCCTCTTTGTCACCGCGCATAATTAATAAATAAAGTTCATTAATAATAAAATTAAAAAATAATAGTTGAAATTATAATATAATAAATCGTAATAATTTGGGCAATTACAAGATAAAAAAAAGATTACGGATATTTTATAATTAAATAAAACAGTCATTTATTGATTAATTTCTTAAAATTTTTCAACCCAGCACACTTCACTTCGTTTATAACTTCATATCATTTCTTTTTCCTACACTAGCGTTATTTTGACGAGTCTTCGAACCATAATTTCCTGTTTGCAGGTGGTCACTTTTACAACTGATCTCCCATACTAGATGGTTCTCCTTACCTCTACCCTCCATAGCTTCTACTCACAAAAGATAGAGAAGAGTGGAAGTATTAAAAATATAGTAATAGGTATGTTTGGTAGTTCGTTGCCATTGAAATAATAATGTATTCCCTACTCAATTAGATCTGGGTAAATTGATTATTAGGATTATCAATATCAGCTAAAAATAGAATACACTTCCGATCATCAAGCATCCCCATAAACAGACATATGGTTGAGATTTCAATTTAACAGCTACCGAAACATCTCTATAGAGCAAATTTTTATTTTTACTGTCATTTAACTTTTGATAGTACGAAGAATAAACCGTTATAACAATATTCTTTGTTCCATGATTATAACACAATTATATTGCAGGGACACACCCAATGTCTCAAACTCAAATCGAATACATACAACTACACTGTCATGATGTTAAAACACGATTGAGTGCAAGTATAGGGAACTACTCATGTTAAAAGTTGACACGTCACACCTACTTAGCACTTCCACTTGCCTTTTTGCCATACATTATTACAAAATATTCGAAATTATTGTCGTTGAACATTAATTACAAAAACGATTAAAATTGAACATATCAATATAATCTTTACTAATTTACGCTTCGACGCCTTAACTACTCAACCGATGAGTATGAAATTTTGACTTGTTGACAGCACTACAGAAAAGGACATAGGGTACCTTTCACCCAGAAACAAATGTACTGTTTCCGAGGAAAAAAAATCAAGTCTATATTAACGCGAGCAAAGCAAAAGCTGGTATAACATACATTTAATAATTTAGTTGCGTTATCTTTATACTCACAATAAATATATATATATATATATATATTAATCTAACATTCCAAGTGTAAAAATATTGTGAAAGGGTTATAAGTAAATGATTAATTTTTGAAAGGCTTGTGGAAGCTACCTGGAGTACTGATGCAGGATCAAATGTCAAGAGCATACATTTTACTGTTAAAAGATCTGCGTAGAAGTCTAATATACATTTTCTTTTTGTACTCTTAGTGCAGGTTTTATAAGTAATATAAAAATTGAGCCGTCACGGGACGCCTGGCAGATGTGAAACACATGTGTAACGTAGTAAACAACACTGTATACACTATAGGTATGCGAGCTCAGTGTGGCAAGAAGGATTGCGCACAGTCGCCACATCTCGCCACGCCAACAATCCGGTTTAACCTCAGAACACTGGTCTGGATGAAGTCAAGAGAATGAAGGAAACAAGGTTATCAATCTAAATATCGTACACCTACTTATATTTTATTCAGTAATAACACTACATAAAATAAAAAGTTGGTAAAACCTTTTCTGATAAATCTGGATTAATATAATATGTATTTTTGCTTGCGATTTAATATATTTTTTTGAAAATATTACAAAGTATTATAGTAATATAATAAAAACTGGACGAGAAGTGGTCAATTTATTATTTTTTCGATATGATATTGAAGTTTTTTTTTTTTTTCGAACTGACTACGCTATTGACCAAGCAAGGTCTTAACAGGTTCACCGGACTACTAAGGCGAGCGCTTAAGGCACTCAGCCGAATTTATTTTGACAACTATCTCAAGGGTGCGCGGCACACCTCTGCCTTGGCTGTTGCCTGATACATGCAATTCGCGACCTATCTGAGCTAACCTAAGCTAAGTTAACTATTCATACATATATGAGTTGTTAAAACATATATGTGTACCAAGCATACATACCTCAACAACCCTTATATATATTTCGTATCGGATAGTTTTTTTAAACTATTTCAGTCTGATAAGGGAAAAAAATAAATAAAACCCTTCCACTTGCATGTGTAAGCGTGTATGCGTGCACGTCTGTGGAGGTGATATGTGTAATGTTGTTGCAGTGATGTAAATTTGTGTCACTGTATCGCGCGAGCAATGATATTGAAGTCAAAAGTTCTTGGAGTAGTGGTTATGTATAAAAAGGTTTAGGGTCGGACTGGGCCGGAAGGGCTGGGGTGGTTGACCACAAGCCCGGGGCCCGAGACTAGATGATGGTAGATGAGATACTATCGGAAAATAATGAGATACACAAATTGAGATAAAAAAAAATCGAATTTTTCTATTTCACTTCTCTGTAATTGTATGAACGAACTATCTAATCTAGTTTTAAATTTAGGTCGCAAGAGCTGGGACCTAACCTGCGCGGGTCTCCTATCCTACGGTTTCCGCAAGCCAGGCCAGTTTTCCCGCGTAGGAGTTGCCATCTCGACTATATGTCCAATCCGACGGCGCAAAGGTTTAAAAATCACAGATGTTTGGTGCAGGAAAACATCGTTATAAAAATATAGTATACTGGTAGGTTGTTTTGTAATACCCCTAAAAATTGGATCCCCTAAGAACCTGTAGCTGTACTTGAGAGCTAGTCCCTCTAAGATCTTAAGTTATATCGTCAATTAACATCAAAACAATTTGTGATCAAACCAAAAGCTCCCAAAATAAAAATCCCTAAAATTGCTCCCCATGATGAAATTATCATAATTTAAAAACGTTTCACGTTCTCTTCTCATTTTCTGCTGAAAGTTTTTACTTTCTTGAAATAATATTTGGAGAATTAAAACTTTATTCTTCCAAAAATTCAAGGAATATGACTCAGATTTTCAGGTAATTAGATAATTCGCATTGGCAATGTTGAGAAGGAATGCGAGGTCGTCACCTGGTATCACTGAACCTATATTTTTTGGTACCATGTTTTAATTTTCTGAATGTATTTGCTTACTTTTTCAAATTAATTTTACCGACAACTGTGTTTGTAGCAACATCTAATGATGTCTTGTGTGTCCGTGACTGAAAAACATATTGCCATAGCAAATGGACTTGAAGTTATTATTCACGATTATACTGATCAATTTCTTATAAAAGTTCCTACTATGACGAAAGAACTTGAAAGTGATTATATTTCTGAAGTAATAACGTCTTCAGACTGTAAATATTTAGCTTTAATAACAACTTCTTCAAAACAACTCTTAGTTTACACATTACCGACTACAGACCCATATAAAAGTTTTACTTTACCAAGGAGTGCAAGCAAAATAAGATTTACGCCTAACAACAAGCATATTTTAGTAGCTGATAAAAGCGGCGACGTTCTCATCTATGATATTGATGAAAATGGTACTGGTAAAAAGCTCCTTGGTCATTTAAGTCTGTTACTTGATGTCTTACAAACTTTTGATGAGAAATATATAATTACATCAGATCGAGATGAAAAAATAAGGGTTTCCTGTTATCCAAACTGTTATATTATACAAACATATTGTCTTGGACATAAGGAGTTTGTAAATCATATTGAAATTTTACCTCATAATAATAAGTACTTATTAAGTACATCTGGTGATGGATTTATCAAATTATGGGATTACACAACTGGAAAGAATTATTACAATATTGATACTTATATAGATATTAATGATGATAAACTAAAGGATGAGTTCATTAAAATTATGGATACAGATGGAGTTGAAGTACACAGATTACCTATAGTTCATTTTGCAATAACAAAAATAGATGACCATAAAAGTTTATTGGCAGTTACGATTTACGGTCTAAATGCCCTGCTTGTTTATAGTTTAAGTAATAATATTGATGAAATAAACCATAAACTAGAATTCCAATTGAAAACTGAGAACTTTCCTGCTGCCATTAAGTTTCACAATTATAATTTATTCATTTATGATAATGCAGATTATAATTTCACTGTTTATAAAATACTACAGAATAATGGGCACATTTCTGTAGTCAGAGAAAAAGATATTGAATTATCTAATAAATTTTGTAATAAAGATTGTATCATAGATAAATGTTTTGATTCAATCAAAGTATTATATAAAAGAAGGTATGATAATGTTCAAGAATATCAAGAAAGGAAGAAATTAAGACTTGAGAAGTCAATACAATAAATAAATGAAAAATTATATACATCTTTTATTTAAATGAATTCTTAACAAACAGTAACTTGTTTTTTGCAAGTTTTAGAATATATTTCATTTCTATATGTTTAATCAATCATTGTGTTCTTAATTATTTGCTATAAAAATTGAATGTTTTATTATAATTTTTTATGAGACTGTTCATATTGTTTGTTGAAATTAAGAGATAAATTACTGTTTCCTACTCAAGATTACTTAAAATTATTGTTTTTCAAATAGGTTTAAAGTGAAATATCATTTTCAACCAGGTCATTGTTTATTTTTATTAGTATCAATCAAACAAGAGATGTGAAATGTGCATGTCTTATTGGGTTATACAAAAATAAATGAAACCTACCTATTATTACAACATTCAATAGTCAACTAAGAAGTTAACCTAAACTAAATTAATTACACTAGACAGAACTATGAAGTTACAATATCACATTTTAACTAAACACAAGGCATGTTCAACTAATTTATAAATATCCATATGTAAACACTTATTGCTTGAAAATATAATATGTATTTAACCTGGAGGAAGATTCAAGAGCCATCAAACTTATGCATAATTTGTTTTAAAATAATACATAATAGGTACTTTATTTTTACAATTGCTGTCATATCTAAATGCAATAAATACAATCTGGGTTGTTAGTATAATTTACCTAGACTTAAGCACATTAGCGAAATTGCGGAGAAGAGAACTCAAAGTATCTATATGATTTAAAATACTATCGACTTCATTTTTTAATTCCATTAAATCTGGCAAATTGTTACAATCAGGAACATTAAGCAAAGTGGTGAATATTTTGTCCCACAAACTGACTTTCATATACCTGAAAATTAAAAAAATTATGAACATTGTAATTTAATAAATATATTGAACACATTTATTCAATACTCTCTACTCTAGAATTTATAATAAATATGAGAATACAAAATCGAAATGTAGTTTATAAATTCTAAACTTTCGGATTATGAAAATTCTAAATTTCGAGATTCTAAACTAAGTTTATATTATAGTTACTAAACAACTGATATACATACATATCCAGATGACTGTTTAAAGTTTAACACCCTTCAATCCTTTAGTAGTTCATAGTCAAATTTAAGATATATAATAATATCAAAACAAACACTAATAAATAACAAAAAGAACCTTAGTTAAAGCTTGTTCTAAAACTTTTAAAAGTATGGGAATGATACTTTTTAACGTGAAAAAATCAGGCGTCCTTTTCAAGGTTAATCATTACATAACTGCTTGTCGTGGGAACGCCGCACGGTTGAACAATGGGAACCGGGGCGCGAATCGAGGTGCGGGAGGCGGGCCGGACTGCGCTACATTTATTACATCAGTTCGTTATTGCTTAAATCAGCTGATGTTGATTGTATATCAGTTTTGCGTTTCTCGAGATAATTAGGTCAAATATTAAGCACCTATTTTTTAATTGCTTTAGAACAAGAATCGACTAATGATTATCCTGTAAAAATATTGTTGGGGACTACACAATCGCTCGGTATATACAGTCAAAACCGTTATGGCGACATCGTTTAGAATAACGTACCGGTTATATTGACCTAAAACAAAGGTTGTTACCTAGACAAACTAACTATGAGTAGTCCATTAGATGTCGTTATAACAGATTTTGACTGTAATTACTATCCAATTCCACCCCCCTTTATTAAACATTAATAGAATGGCAAAGGGTCAATGGAAGCTAGTAATATGTAACCTAGATCCATCTCCGACAAATACGGCATAAAAATTGGTCAGTCTCATGCTAATATGTTCAGTAATTATAACATGCTTGAGCCACAAGAAAAATATGCATTTTCATTATATACATACATAGGTTTAACCTAATACCCAAACACAGTACTAGCAATTATTATGCTCATCAGACAAAAGTAAGGAACAAATTGAGACCACTATGCTCAATAAAAGAGCATACAACTACTACACCAAGAGGACTCTTATAATAATGAAGTGATTTAAATTACCTAGGTAATTTTTTATCTATATTCCATTGTCCCAAACGATTAGCGACCTTCATGTAACTGCCCATTAATATTACATGTATTGTTCCAGCCAAGCAATACAAATCAGTTTGATAAGTCCATGGCTTTCCTTCTCTCATTTCAGTACATGTAAAACCTTCCGTTGTGATTAACTGAAATAAAAATAATGTAATTTTAGTTATGAGAAATTGTTATACTTCATTATATTATAATGGAAATAAATGATACTTCTACTTAACATACTTCTCTGAATGTAGTTCCTTCTGGGAATAAAGACATGTCTATTGCGCAACCTAAGTCAATTAGTTGTAGAGAGGGTGTTCTCCATTCTTGTGTAGGTCTGAAAAATAATTCAAAATCACTTTATTAAATTGGAAAGCATTTATGTACTTCAAAAGTACTACTAACTAATATAATATGGTCAATTAATGGTTTTCATATTACTATAACTTACATTTTCATCAACAAGAAGTTGTCTGGTTTAATATCGGCGTGAATTATCTGCGCTTTGTGCAAATAATGTATAATGGAAAGCATTTCTGATGTCAACAATATAACTATAAATTCGTTTATACATTTAGAAGTAGCGGCTCTAATTTTGTTAGCAACATCTAACAAAGATCCATACTTTGAATATTCTGAAATAAATAAACTGGCATTCTCTCCTAAGAAACCAGTTGTGATATCCATATATCCTGGAAGCTATAACAAAATTTGTATAAATAGGAAGTTACTTCGAGAAAATATATATATTATACATAATAGTGATAAAAAATAGTACCATGAATGGGTCCTTTATCCTTGCTTTAATTTCTTGGCAAATGTAAAATTCCCATGGTCGGCTAGGTTTTTGATACTTCACAGCAACAGATTTATTAGAATGTAGGTCTAGACATAGAAATACTGCTCCATAATTTCCTTTCCCTAACTGTTTCTCAATAGAGAATTTATTATTTCCAACACTGATCATTGTAGCTACTTGCAACTTGGGAACTGATCGTACTTCTATGTATCCATCAGCATGAGTTTTGTTAGGAAACTTTACATATTCTAACAAGGAATCCACAAGCTTCTTGTTGAATGGATCAATCACTTTTGGGAAATCAATGTTTGCTGGTCTGGCTAAATCACAGGTATCCACCAATGAAATAGAATGTGTTGATTTAAATGCAGCACACTCCATTGAATTTTCACTATCTACATCCATTCCATAGCCATCAGAGTGCATGTCAGATTGTCTAGAATACACTGAGGAAATTCTGCTATCCTTGCTCACAGAATCTCGGCTGTCTTCTGATTGGAATTCAACTCTATTTTCAAAATCAAGTTGCCTCTTCGATATATCTTTTTGTTTATCTATTACAAGTGACACTTTGGCTGCCTGTATCGGTGTTACAGTTTGTGCTGTCATTCCATCTTTACTATCGGAATCAGACATTCCTGAAGAAGGTGGTATTTGAGCCTGCTCAGGACTAGATACATATAAATTTTTATGCATCTTTTGAGATATACTGGGACTATTAGTAAACTTAGGTGTATTAGCATTATCTTTGGGCTCATTTCGATTTGAAATAAAGTGTAAATACTGATCAGAAAATCCAATGTCTGGAGAATTTTGACCATGTCTTATGTTAGGCTGATCATGTCGTATATTCCTTAATGCAGCAGTAGGGCTTTTATGTTGAGTGTTTTTAACTTGAGCTGGAGCCTTATTAGGAACAGTTCTCTCTGCTACTGGTGATTCAAGAGGTTTTAAACTTACATTGGCCTGAGACTCTTGCTTTGTGTAAGTTTCAGATGATTCTTGGGCTATATTTTGTCTTTGCACAGAAGCATTTTGATTTTGACCTTGAGAAATATTCGGACTCTGGTAAATATGAAATGACTGATTGTTTGTAACTCCATATCCGGCAGATGGATTTTCTACCATAAGCTTTTGGGGCTGTCTATATGAATTTTGTATTCCATTATAGCTTTGATTTGAAGTGTGTGTAGAATACATGTTTGCATTATTATATGGACTATGCAAATTTTGATTATAATTTTGATTCACTGCAGCTTGATTTGTTCTTTGGTAATACTGTGCATTTTGATACTGTGCTTGATGTGGTGGACTTTGGAAAACAGCTGATTGCTGTTGCTGCTGATTAGAATATATATGTTGTCTGTCATTCTGGTTAGGATACTGGAACTCTTGGCGACTAGCAGCATATCCTTGTTGGGGACTCAACATTGCATGTCCAGGACTATGATATCCTACTTGATTTGAGTATGGAGGGCTTTGGAAAGCTGGTGGAACAGAATTGTGTGAACTTTGCATACCGGTATGCTGAGGACTATGATAAGCAGTGACATTTGGATTTGTATAACCACCATGTTGTTGTTGTTGATTAATTACTTGATTATTGCCATATCCCTGTTGATAATTATAGTGCTGATATTGATTATGCATAGTTCTTTGTGTTTGGGGAGAATATCCATTGTAGTTTGGAGGCATTGGCTTCTGATACTGATGGTCATGAGAAAGATAAGGCACAGCTGAGGACGGCGTAGGCGTGGCGACTTTATTTTCAGATATTTCACGTTTCGTAATTGTTCTAGCAAACTGACCATTTGCCATCCGCTGTTGGTTTGATATTGAATTTCTTTTTGACGCAATGGGTTGTTGGGGATCGTTGTTATTATAAATAGAATCAAAGTTTGTAGTGTAACCAGTGAAGTTGGTTCTTGTTGACTGACCAGATGAACTTGAACCTGATTTACTGTAATAGAGGATATTATTGGCAGTGGCATAAATATTTTTAAAAGATATAATTTATCTTACACTATTCATATGATTCACTATATTTTACTTTACATACCTATTATATTCCCTTGTAGCTTCCATAATCACCGACAACCCACCACACTGATGATCAATAGCATGTTGATCTGTAGTATGCTGTGGAGAATTTTCCTCTCTTTTCGGAACTCCCTGGTCTGCATGCTCGATGACACTTTCATCAATAGCAAATTTTGGCACAGATGGAAATTTTGTCGACTGATCTATAGAAACTGTTGGTTTTTTGAATTGAGACATATTTGGAGTACTAGCAGTGTTAACATTGAAATTAAATACTTGTGTACATGTAGGTTCTTCATAGTATGCAGTTTTGTTAACCTAAAACAAAAATTAAAATATGTAACTTAGAGTAAAACTATATAATAAAATATAAGAAAACTGAAATTAGACTTAGAATAGTATGTCATTCAAATTCTGTAACTTTGCAATTGGTATAAGAATGTAATACTTTACAAATTTAGATGTGTGTAAAAGTGTATATATACATGGGAATTTAATTAACTTTACAGTGATATAAAATTACATACATTGCCTAATTCACAGAGTGTGAAAAAATTCAATATGTACTCAGTTTATTTTGAATATTGTTTAGAATAAATATAACTTGAGAATATTTAATGTTTAATTATTTTTTAGGAATATTATAAAGAAATTTCTAAGAGAAAGTTACAAAAAAAAAGATGATAGTGATATTGTTGAAAAAATATAAAATCTAAAGTGTAATATAAAAGAAATATGAAAATAAATAATAAAAATAAAAAACATACATTTTCTTGCACAACAGGAACAGGAACAGGTACTGGAAATTTATTTTCGTTCTCCTTATCTTGTACAAAGTTTCTGACATCTGAATTTTCTGCTTTCTTCTTCATATTTAAATTCAACGTCATAGATCTATCTTCATGAATTTCAAAATTTGGCACATCAAACTGTTGTACTACCGGCTGAACCATGGAAGGCTCTGTAAAAAATAATGTGTTAATAAGTAATAAGCCCTAAATAATAAATCAGTTTTTAATGATTTCAATTATTGCAGATATTATTTTATCCTATTTTCTGTTATAAAGAAAATATTGAGATCACAAGTTTCAAAAGTATATTGAGACAAAGTTTATTACTTATACTTTTGCAGTATAAGTGGCAGTATACTCATGTATATATTGATTTGTATCTCTCAATAAGCATATGTTTAAAAAGGTTCAAATCTCTGTTAAGGTTACACCTAACTTGTTGGAATGTAATGAAATCCTGTAAATATCTATTACTACTCAAATATTACAATAACAACCTTTACCATTGTCATTAAAAATATTGCGCAATTCCCATCTTGCTTCTTTTGTATTCATTGTAACGGAGTCTCCTAAAAAATTGCTCATCAAACTTCTATTAAATTCTTCAAGTAAATTGTTTTTTCCATAATTAGATCCAGCATTCTCGGTGTCATAATTACTAGGATGTGCATACTGATTAATTTGATTTTCCTTGTCAGCAATGGATGTCCTTGTATTTTCGTCATTTTTCTTAGTTACATGTTCACTTACTTCTTTGGAATCTAAATTCACCAGTACTTTCGGTTCACCAGGTGAATGCATATTTGTTACTCTCGTTATATTTTGTAAAGTAGGTATTGTTAAAGGCATGAGCTGTCCTAAATGATCTTGTTCAGAATCCAAAGCACAATTTGCTAAAGTTTCGAGTGCACTGCATTGTGCTAAAGTTTCATTAATATTATTACTATAGTTTTGTTGTACTTCAACATTTTCAACATTCACATTCTTTTCTATTTTGTACCTTTTTGATCTTATTTCTTCTAAGCTATACTCTGTATCATTTACATACACCTAATGAAAAAAAATATATATAATTAACAACCGAACCTACTATTAAGATTTTATGTAAAAGTTTATATTTAAATGATGTACTCCTTTTAAGTATTCCTCACCTGAGATTTATTATAACACGGTATTTTGGTTGGATCTGGAGGATCGGGTTCACAAAGTGGTACAGTAAAGGCTAAGTCATCTACACAGTAAGGCATATGTTTTGGAGGCAATCTCAGTATATCATCTTCATCTTCATATGCTATTTATAAACAAATAAAAATTCTCACATAAATACCAATATTTATGTATATGATATTACAAACAGACAGACAGACATTTCTAAAAATGATTAAAATATATTTTATTACTTATTCCTAGACACCTGCAACAATTTTTTTCACGAAAATGAAAATGTAGACACATTTTCATAGAAGATAAGAATTATTGATATTTCTAAGGAAGGACAGGCACAACAGATTTATAAGGGTAGAAAAACTGGAACATATCATTTCTCTTTAGTCTTTGTCTTAACCCAATGAAATCTAGAATATAATTGTTCTACTATCTATCTAATAATCACAGCTTGTAACTTACAATGTTTCCTGAAATATAATTTGTATACAGTAATAAATAATAACATTAGCATACTTACGAGTGAAAGGTAATGTCTGATGAGGGACAACATTAGTATGAACCATTTTTGTTTTAGGATTTGTCCATATCCCAACTTCTTTCTCATTTTCAATATTGCTACATGCCTGTACTATTGAGCTAGGGCCGGGATCATCGGCATGAGGCACTGTGACTTGAGAGGTCGATGGTGTATCCTGTATTTAATCATTTAAGTATTTATTACACATTTCTTATAATTGTATCAATTACTTGATCAAAAAGATCAACTTATATTTTCTTGAAAGCTGAAATTTTCAACTTCCATATTTTATAAGAGAATCCAACACTAAGAAGGAAGCAAAAGAATCCAACACTAGTAAAAAAACATTGTGTATGAAATCTCAATGCCACCTTTGTTGTTTTATTTGTATACTAGCTTCTGCTGCGACTTCGTCCGGGTGGAATATTTCCTTGGAGCTAATGCCAACATGCAGCGGAAGCTCTCAAAAGGAAAAAATCGCCAATTTTGAAATATTCTTCATTGGTGCTCTACTCCTATTGGTCGTAGTGATGCTATATAGCCTATAGCCTCTGTCGATAAATGAGCTATCAAACACTAAATAATTTTTCAAATCAGACCAGTCGTTCCAGATATTCCTTCCTACAATCTCATAAACTTTACCTCTTTATAATATTAATATAGATAGATTAACCATCACAATACTTACCTCATAAATGTTTACCATAATATTAGAGTTTGGCAGCCTGCTATCAATGCCACCAGCCTGTTGTCTTACAACACCAGGAAAGTTGCTTCTCACTGTTTCCCCAACTCTTTGAATTGGAGCAGAAGCTATATTACGTCTTTTGAAAGACTTTAATGATGTTAAAGCCATTCTTGTTTCGGCCAAGGCAGATGCTGCTTTCCTTTTAGTTGGAGAATCGTCATGTAGCATTCTCTGAGCAAAAAATAGTTGAAAATTCCTAAAATCAAGAAAATATTCTCTTATTATTGGTGTAGGCTAATGAAAGATGTTAGAAATACAACTTTAACTACTAATAGATTCTACTATCTCTGTGTACTCAGTTTCGACCATATTTATATTCATATTCATTTGATAACCAAAACTTACATATGCGCTTGTTCAAGTTCATCCAAAGGCTGTGCTTTAGCTTGTAAACCTAGCATATAAACTTGATTGGCTTTTTTATAATCACTGGACTCTTCACAGTAACATGCCCAAGCTCTGTAAAATTCCGCACATTCTACACCTATACCAGTATTGTACAGTCTTTGATATATCTCCAAAGGATTGGAAAGACAGTCCACCTAAAAGGCATAAATATATTATAACACATTTCACTATGATTTGAGTTTAGTATGCAATTTGTAAATGCAGTTACTTTTTAAAATTATAAATGAAAATGTCTCTTATAGTTTCTTCTTATTGAACTAATTATAATTCAAAATGATATATATAAAATAAAAAGTACTAATTAATTGAAATACAAACTATAACATAAAATTATATAGATTTACACTCAAATTTTAAAACAGAATAATAAGGATTATTTGGGATGCCTGGATATCCAAATATAACCTTAGACTTAAAATGTAACACAAAATATTTAATAAAGCATTTTCATTAGAAACAAGTTTGGATATAAAAAATACACAGTTATTTATATGTGACCATATAAATACCAATAATACTAAACCCAACATCTATATTTATATAGTTCTTTATGTATATAGTTCATCTATATGTATATATATCTATAAAGTTGAATCTATAGGGATTCCTTGGATAAGACTACAAGATATTGTCAGTTATAAAATGAATCAGAATTCAGAACAAAACAGTTATATATATCCTATATTAATATATATTGTGTAACTTCTATATTTTAGTAAAATAAACACAATAAGCAGCAGTGTTAAGATTTTATAGGTCACTTAAAATTGGTAGAAAGATTATAGGGATTGAGTATAATCCTATAAATTCTATAAATAACAGATGTAGGAGATAACTTACATATTTTATCCATAACTTCACGAACCTTCTGTCTTGATAGTACCTCTTATCATTCTCAAATAACTGTAAACAGTCTTTTATGAGCTTATCAATATGTCCTTCATGACCATGCTTGGGAAAAGACTGCTCTACCCATTGGATATAATTAAACCATGGGTCCAGTGGGTCAGAACCCTGGTAATTCCTCACAGCTGCCTCATGTTGTCTGTTGTTCAACAATTTTACGTAAATTAAATAACTATATAAAAACAGGTACAGTAGAAGGATAAATAAAAGAATATAGCAGCATATGAATTTAAATAAAGCTATTTGAAGGAAATATATATAATAAAAGTAAAATAATCTGTAAAAACGTTACTCTTTTTGCAATTGCAGCTGTTTCTGTGCGTCTGCATCCGATTGAGCTTGCAACGCTGTACCCAACTGCACAAGGTTTCTACCACCTCGCAAAGGCTGAATATTTTCTTTACTAATATCGATGTCCATCTTAAAACTAAAATAATATTCAAATATCACAAATAAACACAGGTCACTAAGTCACAAATAAGCTATTATAGAAAACGAAGTATTCGTATACACTACCACGATTATAATATACTCTACCATAAAACAAATAATATAAACTTAGTCCATTGAAATAAAATTATTTAGCATCAAATTTAAGCAGAATATTTATAGTTTTTAGCTTTAAAAATCTCGAAAAAAAATTGGCGACTAAACTGAAGCACCAAAAACCATGCCAAAAACCACACGAATTTGACAATACTCTATAGAAGTTTATACTCTTTGCTACGATTTGAATTTACTGGAAGAACTAACCGTTAAAACATATTTTACGAGTGTGAAAGACCCAGATGAATAATTATTAAGACTATAGGTAAGTTTCTTTTCACATTATGTACATCTAAATTTTAATTTCTTAGTATGATATGAAAGTAATTTGTGATTACAAAACTGAAATTACCATAGTTTTAGCTCAGTATCGTATATTATACCTAATAGGTGTTTTTAATTTGGGGTTTAATATAAAATAACTACAATTAGTTAACTCGTACGTCCTTACTACTTGACTAAATTATAATTATGTTCCCATAGAACTAACGTGTGTTATTTAAAACGTTTTTTCTGCTACTATTCATTTGTTAACCCATTGAATATATTATTTTATTTACCTATCTTAATTACTTTTCAAGTATTATTAGTTTTGTTTCAATAATATAAAATTTGATATTTTCATACCGGCGTAAAGTGTTTAAAGTTCAAGCGTCACGTGTAAATAAAAATAAGGTAAAGAAATCTAAACTCTAAAAATTGTAAATAATAAAGAAATAAAAGATTGCCATCATTTTTTTTTGGCAACCAATCTTCTAGACTGCGTTCCACTAAGCCCTCACAACACTCACGACCGCGAGTTTTCCCATTCCACTTACTTGCGGGCTTTACAATCGTATACCCAAGTGGAACGCATAATGGGGCGTTTTGAGCGTTCAGGTAAATAATACTAATTAACACATTTCATGTAAATATATTAATAAATTTAATTAATCCATTAAATACAGTATGTTATTTACTATAAATATTCTTTACTGCATCAAATACTGACATTTTTACGGTCGTCATCTTTATTGAAAATCCCGCCAATTTTGTCAACGCCCACATCGACCCATCTCCAGACATGGGGCGTCGTGAGCTTCGCGACAGCGTGTGTTATGACGTTTTCGGCGCGACCGCAACGCTCCCGGTCGTCTAGTGGAACGGCTAAAAGGTTGTTGTGAGTGTTGTGAACGTCTTGTGGAACGCGCCCCTAGTAGCTTAATACTGTCATTATCCAGTAGGTAATGATACTATAAGTTTCTTGCGATCGTTTCAATGAACTAACAAGATGGTGGCCGCCTCGTTAGAACTTTCCAAGGAGTTTTTGTGACAAGTCAGAATCCATGCTCCGTGGTATTATTTCCGATCCATTTCACTTGTGCGAAATAAACAAACTATATTACGTAAAACACTACCAATATTACAAAATATAGAGCCAAATAACACAAGATTATGAATCAAATATAAAGTCTACTACATTACATTCCAAGATCCCACCAAAAACTCCATTATCATCATTTAAACAGAAGTAACATTTAAACGTATTTTGTTGTTTACATCAACTTTATAGAGAGTAAAGGTTAGGAGAAATATCTTACTTGGGCTTCATCCTAAAAAGTGTTAATCGAAATTTATCAAACAATATGATAAAAAATGTGAATGTTAGAAGGACGCTACTATAACTAGAGGGTATCACTCAATGATAATAGGTCTTTACCTATGAAATTGCCGTTCTGCAGTACTGGCCATTTCAGATCAAAATATTTTTTGTTTGGCTAAGATTTCTAATTTCAAATTAATTTTATTTTAAAAACATGGAAATCTTTTTCCAAAAGTAGTCATTTGTTTATTGATTAGTGTTACATTCTCATCGCATTTCAACCTTTTTTGTCATCATGGATACGTTAAAAATTCGAGTAATTATGGAATATGAGTACCGTCGTGGCAGCAACGCTGCACAAGCGGCACGCAACATCAACGACGATTACGGAACTAACACTACAAACCAACGCACCACCTGTTATTGGTTTGCTCGCTTCCGTTCTGGGAATTTCGACCTGAAAAATAAACCTCGCGGTCGTCCGAAGACTTTGGTCGACAATGACGAATTAAAGGCGATTGTGGAAGTTGATGATACACAATCTACGCCTGAATTAGCAGCAGGTTTCGACGTTAGCGTCAAAATAATATTGGTCCATTTGCGTCAAATTGGCAAGGAAAAAGAGCTTGACAAATGGGTGCCCCACGAACTCAATAATCCCCAGCGCGAAGTACGCGTCGAGACGTGCCTTGCACTGCTCAACAGACACACAAATGAAGGAATTTTGAACCACATTGTTACCTGCGATGAAAAATGGATTCTGTTTGATAACTGCAAGCGCTCAGCAAGTTGGTTGGATCCTGGTTACGCACCTAAACAATGCCCTAAACGAAAACTTACCCCTAGAAAAGTGATGGTCACTGTTTGGTGGCCTAGCGCCGGTGTGATTCATCACAGCTTCTTACCAAACGGGCTGAGTATTACTGCAGATGTGTACTGTGAAGAACTGAACACAATAATGGAGAAGCTGGCACATCTCCAACCAGCATTGGTCAATCGCTCGTCTCCGCTGCTCCTGCACGACAACGCGCGACCACATACTGCACAGCAGACGATCTCCAAGTTGCAAGAACTGGTGTTGGCAGTTCTCCATCATCCGCCCTACTCACCAGACCTTGCGCCTACAGACTACTACTTTTTCCAGAATTTGGATAACTCCTTGGCGGGAAAAAAATTCAATACCCGAGAGGCAGTACAAAATGCCTTTGAAGAATTTGTTGCCTCCCGTCCAGCTGATTTTTTTAAGAAGGGCATCAATAAACTGCCACTGCGTTGGGAAAGATGCATTGATTGCATGGGTGATTACTTCGATTAATACAAATAAAAATACATGAAAAAAAAATCGTTTAAATTTTTTCATACAAAACGGCAATTTCATAGATAAAGACCTAATATTATAGGTAAAAAAAGTCTTTTTACTTATAATATCATTGGTATCGCTTGAAAGGAATATTATGTTTAATTAAACTTGTCCAAATGGTCGCAAAAACGAAATCATAAAAAAATCGAATTCATAGTGTTTTATAACTGTCGCTACGTATATAAATCAAAAAATTATTAGCACATTCCTTGGAATTTCGATATCTAAATCCAGTAGCGTCATCCAAATTTAATACATTTTCAGGAAAATCTTTTACACACAAAACTACGAAAGGCACTACACTAAGAGGTTAAGCACAGAGTAAAGAGAAGAGGTAAGCTTCTACCCTCCATGATCAATTTTTAGTATTTTATTTAGATAGTAATTCATAACTCAACCAAATAAAAAGTTAACAGTTCTATATGAGATTGTAAATTCATTTAAACCGCACTAGTACTAACTTAGTATTATTTATTGCAATGTTGTGTAGTGTTTAGAATCAAAGATTAGTACAGAACAAAACTAATGTCACAGTTACCGATACAAAGAACACAATATATTGTAATTATGTCCTCGTTTCTCTTAAGTATTTGTATTGTTTATTTATTTTGTGTGTGCTTTACATTACGTTCAAAGCGATAGACGATATTAAATTATAAGTTCTTGCTGTTAATAGTGTTAATGTTGATAATATAGTTAATATTGACCATAATTATATATCATTTATTTAAATTACTATATACAGTAAAATGAATAATGACGATGAAAGCACTTACCATCACATAAGATTGTTCCGTAACTTACCATTAATATTAGTGTTGCTGCATTACGTTTTTTGAACGTGAGAAAAACAAATTTTGAGCCAGGTAGTATATCTCTCATTTATGCCACAACTGTTTGCTAGATGTATAACTTTTAACGTCGGCGTCCGTGGGACCTTTTATTGAAGTATTTTGTGAATCTCCATTTAGAAGAAATGATAAAAAATTGATAGATTTCTATACTAGCTAAAAGCTACTAAACTAGCTAAAAGATTACAAGTGTGAACTAAGAATCGAGCGGGCAAGGAATACAGTAGATGGTGATACACATATTGAAACGTCGTTATTATATATCGTTTTAAAAAAGCAAGATATCTTCAATTATTGCTATCGACAAATCAATGTGTTAAAATATCGATGTATCGTTACATCCCTATACACACTTCGTGTTTGACACCTAAACATATGATAAAGTTGGATAGAATAGCTAGAATAAAATCAAATTTTATCAACAAAGTCTATTTTAATTTTTAAATAAAATAGTTTATAATGTCTTTCACTAAGCGGACAGAAAAAAAGAAAGCCCAAAATGAAATGCGTAAATTATTATCAGAACGTAAAAAAAAAGATGTGAAACCAATTAAGATAGATAATCCTCTTGCAAAGTACAACAATACTGGACAACTCATGTGCATACTCTGTTCATCAATCGTGCGTTCAGAAAATGTATGGCAAGTTCACATAAACAGCAACCAACATAAAGGGAACGTCGAAAAGGCAAAACAATTGAAAGAACTCACAAATAATTTCACAATAGGTAAAATAAAGCATAAAAATTCGAGTTCACTTGAAGATGCACCACCTGAGAAAAAGATAAAAGGAATTCTGAAAAACAGTACACCACAACCAGTCAGTATTCAGAAATCTAAAAATAACGCCCCACAAATAATCTCATATCATGACGAGGAAATTAAAAGAACACCACTCAATACAGTGCTAATAGAAGAAGGTAAATACCATATTGTATGTGCTCTTCTACTAATACAAGTAATTTTTTTTAGGTTTAGTATTTTCCACTCTAACTGGCAATATCTTCTCTATAGAATTGTAAAATTATAAGTGAACTTATCCAAGTTAAAATTACAATAATAATGTAAACCAATGAGAGTTCTGCTGAGCAAAAATACTCTTTCTGTGGAAAGGTACTGTCATAATTACCATGTCATCCCATGACACTGGTGGTACTACATGCTCTCGGATTCAGGTTTCCTCATGACGTTTCCCTTTACTGTCCAGCCAATAGTGTTACCAATTTAATTTTGTATACCTATTGAAATTCTAATAAATTTCTTTGTACACATCATAGAATCTATTCTTTCGGTCCTACCTACCTACTCAACAACAGCAAATATAATATTATATAGTCTAAGAAATCTGAATAATTTCTGTTTTGGATATAATGTATAAATAGTACATCAAGGGGTTTTACAGACAGGTTTATTAGAGTTCCCAGTTATAAATATTGATCTTAGCATCCCAGCCAGTATAGTAATTTGCCTTGGATATTGTTCTGTGTAGAGGATAGATGGGGCGACAGGTGTTGTCCCCTCCTAAGGGGCCCCGATTGCGCCCTGAGGGGTCGGGATGATAGATCCTTCAAGGGGGAGTGGGTGTTGCCCCTCCCTGACGAACTGAACTGGATTCCATCCTGCTTTCTAGTTTTGCAATTATAGTCATCCTAGTTATGAATACTGATTTTATGTACATTATCCTAATTAGATTTCTTTCATGATCTAGTAACAGTGATTCCCAAAGTTGACATACAACTCATCTAACAAAAATTAAAATCGAACAGAAAAAAGGAGCATAACTAAATGAATAAGCATGTGTTCAAACAAGAGAAAAGGTTGTTAGCCAGAACATTCATATCATCCTTTCAGAGCCCACCCACCCAATTCGCTAACAACCCATCTTTTAGAAAATGCGGAGTTAGAAAGTACAATCAAGTAAAAAGTATATAAGATACTTTTAGAAAATGCAGAGTTAGAAAGTACAATCAAGTAAAAAGTATATCATTACATAGTATAAAACAAAGTTCCCTACCATGTCTGTCTGTCTGTTCGCGATAAACTTAAAAACTACCAAACGGATTTTCATGCAGTTTTCACTGGTGGATAGAGTGATTGATGAGGAACGTTTTAGTACATAATTTGTCAAGGATTTTTTCATAATCAGGGCGGGACAACGTCTGCCGGGCCCGCTAGTAAGATATAACTGTTACAATATTATTAAAACATTCCATTTTGTATATGCCAGACCAGTTGATGACAGTAAGCTTAGTGTGATGATTTTTAAATTTAAGTAATAGTGATGTATTTTTCGTCTTATCACATTGATTATCACCATACCAATGATTTGGTTCTTAACAAAAAACACATCTTATGGAAAGATAACTGTAAATAATCAATAATTGTAATTTCTTTTAGTAAAACAATCTACAATAGAGGTACCCAAACAGGATCATAAGGCAAAAGAAATTATTGGGGATGTTCCAATTCCAGAAGGATTCTTCGATGACCCAATTTTAGATGCTAAGGTAAATTCAGATTATTTTATAAATGGAAAACATTCATGTTTTTTTTTCTGCAGACTTTTGGTCTGCACCTTTTTTCTGCTTTGGTTAATTTTATTAGCCTTGTCAAAAATCATTCAAAATATGAGCAACTATTGTTGTTATTATTACATATTTTTACTTTGTTACTTTTTTGTTAACTTTTATGTTAGTTTATATTTGTTACATGTTTTCATATTTTTCATTGAAATTATTTCCTTTATGGTGGTGGTCTCATTCTAATCTTTTATTGTCATTTTTAAATTTTAACCCACAATGGGTGTTTTTGGCGGGATTTTAGTCTGTCATGTACTGGATCTTATATTTTATTCATAATCTTGTGTTACTTGACTCTATATTGTGTAAAATTGGTGTTTTTTTATGTAATATAGTTTGTTTATTGTGCATAAGTGAAGTGAATGGAAAATAATACCACGGACCATGAATTCTGAGATGCCACAAAAATTCCCTGGAAAGTTGTAACAAGGGAGCCACCATCTTGTTGAAACATAAACATTGACATTGAAATGATTGCACAACACTAATTTGAAATACTATTAACTACTCGACAATGACAGTAATCGAATCGGAATCGTAAGATTGATTTCCAAAAATAAAGTTAAAAGAAAAAACCCACAATGTCTCGCGCTGGAACATCTATGGTCTGATGGATGAACCTACTAATTGCATCTTTAGTCACATTTGTATATTAGACATAGGTGATGATGTGTCAGTATATTGCTACTAGAACAGATGTATATTTGGATCATGCTTAAAAAATTGAAGTCGCACTAAAGAAATGTGATATACAAGTTCATTATGTTGTAAAAAAGAACATAGGTACATTTTTATATATATTTATTTTCAAGGATGACAGAGAAAAAGAGTTATTACTTATTTTTTGTTCTTTTCTTTTATCTTTATATGTATCATTGGTTTATTATACACAGCGAATGGTCACAAGTTAATCACAATCTGATTTTTATGTTCAAAATGAATGGAGGTATATAATTAATTGTACCAATGAATAGACAAAAATATATCCCCATAAAATATTTTTATTTTTCTGTGCTATAAAATACAAAGGAGTCCTTACTTATGACATTCATTTATGCTTAAATCTATCAAGTCAAATTTATGATTTTGTCCTAAAATATATATAATATATAGTTATGTACATAGGACATATTTCTTATTTGGTTTGAACATGATATACATTGATTTACCTTGCAAAAATTGTATTCTTTAGCAATACTTTTAACAATTATTGATACATAGAAAAAAAAATCTGAAACCCTAAGCATAGTGAGCCTTATATTCTTAATATAGCATAAAGTACCTGATGATCAGTCATATAATGTATTGGTATGACAGAGTTGTAGAGATTATCTACTGACCAAAAAGTTCTTCAAATGACTCATGGATATGTTCAATCATATCATTAGCTAACATACTACGACCTTTAAATTTAAATGCTTTTTCATTACACAATCTGACTAACAAAGATCCTGCATAGCATGCCAATGATGATGATAATGAGAGCTTATCCACTGCCATCTCATTATCAATCTTGTCTACGTTTGCCAATATCCAATTTAGGAATGTTGCTATAGATCCAGATAAAAGATCGCCTTGCCCTCCACAACGTCTTCCAGAACCACCACTGCTTAACCTCCACTGCACTTCAGCATTTGGACAAATGAATTCATCAGTAGCTCCTTTTTTTAAGATTGTAATATTTTTGCCTAAACTTTTACCACATAATTTGTTTTCAAGTCTTTCAAATTCAATTTTATTTGGAGTCAAAATTACTGGTGATGTAAAATCGCTCAGTAATTGTAAATTCTCTGTAATTAGGAACAGACCATCTGCATCAATGATCAGTGGTATCTTTTTATATTTTACTGATTTAATTAATTCAGAAATAACTTGAAATGTGTCTGGTTGTCTACCCAAGCCTGGCCCAATGACTATCACATGAAGTCTATCTAACCAAGGTGATATTTCGTTGATAGCATTGCTTACATCTAGTAGTGGGTGCACTATCAGTTCTGGGCTGTAGGATTTGATAACAGGTGCTGCTGATGATGCACAAAATATGTGAACCAAATCTGCACCAACCTGTCAAGAATGCATTGAATATATATTTTTTTTAATGCTTAATACTTTTTAGAAACACATAATAATATTGGAGAAATTAAAAAATTGTACATTTGTCTTGAAATACTCTTTACTAAATAAATAAATTTAGAAGTTGTGGTGCAACAGTACAATCTATACGAGTAAAGCAGATAAGATACACTAGAAATGGCTAACTTTAGGAATTATGTACGCTTCAGGGATGATTCAAGTAGTAATTTGTAACTTTGATTTTCAATAACATTCACTGCACAGCACATCATAACATACAAAATATAAAGATTTAAATTATGACAGAAAAATAATGCGCCATACAAAAGTAATGTATATCATTATGGTATTGAGAGGCAACTTATATTAAAAATGTTCTTAATGAAATGATCGAAATATAGTCAGCGTCAATCTTTTTGACCGCCCTGAATATGGCTATAAGGTAGAGCTTGAGCATAATATCATCAAAACTTGAATACAAAACAAAGATAAAATATTATTGTGGGAATCCAAAACTGGAATTTATTTATCATTGAGTTGTTTTGATGTTATACACATAAGATAATACGTATTTATATCTAAATGTTTGTTCTGCATAGCTATATTCAGAACGGTCAAAAAGTATGGTGCGCACTATACGTAAAATAACCCTATTTTTGTATTCAAGTATTGACGATATTATGCGCAAGCTCTACCTTATAGCTATATTCTATAAGTTTGCTGTTGGAGATCAGTAATAAGTTATTATTAATAACTAATAACCATCTCATGGAATAATGTACAAATTATCAAAGGAAATAGGAAAAAATTACTTTTAAAGCACTAATTCCGGCAAAGTACGGTGCTCCAGTGTATTCTAAAGAACCTCCAACAATCCCTATTCTACCGGCTTGTCCTTTATATTTTGTATTATCTATCGGCGGTATACAAGCTTTTACCATATTTATCATATTCGATTTTTGCACTATATTTGTTGTATATTTGCGAGCTACAGAATAACAATATTTTACTGACATGTGTGCAAGTCATTAGTTTTAAACAGGGTTTCCAGACTGATATTCGAGATACCCCTATAGTGTACAAAAAATTCCCGAAAACCATTTTGGCAACTTTTCCTCTAATATTTTAAACGTGCTTATTCTTTTAGGCTATATTATATTTATTATTAGGTTTGGTAGCTTGTAGAGTTGGAACTATGTATTGAAACTCGTATAGATATCATATATACCATAAGAATATTATGTGACAATGAAATAAAGAAGAAAATGTGTAGTTTTATGAAACTATAATGCAAGTGAAACTTTTTTCCGACCGTAGGCATTTAACCGTAAATTTTCGGAAAATTATTCGATTAAGGGTAATAAAATCGCGTTTTAATTTTAACCTAATAGTTGCAAAATGAAAATGATAACGTGAACTCAAAAGTAGACAAAAATTATCCAGCTACACATTTTAATTTCAAGCTGCGTTTTACAGTACGGAATACATAATAAATACAATCATTCAGATTATAGAAGCATGTTAAAAACTGAGCATAATGATTATTTAAATCGTTGAATCATTTTGAATTGAGCCATGGGCGCCACCATATTGACGTTGGTTGCTCTGTCGAGTGCCTTTCGCTTTACCGCTATTCCGCAGCCAACTGTGATACGACATGCGATATATGGACAAAAAATTTGAGGCATTGGAAAAAAGTTTCGCCTTAAAAATCAATGTAACTAAATGTAGTATGTCACAAACTATTTTTTTTTCCTTTTTTATGAATAAATGACAGATCCACTTGAAAACGGTAAAAATATTCCTATTAGAAATATGCACGTGATTAATAATTACACATTGTTATTAACGAAAAAATATTATGTTTGCGACTATAGAAAAAGGAACGCATTTTAGGTTAAAGAGTATGTGTACCGTAATTAAAACGATCGTAATTACATAGTTAAATTTTTAACGCCTGAAAGCATGACAAACAAACTCACTTTCGCGTGTATAATATTAGTAACGATTAAAGGTGGACAGATTTGGTCCCTTAAATTTAATTACAAATAGCTAACATCGGTTTATCGAAGGATATAATTCAGTAATATTATAACATTCAATAACTTAAATTTTAGGTAAGAAATATTGAATACAAAGATCCTATCGAGGAGGAATGGGAAAAGTTCCAGAAAGAAATCAAAGATGAGGCAAGTGCGTCGGCAGAAATTATAGCGGAAGAACGAGAAGAAGCTACAACTGAACGACAGATAGATGAAATCGATGAACAAATAAGAAACTGGTCAAGGTATGTTTCGATTTTCCAAGTAATAGTATTACAAAGTTTTTACGTAACCGTACGTTCTAAGTAAGAGTATTACAAAGTTATTATTGTGACATATGTATTAAACTCATACTTGTTTACAACATATAACTTATATAACATATAACAAAACATATAACTTGTTTTATTCTGCCGTTCTGCTTATCAACAGAGTCTTAGATTTGGAGGTAAAAAAAGAGGAAACTAAAAAGAAGGTACAAGACGCAGAACAAATGAATATTGATGAAGACGGTGAATCTGACAATGATAATGATATCGACGAATTTTTAGACTGGAGAGCAAAAAAATCGTACTCATAATGTGCGCTTATCGAAATACTGTATGTAATATAATAAATATTTATGATTATAGAATAATCGTTTATTTACTTTTTCCTTCAAGCTATTATTTCATTTCCATTTTTTCAGTCTTTTAAGGTTGTATGTTCCAAAAACTATAAAGCACATTTTTAACTGTTTAACTAGCACGACACGTCAATTGTCCTTGATCTTATTTAAGTTTAGGTAATTATCAATTTGATCGAACGTCGTTTGTATGTAGACAAAATTATCACGCTTGTTTATAATTTATACTAAAAAACACTACAACATCTTGAAAATTTGTTTCATACAATAATAAATAGCTGAATTTTGTTTCATTTTCAAGTATCGTTATTTGTTTTTTATATAAATATTTTTAAATTTTAAAGAGTACTTTTCTGGATAAAATCAGCTTTTGTTAACGAATTTGTGAGTTTGAAAATGTTGAAGATTTCTGAATATCCAGTATTTCTAAGAGTACAAACTCACTTTGGGAATTGCTGCCCTAATTTTAAGCATTTCAAATTATTCTGTGTTTATCAGATTATATCTGTACAATATCTATGTGGTGACCACAGACAATAAGAGATAGTGGTAACCGGAAATGAAAGGTAGTGGTGACTAGAGATGGGCAACTCAGTGAAAATCCTTGCGCTAACTCAGTAACTCAGGTGCAGTTAACTGCGTCGGCTCATTGCGCTAACTCAAAATTGCGCCATGGCGAAACAACAACAAAATGAAAACATGCCGAGTGAGCAACGTAATGCGCGCCATCTGTAAGCCGCGCTCACAGGTACTCAGCACAAACAGCGAGAGAAAGAATGAATAATATCGGGCATGAATAGACTTGACTGTGCTAATTCAGGTAGTGTTATGTATGTTTATGGTAAAAATGATGTATTTCAATGAATTTTTGTCTTTGTTACTTTAATACACTTTAGAAAACAATATAACAATACTTTTGTACACTAAAACACAATAACAAATTAAAATAAATCAACCATGTTTTTCTTTCAACTAGTCCCTACATAATCGATTATAGTTCATTCGTTTTGATTTTCGAACGTAAACGTATTCCGTCATTTGTTTTACATACAGCTGTCAACTCGGCCATCTGTCAAAATAAAACTTTATGGCCAGAACACTGTTTGGATTCCAGGTCATTGTGGTATCTCTGGGAATGAGTCAGTGGATTCTTGCGCAAAGAATGCTGGCCAATCTGGCTCCTTCGACTATTATAGACTATATACAGAAGATCTACGTTCTTTAGATAAACTAGATTATTAGAAGCATGGCAAAAGAATTGAAAATTTTCCAGAAAATATAAGGAAAAACCTTAGGGTTCTTTCCAAAATGAAGTTCCCCAAAACAATGATTTTTTAAATTCCCATATCTAAGTAAGGCCGTTACTTCCATAATCTGTCGTCTTCGTCTAGGTCATACTTGTACACCAGTGCATCTGTCTAAATTAAGGATTAGCGACCATTCTTTCTGCGAATGCGGCCTAGATGACGGTTCCCCAGATCATATATTCTTTAATTGTTCGAGAAACAGATTCTCCCTTTTCGATACCTTTCCTTATATTTCCCGTCCTATTATACTTATGTGTGTCTTAGCTTTAGTGAATAATAACCCTTTAATTTTACAAGTCTTGTCATTATTTATTAAAATTAACAAGATCAAACTTTAATCAGATCTATTTCTTAATCAATTTGTATCTAAGTTTGCTTATTGTATGTATATTTGTAGGAAACATACAATAACTCGGTCTGAACACAAATTAATTATCTTCGTTTTCGAATTTCATTTTTTAATCGGTTTCCTTCGCTTATAACACTATTTACCACAGACAGCGCACACTCTGTATCTACATTACATTGGCGAAATTGTGTATTGCTTACACACCGTGCCATAAATTAAAGAAGAAGAAAAATAAGTAAGGTGCAATCTAGAAAGTAAAGATTACCTAGGTATAATTCCATTTACATTTCAGTTGCTGTTTATTAAAATGATATTCGAATATCCCGGTCCTGCGCTGTGCGTCAACTCATTTTGAAGAAGTGAGTTAACACATCCAGCGCAGAGAACCGTGGTAGTTTTCCAATTATAGCACTAGAGCGCATTATGCGGCATAATGCTTAACTTTGAATATTCCAACTCCAACAACGCTTCGCACAATCGAGCACTCTCAAATGTAGTGTTTTCGCTTGATGCGTGCATGGATACCAACTCAGTGACAGGAAATTAACAAGTGTTTTTTCTTTAAGTTGGCATTGATCGAAATATTTAATTTATATTATCTTTAGTAATATTATTTATTGTTGAAAACATTTTTAAAGCTTTCATTTCGTTGTGGTTTTTTGGAAATAATCAAAGTTAATTCAAGCTGTGTTAAAAAAATGATGTTATGATTTTTTTTTTCAACACTGAACTTAGCGCACTCTACCGGTGCATTTGAAAACTAATTCACGTTCCAATTTAAGCTTCAGCATAATTCGGCATTGTGCGCCACTGAGTCGCTCTATGCTCTGTAATTGGAAAACTACCTGAGTTGGCGCAATTGCGCGGCGCAGCGCAGTGTTACACATCTCTAGTGGTGACACTATTGATGGATGATAGTGTTTGTTTTTACGATTGTCAAAAATTAAATTTTAGCTTTTCATCAGATCTTTCAAGAGTGCATTATATTATATACATACATAATTTATAATAGTGTGTGCACAAGATTTCATTTTTTATATTAGTTATTTAGTGTCGAAGTATCGTCTAGCATTGTAATATGTCAACGCAGGATACAGAACAATATCGAGAGTTTTTAAATAGACTTCGTAGGGAAGAACAACGCTCACAAGCGTTAGATGACATAAAAAACTTGCTTGTTTTTAAACCTGCAAGAGATGCTATTGTCACAATTAGATCTGTTGGTATATCTAAAATAGTGCAGTGCCTAAATGTGGAAGCTAAGTAAGATGTAGATTACTTGTTGAAACTTTTTGCAAATCATTATACACAAGTTCTTTAATATCTGAAAATATTAATTTATTTAAAATTAACTGTATCTGGCAATTTACACCTAATGGCTTGAAACAAATTGAAAATTCGGTACTTGTGTATTAAATGCATCGCGCTCACCGATTGCTACCGTGGACGGCTCGCGTTATTTTTTTCGCAAATCTAATCTAACTTTACCAAACCAAAATAAAGGAGCAAGCAGTTGAGAAAAGAAAAGGAAATTCTATCTTAAACTCTATATCAACCCATTTTCCACCTAAATCTTGAATACTTTGTTTTTAAATAAAATCTTTTGAAATTTTAAAGTGTTTTAAAGGGCTGCATTTGAAATTTCCATCTTGATATAAAGATTGAAGGGGATAGGAGCAGCAGGGGAAAGGGGTGATTTCCCCTCCCTGCGGAAAGTCTAATTACTAAGATATTTATGGTCAAAGTTTTGAAGTTATGTGTCATTTCCGAACAATGATTGGTAATTTTATATATTATCAATTGATGCTTTGTAAGTTAAAACAAAACATTTTCGTTTTGGTTTGTTTAGGTGAGGTTAGACTTGCAAAAAAAATAACGCGCGCCAGCCACGACAGAGATTGGTGAGCGCAGTGCATTTAATACACAAATACCGGATTCTTTTTAAACAACTTATTTAATATATTTACAGCACTGATATTGATTTAACCTGTGAAGTTCTGAAAGTATGCTTTGAGAAATTTGAACCCGGTGATGTTATAAAAAATTATACAAGTCATATGATGTATTTATTGCGACATGATAAGGATTGTGTGCGTCGATTAGCTATTGATCAGGTAATTTGTAATAACCAGCATTACTTGATCCCCTACCATCATAGTTTAGTTGTTAATAGTAGTTACATATAAGTGACATTAGAGCTTGTTACTGTTTTATCTATATAAATATAAATTAATAGCAAAATATGTCGCTAAGCGCAAAACTCGAATACGGCTGGTTCAATTTGAGTTTTTTTTTTTATTTGTTCCTTGAACGCTGAGGAAGGTTTTTATGGGGAGCAAAATTTTTAATTGACATTTAATGCAGACGTAGTTGCGGGCACAGCAAGTACGTAATAAATATGAGAACAACAAACCTCATTTAGCCATTTCATTCTAAACTAATTATAGACCATGTTATCCTAATAATCTTCAGACATGTTTAAATGTACATTGTTACTCCTGTTTGTTAATCAAATGTTGTTTTTGTCAGAAGTTTACAAAGAAGAACAAAATCGAATATACTATCACACAAGTCTACACATTATAATATTGTAATTACAGTTTGCTTGATTATCCTTTTCTATTTTGTTTTTTGTGCTCACTCAGATGTCTAGAATAAAACTTACATGCACATTGCAGTGTACTAAATATACATCAATAGAGGAGGATAGAAAAACTCTAGAAGGTTGATGTTACTATTGGAATGATTTCACAAAGTTTGAGAATGGCTATTATTAGAACCTCATTGTTATCTGTTCCTATAGTTATGAGCCATTCCTTGTTTATTTGCAACTTCCCCTATAGATGTAACAATATACTTATATTTATTTCACACCCAGCCATAGAACTGATAATTATGCTAAGTCAGTTGTAAAACTCCTAATGTTCCCAGCTCTATACTAGAGTTTATTGCCACTGTGCTATAAGACTTTTTAATAAAATGCCTTTAGAGATAACAATTTCTCAAATCATAAAATGTTGTTGTTACTAGTACAAAACCCTTTTTTCAGGTTTACAAAGCTATCACAGCAGATCCTAATTTACTACCATTACCAGAATATATTGATGTGTATGTAGCTGTTGCACAGCTAGTGGGTGACAAAGATATAAGTGTGGCAAACAAAGCAATAATGATCACTTCAAATTTACCACACGAAGCTTATCCAAAAGTGTTAGATGAAATGAAAATTGCATTGGAATATAATAGTAGTAGCAAATGTAATGTATTTGAGGTTGGTATTAAAAATAAAAGTCTATATCGGTTTTGATGATTCATGCTCTTCAGCAGGAATTAAGTTTTACAGCATGGTACATATCTCTTTCCATTGATGTACAAAAACCCCAAGATGCACACTTAACCTCACAGCTAGCACACAAAAATGAGTGCATAATTTTGGATTATGCAGTCATTTCAAATAGTCTCGCGTCGCTTGCATCCTTGTAAAAACAACTTCAAATCATTCAGCTAATATTGAATTTGTAAAATCATAAGGTTATCCATAACTATAACCACGTATGTATATAGGAGAGTTCTTGGGACTGGTTTTAGTGATACTTTTATTCAATACTGTGCACCTCTTGAGTTTTTAAGTCTGTATTAAGTAAGTAATGATTAATAACTGCATATTTGTTTATACTTTTGATAATATAATTGGCAAGTCCAAACTTCACGCTGAAGCTATTACTGGTTTCAGCATGAATGGGTCGGCTCACTCGGGGTAGTACCACCAGCTCACAGAAAACTGACGTGAAGTAACAGTGCTTGCATTGTTGTGTTTCGTTCGGTCAGTGAGAGCGCCAGAGTCCCACTTCCCTTCCCCGTCCACTCTCCCTCTACTCCCTCCCCCCTCCGCCCAATAAGGCTGGCAACGCACTTTCGACTCCTCTGGTGTTGCAAGAACTACTACTTCTACTACTACTTGCTGGTAGTGTCCATGGACACTAGAAACACCAGGGGAGTCGCAAGTGTGTTGCCAACCTGTGTTTGGGGGGAGGGGATAGTATAAGGAGTGGGCGGAGGGAAAGGGGAGACAGGGGAGTTTGGCTTCCGGCGCTCTCACTGACCTCGCTCACTGTTTTCTATGAGAGGGTTACTACTACCCCGGACAAGCCGACCCATTCATGCTGAAACCAGGACTAGATTCAGTGTGACTCTACCACCTACAAAAGTTCTTTCAATGTTTCAATAATGTAATCCATATCTATTTCTGAATTTGTGTTCTGCACAGGTATATTCAGAGTACGATCTAAAAGTTAGATGAGGGTGTTGTATCTCAGTTTTAAATAAATTTATGATATCTATATTTCAGGTAATTATTAATATATCAATAAAATCACTTGAATTATTTGAATTAAGTGCAGATATGGATTACATAAATTATATAGTAGCAGAGCTGAAGTCAAATGATGTCTTGTATCAAATGAACATTGTAGAATTATTGTCAAGACTGGCTGTCACACCACATGGAATTACTTACCTTGTAAAACATGGAGCAATGCAAATAATATCAGAATTAGTTATGGATATACAAAATAATCCACAAGGGGGTTTAATGATTCCAGGTAAAGTGTAAAATTATTGCTCTATAGTATATCTTTTATAGTTGTTGGGGTCAGTTGGTTACTCTTTCTATTTTCTTCAATAAAACAGCGATTGACTTTCACAAACTTCAGTGGACTGTATATTTTAATTTTCACAAGGTATATAATCGTATGTAACGAGCCGGTAAGAATACATACATTTTCGGGGTTTAATACTGCAATTACGTCCTTACATCTAATACATTATACGTGCCTTATTGCCGCACGTTCATCCATACATTTACATAGTTTACATAAATTCACATTATATTTTTAGTGATGGTTCCGTATAACATTAGACAAATTATAATAATCCTATTGGCGGTTATATTTGAATTATTACATAAATGATATTTCTAAATATCACATAAGACATATTGAACACAGAAACCAAGTAAATAAGAAATACGACAGTTTATCTGTACGTATTACATAAACAAATTTATACACATAAACATAATAGAAATTTATACACATAGACATAATAGCTCATTTGTCTGTACCAGACACATTAAACCTGCACATATATCGTATTTATTATTATAATATAACATCCCATTACGCATAATGAACATTAGTAGAGAGAAATATATCGATATACATGAGAACTCATCTGTTCGTAGTACATAGAGAAACATTTATTTACAAAGAGATCTGATAGCTCATCTGTCCGTAACAATATTTGTGTGAATGAAATTATGAATGGAAAATTTAAATAATTTTATACTTATTAGGAATGTCTGTCATTATTGTTAACAGTCTGTCCAAAGTAATTAGGGTCTTCATTTAAACTTAATATCACTTGGTCTTTAGTGAAAAAGTGTAAGTTGGGATGGAAAATTCTGGATTTTTATTTGAAGAATAGTAATCATTTGTCCTTTTAATTGATCCCAGCTTCTAAGGGAATTGCCAATGTTTTAAATCAAGTCATATTTACTATTTATTATTAGCACAACAGACTACTTTTGAGCAATAGGTTATTATTATGTTTATGGACAATCAGTTTAAATTCGAATATAGTTTTAATATTGTCAGTCTAATTGTTTTGGTGGTACTTACGTATTAACGGCACCACAGTTTTTGTTTACAAGTGTAACCTAACCTAACTGAACCGAAATGGAAAATTGAGACAAATAAATAATCCACGACCATTAATCAAGCAAAATATCTCACATGGCCCAGGTGTAGATTGTCTGCACTTTACCAATTTCAGTTGAGGTGGAAATAATACGTAATTCGTTTGGGGCAATGTGATTGATATACTCCGTCTTGGTTTGGTTAGACTTGCGAAACAAAGACAGCGGGAGCTCGAATACCATTTTGTTTTACTAAACATCTTGTGTATATTGGGGAATCTTGCAATTTTGTATTTTTGACATTTTTCTATTATACTTCCAATGTAAATACTAATAATGATTTCATATATTTTACAGCATACATAAAATTTTTTGGCTGCATAGCACATCATTATCCTAGAGAGATAATTGAGAAATACACTGTATTATTGGATTTATTGTTTGATGTCTTAGAATCTGCTGATGAAACTATACTGCCAATAGCCCTTGATACTCTTGGTTTTATTGGAACATCTATTGAAGGGAAACTATGTTTAGCAGCATTGGGTGGGTTTTTTTCATTAATCTAATGAATTTTATAAAATTTATAATCGTTTGAAAGTTTATTAAAAAAAATTATGATTTACTCTTATAAGATTAAATATAATAACATTTTTGATTACAATGTAAGAAAGTATTTTTTATAAATGAAAACATTGTCAGATGTACTATGCTATGCGAAAATTGAGCTATTACAAACATTATTCTATCTGTTTTTCTTAAAGTTTTGTATTCCTCACACTTGATATACTAAATATTATATACTGTTTAATACAGTTATTGTAATAGAGTTTTATGTAAAAGAAAGAAATTTTAAATAAAATTAAACCTAAACTACTTCTATACTAATATCATAAAGAGGTAAAGTTTGTGAGTTTGTGACATTGTAGGGGGTAATCTCAGGAACTACTAAACTGATTTTGAAAATTCTTTTACCAATAGAAAACCACGTTATTTGTGAATGTCATAGGTTATATATCATCACGCCAAGACCGATAGGAGCGGAGCAGCAATGAAAAATGATTTAAAATCTGGTTTTTTTTTCCTTTTGAGTTTCTGCTGCGTCTTTAACCAAAATAACTATTCCACGCGTACGAAGTCGCGGGCAGAAGCTATTAACTAATTATATTATATATACTAATATTATAAAGAGGCAAAGTTTGTGAGGTTGTAGGCGGTAATATCTGGGGAGTCGGAGAAAAAATGATCGAACGAAAACGCTTCTTACGATCGCTGCCTTAACGATGAGATATATATAATTGAGTACTAGAGAAAAGTTGTAGCTCGATAATGCCTATTACAGCCCAACGAAGTGGGCACGGGTCACCTAGTAACTTATATGAATGTTACTGTTTTTAATTTTTGGGATAAAGTTCCTTAATTTGGCTTACTGATAATGCGATTTAGTAGAAATCGTCACGTAACGAATATGCTGTGTGTGTGTATCGAGCCTACTACAAACAAATGAGCACACGAGCAAATTGAGTGCGCAACACTTTCTCTCTGTCCCTGTCTTTTTTTATCATATAACCTCTACACAGTTGTATAGACATGAGTAATTGTCGTGAAAACGTATTTGTTATTTGTGTTAGATAGATAGATCGTACGTGAATATTATATTATTGCAATTAAGTTTTAAAAAGACGTAAGGAACTTTTTTATCTATAGTAATATTATAAAGAGGTAAAGTTTGAGTTTGTGATGTTCTAGGGGGTAATCTCAGGAACTTTTGGTCCGATTTGAAAAATTCTTTGTTAGTGTTATATAGCTCATTTAGCGAGGAACGTTATAGGCTATAATATCATCACGCTAAGACCAATAGGAGCGGAGCACTAATGTAGAATGTTTCAAAATCAGGGTTTTTTTCCTCTTGAGAGCTTCCGCTGCCTGTTAGCGTTAGACCGAAGTAACTATTCCATGGGGACGAAGTCGCGGGCAGAGGCTAGTATTTTATAAACTTAAATGAATTCAATTGTATAAGTACCTTGATATTCATATATTCTTCTAATACGAAAACTCGCACCATACCTAATTGCACAATTCTAATTTCAGTAATTTGTATTTTTTTACAGGAAGCAAATACACACAAGCAATTACATATATAGGATCATTTACTAGGAATAGTAAAACTGAAATAAAGACCCGAGCTTTAATTTGTTACGCTGACCTGATAAGCATTGATAAGGATCCTAGTGTGCTCAAATCCAGCCCTGTAGATCATAGAGTAACTTTAATGACTAGAGAATGGTTTAGAAGTTTAAGCGAGAAGCCTACATCTATGGAAGTATTGTTCGAGATGTGCAAAAATCCTTTTCCTGATATAAAATTACGAGCATTTGCTTTACTTGATGCTGTATGTCAGCACCAGTGGGGTGAAGAGTTGGTTGCTCGGACTGCAGGTATGTTCAGTAAATAAGTATTGAATTCAGAATAGTGTAACAAAACATTGTTATTTGGTTAAGTAGCCCGAAGTTCAACCAACACTAGTAGCTATAAGTAAATAAGGAGAGATAAACCAGTTAAGTACAATTTCTTCCTGTTTTTCAACAAATTTTTGCTATCTTTTTTTAACTGTTAATGATATTGACGTCGAGGTTTAGTGGTATCAATAAAAAAAGGATTTCTTTTTTTTTTTCTCTTTATATTTAAAAAAGTAAAACATGGTCATGAAAGTGAAAAGGTTTTCCTTTTTCCCCCTTATCGAACTGAAATGGTTTAGAAATTTTCCGATACAAAATACACATAAGAATTGTTGAAATATGTATGCTTGGTACACATATATGTTTCAACAACTCATATATGTATGAATAGTTTAGCTTAACTTAGGTTAGTTCAGATAGGTCGCGAACCACCAACATCCGCGCGCTGCGAGCCGCGCAGCGTACCGTGGCGTTGAGGGCGATACGAGGATACCGCACTGTGTCCTCAGCGGCGGCCATGGTGCTGGCCGGCTCTCTTCCCTGGGAGCTGGAGGCGGAGGTGCTTGCCGCCGTATATCAATATACGGCGGTTAAGAAACGGTCGGGGGAGCCTCCAGCTCCCAGAGAAATAGAGGAAATGAGAAGAGCAATGAGGGAGGAAGTTGTGGAAAGGTGGAGGCGGGACCTGGCGGACGAGCGGTACGGTCGATACACGATCGACGCCGTCCGCCCGGTCCTGCCGGAATGGTACCAGAGGAGATGGGGCTCCCTGACGTTCCGTCTGGTGCAGGTGCTGACCGGGCACGGGTGCTTCGGTTGGTACCTGCACCGCATAGCACGCAGGGAGCCGACCGCCGTGTGCCATCAGTGCGGCGCTGACCCGGACACCGCGCAGCATACTCTATCTGAGTGTGCTGCGTGGGAGGAGCAGCGTCGCACGTTGGCTGCGGCGGTGGGACAGGATTCTCGCTGCCGAGCGTAGTTGCGGCCATGCTCGGTAGCGAGGATGTGTGGAATGTTGTGGCCTCCTTCTGCGAGGAGGTCGTCTCGCAGAAGGAGGCGGCGGAGAGGGTCCGTGAGCGAGACCCTCAAAGTGGCCGTCTCCGCCAACGGAGGACGGGCAGGAGGAGGCGTCAGTTTGACCGCCTCCTCCCTTTGTAACCGGACCAGGGAAGATGGGTCGGGGGGCCCATCTTCCCATTGCACAGGTCCGGTAGACGGAGGAGACGGCCGGTGTGTACACGGCTGTCTCCCAACAGGACGGGGCCCGGCGGTGGCGCTTTTACTGCTGGGCCAACCGCTGGGGCGGCACGATGAAGTCTATAGAGATCTCGTGCCGCCCCAACTATAGCGGAAGACGTACACCGTGGGGTTTTAGTCCGTGCGAGTCGGACATAACCCACTCTCTCCCCCGAGAGGGTGGTGTATCCATAAGGGATTTCCCCACGTTAAAAAAAAATCGCGAAGGTGTAATAGAGGATGGGGCTCCCTGACGTTCCGTCTGGTGCAGGTGCTGACCGGGCACGGGTGCTTCGGTTGGTACCTGCACCGGATAGTACGCAGGGAGCCGACCGCCGTATGCCATCAGTGCGGCGTTGACCCGGACACCGCGCAGCACACTCTGTCTGAGTGTGCTGCGTGGGAGGAGCAATGCCGCACTCTGGCTGCGGCGGTAGGAGGGGACCTCTCGCTGCCGAGCGTGGTTGCGGCCATGCTCGGCAGCGAGGATGTGTGGAAAGCGATGGCCTCCTTCTGCGAGGAAGTCGTCTCGCAGAAGGAGGCGGCGGAGTGGGTCCGTGAGCGGGACCCTCAAAGTGGCCGCCTCCGCCAACGGAGGACGGGCAGGAGGAGGCGTCAGTTTGACCGCCTCCTCCCTCTGTAACCGGACCAGGGAAGATGGGTCGGGGGCCCATCTTCCCATTGCACAGGTCCGGTGGACGGAGGAGACGGCCGGTGTGTACATGGCTGTCTCCCAACAGGACGGGGCCCGGTGGCGACTCTTTTACTGCTGGGTCAAACGCTGGGGCGGCATGATGAAGTCTATAGAGATCTCGTGCCGCCCCAACTATAGCGGAAGACGTACACCGTGGGGTTTTAGTCCGTGCGAGTCGGACATAACCCACTCTCTCCCCCGAGAGGGTGGTGTATCCATAAGGGATTTCCCCAGGTTAAAAAAAAAAAAAGATAGGTCGCGAATCTACCGGACGGTGTCCTCGGCGGCGGCATTTACACTCGCCGGCTCCCTGCCCTGGGAGCTGGAGGCAGGAGTTCTCGCCGCCGTTTACGAGTTCACGGCGGCGAGGAAACGAAGTGGGAAGCCCCCGGCTCCCAGGGAAGTAGAGGAGGGGAGACGCTATCGAAAGATGGAAGCAGGACCTGGCGGACGAGCGGTTCGGGCGGTTTACCGTGGACGCCGTCCGCCCGGTCCTGCGGGAGTGGATGTCGCGGGAATGGGGCTCCCTGACGTTCCGACTGGTGCAGGTACTCACCGGACACGGTTGCTTTGGGTGGTACCTGCACCGGATCGCACGCAGGGAGCCGACCGCCGCCTGCCACGAGTGCGGCGCTGACGAAGATACCGCGCAGCACACTCTGTCTGAGTCAACACCAGGGAGTCGAAAGTGCGTTGCCAACCTGTGTTTGGGGATGGGGGATCGAAGGGGGAAGTGGGAGATGGGAGGGAGGCTTGAAGTTGGGGGAAGGATGTGGGCCTTTGGCACTCTCACTGACCGAACGAAACGCAAGCAAGCACTGTTACTTCAAGTCGGTTTTCTATGAAAGGGTGGTACTACCCCGGGCGAGCCAACCCATTCATGCTGAAACCAGTAACAGGTTCAGCGTGGCTCTACCAGTACCAGTACCACGTTCGATCTGAGGGAGGTAGCATACGTTCGTATGAGATATCTGGAATTATTGATAAACCTTTTTTCTTAATAAGAAGTTACATTATTAATAGATATTTTTTATTATGAAAATCGTGGTGGTTGCCAGCATTATATAGATTTGATTATGAGTATTTTGTATTTTTTTTTTAGGTTTCATTGAATTTTTATTAGACAGATCCTTAGATTATACAAAACAAGCTAAGGAAGCTAAATACGATATTATTAAAAGATTATCAACTTCAGCTGCATTTGATGCTAGTATCACTATGAGACTTCAGACCTATGTTGAACAAGGACCTTATTATTCTGAAACTACAATGGAAGTGGCTATGGAAGAAGAGTAACTTATTCTATATTTTTATGAAAGTAATAAATGTTATAAGATGAGAAATTGTTTAATTTTCTTTCAATCATTATAATAATGTAATGAACTGATAATGAGACAAATTTATTTTAGTCTTTGACCACAATCTCACTCTCTCTTCTTTCTTCTTTCAAGCTGACTCGAACACAATGATCAGAACATGCTTATATGTATATAACAATAGATCTTCAATTTTAGTAGCTAGTTATGTGAGCATTAAGAAATCCTCTAGTATGCTGTGGTTTGATCCTCCACCAAAAATTGTGGTTCATTGTAGCATTCAAATCTGTGTGCTCAAATGCCGAGACATTATTTCAAATACCATATTTTATTTCTCTTTATTGTTTTTTTTTTTTAATTACGTTATGGCAATAACTATAATTTATATTTGTCCCAGTTCAAATATATGTAGCGGTACATTTAGGAAAAGTCACAACTTCCTTAATAAATTTTAAACATGAACAGCTAGAAAATGTATATATTTCAAACAATCATGTATTATTTTAGTTTCCTCTTCTTATTCTTGGCAGATGTATTTGTATTTGATGACGATTTTCTCTTTTTTCCTTTGGTGTTTTCTCCCTCTCCTCCATATTTTGCAGCCAAATCATCTAAGAATGAATCGATTTTTTTAGCTCTCGATTCTTGTTTTTGTTTGATCATTAATTCTAAGCTATTTTCTCCTGAAAATTAAATCACTACATATATATATAATTCCACAAAAATATTTGATTTATATATGTTTTATATAAGAATACAAACCTGATGACTCATTATCGACTTTAAGTCCTAATTCATTTTGCATCTCCTCAGCTTCTTTAGCTTCACGATTTTCTTTAGCGATTCGTTTTTGTTTTTTTTTTAATGGCTCATGTGTAAATATTTTATATGAAGGTATTTCTCCATTTTTTATCATTTCCTAAAATATAAAACAAATACTTGTGTATGAGACTTTTTCCACAAGTCATTTTTATTATACCACATTGTCCAGAAACCAGGGCTAAGAAAGAACATTTAAAATTTTAAGAAGAAGTGGGATTCATTTATTTTGTTCTTATTTATTCTTATATCTTTTTTATATTTGTTTGGTGGTAATTTAAGGCTATTGTGTTATAACAGAGAAGTTATCAATTGTTTGGTTTTTTATCTTCAGGCTATGTCAGTCTTGATATAAACTTGTCTTTCATGGCACTTGATTTAGTTGACAACAATGATATTATAGATATTTCCACTGTTTGGTTAACAGTAAGATTCTTGAGAATTATTTTTTTTTGGTAGACTTTATATTCAGTAGTATAGATAACAAAATGACATGGATTCTTTGATAAGTTTTACTATTGCATCTATCTATATTAGTATTTTTGAGATACTGTAAAAATTCCTAAATAATTATGGCTGTTTCTTAGAAGATGGTAAGCTAACCAAAGGCATACTAGAAAATATACTGTCAGTAAATTATGCTTTTACTATTATTTCCCTTATCTTAGAAATCTTAAAATTTACATATAATCAAATAAATTTTTCTTTTAATATTATCTTCATGAATGCATTAACATATAATGAGTATTAGCATTAATGGCGTTTCACAGCTAGATTTAATATCGTTAGTGTTATTAGAAATTACTCAGTGAATGTTTATAGGAAAACAATTGAAAGCAGTTACAAAAAAAAACTTACATTAAGAATTTCTCTAATTCTTGGTTCATGTTCTGTTCTTGCAAACTGAACTTGGTCCACAATATAATCCATATCACCCTTGCCTGTTAAATAAGCATGTTTCAGATCTTCTTTTTCCTCTGTCGAGCCTACAATAAAATTTTCTATATAAACACAAATTCAATGGTAGACATTTCACAAAATGTAATATTTGAATGATAAAGATGGTATTAGTATGATTTGCAATCCATTCTCTTTAAACATCTTGACATTTTTATATTATACCAGCGAATGTTAGTATTCAGATTTATATTGTTCTAAATGAGCATACTTTTTCAACATATGAGGCATTACCATATTATTTGTTAATAATTAAAGTCCATTAAGTGTAACCCACAAGTGGTCATAGTTATCCAGAGAGAAGGCACTGCGTAAATTGCAGAGTTGTTAAAGATTGTAGAAAATTGCAAGCAGGCATATTATCTCCCTTTTTATTCATAGTTACTGTGTTTGTAATAAAGGTCTGATTCCCTGAAATGGTGCCATTGAGCATACTGCTTACATACTTGTGCAATACACACTTGTAGTGTATTGGATATGAAAAATAATACATGTAATTATTTATATACATATTATAGAAGAGATTTTTTTTATGTCATAGCAGGCAAACAAACAGGTGGGTCACCTGATGTTTAGTGGTCACCACCGTCCATAGACACTAACAAAACCAGGGGAGTCGAAAGTACGTTGCCAGCCTGGGAAAGGAGGGAGGGGGAGAGGAGAGGGAAGGTGGGTCTCCGGCGCTCTCACTGACCTAATGAAACGCAACAATGCAAGCACTGTTACTTCATGTTGGTTTTCTATGAGAGGGTGGTACTACCCCGGGCGAGCCGACCCATTCGTGCTGAAACCAATAATAGCTTCAGCGTGACTCTACCACCTACAAATACATACATTATACTGTTGACATATTGAATAGTAGCAAAACAATAAATAATATAAAGTTGACACAATATAAATAATTCTAAACTAGCTAATTCAATATGCAGCCAGTTATGATTAACTTCAGCAACACTACATTTACTAGTTTGCAAAATGTATCACACCTCACCCTACAGACATTAGGCATATATAGATTCTTTAAGAGACCTATCTTTTTTTGGTTTGTTAGTCTTAGCCAAAATTATCAAATCTGAAGCTCATGTACTCATGTGTGGCACATATGAAAGTATGCATATGTTTCAGCGGCATATATGTGCATGGTTAGTTAGTTCAGCAACTTTGGTACCCTTTAGCTAGTTGTAAATCGGCTGAGTGGCTTAAGTAATTGCCCCAAGCCTGATGAGGTTGTTAAGGCCCAACAGCAAGTTTGAAAAAAGAAAAGAAGTTTTGATTAAAACTCTTATTACAGTTAATTACTTTGTTAGTTAGTTAGTTACTTTGATTTCTTTATATTTCAAAAATCCTTAATCAATACAAAATTATTATAGATTTTGCATTTACTATTTAATTGAATATATATCTTTTGTTGAAATGAAGTTTGTAGTATAATTCAAAATTAACAACATAATAGTACTCTTGTAAAATCTATGTAACATAGAATCATACTAAAATTACTGATCCAAAATCTTGAATAATTAAATCCAAGTCAATAACTACATGTATTACCTTACCGTTATTATTACTTTGCTTTCTGATGAGTAAATATCTGTTTTGCGAATTGACACAAAATAAATTAGAATTGTTGAGGACCTTGGCCTGTCGAGAACTGCAGTAAGTTCTATTTTAGAACGAGTATCAAAGGCTGCAATAACAGGTTTCTACCAAATTTGGCTAGGCAGGGCGGGAAACTCGAGCAGTGAAGGTGAGCGTTGATGCGCATCTTAAAGGGGGCCTCCTTAAACCTACACCTGGGTCGCAAGTCCTGGGAACTGCTCTGAGTTTCTCCCTCTGCCACACGATGGACCCGGCACCCGCACGGCGAATCTATGGAAGGCTAAGAAGTTCGTCTCAAATTAAGACTTACCAATGTACTTTTTTTCGTAAGCCGTAATGTCGTCTTTGGTGATTTTTTTGAAAAGCAGTCTCCAATAAACAATCCAATCACGGTTTTCGTCGATACCGTAATCGTCGTCATCAATACTCTTCGTTTCGTCGTATACAGCTCTTTTAGTTTTATTGCTCAGTATTTCGTGTATGTTACTAAGAACTTTAAATTTTTCCGTTGCTTCTAATTTCTGGTCATCGTTAACCCTGTCTGGGTGTACTTTCAATGATAATTTATGGTATGCTTTCTTTACTGTAAGCCGAAGAAATGATTATTTAGTGATAAATGTAAAATAAATTCTAACATAAGTTTTTCTCACCTTCTTTGTCTGAGGCTTTCTCAGTTATCTGTAATACATCATATAAATTTCTAGTGTTATAATATTTTTCACACAGATCCAAGAGCCCCATTTTTAAGTTTGAAATATGTGAAATATAAGCCAATATAACGAGTTATTTTGTTAAAATAGTAAGGCGCGAAAATCGAAGTGATTTATACGCTCCACAGAGTATATACCAGTACTGCCAGTACTTTCCTTTTTACGGATAGTAGTACTCTTTGAGTACTGCTATATCAGAGTTGTTGCTTTACCTGACAGTTCGAATTAGACAATTCGAAAACCAGGTAATTTTGTAAGTAACTAATTAGCGCGTTTCTTTAAATTCCATCCCCTAGCTCCAACAGCGCTATTCAAATTTTATACATTTTAAGAGACACATTTGATGGTACACAAATATGTACTTTCTACCATTGATACCACAGAATAATATTACTCCTAGCGGAGATTGATACCCTTTAGTGACTAATCACTTAATAGAGATATGTAAAAACATGATATTTGGATTCGATGTATCGTTTTGATACGCTATATGAGATAATTCAATGTCAGTATAAATATGGATATATTTCGTTCAATATATCGAACATCGGACGTTTACTCAACTATATCATCCCAGACTTGCTGTTTGAACCATTTCATTCTAAGTGTATCAATTTTTAACCAAAGTTGTAACTTTAGACAACTCAGTAACGCTTAGATCCAATGTTATCACTTATCAAAAAACAGAATACTAAATTTTTAAGAAGCAACATAAACTTACAGAATTTTACACACTCGGCATCAAAGAAATTAACAGATAGCCAAAAAAAGAAGGAAAGTCGTATGTCAAATTTTATTCAAAATCTTCTATTTTTCAATTACGTAGTACTGATATATCTATGAATTTGTTAATATATTTGTTAATATGTTGAATATATTATATACGAAATAAGAAAATATTTTGTTTTATTTTCTCGAACTGACTACGCTATTGACCTAGCAAGGTCTTAACAGCTTCACCGGACTACTCTTTTATTATAGCTTTTTTCGATCCTTTAAATGTGTCCATGAGTGTGTATTTACGAAAATGTTAAATAACAAATACCAAGATTTATTATATAAAAAATATCGATTAACATACATAAAAGAAAAAACATACAACCGAACATAGTAACCTCTTCTTTTTTCGAAGTCGGTTAAAAATAGTATGTGTCCTAATAATGATTACATTTTTAATCTATACTAATATTATAAAGAGGCGTTGTGGCGTTGTAAGGGGTAATCTCAGGAACCACTGGTCCGATCGAATAATTCTTTCAGTGTTATATAGCTCATTCATCGAGAATGGTTATAGGCTATATATCATCACGCTAAGGCTAATAGGAGCGGAGCACAGATGAAAAATGTTTCAAAATCGAGATGTTTTTTTCTTTTTGAGAGCTTCTGCTATGTGTCAGCATTAGCCCAGAGTAGTAACTATTACTACGCGGACGAAGTCGCGGGCAGGGGCTATAATCTATATAGTAATATTATAAAGAAGTAAAGTTTGTGAGTTTGTGACGTTGTAGGGGTAATCTCAGGAACTACTAAACCGATTTTGAAAATTCTTTTACCAATAGAAAGCCACGTTATTTGTGAGTGTCATAAGCTATATATCATCACGCTAAGGGCAATAGGAGCGGAGCAACAATTAAAAATCTTTTAAAATCGGGGCTTTTTTTCCTTTCGAGAGCTTCCGCTGCGTCTTAGCCCAAAATAACTATTCCACGCGTACAAAGTCGCGAGCAGAAGCTATTAACTAATTACATTATCTATAATCTATACTAATATTATAAAGAGGCAAAGTTTGTGTGGTTGTAGGGGGCAATATCTGGGGAGTCGGAGAAAAATGGTCGAACGAAAACGTTTCTTACGAACGCTGCCTTAATTATGAGCAATATATGATTGAGTTCTAGAGAAAAGTTGTAGCTTGATAATGCCTATTACCGCCCAACGAAGTGGGCACGGGTCGGCTAGTTCTTAATAAAGGCTTTTCATTTTTTCTTCTTTTACCTCTTAGTATCGAGTCATAAGATATAAACTCTATTCAATATGCAGAAAATATCGATGTTTTTGTGTGATATATTTGTTTAAAATCAATAAGCATGTGCAAATATCATATTAATAAAAACGCCGATAATTTTCGGACGAACATTCCTACTCCTTTATCATGGATGATAATTTTGACGTTAATCAGTGTTACAAATATTCTACAAAAGACTTACAACAAAGATTTTTATTAGTCTCCCTCCATTCATAATTCTGCTGTCAAAAGAAATAAGGGCACATTTGCCGTTTTCAGCAAAATCAAGTTTACATATATTTGGAAATCAAATCGTATGCACGGCACATTTTTTGTTTACTCATGAGCTTATGTTTTCAAATTAAACTCAATAAAAAACGAGTTAGACCACTTCGCTGAAACGGCAGACTTTTCTCAGATTTAGGTTTTAGCTACATGCATCTCTTTTCTTTATAGTGACAGAATTTAACAAGCAACAATAAATAACATTTGATAGGAATCTACAATTGGCAGTTCTATATTTCTGTTGTCGGGTGATATAACTGTAATATAATTCTCATAACTTAAACATCTGTTTCGTGTATTTATATTTAGAGTGGTTAAAATATTGACGAGGTTAGTAAGGTAAATTTCATATCTAAAAAAGATTAAGGGAAAAAGTAAAGGTATTAAAATCATATGTCTATTGAGTACATCTTAAAAACATAAAGACTTGTTCTCGCAACTACATTAGCAACTTGTAAATTTTTTTTTATTTATACTTAATAAATGGATAGAAACTTAATACGGACCACGAGATAAATCATATATCTACTGTTGTAACTTTGGTAACAAAAAAAACCTGTAAACAATGCTGCTATTTTCTCTACTTAGATAATTCAATCATATCTTATGTTTCAGCCTATAGTTTAGAAGAAGAATATGACTTATTGACTACTTTACCGATCGCAGGAGGCGTATGTGATATGTCCACAGCGATACCACAATTTTATTCACGATAACTATTATTTTGTAACAACAGACGAAATATTTTAGTTACAATAATCGATCCTTATTATTAATTGAATATTAATATTTACTTTCACCGATTCAATTCATTATTTAAGAAAGAGAGCTTGATCACAGTTTTATTTAATTTTGTAAACAACTTTTTCATTTCAGTAAAATCCGCTATTTAGAGAACTTTCCACTCTAAACGTGATCTTTTTCTCCATTTACATACCAAACTGTAATAAAACATACAAAAATCTTTCGTTTGTTGGATGAAATGGAATACTTCGAATATCTGATTAATTTGAAGATAAATACTTAACTTTTTGTTGCATTCTCTTTGGAATTATATACACATAGATTTTTAAATACGTATAGCTTATTTTGTTCTGAGATTTTTTCGTAACATTTGATTTTCTGATATGGAATTTACAAAGCTGGGTTCAGGAGATAATAATAATGCTTTACAATTATCTGCAGTATCCGAAAATAACGAAGAAAGTTTAATAAATATAACAGGCAATATAGAAGACGTTGCAGAAAATTCTGACACGCAGGTAAAAGAATTGAATATTATATCACCAGAAGTATGCGATGAACACGAAAATAATCTGAAGGAAAGAATTGCACAATGTAGGAATGTAATAGAAGCTCTAAAAAATGAACTGAATGAAGAGAAACGTAAAATGGAAAATGTTTCTAAATCGATTCATTGTTCAGAACTTAATTCAAAATACACTCTTGATTACGAACACACGTCTTCAGCTGATGGATTAATGGAAGATCTAACGTTCACATCTAGTGTTTACAGTGCCAGTGTCACCAGTAAATTGAATTGCGACGAAAGCCTTGTCGATTACGAGAAGCAATTGCAGAAATACCAGAATACTTTAAATATGGCACAAATGGAGAAGAAAAATGCTATTAGGAGGCAGATGCTGTCCAAAGCGTATAGATTAAAGCTTTTGGAAGTCGAAAATCAATGTAATATCGAACTGTTACAGGTGAAACAGAGTTTACAGTGTTTGGAGCCTTTACAAATGATAGCTAGCAAGTGGAAGTCAAACACTGAAGATCTACATGACAATAACAATTTTGATTTGCTCCCCAGATATCCAGACTTTTATTTAAAATGTGATAGTGAAATCGGATCATTCATAGAAGAAGTTGATAGCAACGCAGTTATAGGGAAACCAGAGCAATGTGCCAAAAAAGATTCAGCACTACCTAATGCCTGATTATGAGTTTATTATTATGTTTAAACTGCGGTACTGTTTTTTGATATCGAGTAATGTACATCGTATTTCTATAATAATAAATTTATTGATCTTGTTATTCTTGAGCTCCCAATATTTTATTGAATATTATCATCTTAAAAAACGAAGATTCTAATGATATTCAACTATAAATTAATTGTTTGTGCGTAAAGTAGAATGGAAAACTTCAAATTTACAACATTCTTTTGTGAAAATAAAAATAAGCTACCAAGTATTTTTGACACTAACAGTTTTGTTAATAGCATAGGTAGCAATAACAGCTACATATCAATAATTATTTAGATTTAGATGTATTATGTTACAATGTGTTATCAATTATCCTACTGTTAGGAAATTTGTTTTGTAATTTGTAACAAATAATAATGAAAATAAAATTGATCTTTCGTATCGTAACTTTGATTAGTAATGTGAGTTGGTTTTTATTTCACACTTGAGATATTTCACGTGAAGCTGACAACGAAAATTTGAGGTTCTGTAATTGGTTCATATTGAGCGTAATCGGACTTCTAGTAGGTATGAATATACATTTTTTTTCTATCATGTTTATTTGTCAAGTTATGGGTTTCTAAAGACCAGTCATATATGAAAATCGTTTTTTTTGGAAATAGTTTTTCGAATTGAAAAAATTTGGAATAAAATATTAAACGCAGCGATTTATATAGAAAATTAATTGTTCTTTTTGAAAATAAAACACAACGTAAAAATCTTTATTTTTTCCAATCTATAAACCCGGAAGTAAATATTACAAAACGAAATTTTTGTAACTTGCCTATCGATTTTTAATTTTCTTTTATAACAAAACGTAGCTTAAAATACACGTAAAATATAGAACTTTTAAAATGGGTACTGCATTAGTTAAGAAGATAGATCAATTAACGTTCACACATGTCACGGTGAGGTTTGACGCTTGTCTAAGTAGGTTTAGTCGCCAGATAAATAAAATAAGTAAAAAACCGTTTATTTTATGCCAAAGTAGGATACAATTACAAATATAGTTTAAAGAGAACAAAAATAAAAAAATAATGATGTTATTATATACACGTATTTCACTTATTTTAGAAAATGTTTAAATACATATAGAAGTTTCTTTGCATGTACCCCTCTTCAAGTGAAGGTGAAGGCCTCCTCTAAAGATTTCCATGTGTCTCTATCTTGAGCTATTTGTGGCCAGCAGGTACCAGCTATTTTTATCAACTCGTCTGCCCATCTCGTGTGAGGTCTGCCTTTGAGGCGTTTGCCGATTGGACCCTTCCACGTTTTTACCCTGTTGGTCCATCTCTCGTCCTTTAGCCTCGCTACGTGTCCAACCCACTTCCATTTTAGTTTCTTGGCGTAGGTCAGGGCATCCGACACTTTAGTCGTTTATCTAATTTTTGTGTGATAAATATTTTGCATCTTTTTAATATTGAACATACTTCGTTCTATTCCGCGTTGGCAGGTAGTGATTTTGCTTTTTATTTGGATGTATATTTCCAAGTTTGACATGCGTAGGTTAGACAAGGTAGGAAGTATGACATGACTTTTGTTTTGATATTTGTCAGCATGTTACTTTAGAACATCTCTTTTAAGGACCAGAACTTGTTCGAAGTATGTTGTACTCTTCGTTCTACTTCTAGTTTTATTTTTATTTATTTATTATTTTATCTTATTAGAAAGACCCCTTCTATCTTCAAAATTACTATTAGTAATTATAGTGTTGAATTGTAAATTGTGAATGAGCTGACGTCTTGAAATCTTGCATAAATATAAAGCAAGATATAAAACTTTATATCTGTCTAAGCAGCTTTTAATATTTGATAATTTAAATAGTGCTCTTTGAACTCGACACAATATTCTTATATATTACTGTGGCTACTAAGTTATGTAGACGAAAGCGCGGTAAATAAAACAAAATTGCCGCCAAAATGTAAAAAAAAACAATTTAATTCAAATTATATATATGAATTTCAATTATATTTATTCTTGGAGTCCAGTACAACGCATCTTACATCTTACGGCACATGTTTACAGTAAACAACATATTTTTGCTAAATGTCATGCGGATGAAGTCGCGGGTAACAGCTAGTCTAAAATAGAATAACCTAAATTGCTACCAATAAGGTCAGTTATCTGCCAGTGAAAGTCCCATGAAAATTGGTAAAACTTTTGTACTTTTGGAGATAGCATTGCAAACAAAGCCGCGGTTAACAGCTAGTCTAATTTAGAGTAGCCTAAGTAACGCTGTAATTTCAGCCATCTGCCAGTGAAATTGCCGTCAAAATCGGTCTAGTCGTTTCGGAGATTACCCGGAACAAACAGAAAGACAGACAGACCGACAAAAATTTATTAAAAATTGCATGCATTTTTCTTATCAGTAGCGTGTATACTTTCGTACCCAATTAGTAAAAAAATATTTTGATATTACATACAGACACTTCATGTTTATTATATGTAAAAAATAATATTGTAATAATATATTTGCTAATTACAATCTTTTTCTAGCCCAATAACCTATTAATCTATTGCTGGCCTGTGTAGCTTAATTTATAAAAATAAAGAAAAGAAAATAAATAAATACTTCGTTATAATTACATTATTTAAAATGAATATTTATGATACATTTGCTTACAATTTTTTTTTGTAGCCCAATAACTTATTAATCCAAACAAAGTCCAGTTACAAGTTAGTGGAAGACGAAAATCGCATCATAAGAGCCGTTAGAAATCGCTATCGCTATTAAAAATAAATTCGCAAGGAAACAAGTGAAGAACGTGTGAAAATCCGATTTCCATAAATCAAATGTCGAGGAGGACCTCCATAGTGGACCACACACATGGAGGCACGCGCTTCGAATGCTGGTGACTTTTTATTCTCACCGCTACAGGGTGGATCGTGTTCAGTCGGCGCTCGTCGGCACCCGATCGGCAAGCTCTCTGACACACACGTTTGCCTGCGTTCAGCGCGATACACGGTGCGTCTTCTCCGTTACCTACCAACTTGAACTTTATTTTAATAAGATTCCAATTTGTCAATTAGAGGGCATCGCATGAACGAAACTGGTTTGACTTCTTTACACCTCGTATCTTTATGAGTTTAATTTAAAAAAGTACTTTTGAATATGACAGTGAAGTGCTTGAAACCCTGTGTTTATGTTCAGTACAGTGGTTATTTATTTATTTTTTGCTTTTACAATTATAAATTTAACATTCCGTACCTATATATTGTGTATATTTGAATAACAAGCGATCGAAATTCGACCATAATTAATTATTCTTTTATGTTTTAATTTTATTTTAGGTTGTAAACTTGTTCTTCTCAATTATCTGTATCTACAATCTATCTGTAAAAAACGCTACAGGCTTTTCGACTTTCCTCTGATCTGTGCTATTGTAAGATACACCCCTTTTCCTTATGGTGGTAGAATATGTCTTTGACTCAAAGATAACCTGTCGGTAATCATCTGCGTGTCCATGCCCTTCGACATTGTTAAGTACTTCCCATAATATAAAAATAAAACAATATACGAGTATAATTATCTGATAAAGAATATCATTTTGACGCAATACTCTGAGTGGTGCTATGAATATACTGAATAGTCCTCTATATACAAGTTTCGACAAAATCGGCTGAGTCATTTCAGAGATTAGATTGCATAAAAACATATCAAATTTTATTTATATATACGGCTTTTTATAATAATACTATGAGTAATACGTAGATATTTCAAAGTAAATTATTGTACATAAATGATCAATTTCCAACCCGTATAGAATTTGCGAAAATACTATTTAGAAAATCGGAATTTGGACAAGAAATAGTTTATTGAATAAGGAGACCTGTGTTTTGTTTCCTATCATTGTTTCCGAGGCGAGAAAGGTGTACAAGCTGTATCATTGTATAAATATTCATATATTTAACAAATAACTACAAAATATAACCTCACAATTTTGGAGTTTTTGGCGGGATTTTGGTCTGTCATGTAGTGGATTTTATTTTTTATTCATAATCTTGTGTTACTTGACTCTATATTGTGTAAAATTGGTGGTGTTTTATGTAATATAGTTTGTTTATTGTGAATAAGTGAAGTAAATGGAAAATAATACCACGGACCATTAATTCTGAGATGCCACAAAAACTCCATGGAATGTTCTAACAAGATAGCCACTGGCATTAGTTCATTGAAATTATATCAAGAAATTTGTAATATCGATACTCACTTGACAATGTCAGTAATAGTCTACTATAGGACTGGTTGCCAAAAATGGAGTGGAAGAAGAACTTGTAATACTATTAACTCGACAATGGCAGTAATAATCTAAAAGATAGGTTGCCAAAAAAAAAAAATAAAAAAAAAAACCTCACAATGGAGAATCACGAATCACGGTAACATTAGGTAGGTGCGGGTAATAAGGGAGATTTGAAATAAAACAAAAACTATTCATTTTATGTTCTAAGTAAGAAAACAATAGAATGTAATGGACCAACATAAGTTTCAATGTATATGAATTTTAACACAATAAAGTTCAGAGGAAAATATACCACTAACTTAATTTGTATTAAGTAGGTAACTTATATTTTTATTATCTGTTCTAAGAAATCGTTTATTCACTTCTAATTGTTTCTTTACAGAACTAGATTGAAATTCTTTTACTGAGGTTCGAGAGCATTACTTAACAAATTGTATTATCATAAAGATCATTACTTTGTAGGTACCGTGAATAACAATTATACTATACGAGATGTGGCCGCGACTCCGACCACGTGGAACCTAATGTAAAAAACAGTTATTAAAAAAACCATCTAAATGTATTAAGTCCATTTACTTAATTATTTTTTCTATCGTACTTAAGTTGCGTCATCATTAAAATTACAATGACTTTTGATAGAGTGAACCGATTTTTATGAAACCAGGACTAAATGTTACTCGAGGATATGTTTCATGATTTTCTTGGTCCAAACAAATAGACAGACAGACAGGGCTGTACCTAGAGTCGAATTTGAGGTAGGGCAGCATTGGTTACAGGTAGGGCGCAAGTAAAAAAATATCATAATTGATCTGCCCTCGTATGTCACAAAATGTGGTTTGTTCGGAAAAGTTTAGATACCTATCGTTAATTTTTTTTAAATCTCAAACTATGAACAAGCAATTACATTTTAAATATTTTATTTTATTTTTAAGGTAGGGCATTGCCCCACAATGCCCCCCCTAGCCACGGACCTGCAGACAGACAGATAGACATTTCTAAAAATGATTGAAATGTATTTTATCACTTACTAGCGGGCCCGGCAGACGTTGTCCCACCCTAATTATAAGAAAATCCTTGACAAATTATATACCAAAACTTTCCTCATGAATCACTTTATCCACTGTCGAAAACCGCATGAAAATCCGTTCAGTAGTTTTCAAGTTTATTGCGAACAGACAGACAGACAGACACGGTAGAGGACTTTGTTTTATACTATGTAATAATTATGTTTGATTATGAACTTAAATTGGCAAAAAATAGGCATAATTTGCTCCAATAGATATAAATTCGCGAGGCGAAAATATGCAGAGCATTTCGGGTGAACAAGTTTCGATTCTGCATTTCTGCAACTTTTAAACTTTTGTTTTATGCAATCAAGCACAATGTGTTCACATTCTCCGCCTCGAGAAATTTGTAATAAAAGCCGATATGATTTATTGTTATGAAAAAGTTAATTTGTTTGTATTTGTTTAAATTCGGTAAAAGATGAGTTTTAACATGAATCGTACATCGAAAAAAATGAGAAAAAAATAGTAGCTAGCAATTTAAATCATATATCATACATTTAGTCGGTCAAAAAAATTGTTAAATCAATGATAGCATAAAATATATGATTATTTCATTCGGAATTTTAGGTCATGGAGGCCAGGTTGATATCTGTATTAAGAGTCACCATTTAGTAGGTTTTTTATTTATTTGAAACCGCTTTATGACTATTCTGAAAAAAAATGATAATACCCAAAATAATGTAAACTCTTAATATACAAATATAATAACGTACAAACTTGACTGTACGTGAGTTTATTCTTCATGGAGAATGATTTTTACTATAACTCGCCGCTAGGTGACGATACAAGCCAACTCCTACTGTACTGTTCAACAGATTGTCATAAAAATTTGTATTATGCGTGAATATTTGGGAATATTTACACACTAGGAATACCGTTTTGCCATATTAAAAATTGTGCTATACTTAAGATAAAAATTGAATCAATATGAATTTACGTAATCGGTGCGTAAGCTTTACTATTGAGCCGAAGGCTTCAGGTTCGATCCCCACGAATGACTGCGATTTGTGTAATGTACATATAATTGTCAGCTTATTGACTTAGTATTAAACACACATATATATATATATATATATATATATATATAATATATATATATATATATATATATATATATATATATATATATATATATATATATATATATGTGTAGGTGTATTAGCTGTTTGATTATTTTGATACAAACTATGCTTAGTTAAAAATCAAACGACCGTGCGTGAAAATGATGTCTTATATTATAAAAAATATCTGTTAATGAATGTATTTTCTTCTTTACTATACGATCAAGCAATAATATAATGGCAATGGCAAGCAATAATAATATAAACTGAATGTAGATTTTGCCAATATATTTGAAGATCTCCTTAGTGTCTTCTATCTAACTCACTCATTTTTCTGTATGGAAATTTGTTAACCCAAATATTTCACTTTTCGGAATGAATTTTTAAACATTTTTTCCATAGAAACCTCGTTCTGACAATTACAAACACAATGAAAAAAGTATTAGCCAAATAGCCCTTTTTGAAATGATACGCTTACATAAATTCGTCAATTGATTTCTATTTATATAGTTATACTAGCTGACCCGTGCCCACTTCGTTGCGTGGTAAACATTTATAACACTTTTTGTGACTTTAATATACATGTTTGACATATGCTGTCGCTGACTTTTTTGTAGACTAGGGCTAGGCTTACAAGCTCTACGACTTTTCTCTGAAACTCAATCATATATCTCTCATCGTAAAGGCAGCGTTCGTAAGAAACGTTTTCGTTATACCGTTTTTTCTACGACTTATTTTGCAAATCTGTCTTCCACAAAAAAGTTTTTTCATTTTTCGGCTTAATATATAGCCTATGACACTGACAAATAACGTAGCTTTGTATTGGTAAATTAAAAAAAATTCCAAATCGGTTTAGTAAATCTAGATATTACCCCCTACAACATCACAAAGTCACAAACTTTACCTCTTTATAATATTACTAGCGGTCCCCCGCGGCTCTGCACGCGTTTTTATTAAATGTATTAAAGAAATGTAAAATTCTAAGTAGGTATGTACATTACAGAAATGCTTTTTCAAAAACATTTGTAACTACGACACGCACGCCATCTACTGTATTATGTTACGTGTACATTAGATATGTGAATTCGAATAGTATATCGAATGGGGTGGGATTTATCATCAGCAACATACCTGGAACTTTAACCTACTATATACCACCCTTGATGCTCACTAACACTATATAAGAAAGTAATGAAAATTTTAAACTATATATTATCGAACAATTTGTGTTAAATTGTTTATTATATAGATATAACATGCCCATATTGTCAATATAATTGTAATATTCTTATACGTTGCTATAATCATAGAGTTATGTATAGTAGTTCGGTGAAGCCGTAAATGCCGCAAAGCTAATAGCACAGTCAGTTCGAGAAAAAAAAATGAGTTATGTAGGTGCAAACGGGGTAAATAAAACAAAATGCCCGCCAAATTGACCAAAATGATAATATAATTCAAATTACATACATTTATTCTTGGAGTCCAGTACAGCGCACGTCTCACGCGCTTGTTTACAGTAAACAAATTATTTTTGATCAATTTCACAAGAACGAATGCATAGGTAACAGTTCATCAGTACATAGTGTAAACAAAGTCCTCTGATCTGTCTGTTTATCTGTTCGCGATAAAGTCAAAACCTACAGAACGGATTTTCGTGCTGTTTTCACCAGTAGGTAGAACGGTTCACGGGGAAGGTTTAGGTATAATCTGTCAAGGTTTTCTTTTTATTATCAGGGCGGGACAACGTCTGCCGAGCCCACTACCTTAAAATAAAATAGCTCATTAGTTAGTTGTCTGCCAGTAAAAGTCCCGTGAAAATTAATTCAAGCATTTCGGATATTCCACTGCGGCTGAAAAAAACCTAAATTACTTTTTATGTGGTCTGCAATCTATCAGTGAATATCCCGTGAAAATCGGTCCAACCATTTTGGAAATAGCAATGCAGACGAAGCCGCGGACAAATAAAATAGAACAAGTCAACCGCTATAATTTCGGCTATCTGGCAGTAAAAAGTAAAATTCCCGTTAAAATAGGTCCAGCCGTTTTGGAGATTACCCGGAACAAACAAACAAACAGACAAAATATAATAATCTAAAAATATAGACAAAGTATAAAAAAATTTTTTTGGTCATTTGTAGCCATATCCATTCATCAAAAAGTTGTTATTTTAATTGTACATACACAAACTTTATTTTTATAATACGTAATAGAGAACAAATAAAAAATTGGAAATAAAAGTAGTATAAACTTTTTGAATAGGAAAACAAAATAAACTTTGAAAATGTTTGCGATAGAAACTTACCACGTTACCGTGGCAACGTATATAATACTAACGCTAACGAAATCTCTCAAAAGGAAAAAAGTGCCCGATTTTGAAACATTTTTCATTGGTGCTCTGCTTCTATTAGTCTTAGCGTGATGATATATAGCCTAAAGCCTTCCTCGATAAATGAGCCATCTAAAACCGAAGGGTTTCCTCAAATCGCACTGGTAGTTCCTGAGATCATAGCGTTCAACCAAACAAACAAACAAACTCTTCAGCTTTATATATTAGTATAGATTATTATTAGTACGGATTTATTTGATTGAAGAAGGCGTTACTTTGCGGATATCCATAATTAAATATTATAGTGGACTATACTTCGCACTTCCACCTGGAATTCCAGGCGCAAAGTAACGTCCACTATAATATGTATAGATATAAATAATACATATTATTAACATATTTTGTTTAATATACCGTAAAGGTAATTATTTCAATTGAAGTACATTACAAAACATCGATGAGAAAACTCATGTTAGCTTTAAATACTTGGATAATTACGCTAACCAAGATGGTATCCTTGTTTGCTCGTACGGGTGGATATCTCACTTGAAGCACGGCGTCGGGCTACAAGGCACCCGTGTCTGTAAGCACAGCCTCGAGAGCTTTATGGAAGTGTAAACAATTTAAAACACTACACACCGGTATATTGGTCCAGCACTCACTTCCATTAGCCAACGCCGACACCTCGGCCCGGTCCTTTGTCGAAAATAATGTTTGTTTTAAAGCACTGACGAAGGTGCGGACGCGACACTCATGTGCCACTCCGTACGATTTATTTTGGCTGCTATATCGTGTCTAGTAATCGGATTGTAATCGCTTTGTCTACACATAAATTTTGGGGCAACCTTTTCTAACACCAGTTTGGTGCGTTTTTACTTGGAACAAGATACATGTCTGGTTACTATGATTCTCATCCATTCTGAGCTAACGAGTAATTTGTTGTTGTGTTGTTAGATATACTTTTTATAGATTACCTGTGTATGTATACCATGTAAGGTGTATGATTCTATACGACTAATGCCTTAGTTATGAATGGACTGTAGAAGAAAAACGAAGGGTAACTATAATAGGTTCGGTTTATTGAGAATTGGAACAGGTTATTATGTGTGCAAAAGATAGCAATGTGTAAGTTAGTATATTCTACCGACAATGGCGCCAGCAAGTGGATTACTATAATAGCTAAGAAATTTATGATTTTGCTTTCTTTCCCTAATAATTTGAGCGAGTAATGTTGTGATATAGATAATTTTAAATTCACTTATTTAATAAATAAAAATGCTTGATAATAATTAGTTAAATTAAAACATTCCGAAAATGATTTGGTGATGTTTCATATAATGATTTCTTATTTTAAATATCCTTTATAAATAAAATAGCTCTTTTAGACGTTTGTTTATTGAGGTATTGAATTAGAAATATACCTTGATTTATGATTGTCAATCATATTTCATGGGCTAATATTTAAGCAATGGCCTAATATTTGCTTATATAATTGCAATCCAACAAAACAAGCAATAACAACTATATGACATTGTATAAAGTGGATTTTGAATATGAAATAAAAATAGTTGTTCAACAATTTTCTTGAATATATTAAACTAAAATGCTATTTAGTGACTAAACTACTTAGTGTTATTAGTACTGATGGAACAATCAACTTTTATAATGAGGAAATATTTTATTTGTTTTAATAAACAGGTAAAAGTAGTACAGTTAAAATGTTTTAACTTCTAAAAGTTTGTTTTAAAGAAAACGGAAATGACTTATCGTTAAACCTTATCATTAAGCGGTTTGCAAAGCTTTGTGCGTTTGGTGCGAGCACGTTGCGTTCACACCCTTTTGTGAATAATAGTACCTTACTTTGCTATCTTTAAAAAATCAGTTCTGACTAATATTGATAAGGATGTGTGAACTAAAATCTTTTTGTCAATGAAAGATAAGATTCTTTTAAATATTCAGTAACTGTAAAATTACAAAAGGTTCTTACTGATTTCACTAAATTAAAAAGTGATGAATGTTTATTAATGATGTCAATAACTTGCTTAAAATGTTGACTTTACTTACTAAAGCTTTTATTATATTGTCTACTTAAACGAAGATATGGACGTAAATCTAACTAACCTTACAGAGAAACGACGCAATAAAATATGATGTTAATATATTATTTATTTGTTGTTAAATAATTTAAAACTTACGGTACAAAACCAAGAGTATAAAAGTATCGTATTGTGTGTTGATTTTTATATGATATTTTAATGTTAAATCAAAATTCTGTAACAAAAGAATAAAATTGTGATAGTGCAATGGTGTTCGAGTGGTTTAACCATCGGATTTTCATTCCAAATCGGCGAATTAGTACTTCGATGCATTTTTTTTAGTATGAATTTTTCGAAATTAAAGCTGTTAAGACTATTTTGCTTGATGAGTTAAGAAAAACATTGCGAGGAAACCAGAATAATAGGAATAAAAAACGTAGGATTTCTTGATTGAAATCGTCAATACGACGTGGGCTAGCATAATAACTATGCTCGCAACTTTTAAAGTTTATATACTTATTAATTGAATCTTGTTATTACAAGAAACTGGATATTCTATCTATTTACACCATTCTCTCTTGTCCAATTACTCATCTGAAGTGCTACGAGCTGCTGTAATGCTTTCATATAAAAATGACATTAAAATATGGGAGAAACAACTGCTTATTCGTACAAAACTTATATTTCCATATTTATTTTGTTTTACGCATTGAAACGCATGGCTCGTGCCCAAAATTCCGGAAGATAACAAAACATCTACTTACTAAATGAGATATGGACATATTATGCATCTTAGTGTGAACATTCATGGTTGCCGACGCTTACAAATGGCCTTAAACATGCTTTCTCAGTTATGAAAATGTGTATATCAATTTTCTGCTTTAGTATCTAAAAGCTTTTAAGTAACAATTGTACAGAGTCCTTTGACCCACAGATGAAGTATATTAAAACACTAGCCGACCCGTGCCCACTTCGTTGGGCGGTAATAGGCATTATCAAGCTACAACTTTTCTCTAGAACTCAATCATATATATCTCATAATTAAGGCAGCGTTCGTAAGAAACGTTTTCGTTCGACCATTTTTCTCCGACTCCCCAGGTATTACCCCCTACAACCTCACAAACTTTATCTCTTTATAATATTAGTATAGATTATAGATAATATAATTAGTTAATAGCTTCCGCCCGCGACTTTGCATGCGTGGAATAGTTATTTTGGGCTAAGACGCAGCGGAAACTCTCAAAAGGAAAAAATACCCCGATTTTAATACATTTTTCATTGTTGCTCCGCTTCTATTGGTCTTAGCGTGATGATATATAGCCTATGACACTCACAAATAACGTGGCTTTATATTGGTAAAAGAATTTACATTAATTTTAATGTAATGTAATCTAATTTACATTACAAAATCGGCTTAGTAGTTCCTGAGATTACCCCCTACAACGTCACAAACTCACAAACTTTACTTCTTTATAATATTAGTGTATAGATTATAGCCCCTGCCCGCGACTTCGTCCGCGTAGTAATAGTTACTACTCTGGGCTAACGCTGACACACAGCAGAGGCTCTCAAAAAGAAAAAAACATCTCGATTTTGAAACATTTTTCATCTGTGCTCCGCTCCTATTGGCCTTAGCGTGATAATATATAGCCTATAACCATTCTCTATGAATGAGCTATATAACACTGAAAGAGTTATTCAAATCGGACCAGTAGTTCCTGAGATTACCCCTTACAACGCCACAACGTCACAAACTCACAAACCCACAAACTCACAACGTCACAAACTACCTCGTTATAATATTAGTATAGAATCTATACTAATATTATAAAGAGGTAAAGTTTCTGAGTTTGTGACGTTGTGAGTTTGTGACGTTGTAGGGGGTAATCTCAGGAACTACTGGTCTGATTTGAAAAATTATATCAGTGTTATATAGCTTCATCGAGGAAGGTTATAGGCTATATATCATCACGCTAAGACCAATAAGAGCGGAACATCAATGTAGAATGTTTCAAAATCGGGGTATTTCCACTTGAGAGCTTCCGCTGTGTGTTAGCGTTAACCGAAAGTAACTCTTCCACGCGGACGAAGTCGCGGACAGAGGCTAGTCTATTATAATATTAGTGTGATTTTACGTTAATAATCATGAAAAATCTTTTTTATATACCATTAATAATTATTCAATATAACTCTCAACTGTTACGGAAGCATACGAAATAATTTGAGGTTAAAAATTTAATTCATTTAAGATACCGACAGGGATATGATGCCATATATTTTAGATTCATATCATTATTTTCTCTCACAGTTAAACTAAAAGAAGTATAAACAGTCACACGGACTGCGGACAGAAATGCAAACTCAAAATAATGGAATAAATAATTGTGTTCTTTTTTGGATTTCTAAATCGATTATATAAATTTCATATTTTTGTTAATTGAAATTATTAACGTTAGTCTGGTTTTCACATCTTGTGGCATTGTAGGTGGTAGAGCCACGCTGAAGCTATTGTTCGCCTCCCCCCTCCCCTAAACACTGGCTGGCAACGCACTTGCGACTCCCCTGGTGTTGTTGGTGTCTATGGACGGCGGTGATCACTTAACATCAGGTGACCCGTCTGCTCGTTTGCCTCCTATGATATAAAAAAAAATACAAATAATTTAGGTAACTTGTTCTATAAAGTTAATAAAAGCTTAATTTTAAATTTTTAAATAGAATTAAATTGTTTTATTACTTAGCAAGCTTTTGCCAGCAGCTTCATTCGCTTTAATGTAACTTATCACTGAGGAAAAATACTGTCTTCCTGAATGAAAGGTGTCCTCCTTTTCTATGTATATATCCTTCTCTGTACTCCTGGTAACGTGTGTGAAAAATTTCACGACGCTTGGTTGAATAGTTAAGACGCAATAGCGTAACAAATAAACAAACAATGACTTTAATATTTTACTTAGGATTGGTATGATGTAGTGTGAACTAAATTATTTTAAATTTTTACTGTATATATCAATTGGTAAATTTATTTTTATCATTATTTCCTTACTAGGCGGGAATGGAAACCACAATCCTCTAAACAGTTTACTTTGTTGTTGCCTTTGCTTCTGTGTAAAAACCACGTATTAGCAAATATTACCATTTCTATGTTAAAATTCTTTACATTACGTGCGGGTTTTTCAAGGAGTATTCTTTTAGTTCGATTATACTGAGTCACTAACTTATGAACGAAATATATTTGTGTTTCTACTTCATAATTTACTCAGATATACATGTCTGGTAAATAACTACATATTATAAAAGAAAGTCCTCTGCTACGTCTGTCTGTCTGTCTGTTCGTGATAATCTCAAAAACGACTAAACGGAGATAAAGTGATTCATGAGGAAGGTTTAGATATATAATTTGTCATGTTTTTTTTTATTATCAGGGTGGAACGTCTGCCGGTTCCGCTAGTAAATAATACATAGTTCATGGGCATATTAAAGCCTAGTTAGTTCCCGGATTTTTTTTTAAGTACTTTATATATATTTGATAATGTCACAAAAATGTGTCTTATCTGAATTAAAACCAAGTTGTTTCTTTTTCATTTTATTATTCCACTATGACTCGTATATTTTAAGCAATATTTACTTTCGACTTGTTACTTTACTTCAGGGTATTAAATTATGAGTATATTTTATGATTGCTAAAATTGCTAAAAATTACTGATGATTTTTATAGATTAAGAACATTTAATGATTCTCTTTTTTAACTCTTTAGTATAAGTTTAATAAAATGTAAACACATTTTATTAAAATATAGCGTCGAAAATAAAGACTGCATGCAGAAATGGTATCTCGAAAGACAGATAGACAACTTTGAATGACGTTTTGTACATAGGATGTATTATGTCATTCCAAAATTGTTAAAGCATGTATGACAATTGTCAATAACACTTTTAGAAATACTAAGGAATTCATTGTAAAACAATCGTTTAATTGTAACCGATATAAATTTCATTAAGTATTCAAATTATTATTAATATTTGAAATAGCTGTAATAAGATAACCTCAAATTTTATCAAAAATATAAAGTCGAAAATAATTATTGAATAAATCAACACATACAAAGCCGCATACAAGTAGCACAATATTATTAAATGAGTCCTCGTTTGAGTGTAGAAGCAGAAGTAAATAATTTTCGTACAAAACTGAATTCAATTTCGTATGTTGCTGCATGAGTTTGTTACATAAATTAAGTAATTTTCCTATACAGAATTCTCTGTGTAAGTTTGCTGAACGTTATTTACTACGAAAGACAGCTTACAGATTGCATCTTTGAATTGAGATAGCAGCGTGAACGTCCTTGTAACCGTGATTATGTCGCAGGTCTCTTATTAACTGATTATTACTGATATTGTATGTGTCTTATTAAAGTACCTACACGGAGAAACTTTGAGATCTTTGTTATTAAATCTACTTTGTTTGATTTCGATTTGTATACAATGTTGCAGAACCCTACAGACCAGTATTGATTTATATGTGCTAATTACATGAATAAATAATGGATAAACATTTTAAGATTTCGGTTAACTCGTATGGTAAAATAACCGTAATTATCTTGCGAATTGTAAACTGACCCGAGTGTGACAGAGCTATCGTCATGGGTAACATTATTCGGGTCAGTGTGCTAGATATAATAATTGAACTCTCGAGCAAAACGCTTAAAATCTATTACTTTCAGGTTTATAGGTTTTAAGAAAAATATGAATTGATTAATTTCGTTATTATTTGCAAATTAGAGTTCTGGTTTTATTGTATACTAGTCGATACTCGTCTGCGTCGTTTATTATCTTAACAATGTATTTTACTAGTTTTTGTCGCGGCTTCACTCGAGTTAATAAAGATTTGACCTATCCGTCTGGAACCGTACATTTTTCCAAGACGAAATGTACCCTATGTGCTTCCTGTACCCAGGTCTGTAGCTAGAGTCGAATTTGAGGTAGGGCAACATTGGTTACAGGTAGGGTGGAAGTAAAAAAAATATCATAATTGGTCTGCCCTGGTATGTCACAAACTGTTTTGTTCGGAAAAGTAGTTTAGATACCTATCGCTACGTTTTTTTAATGTCAAATATTTTAATTATAATAATTTTTCTTCGTTTTTGGTATTTTTAAGGTAGGGGACTGTGATTTTAAGGTAGGGCATTGCCCCATAATGCCCCCCCGCCCCTAACTACGGCTCTGCCTGTACCCCGGATAATGTGTATTGAATCACTCTGTTGTAATATTGTACGAATATTATAGTGTATTTATAATGTTACTAAGGAAATAAGGATGTGCGGAAGACAAAATATAAGGACCATACCACTTGACCCACTTCTACGTGGCTATAAATAATTTCTTATATAAATGATTGTCTTAAAACTTTATTAACCTTTACATCAAATTGGGATAACGTGATTTTTTTTATATATATTATAGGGGACAAACGAACAGGCGGGTCACCCGTTGGTAAGTGATCACCGCCGTCCATAGATATTAGCAACACCAGGGAGTCGCAAGTGCGTTGCCGGCCTTTTAAAGGCACCTCATTTAAACCTCCGGCGTTCTCGCTGACCGAACGACAACAATTCAAGCACTGTTACTTCACGTCGGTTTTCTGTGGGTCGGGTGGTACTACTCCGAGGGAACCGAACTATTCATGCTGAAAGCAGTAATAGCTTAAGCGTGCCTCTACCACCTACATATTTTAGATAAGGGACAAGTGTTTAAGAAGTAAAACTAAAAAAAAAATAATGAAATCCATCCAGTAGTTTTAGAGTGATGCGCGCACAACGGCACACTTGTATCATTTTATTTATATATAAAACTAGCTGTACCCGCAGCCCCGCACGCGTTTTTTTTATTCGTATTAAAAAATTATAAAATTGTGAGCCTATGTACAATTATAGAAATGCTCTTTAAAAACAATTGTAAGTACGACACGCACGCCACTTACAGTAACATGTAACGTGTACATTAGATATATAAATACTAACAGCGTGCCAAATGAGGCTTGTCATCAGCAACATATTTGGAACCTTAATCCACCATATAACTACCTCAGTGCTCACTTACACTGTATAAGGAACTAATGAAACAAACCGAAAATATTATTATTAAGATTTACATTTACATTAGATTTAATATACATTTCCATTATTATAATTAAGATTTTGTGACTATACAAAAAATAAACGCTTGTCTGTTCCGCAAGAAATTGTATTATGGAACACTTTACGTAATACGTTTATAATCTAAGATCTTTTAATGTTATTAATAATTATAATGTCGAATTGTAAACAATAAGCTGATGATTATTTCTCTTATTAAAAATAAAGAATGAGTTGAAATCTTGCTAAATTTCATGCAGACAAAGTCGCGGGCAACAGCTAGTCTAAAATAGAATAACCTGAATTACTTTTTATTAGGTTCGCTATCTACCAGTGAAAGTCCCGTGAAAATCGATGTAACCGTTTTGGACATAGCACTGCGGGCGAAGTCACGTTTAACAGGTAGTCTAAATTAAAATTGCCTAAATTACTTTTTATAAGATCAGCTATCTGCCAGTGAAAGTCTCGTGAAGATCGGTCAAACCGTTTTGGAGATAGCGTTACGGGCGAAGCCACGGTTAGTAGCTAGTACAAATTAAAATCGCTTAAATTACTTTTTATAAGGTCAGCTATCTGTCAGTAAAAGTTCCATGGATATCGGTCCCACCGTTTTGAAGATAGCATTGCAGATAAAGCCGCGGTTAACAGCTAGTCTAATTTAAAGTAGCCTAAGAAACCCGCTGTAATTTTTTCTATCTGCCAGTGATATTAACGTCAAAATCAGTCCAGCAGTTTCGGAGATTACCCGGAACAAACAGACAGACCGACAAAAATTTTAAAAATTGCATTTTTGTTATCAGTAACGTGTATACTTTCGTACCCAAGCAGTAAAAAAAATTTATTTTGATATTACATACAGACACTTCATTTTTATTATATGTATAGACATAGATAAACATATCTAATAAGAAAATCAAACAATGATTAAACTTATATTGAAATTTTAACTTCACCTTTGAAAGATTATTAGAGTAATATATGAATATGTACGTACTCGTTACTCTCATGTACTGTTATGTCACATGATTTTACTACGGTCAGTCACAAACAAAAGGCTATTAGCAATCAATAAAAAGACCACAACTCGACCTTATCGACCATAACAATACAGAGTTATGCAACTAATGTTGTTAGTGTAACACAGTTTAAAATTTTAGAATTGGAATAGCGAAACAATAGAATCAAATCTACTATGCAGTTAGCAAATCGGGTGTGTTTTAAAATTTGTTTCGTGAAGATATATTGAAACTCTTTATATTTTACTAGCTTCTGCACGCGACTTCGTCCCCGTGGAATTGTTACTTTGGGCTAACTAAGACGCAGCGGAAGCTCTAACAAGAAAAAAAAAAACGATTTTTAAACATTCTTCATTGGTAATCCGCTTCTACTAGTCTTAGCGTAATGATATATTACCTTCCTCGATAAATGAGCTATCTAACACTGAAGTATTTTTTCAAATCAGATCAGTAGTTCCTGAGATTAACGCGTTTAAGCAAACAAACAAATAAACCCTCCAACTTTATAATATTAGTATAGATTTATTAACGAGGAACTAAAAAAATTAGCATAGGCTGCCTAAAGACTTTTTTAAATCTTCTGTAGCTTTTAGCATTTAACCATAATCTCACCTGATTTTAAACGACACTGTGGTCTAATTTGTTAATCACACTAAATCTAGAGGAGGACTGGCTCTCAAGTGCAACTGCCAGAACATACCTACAGGTGTTTGGCGACAGATTTTCGATTTAAGGATTACAGCTAATCAGACGGACGTAGAAAAGGCTCTAACATCATGCTAGGGTTTTATTACTACGTTTCCTTCACTGAAAGCTGTCTCATTTACAAAGAATCGAACCTACATCGAACGATACTAACGAACTCGCTAACCATTGAGCGTTCACTACTTCATACATTATACAAACCTGCGATTAAATAGGCATTTGTACATAAGATGTGTATACAGGAATACTTCTAAAGTATTACCTACTCACTATCGCGTATAGATATTTGGACGTACTAACAGTATAAGACACTTTACTTTTGGTAATAAAAGTTATACATCTAAAGCAGGGCTTCTTAAACTTTTGTCATTCACGACCCCATTTATGATTGCGAGTTTCTTGACGACCCCATACAAATATAAAAGAAAAATAAATTAATATTTTCTGATGATTTATTTATTAGGTAACAATATACATATACATATGAAAATATATAGTTTTAGAATTCGTTTTGAAACATACAAAAATCGAAATCTCTCGCGACCGCAGAATTTTGCTACGCGACCCCGTTTGGGTTCGCGACCCATAGTTTAAGAAGCCCTGATCTAAAGTAATCTTTTATACCTATAATAAGAATGTAAGTCAAAACTGTCTGAATTTTTTAGATTTTTGTAAAAAAAAACATGTTGCAGGTGTCTAGGAATAAATAAGATACAATTCAATGAATTTTAGAAATATCTGTTTGTCTGCTAAAATACTGCGTTCATGATAAAACCTCTTCATGAAAATCATAAAGCATATTTTCGAGTAACATTTATCGCATAAATCGCTTCGGTCTATCAAAAGTTATTGTAATTTTAATGACGACGCGACTTAAGTGCGAGAGAAAAGTTGATAAGGAAATGTTGTTAATAAATTCACATGACTTTATTAATGACTATTTTTTTACATAAGGTTCGACGCGGACGAAGTTGCGGGCACAGCTAATAATAATATGAATACAAAAACTTTGATTTTCTGTTTGTTTACATTAAACTCAAACAATTTTTAATTAGTTTTAATAATTATTTCATCGATAGAAAGCTATATTAGTAATTTGTATTAATTATACGATAACGAAATGAATATTTGTTTTTGTTATCGTGACTTTGAGTGTGACTAACGTGAAGTCACCTTCCTTTCACACCTATTGGTTATTGCATAAAGCTTGCTTATTCACGTGTTGCGATAACACCGGATGACCATTGTGGTTGTCGGTAAAAATAATACACAACGGAAAATTGTAAGCATGACAATTATTTCTTGAACTAGAACTACTTGAAATATATTGACCGCTGCCAAAATAAGAACCACTAGTGGGTACACATAATCTGGTCCAGAATCATTCTCTGTTATGAGATTAACATCCAAGCATATAGTACAGGTAAAAACGTAGTAACTAAACAGGTCGTTCATAAACAAGGGCATAAAACGCCAAATGTAAACATTACCTTATCATTTTATGAGATTGTAAAGTTTTCACTTTCTTGATAAAGATTTGAAATAAGACTTACTAGTTTATAGCGAATCTGATTCGATTTATTTTTTGGTTTACTAAAAGTTTTCAAATAAAAATGTGGTATTAAAAAAATAATATTTACATCTACCGATATTATATATTTATAATTATGATAAATTTGCGTCTACTTTCATGTCATTAAGCTTTCGTTAAGGCAACTCTGTTGTATGTATTTTGAACATCAATAACAATGGGCTGTAATTTTATTTATGTTAAATTACAATTTAAAATGAACAATTAAATATAACCTATGGCATCTATTAGCGACTTGTATACTTAAATGAATAGCATAAAAACCTTCTATGAAGAAACAGAGTTGGCTACTTTAATGGCAATCGCTCAGACGGTGTTACAGTTTATCGATCTTATATATATGGTATATATCAACATAATTATATATACATACAGAGAACTATAAACGTAATTGGATAAAATATATTATCAACACTGAAAAACGCAGTCATAATGTCATATCACGCAGTCATTGAAGTAAGGAACATATTAGGATAACAAATGGAATTGTAATATCTTCTAAAATTTTCATATTTCTATTCTTTTACTCTCCAGTTTCCAACACTTTACAACATTGTAGAAAGTAAGTACCTGTGTGTTATATAAAATATTTCGTAACGTTTTCATTATTATTGCTGTTGAACCTATAAGCGGATGTTATGGAAATCTACGTGTAAACTAGCTGTGTTAGGAAAGAAAGAAAATGAGATCAAATCGAGTCTGAAATATAATGCCTACTGCATAATTGAACGTCAATTCTGTTAAAATTCTTGAAGATTTCCTCTATTTGTCTTCTGTCTCGTTTACTCACTCTTTATATAGAGATTTTTGAACCCAAAATTTTCACGTCTTTTTTTCAGAATTTTTTTCCTGCAAACCTGGTCTTAACAATTACAAGCAGAACAACAAAAGAATTAGTAAAATAAATTGTAGGTGGTAGAGCCACGCCGAAGCTATTACTGGTTTCAGTATGAATGTGTCGGCTCGCCCGGGGTAGTACCACCCGACCCACCGAAACCACGGACGTCAAGTAATAGTGTTTGCATTGTTGCGTTTCGTTCCCCCTCCCAAACACAGGCTGGCAACGCACTTGCAACTCCCTTGGTGTTGCTAGTGTCTATGGATGGCGGTGATCACTTAACATCAGGTGGTCCGCCTGTTCGTTTGCCTCCTATGATATAAATAGAAAAAAAAAGATGTAGTCGTTCTGAAGTGATTGCGTACATACTTATTTACATAGATATTTTTTTATATATAAGTATAATTCATGTTAACTACCAGATTAGGTATATTGCCTATATGTTTTGTGTCTTGGCAACAAATACCTCGATAAGGAAAATCTAGATAGTTTATTTAATTTGAGTTAACAACGTATGTGGATTTTACGTTGGATTTACATGTTTGTGGAAATAATTATTTGTAATCTTTATACATATTAGCGAGTTTCTTGTCAGCCTAACGGTTTTTCTTTACCAAATCTTTCCGTGTACCTACATGTGATTAGACATATATCAATTCATTTATATACTGAATAATATTAAGCATTCGTTCAGATTACGCAATGAATGTTGATTTAATAGAAATGTACTTAAATACTGTTACGGTTTTTACTTCATACGCCCTTTATGAAAATAAATTCTAAGAGAATAAAGTCTACTCTATTATTGTCACTTCAATTGTATATTGTGAATATTGAAGAGGAACAAAAAATTGTACTAATTAGCTTTTTATAAATAGCATTCGTGGAATTTCAAATTATACTTATATCGATAGATTGCAACGCCGCTAGACCGTTCATCATGAAAATTGACACACCAGTATCTTTCAAAGAGAAAATTATATTATCCGTGTTATTATAACTCGCCACTAGATGGCGCTGCATACACCTGATTCTCTGCCATTCATCCAGTTGTTATAAAAATTTAAATATTTGATCATCAATCCTTATAATATCAGTCCTTACTAATATTATAAATGCCATTGTGAGTAAGGATAGGTCAAACCTAAATTAAAGCGAGCGAAGCTACGGGTAAAAGTTAGTATCAAAGTAAGTTGACTATTTATTCCTATAACAAGTGATTACAATAAATAATAATATACGAGTGCGAAGCCCCAAACATTGCCAGTGAAACATGATGTAATTAATGTATTTAGTATATGATTACTTTGCCGAGAAAATATATTTAAGGAATTTTGATTAAATTTAAAATCTTTGATTATCTGTATAATAAAATATGCCTTTTAGAGAGTCGTAAATAAGCATATTTATCAGTTTTAACTACACTTTCATATAAAACCTAACATGAGGGTACTTGAAAATAAAATCTTAAAGCGGGTATAATAAGCGTGAATCGTAATATGTTTGTTATGTAATTAACATTTCACACATTTGAAACACAATTTCGACTTAACCTAAACGTATTTTGTAAGCCTTTGATTTTTTTAAGTGATAAACATGTGAGATTGCGCGGTTGTGAGCGAGCGGTTTTAGTGAACCCCGTGAGACGAAAGGTGGTGGCGATGTTAGGTACGGGTGCTGTGTTACGTCGCGCCGCACCGCGCCGTGTCATGCTGTTTCGGGCGGCAAGCAAGGGATGCAGGCTCGGTCTCGGTGGTGGACGGACGTTCGACTCGGGCTCTTAGGCAGCCGGCTCTCAGTGTCGCTCAGATCGCGACGCGCGGTGGTCGTGCGTCGAGCGCGTGTGGAGTGATGTCTGCGAGATGAGGCTATCGCTGGTGCTTCTGTGGCTTGGTGCGGCGGTGGCGTGCGGCCCCGGCCGCGGCTTCAACCGCCGCCACGGACCGCGCCGCATCACCCCCCTAGTCTACGGGCAGCATGATCCAAATATAAGCGAAAACAAGAATACCGCCAGTGGTCCTCCCGAGGGTCGCATCACCAGAGATGACGAGAGATTTAAAGATCTTGTGCCTAATTACAATCCGGACATCGATTTCAGAGATGACGAGGGTACCGGAGCAGATCGCTTAATGACTCAGGTGAGTTTTCATTCATTCATAACGATTTCTCTCGTGCGTTACACATATAGCTAGGTACGCTATTTTCGATGGAAATTATGGAGTCTGCTTTTCATCATATGAGTTCGATGTGTTCATGTGAATTATTACAGAACGCGTGCACGTTGAAGTAGTTGGAAGTTTCTCGTAAGCGAATGGATTTCATAAACCGTATGCTGTTTTGAAAACATCTCCTGGAGCGCGGACATGACAATCGCTGGTGTAAACATTACGTCCGTGGAACAATGGGAACAAATTGCGGGCGTTACGGTAGCTTCGTAGCGAGTGTTTCGATTGTAGCACTGCAATTACGCAGACTTTGTCCACAAATATTTTGTCTCTGTGACTAATGGATGAATGATGGATTCTTTACAAATTTGATGTCAGTTTCGGTGATTATATGGCCCTCGTAAAAGTTGGTGTCGAACTTATTCAGAAACGGCCGTTGTCATTCAAGATGCTTTATATTAAATGCAAGTTACGGGAAACTTATTATTTGGAGCCATTTCATTGTTGTTTGTAATTTATAGTTTCACGCGTAAAGTGTTAAAGATATGATCGATAATTTTATTTACTCCATCATGTGTGTATATATTTAATTATTACCGATTATGGAATGTTTAATGACATTACAGTTTATTTATTGAGATTATAATAGATTTTAAAAGCGCGAGCTTTATTCGATCTCGTTATATGAAGATACATTTTTAGAAATACGGTTTACGGTGTTTATAATGGTGTGTTTATGTAAGAATGTACAAAGTTTTCAATCGAAACGGGTATATTTATTTGCGAATTTGTTAACATTCCCAGATGTTGCGTTGTACTCGAGAGCTGAAATATAGTGTGCAGTACAACGTATCTCACCTGTAGCTATAACAATAATAATAAAAAAAACTTTATTTGCTCATATTAAGACAGTGGAATAGGTTCCTATCTCATTTGTTCGTCGAGGGATTTCTTTGTGTAATTATGTAAAATTAATATTTTACTTGGATTAGTACTTTTAACAACTATTATTATATAGAAGAATGAGTATTTGAAGGTCAAGTTAATCAAAAGTTTACTTAAATAAATTATTTATGTCTATCTCTTCGTATTATATGTTTTATATAAGTTCAAAACTATAGTTATATAGTTGATTTTTGTAAGTGCAATTTAATGTTACACAAACGTTACAAATTTGCTTATTGTATTGGCACCCTCTGTGTTTTGTCTTGTCTTATACTTAATACCTGTTTTAAAATTATCAATTGTTATTGGGTTTAGGTTAATGACATGAAATATGTTACATGACTAAAACAATATCAGGTTAGGAGTTCTAAAGCTTGTTCACTAATTTGAAATTATATTTTAATCTGCCCTGAAATATTAATGTGGATCAGAATAAGCGTATGATTTATATAATGTTGCTTTATTTACTTTGTGTAGGCTTCCTCTTCGCTATAATTTTAGTCTAGGTAAGACATATTTGTTTTTTTTCTATTTCTTATTTAACAGATTGAAAATAGTTATATGCCAATAGTTAATAAATTAAATGACATAGATACTTACACTTTGACTGCCACATACATCAAATATCTCCAATTTTAGATACCTTCTTTTCCCTTTTTATTTTCTTTAGGGATTTTTATCATTTTTAACACGTCATTCCCACCGCAATTACATATCTTTGAGATTATTAACATAATGCTTCCTTAAGCGTTTAAATATTTTTTTTAATAATAATTGTATAATATAAATCGTTTTCGAGGCAACCGTTTTATGCTATCATAAATATTAAAATAGTATGAACTGTAAATAATAAGAAATAAAAAAACATCTTTGAGTCATCGTGACTCATTGTGCAGTTAAACGTACCAACCAACTGGTAAATATTTTGTGACGGACACATTTTCGTCTCACAATGACTTAAAATAGGTAAAGAAAATGAGATAGCAAATAATTTAGTCTTGATCAGTGGTAACCACCGAAGAATAAAACTCGTTAAAAGTCGTTACAGTAAATTTTCAATGATTTGTAAATAACACTGTCAAAGAAATTTAGCGATTTCGAATAGTCTTTTCCTCACATTTCCTTTACACATAATATGATGCGTGCGAGTTTTTTACCGTTCACCTGATATTAATGTATTAGATCAAATCAAAGCGGATAAAACATATTTGCCACCGTAGGGCTTTATGTGGAGGTTTAATATATTTGCATTGTCATCGATCAAACTTCAATGATCGTTCAAAAACTCTTTCAGCCTTCAGTATTGCATGACGTTCTCGCACTAATGGATCACCAAACATAACTGTTTGCTAACAAACACAAGAACCTTCGTCATTGCTTATCCTTATTCTATAAGCCATGACATTTCATGGCGTATTTACAAATTTACTTGACTGTATTATATAATAAAAGGAATATTTTTACTATGAAATTAGATGAGCGGTTTTAAAATATAAATAACAGAATGATGTTATAAGGTTTATACTTCACGGCCTACGTGACGCTTTAGTTACTTCGTGTGTTGGTACTTAACACAATATCGTAAATACAATAGATATTTTGTACATAGGCAGAGTACAATAGATATTTTGTACATAGGCAGAGATCACTTTATAAATAAACGTCGACCGAAATAATTTATCCGTCTGGTTATATAAATTTTTTTTACAAAAAAAATAAACCGCCTTCGATGTGAAAAACTAATAAGGCACTAAAAAGCAAAAAATAACTGAATTATTAAATTAACCAAATAAAATATATTGATATTCGCGCTACCTAATAATATTTTTGAAGTCAATGCCAACCTACATTCATATCATCTACATACAAAGTTTTGGTTCTGTCTATATGTCATATCTGTATAGTATACATATTTTATTACCGGTAACAAATTTTTGGCATCGACTTCAAATATATTATTAGGTAGCGCGAATATCAATACATTTTATTTAATTTGGTTAATTTAATAATTCAGTTATTTTTCGCTTTTTAATGCCTTATTAGTTTTTCACATCGAAGGCGGTTTTTTTTTGTAATTTTTTTTTATTTCTTCATTTTTAGCATCCATAAATATGTCTGATTTCTAATGGGTATAATAAATCGGTTCCAATTTCATGAAAATACATAGAGACGAAGTGGGTGAAAATCAAATAAACGATATTTCACCCCCATAGGGGTTGAATATTTTCTTCAAATTATATATAAGTATGTATAGGATCAATAAACTCGAACGTCGTTAGACCAATCACTATGAAATTTGTAAATATTGTGTGTAAATACCTTATATTGTACACATACGCGCCAATAGATGGCACTATACCGCGTCAACTTCTGTACTGTTCAACCGAGTGTCGTGAACATTAATATGTGTAAATATTCAAACAAGTAAAGTTTAGATAATATTCATTAAGCTATAACTTAACTATCACTTAGAACATATAATAAACGCTTTCGGAGTTACGGTTACCGCATATATGTAATACAGTTTAATAAGTAAATATTATTATTTTATGTTATTAAAGCAACAAAACCGTATCTGATTATTCACCGAGTCCTTGGTATACGCAATTAATCAAGTTAGATTTATTCTTAGATTCACTGTCTATAACAAAGAGAAAACGAATGTCAACATTCTCGAAATACTAAGAATTAAGCCCAACACCATTTAGGAAGTAGGTTATGTATGTTACGTGGTTTCATACTAAGAGGACAATGGGAAGGAAAAGGAAAAGTTTTGTTTATGAATGCACCCAAAATATATAGTGAATTCTAAATTTCCGAATAACTTTATCAACTCATTATTGAGGGTAATATTATTACTAATACATACTCTTAGAACTGCTTTCTGTTTATGCAAAATTCACCAACAATTAAATTAATTTTACTTGATATACATACCTTAATAATGTAAGAGAATTTCATAAAACCCGTTCCATACTTATTAGTATTGGTAAGATATTCGAATTGAAATATTACTTGGATACGTACCTTTTTTTGGTTTCTTGTTTACATAATCTTGTATAAGAGTAGCTGCAACTTTAGTTAAATAATATGGACGTTGAAATTCAAAATAATGGCGACACCGATTATTTAATAATTGTATAAAAAAGTCGGACTCTTTTCGTTGTCTTTTTGATTGTTTATATAAAGACACACGTAGTAAGTTTCGTGGTTGTTATTTGAATGCTTCTTGCGCTTTTAAGTCCCTATTCTGCTAATAAGTTTTTGAAAGTCTTAATTCAAAATTACATTTTTATATGAATACTAGCAAATTCCTGCGGCTTCGCACGTGTTTTGTATACAGTCATTATTTTCGATTCTTTATATCATTACATAGTATAAAACAAAGTTCCCTACCGCGTCTGTCTGTCTGTCTTTTCGCGATAAACTCAAAAACTACTGAACGGATTTTCAAGCGGATTTTTTATAATCAGGGCGCGACAACGTCTGCCGGGCGCGCTAGTTATATCTATATATATAAAAGACTAATTAAATAACTGACGGGAAATTTTCACAGCCCTGGCCAAATAAATTTGGGCTGTGCTTTGATATATCAGTCAGTTGTTTTTTATATCTATAGATAATAACTTACAACAATAAATTTAGGTAGATACATTTCAGTCTTACGGAATACGTTTACGAAAGCCTTATTGTCGTATCTATGCCTTTAAAAGTACAGATTCTCTCAGGCCTGTGTTGTGCAGAAGGTAATGGCAGAAATTGCTTAGCTGTAAGATTTAATGTCGGTAGTAGTGATTGATTTTAAATAAGTCTTATTTTATACTAGCGACTCGCTCCAGCTTCGCACGGGTGCAATGTAGATATCCATTTTAATGAAATACTGTTACTGTTTTGATCTACGTGACATGTACAACGTATGTAATGTTACTTGATAAATAACACATAATTATTTTTGTAAAAAGATAAAAACGGTTACTGTGGGTTATTCTTTAGAGATAAATATATACCATCGCGGACTTTTTTTATCGACCTTTTTAAGATATACAATTCCATAGTAGGTACATTAATTTGATCTATATCATACGGTTTAGCCAGCGTTTGCGATTTGCGTAGTATGTTTGTTATTACATCACATTACAAATCTTTGAATTTTTCGGCTTTTCTCTGCTTTAATATGCAGAAAACTGTATTAAAATCCGTTGAATAGTTTTAAAGATCTAAGGGAACAGACAGCGGTAGCGACTTCATTCTATACTATGTACAGATTAAGAAAGCAGTTATCTTCAATATATCTCAACTAGGACAGCGATTATAACTGAAGCTACACTTGAGGAATGGGTTAGAGCAATTCGTGTGGTAGTATATGTTGCCTATTATAACCATTTGGACTAAAATTCCACAGTACAAGCTTTACCGATGATAGAATTGAGCGAGGCGTTAATTCTATTGCATAAATGTAATCTTTTTAACCGCGCCTTTGTTTAGGAAATCTAGATAAATAGCCGTAAGCTTCATTAATTACCAATCGACGAGTGGAATAAATATGTGTTTAAATAGAAAAAAAAGCATTATATACAATTCGGTCGATATAATAAATCAAAAAACAGTAAAAATAATCATTTATCACTAATATGGTCCATATAATAATAAATTCGTCATAAAACCAAACGTTTACTTAATAAAAATACAATAATTCATTACCTACCGTTCCGATATCATGCAATAAAAGGTCAATAAAAGCTAATGAATGTGTAGAGTCCATGTGAAACAATTTTCCTTACTTCAAATTAAAATGGAAGCCATATCGGACATAACAACTAAATGATTATCCATCCTAGGGAAAGTTCCAGTGAGAGGGAATGAACGGCCATAATAGCATTTTACTTAGACGAAAATAAACATTGTGTGCAGAGACATCACCGTTACATATGATTTTCTAATTATATTTTTTTACACTTAATTTCTTTTTTTTTTTTGTTACTTTAATGTCAATTTTATCCAACGTTTATCTAAACGAGTTCACTAGGTGTAGAAGAGGAGTAATAAAAATATTACTAAGAAAACTTTGATGTAACTATATAAATAATGGATACTATGTAACTAATATTAAATTTACAATGGCTCATATAGAAAATACTTTGTGTTAACTTATTTGTTTTGTATTTTGGATATTGATATTGAAATTTAATCCTAATAATATTGATAAGTACGAATAATAGTAATAATATAATTATGATGAGAGAAAGAACAAGGAATCTTGTTAAAATGATAATGCAAGATATAAAACTCTCCCTAAGAATATTTCTAGAAAACATTAAATAATTTGTCATATGGATAATAATAGTATAATAACTTGTTTTATAAAATAACCTATTCAGAGATAAATATTCATAATCATATATCGAAATTAAATAATTCGACCAACTTTCTTAAAATTCGCATAAATTGAGATTTGATATTGTGTCAGACATTTAACTTTAGAAATTATTCCTTTATTATGATATTACATGGAAAAATAGAAGGCCATGTATTTATGGAAGCTGAAATCTCAGGCTAGTACTGTCATAATAATCCCGTCTTCACACCGTAAAAGGCAATGCTTAATAGAAATTTTCTTATACATACATACTGATTCGTTTTATTATCAAACTAGCTTCTGCGCACAACTTCGTCCGCGTGGAATAGGTACTTTGGGCTAACGCTAACACGCAGCAGAACCTCTCAAAAGTAAAAAACACCCCAATTTTAAAACATTCTTCATTCGTGCTCCGCTCCTCTTTATCTTAGCGTAATATATAGCCTATAGTCTTCCTCGATAAATGAGCTATCTAACACTGAAATAATTTTTCAAATCGGACCAGTAGTTACTGAGATTAGCGCGTTCAACCAAACAAACGATTTATAATATCAGTATAGATTTTCATCGAACGGCAACTAATTTAGATCTCAAGATAACGTGTCGTTTATGCCTATAATTCCAAACGAAACTCTGTTACGAAATAGGTTTGTACTTGAATCAACCTAAATCCTGAAATAGTGGAACAGCGTTCAAAGATGTGTTGTTTGCTCGATTGCTCGTAAATAATGACCGAAATTCCCGCGTGTACGGCAAATATTTTAATGAGTGTTCGTATGTACGTATGAATCCAGTTATGTGCAAATGATAATCGGTGCGAAGACTATACAGACAGATAAACGTGTGTGCGTGTGGAAGAAAGGCCGACGCGAATCCGCCGTGGATGACGTTATGTGCTTGCTGCGGGAAACACATAGCCCGAGCCACGCCGAGCCTTGCTTGCATTCGTAAAAATCTTCAAACCGGTTCGATGCGCATCCATTACTTTCTTTCTGCTTCCAACGAGCCTCCCATTTAACTCGGGCCCACTTTTTATCAGAAATCGGTATCTCCGTCTAATAGTATTATTTATTTCTCATAAATAAAAGGGAATATAAGTAAAGTTAACGCACGGGAAGCGGGACGTTACAAGCTTGATGCCTCATAGATAAATAAATGTCTTGTACTCTTTCGGATTGCCGTTGCCTTGCGTAATGTACGCGGTGACAACTTTCGAGATTTATTCTTATACAACTAACTCGTAATCTTTATTTACAAACAATTGATCAGATTTACATTACTTGTTCCTTCAACTATGAAACTAGAAATATTAGCTTCGTATTCTACATACACAGCACTGTGTGTATATATAATTTTTATATTATCTATTAAATGCAGATTAATATTATATTTACATCCATAGATTAATAGATTCCAAAAGTATTGTCTTGTTTTTATGCCAACTTTTTTATTATATCTTGCCAGCAGACTTGCCTCTCTTCAACCGAGAGATATCAAAATCGATACATTAATAAGTAAAATACTTACCTAATATTTATTCTAATATAACTCCATTATAATTATTAGCGAGCCCGGCAGATGTTGTCCCGCCCTGATTATAAAAAAATCCTTAACAAATTACATACCAAAACCTTCCCCATGAATTACTTTATCCACTGGTGAAAACCGCAATGAAACCCGTTCAGTAGTTTTTGAGTTTATAGCGAATAAACAGACAGATAGACGCGTTAAGGGACTTTGTTTTATAGTACGTAATGATGATAATTTATCTGATAGCAACAAATATTAATAAACGCGTGCAGAGTCATAGACGCCGCTAGTTCTATATAATGACTAATAACGTTTAGTTATTAAAATTATAGTCGTATATTTAGTTACAACGTAGTTATGATTTTATAATTCATAAATCATAAACATTCTACATTCTCGCTACTGTGAAGCGTAAGTGAAAATGTTTCACATTTTCCTTTGTAAAAACTTTTCCATTGACACGTCGGCTAGCCGTTCTAACCGCGAAATAGGTGTGAGACCACATCGCTTGCGTTTCTCTGATTCCAATCGGAATTACTTTCCATTTTATGTATGTTTTTATTTAATATTTTATATTCCTCGACGCGAATAAGGTTACGGCGTCGGAGAGGGTGCGGTGAACGTGCGGGGGATGAGGGACATAAATATCTCGGTGATTTATGATCCAAGCGGTCGCGGGATAGGTCAGTATTATTCAATTTCGTATTTGAGGCTCCGGTTACAATGAGCTTTTACTGCGGCGCGGCAGATAGCGTTGCAATCGCGTCTAACACATTTACATTTACTGCCTACATATTTGTGAAACGTTATTATTGAAGTGAAATCTTCTTGAGGCGCGTATTATTGTTTTGGCAGGAGATACATTTACGATTTCGCGTCATGACATGTTAGTAAGCATGACTGACCGTACTACGCTTGTGCGGCTTTTGTGAGACTAGCGACTAGCAGCCTGTGTAAATCTAATATTTTTATTTTGTATTGAGATGCAATGTGCAGTCCATAATGTGTTACATTAATTAATAGACTGTATATAAATGTGTATAATTATTGCTCCGAGTGTCAAAAGATGTGAAAACCAGACTAAGGATAATAATTTCAATAGGTATACAAATTATGAAATTTAAATAATTCACACTATGATTAATTTATCTATATTAATATTATAAAGACGTAAAGTTTGTGTGTTTGTGACGTTGTAGGCGGTAATCTCAGGAAATACTGGTCCAATAAAAAAAATATTTCAGTGTTATATAGCTCATTTATCGAGGATGGTTATAGGCTATATATCATCACGCTAAGAACAATAGGAGCGGAACACTCATGAAGAATGTTTCAAAATCGGGTTTGTTTCCCTCTTGAGAGCTTCCGCTGTGTGTTACCGTTACCCCAAAGTAACTATTCCATGCGGACGAAGTCGCGGGCAGAGGCTAGCCAATTCATAAGATAACGCTGTTATTCCATTGTTTTGAGTTTTCACTTCTGTCGGCAGTCCTTATGACTGCGTCGACTTTTTTTTGTATTATTATTCCCATGATCACTAATCGTATGTTTGATTACGTAACTTACAATTTAGTTTACAAAAATATTGAAATTTTCACAACGATATAAAATCCTATTAGTAAATGAGTAAATACATAATAAACGGTTATATCCTTTTAGAGCCTTTTAATTATCGGTTGTTAATATTTGATTTAATTTTAATTACCCGATACGCTAAAGTGATTTAATTTGTTACGAGCAAAGACACCGCTGTTCAAATTAGATACATTTCGGCTTATTAGCGCGGGGTAAAAAACGAAACGAGACCCGATTGCTTCGTGAATAATTGACTATAATCAAATTAATCCTAAATTTCTACGGTGGGTTTACAACGTTGTAAAATGTTATAAAGACCTCCTAACAGCCGTATTATAACATCGCGTTTTTATCAAAGCTCCTCTCTGCGTGACGGACAAAGTTAATTCTGACAGATCAAATTATAATAAATGTTGATATTGATAAAAGCGATTCAATTGTATACTTTTGTTGAAATGACAAATATTATGACAATCATGAACGTGACGTTAATATAAATCTTTACAATAATTAAACGAGATATATAATTTAAATTAAGTATTTATAACTTTCTTAAGTCTTTGAATTAGAAAGGTTTCGCGATCCTAGTTATCTATACAAATAAATAAAATTGAACTGTATGTGTGTATTGCTTTGTTAAACAGACATGGGAGTCTATATGGTACTTATAACAATAAACAGATTTTTAAGATTTTTGTATGTCAATTTGTTAACTTTGATAGCTGATTTTATAAGGAGTAATTTAAGCTATTTAAAAACAGAAGAGTTATCGCGATAATAATTCGTTATTAAGAAACAAATATAGACGAAGTCGCGGGCGGCTAATAATCATCTATTTGAATAAAATGATAGAGGCCTGAGACGTTGTGTGCGCATCACTCAATAACTACTGGATAGATTTTAATCATTTTTTTTTACTTTTACTTCTTAAACACTTGATCCTTATCAAAAGGAAATATCACGATAGATACATTGAATATAAAATTATTAATTTTTTTAAGAAGATTTTTATAGCCATTACGCGTTCGGCGACATATGAAGAGGGCAAACGGTATGGTGCGCATGGGCAGAGGGGAACTAAACGAATAACATTGTTTACAAATTATTTTATGTAAGAAAAGTATATATTGGTTTCATTTTTTGTTATGGTTTTTCCTCGGTATATAAAATGTATTTTTACGATAATAAACACCGCGGATAAAGTCAGATTATCAGCTAGTCTCTATATATATATATATATGGTATTTGCAAGATAGATCAATTCCAGCATCATTTAACTGTTCACCATCAAGTTTGACATAGGATTTTATGATATCTATTTTACAATGAAAATTGGAATTCGTAAATTAATGAATACGGAGAAAGCGATAAATAATAACAAATGTGTGCAGAGTACGGCGGCCATATTACAAATTGATAGTTAAATTGAAAATAAAAAAGTAACAAACACACGTCTAAAATACATAATAAGTTATTTACCACTTAGAGTAACCGACTATATTTGTATAAATTATAAAGGTAATAGGTAAATTTAACCAAAAAAATTGTTCACTTTATGTGAAATGCATAACAATAATATTACCCACATGCGACCACATGTAACTTTTTTATAGTCTACAATCGTTTCGAGATTGTTTACATTATTCTTAGTTAAAATATGCTGTTAATAAATTTATAATATTTCTGCAATAGATCAAAGTACTGTATTCTAGAAAACGCTTTCGTTTAAACACACACGTATGTTGATGTAGTAATTGTAAAATAACTTTGCATATGTAACTTGCAGCGGCTCCTTACGTTTTTTTTATGCAGAAATAAATTTTGCTGAATTTTGTGTGTTTTCTACAATACCTTATCAGAATTAGAACTGAAACAATTTACACGCTCCGTCGTGAAAATTTTATTAACATCATTCGAGATTAAATAGAGATTTAATTTTTTTTCACATATTTTTTAAATTCTTAATTAATTCATTTTCCTTGTATTAAACCTAAAATTATTATTACTGGATAAAAGATAACCTATGTCCTCATCTGTCCTCCTGCCAACGTCTATGCAAAATTTCATGAAGATTATTCGAGTAGTTAAGACGCGAAAGAGTGATAAATAAACAAACTCACACTCACATTTATAATATTAGTAAGAATTATAGATATCAAATCTTGATCGTATAATAAAATGCATTACCAATATGCAGTATGAAAAGTTGTTAAAAAGTCAATAAGTGTCATGTGGCGGTATTTAATTATACATAACAAAAGTTGTAATATTAAATTATTTACTATTGTTCGTAAAGCAGACGTTCCGAGTAATTATTATTCTGTAAGTAATGGTAATAAGCAAGGTTTCTCTTGTGCAAACTTCAATCATAAAGAATCTTTCATACTACGCCTTTATTATTACATTTTATCCATGTTTAGTTCTAATATGTTTATTTTTTTATTTGCAAACTGTAAAATCAATCAGTTCTCTTAACAAAATAATGAGTTATTTCACATTCTATCAAGTATAACTAACTAACTTAATTATTAGTCTGGTCAAGTTAGGACATGACAAATTGGTTTGCTGTGTGCTTGATAAAAAGTGACTCGACCGCCAATTAGAGTCCATACGGTAGACTACCGAGAGCCTGCAATTAGCTCAGTCTGAGAAAAATATTCACACTTGTTTGTGGGTTAAATAAAAAATATTGTCAACACAATATATGTAGTTAGTAGAGCCAGACGTATCAAGCCAAATATAAATATGAAGGTTGCGGTTTTATATCCGGGAGGGACGGCAGAAATATAAGTATATTTGCTGGTATGAGCTTTATAAAATCGTATTCTTGATATTTTATATAAACATATATAGATAAGTCAAGTATCGCCTATAACCTATGCAGTACCTGTGGTAGATGATATATCAATAAATTCGTCAGTAATAAAACTATGAACTGTCTGTATTCATATAGATTCATCTTTATTCTCAACCTATTTTATGTCCTTAATAAAGTGTAACCATTGTTTTTTAATGAAAATAATGCAGACCTTAATAAACCTATGTCCATTGTCCTATATGGTATTCAGTATCGAATATGTGGTATAACATTTTGATAATTTAATAATAACAATAAATGTGGTCAAAGCTTTTGCTAGGTTCTACAAGAAGCGTCCTTTGTATTAAATAAAATTGTCATTACTGTAAATGAAATGATTCCTCATATTGGTAAAACTATCTAAACTCATAGTAGACTCCAGGAGCAGTTTAACAAATGCGTTTTATAGATTTTACATCATTATTTATAGATTTATTTGGCCATACCAGTTATCGAACTCGATTTCGCCGTGATTTTTGTCTGATACTTTGATATCTATTACCACAACAATGTATAGAATGTTTATTATGAAATATTAACAAAATATGGCCAACGTTTTACTCGCTCATATGGTTAGCGCCCTACGTTTGCAAGTTTCACTGAGGGAACACTTGTTCAAACAGACACTGAACTGTTCAAGTGATAGGTCTTTGAACCTCGTCCGTGTTTGTGGTTGGTTTTAAATAGTTTCTTCTTAAGGTGGCGATAAATTAACGATTTGCATTTCTCGCGTAAATGTAAACATTCGCGACAGATGTAAACACGAGTGTGTTAATACACCGGCGTAAATCTTAACCATATCATAAGTGACTACTGTTAGCGAGGTATTGATTAATAAAGAAAATGTTCGATGAACTTATCTACTTGCGACAGGCAATCGTTATAAGAAATATGCACATTAATCATAATGACATTGAATGAAGTCTAGGTAATAAGTCTGCATAAGGTTAATATTTTCTTTCAATATAGGTACTTAATTTCACAAGTTCCGTTAGAAAATTATTATATGTTATAGTGGTATGGAAAATAAGTATTACATGTTAATATTATAACTATTATGATTTGTTACAAAATATAGCAGAATATGAACCTTACATTTACATAAATATGTAGAGCTAATGTTTAATATATAGTTATTAATTTAAATTATATAAGGAATATGTAACGCTAATGAGAAAAGAATTTAATTACATATTCCTTCAATAATTACTATATATATTAAGAAGATTTCTGTGGATAATTAAATAACGGTATGTTATTTCTAATACAACTACTTTCAGAAACGTTATTAAAATAAGAAACTGTAACATGGTTTTAATAATTTCCGTATTTATATCATTAACTAGCGGACCCGGCAGACGCTGCCCCGCCATGAATATAAAAAAAACCTTGAAAAATTATAAACTAAAACCTTCCTCATGAATCACTGTATCCACTGGTGAAAACCGCATGAAAATCTGTTCAGTAGTTTTTGAGTTTATCGCGAACAGATAGATAGACAGACGCGGTGGGGGACTTTGTTTTATACTATGTAATGATTTGAATTTATGTAATTAATTTGAAATGCCAATATAATAAAAAAGATAATACGGTGTTCACTAATTTTTAACTTCTAGTAATAATTAACATTATGTTGTCCTAACGTATCTGCTGCCTTTTCACTGGCTAAGTGCGTGTTTCTTAAATATTAATCAAGGAATCCCGCTGTGTGATTATCGTCATTGGTTCCTGTGAAAGCACAAATTAATATTCTCTCCGTAACGTTAATTTGCCGCTGTGAAAGTATATAGACTTTTAACGTTAAATTAGTAAATGTGTAGTCGACTTTAAATTAACGTAAAGTGTTTAGTTTTGCATCAAGTTAGTAATAATATAGTAGATGTCTTAGAGGCAATGGTAATGTTGATGTTGTTGATAAATTTTAAAATTTTCTTTTTAATTTATTTTCTTGCGTGTTAATACTACGTTAGCATTTATAATTTTCACTGAGATATAACTTAATGAATAATTAATTGGATTTAGATAATTAATTATAGACTAATTTAGATCTTTTTAATACTTCAACAGGCGGTCATCAAAACATTCTTTGATAAAGTTGCGTAATATTTAACTTTTCACCGTGCTTTTTTTATTATTTTTTGTTCAGCACTTATTATCTTCTTGTAATTATTTCATTATCTATTAGTGAATATCTTTAATTAGCTTTAAGTTGATTATTGTAATTTGAATAAATATTCAGTCAAATAACTTCAAGCTGATTGTCGAAAACTCTACAAGTTATATAGATATTCTCTACTACTTATATTAGAAGTAGTAAATTATGCTTATTTGTTAATACAATGGTACTCGTTGATTTGAATTTGGTGACTCTCTAAAATTCTGTCGCCCTATTAATGTAGCAAATTTACAAAATATGATTTCTCTGATTCAAAACCAATCCACCGATCAACCAAACCATCCAAACCACATGACAGTTGCGCGGAATTGTACCTTGCTGACATAGGCGCTCGCATTTCGGCAACATACTTCGATATCCAGCGCGACGTCACGCGGCCTACCCGCACTCTTAATTCGTCCTCCTTTCTGATCTACATTTTATATCGTAATTTTTCTTTTAATTCTAAGAGTCATAGTATATAGTCTAAACCTTCCAAAATAGTCTATAAGATCCAAAATTTTTTTTATCTCCTCGGTCGTTAAAGATCGTTCAAACAAGCCAGCTTTTAAGTTTTTGTTTTATGTCATAGGAGGCAAACGAACAGGTTAAGTGATCACCACCGTTCATAGACACTAACAACACCAGGGGAGTCGCAAGTGCGTTGCCAGCCTGTATATGGGGGAAGGGGGAGGGAAGAGGGGAGAAAGGGAGGGGAGGTGGGTGCTCCGGCTAAAGTATATACACTAATAATCTATATACTATAATAATATATATATTACTAGCGAACCCGGCAGACGTTGTCCCACCCTGATTATAAAAAAAATCCTTGACAAATGATATACCGAAACCTTCCTCGCGAGTCACTGTATCCACTGGTGAAAACCACAAGAAGATCCGATCCGTAGTTTTTGAGTTTATCGCGAACAGACAGACAGACAGACGCGGTAGGGGACTTTGTTTTATACTATGTAATGATTATAAATACAGATTAGTGTATATTTTATCCATCAGTTTTATATTAAATCTGGGTTCTTAATAATTTGTCACAAAGACTTGTGTCATAAGGGGAATAGTATAAAAATCAAATATTGAATCGCAAAAGGCACTCGTGTGTTTGCACTAGTGTCGTGTGTCTGAGAAGCGGTTGTTTTAATTACTGCAGCAAATATTTACAGCGGTACATCCACGTGTTTGTAGTTATCTTGCGTTATCTGTCAAACCTCAGTCAATGCTAAGAGGCACGAGCTAAGGTGCAAACATTATTATAGTCATAATTTTATGATTGTTCCGTATTTCCCCTTCAAAAGATTTAAATGACAGCGTGTATTTAGATAGGGACACCTGCTGTACGTTTATTAAGGTTTTTTTTTATTTCATGAGATAAGGAGACTGTTATCTATAACCCACCTAAATAATATTCATTTTTAACTTACCTTAGTTTAGTCGTAGTTTTCTTTAATTTAAAACATTATAATTTAATTATTATAGGGATTGATTATATTATGTTAAACTGGCTGATTCCCGTCGGCTTTTTTTATATATATTATAGCGGGCAAATGAACAGACGGGTCACCTGATCGTAAGTGATCACCGCCGTCCATTGACACTAGCAACACCAGGAGAGTCGCAAGTGCGTTGCCAGCCTGTGTTTGGGGGGAAGGGAAGGAGGGAGGTAGGGGAAGGGGGATGGGAGGTGGTCCTCCGGCGCTCTCACTGACCGAACGAAATGCAACAATGTAAGCACTGTCACTTCACGTCGGTTTTCTATGAGAGGGTGGTAGTACCCCTGGCGAGCCGACCCATTCATGCTAAAACCAATAATAGCTTCAGCGTGGCTCTACCACCTAAAGCTTCATCTTCATCTTCTTCGGCTTAATCGGGCATTAAAAAATAACAAAGGGTCATTCGAATTTAAAAAAAGAAGTAATCTAGAACCATCTACGAAATATTTTGCATCGAATGGTAATAATCCTATGCCGATATGCTTAGTAGTTTTTATGTGATTGAGCTTCAAAGAACAGTATTTTAATTATATATGTGTGGAATACTAGTTTTCGCCCGCATCTTCGCTCGCGTTAATGTCGATTTTATATATCCCTCGGAAACAGTATTTTTTGTCTAGACTTAAGGTATCCTATATTCGTTTTTGTATCAGTGAAAACGTGCACACAAAATTTCGCGAAAATCGGTTATGTAGTTAAGCCGTGAAAGCATAACGAACAAAGAAATAAGTATATTATTACACATTTTAGTATAAATATCAACATAGGTAGGTTTGTAGGTAGTGGGAATTATTTAACGCTTGCCTGGCTAGCTACTATATATATTCTAGTTGAAAATCTGCGAAGCACTTATGGACGTGTTATTGGATTCGAAACTATGACTCAGTTTCAAGTCAAACTCATGCTTAGCATGTAACCACCTTAGGTCACATTGTCACTTAAGAGCGGCTGAGATTGTAGGTAGACGTTAAATCTATAAAAAATGATGATGGTACTTATATGAGATTGATAAACACTCACGCCGTTTGACCGATAATTATAATAGCTGGCTTTTTATGTTATCCGTTATATCGTCACTAGGTGGCGTTAAACTATATTTTATTAATACTTAAAGTTTTATATTGTAATTTAACCGCTACCTAAGTGGCTAGTTGTGGCTGGTAAAGTATAAAAATTAGAACTATCACTGTAAATCATAGGGGTGTGCCGTTTTATGCACATCACTCAAAAACAACTAGTTAGATTTCGATACATTTTTTAGTTACACTTCTTAGACACTTGGTCGTTATCTAAAAAATAAAATATCACGCTAGCATAATCTATATCTATACATATAATAAGAATGTAAATCGAACGTGTCTGTACTTTTTCGATTTTCGTGCAAAAAATTGTTGCAGGTGTCTAGGAATAACTAATAGAATACATTTCAATCATTTTTAGAAATGTCTTTCTGTCAGTCTGTTTGTATATCACAATAAAATCTTACCAATAAAATCATAAGCATATCCTCGAGAGTAACTTATTCTTTGTTTCATTAAAAGCGGTCCACTCTATGAAAAGTTATTGTAATTTGAATAACGGCACGAGGTAAATGCGAGAGAAAAGTAGTAATCTACGTGCATACTAATATTATAAAACTGGAGGATTTATTTGTTTGGTTGAACGCGCTAATCTCAGGAATTACTGGACCAGTTCAGTTTCAAAAAATCTTTCAGTGTTAGATAGCTTATTTATCGAGAATAAGCTAATAAGAGTGGAGCACCAATGAAGAATGTTTCAAAATCGTTTTTTTTTCCTTTCGAGAGCTTCCGCTGGATGTTAGCGTTAGCCCAAAGTAACTATTCCACGCGGATGAAGTCGCGGGCAGAAGTTAGTTTAGTATAAAGTTATAACGATTCTTAGTGCGATTGTTATAAGTAGTACGCGATTAGGAATGTACAACAATACACTCCTTCCCGTGCAGAAGTGGGGCTAGTAGTTCCTATGCCTTTTTCTTTTGCATATGATGTATGTTATTCAGATAATAAACTACTCAGACGAAGTAACGGCTAGAAACTACTTATACTAAAGAACATTAATAAAAACAAATAATATTTGATACAGTGAACAGCCGATATTAGCGAGTATAAATTCTTTTATTTTTAGTGTTTAAATGTCACATGATAAACGTATGGATGATAAAAGAATAAAAAAGAGACAGAAGTCAATATATATTTAAGTAGACAATGAAATTAAATGAGACTGGTCTGTTCAAATTCAGATCTTAGAACCGTGGTACATTTATAAAGTCAAAAATTAATATGAAAATAAATCAGGACCACAACCACAAAAATAGTTTTTCATTTACTTACTTACCCGTAGTAGGGAGCGTAAGGAGACGAGTTCAAAACACAATAAACTGTTTTTGTACTTGACAAGAGTTATCTGGGTTAAAACAGTATATAAAAAGTTAAAAAACGACACTAGATTTACTTGTCGACTACTGTGTTAAATAAAATAAAGTATACCGTAGCGAGCTGGCCGAATTTTTACACACATCAGTAACGCTTGCTAATGTATGATGAAATGTAAGCACGTTACGATTTATAGCTGATTACATTGGCATCATCCGTAAAGAGTTTTGATACCTCGCAATCGCTCGTAAATCGAAGGGACTTTGTTTGAAATGCAGTGAAATGGGCCATCGTTATAAATAACTGATGCATGTTGTATTATAAAGTGTAATGAACATCTTCTCTTCATCAAAGGGCTTTAGTTATAATTTGATTTGTACCACATGAAACATTTGTTTTGTCCTATTTTTTAATCATTTACAATAAGCTGGTTAGTCTTTTAGGTTATATTTATCTACTTATGTAATATGCTCCAGCTCTACAGATATATTTCTATAGTAAAGTAATTAAACGTTAAATAATAGTGGAAGAGTATCTACTGTTGACTGGTATATAGAATAAGTCACTAATTACGACATATATTTATTAGTTACTAGCATGGTATGGACATGTCATGAGGAGAGATGAAGACCATGTCTAGAAAAGCTTTGAGTATGATGTTCGATAGATGTAAGAGTAGAGGAAGACCGAAGAAGGTATGGATGGATTGTGTGAAAAATGATATGTGTGTGATAGGCGAGAGTGGAAAAGGAAAACATGTTGTGCCGACCCTTCTTAGGTGGGATAAGGGTAAGAAGATGATCATGATGATTTATTAGTTATTAGCCTTTACCCGCGACTTTTGATCTAATCTTCTTGGGATCTTGGGTTCAGTGCATTTTTCTGCTTGAAATGTCCTTGTGTCTTTTTCTGTATCCATAACAAATTTATGCAAATTTTCACGATGATAAGAGTATTTAAGGTGTGAAAGCATAACAAACAAACAAATATGTATTTATATTATTAGTAAGGAAGTAAATATGTCTTTTATTTTACAAGTGAAAATAATTATTATTTAAAAGTAAGTCTATAAGAATGTGTATAAAAGGTTTTTACCACGTTATAACTATTGATTCTTAGCTTCTAAGAGATTGACGGCACGGCAATCCCTTTACCAAGTCGAGCAAAAAAGGCGGCACGGCCGTACCATCCTTTTCTCGAAGCAATTCAGTCCATTTTCCACTGCCTATAACTTCGTTGTGGATAACACTAGAAGCCTGAATTTCCAGTAACCTTATAATATACTGTGAAGATATCGCATAACAGTTAAATAAATATCTTTATTATAATAAAATCAGAACATTGTGAAAGTTAAGAGAGGTCTTAAAATCACAAAGTCTTTAGTGAAGTTTGTATTGAATACTATACAGGAAGTTGAATTTATCGATGAATTAGTGCGCGGAATACTTCAGTTAAATGTTTATAAATTTCCCAGTGTAATCTGTTTCATGTGTTATTAGATTGCTAACGATGACTTATTGTTTACGAATAGATATACTCTTCCTCGGTTCGCTAAAGCTCAAGATCTGTTAGCTATAGGAATGGTGTTACAGTGAATCACTCACAAACCGCTTCTAGGGTGTTTAACTCTAAATATTTTATATAGGATCAAAGAAATGTTTATCTTTATTTATTTTTATATATATTTACTAGCTAAGTGTACTAATCTATCTATACGTATAAATAAGAATGTAGATCTAACATGTCTGTACTTTTTCGATTTTCGTGTGAAAAATTATTTCAGGTTTCTAGGAATAAGCAATAAAATACATTTCAATCATTTTTAGAAATGTCTGTCTGTCTGTCTGTCTGTCTATATGTCTGTTTCTATGAACACGCATCATTGCTAAAGTACTATAAAACCTTACCGAGAAAATCATAAAGCATATCTTCGAGTATAACTTAGTCTTTGTTTCATTAAAATCGGTCTAACAAAAGTTATTGCAATTTGAATGACGGCTCGGGTTAGGAATGGGAGAAAAGTAAATGAGTAAATGGACTTAATACATTCAGATGATTTTATTAACCACTATTTTTCTACATAGGGTTCGGCGCGGACGAAATCGCGTTCACAGCTAGTGAAGAATATGAGATCAAATGTTCCCTTTGTAGATCATGTAACTAAATTAAATGACCAATGAACATCAGTCTGTCAATTCTGTCAATATTTTTGAAAAATTCCCAAGGTATTCCGTTTCACTCACTTTTTATGTGAATATTTTTAACCCAAATATTCGGCATTTCGGTACGATTTTTTAAACATTTATTTCCATTAAAACCTTGTTCTGACAATTATACACGGAACGAAAAAATATTAGCAAAAGAGGTGTAGTAGCCTTTTTGAAGTGGACTTACATGTATTTGTCAATTGATTGTTATTTTTACACTTATTATATACTAGCTGTGCCCGCGACTCTGTCCGCGTGGAAACAAATGTAAACAACCAGTAACTAATAAAATCATCTGAATGTATTAAGTCCATTTTTTATCTACTTTTATCTGGTAATTAAGTCGCGTCATCATCAAAACTTTTAATAGAGTGGATCGATTTTAATGAAACACAGACTAAGTTATACTCGAGGATATGCTTTATGATTTTCTTGGTGAGGTTTTATTGTGAACTCAGTACTTTAGTAGTGATGCGTGTTCATACAAACAGACAGACAGAGAGACATTTCTAAATATTATTGAAATGTATTTTATTACTTATTCCAAGACACGTGCAACAATTTTTTTCACGAAAATCGAAAAGTACAGACAGGTTAGATTTACATTCTTATTATATGTATAGAAGAAGAAGATTGCATTATTGTAATTTTACTGGAAACATAACCTTATATATAGAGATTTTATGTTAAGAGATATAATGGCTGTTAGATTTTAAAATCAGACGGAGGGGGTGGTTGGTTTATCGATCGACACTTAAATCTTACACCCAATAAAAGTAAGCCTTGCACTGACTGTGGTTCGTAATTGGTCCTCTCGAGTACAGTCGCGGGCGAAGCGCACGGGCGATCACCATCAACAATGCATTTATGACTCTCATTGGCCTCGTTTAATGATGTGTGTCAAGTACATGTAGAGAACAATGAGTTTTTAATTGAATATTTACAACGTGGAAAATTGTAATACATAACGTTGAATATAACTCTCGAACCACCTTAGTTTTACAATTATTTTCTTTTTATCTATACTAATATTATAAAGAGGTAAAGTTTGTAAGTTTGTGATGTTGTAGGGGATAATCTCAGGAACTACTACGCCGATTTTGACAATTCTTTTACCAATAGAAAGCCACGTTATTTGTGAGTGTAATGGATTATATATTAATGCAAAAAATGAAAAGACTTTTTTGTAGTAGTCGGATTTGCAAAGTAAGTAGGAGAAAAAACTGTCGAACGAAAACTTTCCTTACGAACGCTGCCTTAACGATGAGAGATATATGATTGAGTTCTAGAGAAAAGTTGTAGAACTTGATAATGCCTACCGCATATGTCTAACTTTTGTCATCAGCGACATCATATGTCTAACTTTTATATTTAAGTAACAAAAAGTCATTAATAAATATACATAAATGTTTACCGCGCAACGAATTGGGCACGGGTCAGCTAATATATAATATAATATAATATATAAATATAATGATAAAGTTCTGTTTTCTGCGTATATCACTCAAAAATTACTGCATAGATTTTGATCATTTTTTTATTTTACTTCTTAGGCACTTGGTCGTTATTTATAAAATGATTATCACGATAGCTTCATTTAAAGTCGCTGAAGTTTTAAGAAGCTATGATTTCTGTAAATAGGTATAATACGTTCTACGATGTATATTTTCTTGTCGCGCAGAAGTGGGCCAGGCGGTGTGCCGTGTGGCTCTTACGTTTTAAGATAGTAAACGACGCAGACGAAGTCGCGGGTATCAGCCAGTATGCAATATATAAATTTCTCAAACGTAAAATTTATAAATAAAACTATACTTTAAACATGTTTCTCATTTTTTCAGTCTTAGACTGATTTCAAGATATTAAATAAGTTCTGTTCTGATTATAAGTTGCGGTCCAGACTTTAGTTTCCCGTAGAACAAGCGCCGCGGGACGCCAGCCATCCCCCGCACCCTACACCCGACATCACCTTTATTTATATTTATTTACCTTCCCTTCATTCACCGATGCCCGCCCTTTCGGCCCTTTTTGTCGACTGTAATACGGCCGACACAAATATTGTGAAAGGACTGCGGTTTGAGTAAATTTATTGTTACCGTGTGATGTGACTTTGGTCACTGGTGAATACTATTGTGGAAAAAAGTTATGTTGCAAAATTATGATCGGACGCAATTTATGCCTATGAGAGGTATATATTTCTTTTATTTACCACTGCGATTACTTTTTAAGGAATGCGGTGGTTTAATAAACGAATTCAGTTTTTGTAATCGGTATTAAAAAAAATAACACTAGGAATACTCATTTCTACTCAGCGAGGATTGATTTGAAAGAAATTGATTAAAGCATTGTGTGAAATTAGACAAATGATTCACAAAATATTTGTTTTTAAGATTCCACATATCATTAAATGTTCTTATCTACTAAAAATTAGTAAGTAATGTAATAGGCCTACAGCTAAACATTCATTTACAATAAAATCACATGAATACGTAGTATATCAGAGGAAAACAATACAATGATAAATCACAACAAATTGTTTAAGCTGAAGATCAAATCTTCACTTTGTCTAAACGCTGTGACGCGGCGACGTTCCGTGCATCAGTTATCTATCATGATAAATGGCGTATTTATTTATCCGACGAGCTTAAATAGCTATGGTAATATTGGCCCTACAACAACACAAAAGGTAACAAAACACAAAAGTTGAAAAAGGTAAACCGCGCTATTTACAAAGTGGCTAGCGAGGACCACACAGCCACAATCGAGCCGCGCGTGCGACTCGCCCGCTCCGCAGTAAAAAAATCGTTCCCAACATAGATCTTTTTTCGGTTATAGATCTCGGATTTTGCTGGTGTGATTTGTGACGTTCGGAAATGTTAATGGCGAGTCCTATTGATTTCCTTTTCGGATAGGGAATATTCGGTTAAACCTTTAAGAGTTTCCGTTAGCAGATTTCGATATCCCAGATTAGAAAACTTGTTATGGGAAGTGGTTTCGGTTTCGTGGATTATCGTAAAACGCAAATTGTTATACCGTTCACGCGCGGCTGGTGTTTACGCGATCTCCGGCGTTGCGCGGCGCACCGATGATGACGGACGATGAACAGAGACGCCCAGTCTTTGACACGACACCTGGCCTCTAACATGCTCAACTTATTTTTAGTCAATTCTCCTATGAAATCTATTGTTGTCTATTTTTTATACAGAACTTCTATACCATTATGTATATTGAAGATTTTTTTAAATTCCATTCATTCTTCACTAACATCGGTTTTCTTCAATTTGGTAATAGTAATTTCAAGTATAAGGAGGGGAGGGTCTTTAATTTGCTTATTTTTGATGGCATAAGGTATCTGAATGTGTAGGTCTAATATGTGAAGCGCGCGGTTTTATTCACCGGGTTAATGTCGCTCTAGTAGTAAACCACTAGGAGTTAGTTCTTGTATAGATTGTTAATTCCTTATTTCTAAGCTTGTTAACTGCTGTCCATAAACCAGAACAGAATAAAAAATACTCATATAAACGCTTACGTAAGCATAGGAGGTTGGGGGTTGTGGTAAGAGCATTGCTTACTTTTGCTATCCGGATTGAACGGTGAGGTCGAGAATTACATAAATTCTGCTTACTTAATACTTGAACAGCCCTTTACACGGTGCCTACTCTATTCCAAGATTATTTACAAGTAGGTATATCCATTTAATATAATAGGAGAGTTCGTATTTATAATCAATATTATAGTTAAAAGAAAGCTTAAAAGAATGAGCGATGACATTAGTACTTTTCGAACGATTATCACACACTTGTAGAAGCTGTTAGGTACACATTATTAGGTGCGTTTACATACGAACACATGTGCTACTTTAGGGCAAGTCTAATTGAAAGCAGGCGCGGTGGCGGCAGCGGGCGGCGGTGCGGTCCGCCTAACCTAATTTACATTAATGCAAACGAGGAGCATTGTTCAGGTGTGAAACGCCAGTGTCAACACGAGGTTTCTACTCAAATAGTTTATTAGCTCCACCCAGCTATGTTCTGTCCGACACATTTTTGTAACACTGGCAGGTCCTCAAAAGGAACGCATACTAACGCTTAAATTTTGTGGTAAAAGATAAACATACGGACATATTCTGTTACTTATTTCCTCAAATATTCATTTACTATCTTGATATAATAACTCTGCGAGTAAATAGCTCGCTTGTATCTCGATTGCTATAAAATTAATTTATTGTTCATGTTATCTATAATCACAGTAGAAATGCCAAAAATAAAACGATATTTTTGCATAGTTCCTATCCATTTTATTTATTTTATATGACGCAGTCTCGAATTACTGAAACGGTGACAATTCCGCAAGCTGCGTAAACTGTTTTATGACCCATTTACATCTGTTTTATAGGACAGCTTAAGCGGCGATTTAACGCCTGTAAATGCTTTTGATTGCTTTTGTGTTACGAATTGTATCGGTCAGGGGTGTATGGAGTTCATTGACTGAGTGTACTCAGTCCTGTGGTCGACTGTAACACAAGATGTCCAGAGCGGTCGCCAGATTTGAGTGACAACGTCGTGTCTGGCGCCGTGTGCAATACGTAAGAGACCGCGATGTGGTTATTGATAGACTGTCGATCGTCTTGTTTCATCTTGATACATATCCTATCATTTGTAACGGTATCCATTTGTCAAATCATATAAGTTTATTACTTATGTAATATCATGTATGTATGTAGTTAGTAGTTGTTACAAACTGTTGTTTGTTGTTATAAATAATTCTGCTGTTTGCTGTTACTGTTTGGTGTCTCATTACATTTCGTATCGTAACTTTGAGTGTGACCGAGGCGATGTACTCTTCCTTTCACACTTATTGGTTGTGCTTGTTCTCAAATTACGATAACTCTGGCCGAGGATTATTATCGTAATCTTAACTAGTCCTCATATTATAAAAGCGGATGTGAGTTCGTGTACTTGTTACGTTTTCACGCCTTGCTACATAACTGATCATGAAGAAATTCCGGATACCCCATATTAAAGTACAGAAACGAATATAGGATAACTTACATCTCAAAAAAAAAAACTATTTAAATCTAAGGTAACCCCAGCAAAATCGCGGACTGAATAATGAGTAATGATGTCTTTAAGCTATGTATTAATTAAAAACAATGTGCTTTATTATAGATAGATATAATAATAACTAATTCAAGTGATGTAACATCCATCAAATACTTTTAAAACATTGTCCTTTTAACGCGGACCGTGTAAATTTAATCTGATGGCGACGCGTACGTATAGCTTGCATAAAATACGTCATTTAAGAGACAATGGTCGATTATAAATTACTGTGACAATCTGCCACATCGGATATTAATCTCGCCGTGTCGTGTGTCATGTATATCGTGGCGATCCGTCCGTAATAACATATAAAAAATTACCGATTGAGACCTCGGCGAAGGTAAAGTGCATTTTTGTGTAAGCTGGAGTCAATTCGCGAGAATGTGCGAAATTGTTAACGCTGGTTATTTTAACAATTTGCATTTGTTACAGGTACGTAGTAGTTTCAGGTTATTATTCAAGCTTTGTCACGTAATAGGCCATAAGCTCTTCCAATTTAACAAGTGTTTATAGTTTCTCATCTGTAAATTAATTAATCAATCTTTGAGAAGTTTTTATGAAAATGAAATTAAAATAATACGTATATTTAGTGTCTACAATAATATTACGTCACCTGAGCGACACCAAAAGTGGTTTTGTTGATAGTAAAACTTGTTTGAACTTGAGCAAAATTATAGCTAATACGCCTAGGTGACTAGGTAATAGACTAGGTGGTGTCTATAGGTTTGTTCTCGTGAATATGGTTTTGCTGTTTAGAATTACGCATTGTAACTAAGTCGTGTTGTTTTTTATTGTTACTACTTACCGCTATAACCTTTTGCAGATGTTAAGTTACCTTTGGTCATTTTGTTATTTACTGCTTAACCACTGTGTAAAATTGAAATTATATATAGTTAACATAATATACAATAAAGTTCTCTATCTAGTAAACCCTAACTGCTTGTAAAGTCGTAAAAAAGTGTGTGTACTTATGTACAAGCGTTAGAAGCTATACTTTATTGGCGTAACAAGATAAAAATCTTTTCAAAAATTTTATCTTTCGCCTTATTCTACGTTTGTAGAAACAAACGACACTAACAATAGAAAAAGGTATTTAATACATTGAAAGTTTTAATACAAAGAAATACAAACAACAAATACAAAGAAACAAAATGTTGACTATAGCTAACTTCAGGGTGTCGGTTTTTCGTGACTGTGTGCGCGCGCGTCGTAAAAATTTACTCTCATCATTTTTCCCTAACGCGCCAAAAGAAGTATAACTTCAAAAATCTATACAGTCAGTACAGAACACGAACGAAACAACAGACGCTTCAATTTTACTTATTTACAATTATTTACAATTTTATATATGTTATACATATATATATATGGATTAAGAACATAAATTCTTGGTATTTTTTTATTGCGATATATATTAGTGAAAATTGGGAATAAAAGATTTTGTTCGTAAAACCATTCTACAGATAGTTTTTAAATCATTTATTGATTATATTCTAATCTGAAATTTAATATTATTTATTAATAAAGAAGCTTATTTAAAACAAAATGATACTTTGTAAAATTATCTGTGGTTAATTAAATTTTACTCTCTATTCAATATGCTTAAATGTATAATGGTATTCATTTTAGGCGCCGCGTGGTCATGATTCAATTGTTTACTTTATTACTACGAATACTTCAAATTTATCCATATGGCCCGTTTACTTTGTTAGTTTGAATCTGTCATCAAAATGTGAAAAATGTTACGAGGAAACAAATTTTGCGTGCATTAATAATAACGCTAGCAAAATATTATGTTCTTTGCATGTTGTTTTATTACAGACTAGATGTGCCCGCGACTTCGTCCGCGTGAAATCTAATGTAAAAGAACATTGACTAATAAAATCATCTGAATGTATTAAGTTCATTTACTTATTCACTTTACTTTCGTACTTAAGTCGCGTCGTCATTAAAATTACCATAACTTTTAATAGAGAGAACTGATTTTAATGAAATTAGGATAAAATGTTACTTGATGATATGCTTCAGATTTCCCTGGTTTTATCGCGAACGCAGTACTTTAGCAGTGATGCTTGTTCATATAAACAAATAGACATTTCTTAAAAATGATTGAAATGTATTTTATTACTTATTCCAAGAGACCTTTTTAGTAGGTGGTAGAGCCACGCTGAAGCTATTACTGGTTTCAGCAAGAATGGGTCGGCTCGCCCGGGGTAGTACCACCCTCTCATAGAAAACCGACGTGAAGTAACAGTGCTTGCATTATTGCGTTTCGTTCGGTCAGTGAGAGCGCCTGAAGCCCAACTCCCTTCCCCTCACCTCTCCTCTCCCCTCCCTCCCTTCCCCCAAACACAGGCTGGCAACGAACTTTCTACTCCCCTGGTGTTGTTAGTGTCTATGGACGGTGGTGATCACTTAACATCAGGTGACCCACATGTTTGTTTGCCTGGTATGATAAAAAAAAGACCTGCACAATTTTTTCACAATCATCTAAAAAGTACAGACACGTTATATTTACACTCTTATAATATGTATAGGTGTAAAATTGCATGTCCAAATCAGTGAAACAAATGTAAGTTATTAGTAAACCTTATCAGATACAATATTTTTACATTACAAATAAATAACAATAGTGTTTTACTATTATTTCATAAGGTAATGTAACCTAGAATTTTAAATAATACAAAAAAAGTCTATTTAGTTTTATTTTTCGCTTTTTAATTATAACTTTTAATGGTATCTATGTATTAATAAAAATTTAATAAATACATGTTCGTGATAATTATAGTTTAGAATGGTTATTAATGAATAGTGTGGTTACATTACAAATCTAATGTGGGCTAAATTATAAATTATGCCGGTTCGTTTATACTCCTCGCATGCCTTTAAACAAAGGATGACACAATAATAATTTGTTCACATTGTTTCGTTAATTTCCGTTCTATTTCACCTGTTACCAGTGTTAGTATAAGTCCCCATTTAAACGTTAGTCAACGTTTCCATTTTTTTTATGTTAAATTTTAGTAGTAAAATTATATTTCTTGCCGGTACGTTTTAATGATTTTACCGAATAAATTTTACGGGCTCCCGATAGCAGTTTCAATTTAAAATCCAATGAGTACATTGATTAAAAATGATCGTTTCAATTAATTTTCTCAATAAAATAGTATCGAGTCTGCTGTATACGTTTTCGTTTGTTGTTGAAATAGCCCCAGAGCCATGTAATTGGTTTTCTTTATGGGTTGCCGTTTATATGGAAATGATTGACGTGGTCAATATGTATGCGGGTGTAAATATGTTGGTATATATTACATAGTTCGCATTTACAAGAGATTCGTGTAAACTGGAGTTATGAGTGACCAAATGAATTGCATTTCGGGAATGTTGTAGGAAAACTGAAGACCGTTTCCAAACAAATTCTATTTTACAAAACGTTAACGTTCTGAATTATATTTAACTAACAACCGCGTTCGATTCGCTTCGTATCGATTTCAATACAAAAATTAACTTTCGAACTGGCTACGCTATTGGCCTAGTAGGGCCCTTTACAGATTCACCGGACTACATAACAATTAACCCATGTGACTCGGGAACAACATAAGACTTCATCATTGTTATATATTCAAAATCGGATCAGTAATTCCAGAGATTACCTCCAATAACAAACAAATTTTACTTCTTTACAATAATGCTATTTTAATAAGACTTTTTACCACAGATTATCGTTTCTCCAAAGTTTCGGAGATTACAATCTTCATTAAATCGTCTTATACACCATTTGCTCCGGTAGAATTTAAATTATAAACATTTTGTTTTGTGTGTATTATTTACTTGAATGATTTTATTAAACCATTAATTATTTTAAATAATTTGGTATACGAATATATATTCCCTATAGGACTCTCAATTCATTTTACAATTAAGATGATGAAGTCTATTGAGTATTCTTGGTAATTTTCAACCTTGGGTAGGTTACATTTTTGTGCACGGTTTTGAAGTTATACTTCTTTTGGCGCGTTAGGGAAAAATGATGAGAGTAAATTTATATAATGCGCGCGCACACCGTCACGGACCCTGAAGTTAGCTATAGTCAACATTTTGTTTCTTTGTATTTGTTGTTTGTATTAAAACTTTCATTGTATTAAATTCCTTTTTTCTATTGTTAGTGTCGTTTTTTCTACAAATGTAGAATAAGGCAAAAGATAAAATTTTTGAAAAGATATTTATCTTGTCACGCCAAAGAAGTATAATTTCTAACGCGTGTACACACACACTTTTTTTAAATTCTGCGTTTTTTCTGATATAAATAAAATTATAATATCTAAACCGATAATGATTTTCGCTGGCAAGTAGCGGAGTTTTCAGAGTTCATACTACTTACTACTCCTTCATAGAGGTTAAGTAAGTGGTAATGATCAAATATAACAGATACAATTTAAAATCAGCAAAATGATAACAGCAGTTATGTAATAAAGTGGAAATTACAATTTAAAAAAAAGTGTGTGTGTATTTATGTACACGCGTTAGGAGTTATACTTCTTTGGCGTAACAAGATAAAAATCTTTTCAAAAATGTTATCTTTCGCCTTATTCTACGTTTGTAGGAAAAACGACACTAACAATAGAAAAAAGGCATTTAATACATTGAAAGTTTTAATACAAAGAAATACAAACAACAAATAGAAAGAAACAAAATGTTGACTATAGCTAACTTCAGGATTCATGACGGTGTGCGCGCGCATCGTAAAAAATTACTCTCATCATTTTTCCCTAACGCGCCAAAAGAAGTATAACTTCAAAAAGTGTCATTTTAATTTCTGTATACTTCATAGTTTTTAGCATTTGACCATAACCTCACTTCAGTTTCAATGACGCTGTTGTCTGAGATGATAAAAACGCTTAATCGAGAAAGGGATACTGACTCACAAGTACGTCTGCTGAAACATAAGGTTTTACGTTACCGAAAGATTCGAGTGTATCGCAAGGGCGATCGACGTGGTGTCCGAACAGGCTAAAGGGCTGTCCGAACACTGACCACATTTCATGTACCAGCTAGTTTATAATAACAGGCATGGTTGTTGTATATCGACAGGACGTATTTTCTTTCCGCCGGAACGTCGGATTATTTTTGTAAACGGAGCTGACTTTATTTGGTCTAGTGACGATTGTCCTCGGTGGAACAATGCTTCTGGTCGTTTGCGATTAATAAACTAATGGATATAATTGTTATTGCGTAGCGGCCAGTGTGTTCGCGACATTATTTTGACTATGAGCGTTCGACTTCGTGACTCGGATAAGGCTAATTCCATTATTGTTTAATTGTTATTTAACACTGAATGAAAGTTTTGGTTCCGTCTTTGGGTTTTGTATAACTATTAATATTATTGCAACATATTAAAATTATAATACTCATGTTTCACATGACATTGCTACCATTAGGAAATAATTCTACGCATTTTATGGTATAGATTTTACTTATCGGAACGACATTTTAGATTTGAATAAAAACACTATATATTTCCCATTTTTATTATTATTATTTCTAGTTGTGTATATTGATGAGTTTCATAAACTTCAATGCTGCTCATTATGATATTTGACACATCTATTTTTTAATACTGTAAGTTTTAATTTATCGACTTCACTAATTATAGTGAATTCACCACTAGGTGGCGCCAGTCGATATTATAATTTTATTAAGTTTTATAATGTTGTTGGACACACACACAATCGAGGGTGGTTTTTGTATTGTATTAAAATTCACAGTGCCTTAATATTAGTTTTGTGTATACTGTTAAATTAATTTAATACGATCCGGCATACAGTTTAAGATAAACCGACGAGTGTACCCGTTAATTTTGTAGCCCGAAGTGAAATAAATGTAAAGTTATTGAACATTGTTTTAAAACATTGACCGGTGCGCCGGCCATAACTATTAAAATGAGCGATGCGTTGACCTGAAATACGGACTGTCTCTCAGTAAACCTCCGGCTGCACTGTACTTCGTGTAATTACTTGACAATAACTATAATAAATATTCTATGAATAAATTTCATAATGTAAAGATTGTTATGAACGTATTGGTTTCACATGTAGTCCGGTGAAGCTGTTAAGACCTTGCTTGGTCAATAGCGTAGTCAGTTCGAAAAAAAAAAAAAAAAAAAGTATTGGTTTCACAAAATAAACAGTGGAAGCTTACGCAATTTTAATTACAGTCCTTTACTAATTGCTTCATCCGTGAACCTGTAAATATGGAAATCTATATTATATACTAATCAATTACTGTATGTAAGTAAAAGCCCATTAATTAAAAAAATATGCACCTAACTGGATAATTCTTTTTTTTCTTTTTTTTTGTAATTGAAGAAGAGAACATGTTGTGTTAAAAATCTCTATATAGAATGCGTGTGACTAAAAAATAATACTGTAGCGAGTCCTTCAAAAATATAGACACAATTAACAGATTGTTTTTTATTTAATTTCATGATTTTATCCTAAAGGTAAGGTTTCATTTCAATTTCTTCGTTAGTACTTTCTATTAGTTAGTATATAATTTATTTTAACGTACCAAATTTCAAATGAAAATTTCAATTCAAATGAAAATTTTTATGAGTACATGTACTAATTCGTGATTTATATGGTCATAACCGTACCATATAAAAACCATATAAAAAAAATACTGCGTGCATAAAATAATTAATTGTGACATTAATGTAGTAACATAAAAATATGAATTTGTATTTTTCTGTAATTTGTAGGTGGTAGAGCCACGCTGAAGCTACTATTGGTTTCAGCATGGAAGGGTCGACTCGAGCCCGGGGTAGTACCACCCTCTCATAGAAAACCGACGTGAAGTAACAGTGCTTGCATTGTTGCGTTTCGTTCGGTCAGTGTGAGCGCCGGAGGACCAGCTCCCCTCCCCTCTCTTCTCCCGTTCACACAAACACAGGCTGGCAACGCACTTTCGACTCCCGTGGTGTTGTTAGTGTCTATGGACGGTGGTGATCACTTAACATCAGGTGACCCACCTGTTCGTTTGCGTGTTATAACATTTAAAAAAATTTGGTGTTTAAATATCGTACTTATTTCATTTCTTGTAACACAGTTTAATTATATTTACACGGAATACTGACTTTTATATAACCTTTTGCTACGAAAATAAGTAGAATCTATACTATTATTATAAAGAAGTAAAGTTTGTGAGGTTGTAGGGGGTAATATCTGGATATACTGGTTCGATTGGAAAAATTCTTTCAGTTTAGTTTTAGATAGCTCATTTATCGAGGAAGGCTATTATAGGCTATTATATATCATCAAGCTAAGACCAATAGGAACGGAGCACCAATGAAGAATATTTCAAAATCGGGGTTTTTTTTCCTTTTTACAGCTTCCCCTGTATGTTAGCATAAGGCCAAAGTAACTACTCCGCGCGGACGAAGTCGTGGGCAGAAGCTAGTTATAAATAAAGATAAGCAACTAAGCCGATTGCAATATAATTTTTATCATTTCTCTCTTTTTTAATTCTTAGATGACATATTTCAATACTATCCTTTGCCCGCGGTTTTGCTCCTATTATTGTACATTCAACTTATGCCTTGGAAAGTGCATATTTTTCCTGGCTGAAAGGTGTTCTGTGCAACATGTATGTAAAATTGCATGATGAACCATTAGCAGATTAGCCAGTAACGGTGCGAAGTTTAATAAACAAACTGACTTTTGCGTTTATAAATTACAACGTTATCCCGCCCTAATAATAAAAAAAAACCTTAACCAATTATATACTTAAACCTTTCTCATGAATCACTTTATCTACCGGCGAAAACCGCATAATAATCCGCTCAGTAGTTATTCAGTTCATCGCAAACAGACAGACAGATGACTTGTATAATATGTAGTCATAATATTAATTACGATTATACAGTCTATGCCACTCTTATTATTAATGTAACGATACGTCATATGCTAAAATCCAGCGAACTGTTTAGGTTACAAAATGTACATTTAAAATACACACACACAAAAATCATTACCGATTTCCACGCTGTATTAATATACTTAAAATATGTATTATCTTATAGAATTTTAATTAAATCAAATAAATTGAAAAAACAACTCCTTATTCAAGATAAATTACCAAGTAAATTAATTAAAAGCACTGTATAATCATATACGTCGAAAACTTACGGTTTTTTCATCGGAATGTATTGGTCTTGTCTAAATACATATTAGCGAAAACTCTTTTGCGATGAGTTGATACGATTATTTTATTTCCAAGCGTTCATTCCTCGTGACGTAAAGCCTGGATTCGCTTAAAGGGTATAACCGAATTAAATTCGAAATCGCAGAATTATCTCGGTCGGTTTGTAAACGTTGCCTTGGTAATAAATTATCGTGTCGGAACACAAAAGATGCCAATGTGAAGTCGACACGGCGACGTCTGATAACGATCACACAAGGGGAACCCGGGCCGAAAGCGCAACTCTGAGGCAACGGGTGCAACACTTGTAGGCGTTTACACTGATTTAACCTTTTCTATTCTGCTAATGAAAATAGACTACTTTACTAGGCTATATTTTTGAAAATTGTATAGATTAAACAGCCTCCAGTGTAATCCGATTCTTCTATGTTCAAACTACTATAAAAAGTGTTTGGAAATTTAGTATACCTAAAATATATTTTTTTTTAGTTTTGTTTTAGGCAACGAATTTTCGAGTAAATTATTACTAGCATTGTCAAGTAGGTAATGTTATTACAAGTTGTTTGTTACGATCATTTCAATGTTCCAACAAAATGGTGGCCCTCTTGTGAGAACTTTCCGGTGAGTTTTTGTGGCAAATCAGAATCGATGCTCCATGGTATCACTTCACTTGTGCACAATAAAATACCACCAATATTACAAAATATAGTCATATAACATAAGATTATGAGTAAAATATAAAATCCACTACAGGAGATTGCAAGATCTCATATTTCTTATCTTTTTGTTATATCATAGGTGGCAAACTAACAGGTGGGTCACCTGATGTTAAGTGATCACCACCGTCCATAGACACTTGAAACACCAGAAGAGTCGCAAGTGCGTTGCCACCCTGTGTTTGTGGGAGGGGGAGTGGGGAACGGGGGAGGGGGAGGGGAGGTGGGTTATCCGGCGCTTTCACTGACCGAACGAAAAGAAAACAATGCAAGCACTGTTACTTCACGTCGGTGTTTCTGTGGGTCGGGTGGTAGTACCCCGAGCGAGCCAACCCATTCATGCTGAAACCAGTAATAGCTTCGGCGTGGCTCTACCACCTACAAAATCACTAATGTATTAATGACTTATTCACGAAGGTGTTTCTACAATTATAGTGTTAATCCTTATTCAATTAAATATATTAGTTATATTGGGTGTTTAATTTAGATCAAAATTAAACTAAAAACATACGAAGCTTTGTGACTTTGATGAAATGTAAATGTCAAAGTGCCAAAAATGGATCGGATAGTACATGCAAGTGCTTAGACACGTGATACCGTATTAATAAGTACATTGCACCCGTGCAGCCGTGCGATGCCGAGGTTTATCGCTAGTATCTATATATGTCCTTCATTATTAAAAATCTCAAAATATATCTGGTTAGAATGATATCAGAAGACATTGAATTTACGAACAACTTATATCCTTAGTATAATATGAAAAAGGTTGTGAACGAGTGATTGTAAAAAAATGCGAAACACCGGTCGCTGCACGGTCTAGTCGGCAATATGGAGCTCCAGAGGACATAGTCTTGTCTCCGGCATTCGTCGTTTTGCATCCAATTAATTTTAAATAACAGCTACCTTTATACTCGCTTGTTTAAACCTGACAACCTGTATTTTTACTTTCTAGCCACCACTCATTCGTCCAGTTGTTCTTAGTCCCTTTGTTCACTTTATAGATATCATTTTAAAATATAGGTAGTATGGCCAATTGCATTTTTATATATTAACATATAGAATGTTTATCTGTGATAAATATGGTAGACATTTCAATTAATTTTCACCTAAATATTATAAAAAGTCATTAATATTCATATATTCAGTTCATTACGACTCTAAATAGTAATAACTTGCTGTATACTTTCAAATTAGCATGTCTTAAAAGTGAATTGATTTCTTAGAGGTCGTTCATTGTGTTCTCTAAGGGGGACATTTGTCTACTATTATATCGGGCCGGTTTTTTCATGTACCTGCCTACATGGCGCTTAGCTATTCATATTCAAATTGGTGTTTCATGTTGGGTAATTTTTAACATTTATTTACAATTGTGTAATCCGATAAACGGGATGATGGATTGAATGAATCTATATAAATTATGATTTACATTTCCACAGCTCTAATCCTTACTAATATTATAAATGTGAAAGTAAGTTTGTCTATTTGTTTGTTACCCTCTCACGCCGTAACAATTCAACCGATCATCATAAAATTTTGCATTTCACAAAAATGTATCTATTATTCTTGAGATAGATAAAATAGAAGCCAAGCCGCGATCCAAAGCTAATATTATATATTGTCCGCGATCCAAAGCTAATATTATATATTGTCCTCTATCCCGTTACAAAGTCTTTTTTATGTTATAGGAGGCAAAAGAACAGGTGGGTCATCTGATGTTAAGTGATCACCACCGTCCATAGACACTTACTTGCAACACCAGAGGAGTCGCAAGTGCGTTGCCAGCCTGTGTTTGGGGGGAGGGGGAGGGAGGAGGGGGAGTGGGGACGGGAAAAGGGGAAGGGGAGTGGGCCTCCGGCGCTCTCACTGACCGAACGAAACGCAACAATGCAAGCACTGTTACTTCACGTCGGTTTTCTGTGACAGGGTGGTAGTACCCCGAGCGAGCCGACCCATTCATGCTGAAACCAGTAATAGCTTCAGAGTGGCTCTACCACCTACCTAAAGTTTCATTGGTGTTCTATATTTAAAATGATTCGTTGCAAACATGGATTCTATAAATGATAATTGTAATTGTATCGTTATTTTGCATATATTTTTCATATTGTTCTCTTTTGTGTTGATACAAGAAAATTTATGGTGTTTTATCTGAGATCGACAATACCAAAACCGCATAACTGATCACCATGACAACTGTCACATAATTTTTTTATGGAAAAGGTTTTATATTGTTCATTTTACAATAACTGGTTATTACGCATCGCTGCAACCACTCTTTACTGTTCAACCGATTCTCATGAAAATTGGTATGTCTAGATATTTAATCACGAAGAATATATAAACAATAACAATTATGCTGTAGCTCATCTATTTATTACAACAAATAATGTATACTACATACACATGTAGTATATAAGTATAAAAAGAAATCTATATAATGTGAAAATTATTTAAATAAATAATGAAAAGTTATTGTATTTTTTGGTGGATTACGAAATATTTTTGTGTGACTATCTTAAAGGACAAAACGTTTTAGCTGTCTCAATGATGTTATAACTAAAAAGCTGTGGATACGTCATAAGCGCTTCGTCAGCGCCTTGTTAAAACTTGGCTAGCTAGCTTACTTTTGAGGGCTGCCCATCAATCCGCCCGTATCTAAGCAACTTATAACTATTTCTTTTTCACCACCGATATTCAGAATATCCCATCTTACTTCCACATTTTATCTAAGACAGTGTGGCGTTACAATATTACTTTATATATGTGTGCGTTATCGTGCCATTTGTTTTGTGAAAATATCATGTAAGTAGGTAACGTATCTACAGATGTTTGGTTATAATATCACTGAGCTCTATATAATTTAAGTACAAGCGAAGATTATGAATCGAATTCTATAGAAGATCATAGTGCCCGCTACGCAACGTGCTCTCCAGCCTGTGTAGACCAGACACTTTATTCATTAGTGCTGTGTTCCTCCCACCGATGCCGGTTATTTTCGTTTATTTATGGCCGACGAGTTGAGGTGAGACCCCAATTTTGCATGCGCCTTTGGGCTGATAATTATACACCTGAAAATGGACGCCATTTTATATTCAATAGGAACACCGTGGGTATAATTTTTCTGCGTGATTTTTTTCTTTATTTTTATAAATGTAGCAATTATTGTGATTTTTTATAATATTACGGAATCACTTATTTTGTATTTATTATACGTATTCAATAATTCATATGACTAGGTTTTCCATTATTATACGCATAGTAAAAGTTGTTCTATGGATTCTGTTAGGCGTTATATTTCAGGATCGACCGGTAAATAATTTAACTACGTCAGAATGCTTATAGGTACTGTAGAACGTCTTTAAACCGGACCTCGATAAGTCGAAAACCTCCAGAAGTTAAATAGTTTTGTCCCCTTCCCGTCAATTCCTAAAATCTCCAATCCTAGAAATTTCAACCTTCAATAATTCAAAATAATTGGTGAGTCCCTACAAGCTATTTCGGTATATATTTTCTCTCTATAAGTTGTAAAAATAAATTGGCCCTCTGAATCTCTGTATTTTGAAAATACAGCCAACTAACCCAATCATTTGAAACTAATTATTTACCGCTATAGCTCAAAGAAAAATAATTTACCTACTCTAATAATTTGCCAAAAATATAAAGTAAAAATTACTAAGGATTCATCTTAGCCTCTACAAGTAGAATAAAATTTGCAAATTTTAAATCGCTCATAAATCGAAAACTTTATAACTGGGGTTTTTGGGCATCTCCCTTGAAGTTCAACTTACAGAGGTTCAAATGTATTATAGTGTGAAGGACGGAGACCGCCGACTTATCATCCATTTGCGTTATTCACTGAACCTGCATTGTATTTATTATATGATATCCCTGTACACGGCTTCGCACCCGTTTGTTATTATATATAGCTATTTTTATTTGTTATAAAACAAGTTGTCACGAAAAGGATTGCGCCAACATAGTGTCTCTGTTTAAATAGCTACGCGTTACAAATTTCATACGCATCAATTGAACGGTTGCAGTACCATCTAGTGGCGAGTTATAGTGAAATGATTAGCATAAAAACCTTCTCCATAAAAAAACAGGTTTGCCAACTGTAATCATAATGATTGGTAAAATGTTGTTCTAGTTTATCGATCTCAGATATAACTATATACCAACAACCATTTTATTCATAAAATACCTATATAATGTCTGCGGAAAGTAATTTTAAAATATCTTTATATGGAACAGCAGTTTGTTCATAGTACTAGTAATGTCTATTTTTATTATCTACCCGCGATTTTGTCTGCGTTCTTTATTATCTCAATAATATATATTATGTAAAGGGGATAAAATATATAAAAAATTAAAGCCTAAATATACTTTGCGTACCATTATTTATTTGTAAACAAGGTTGTCCGTTTATTTCTCTTCTCCTGTGAATGCGCTTCCACACCGCTTGCTTCATTTCCACACATCGCTGAACGTGTAGTAATTATGTACTATCAAATTAGGTATGATCTAACTCTATCTAGTAGCTTTTAAGTGATGCGTGCACAACGACACACCGCTATCATTTTTCTTATGTTGATTAACATAAATAAGGTTTCTGCTATTTTTCTTTATATTCTCAAATGTTAATTTATGTGCCCAGAATATAAGTCTAAAGGTAGAAATAATAAAATGTATGAACATTGCATTATACCGAAAGTATTTCTACAGAGAATTGTTGACACCTGCGAATTCATTACTGTAAAAGTATGTCAACACAGCGTACCTACTTAATTTATTATAATATATTAATGTAAGATGAATTTAATATATAATTCGGCATGTGTGTGGTAAACACTAAAGGTAGCTATTAAAATAAACAATGCAATAAAGTTACGTCACTGTTAGCCACAAAGACAATGGTAAATAATTTCAAATAAATCCATAAATCTAAACAGACGGCATATGTCAAATAACCTTTATTGAATACGTTTATATATTAAAGAATCTGAGACATGAAAGGTCGAGGGATGTGGTGGCAAAAAGCTCTCTCGTGTCCGCGATGTGAAGATAACATTAAACTGAGCATTTGTTATCCTTATCTGGTGGCGGAGCGTGGCTAATGTGCTGGAGGCTGATACACCGATCGATTTATGTCGCCCTGGCACCCAAGACAAATTGATAATTAATTTACGAACGATGCCTTTGATCGAGCCGAATTATTTTTGCGAGGTCGACGAGTCCTCTCGCGACAAATGATTGCTCGCTTTTTAAATAGTTCAGTAGCTAATTAACGCATTGAGGGTATTTGTTTTTAACTTGATATAAGTAAAATAAATCGATTGCTAAAACTTTATAACTCATTTAAAATATTATAATGTTCAGCCAGACAAACATTTGAAATAAAAAGATAGGAATTCCGTTTTACTTAAAATGACTTAAGCAACCATATTCTACTTCAATAATCTAGCTTTAATAAAGCTGATGCTTTAAAAGTATTTGAAACTCACTTAAAATTAATACGGATTTTAGATATGACGAATATCTATATAAAATTATTTATTGTCATAAAAAGTAGATATTTTATTTTTGTGTCTTGTTTGAATTAACAATATAGAAAGAATTAATCTGCGTAGTCGTGCTCGTTGAATCGCCGGGAGGACCTCACGACCGTAATGGCGTCTGACTGATACTTGGTTGTGACTGCGCATTGTTCCAAGATAAGCAGCATAAATAATCGGGTCTTGCGTCTGATGGACTGCCCAATGGAATGTTTGTGTTACGAGAATTGCTTTGTGGCTTCACAAAAGTCAGTTGTTGTTTTATAATTTGTCCCATTTGTCTACGAATTTATTTTTGTTTTTACAAGAAAAAAGTAAATCTAGTGGCTATAAATTTAAAAAAAGAATTAGGCATCCACTCGTAACCACGCACAAAACTATGGATTCACCATGTGACGCGTTGTTCATTAGTATTTATTGTTAAAAGAAACGTTAAAGCATATTGCCTTTTCAAAATAATGTGACTTACTATGTGTTCTAAAAAATCATTAATTGCCGATTACATTCGATACGTCTATTACTTAATCTTGCCAACTAGCACGCTATCTATGCTCGTAGGGATTTTTTACAATACTAACACAAAATAGTAAGACGAGCTATTGCGTTTTTTGTCGATTCCCTAAAACATGGCAGTGTAATGATAGTAGCATTACATTTAGCTTGTGTATATAATTATTACATAGTAAGATACAAGTTTTCCAATTAACCAAACAACAACACTATATAATTACTAGCGGACCGGGCGGACGTTGTCCTGCCTTGAAAACAAAAAAATCCTAAAAGTCGACCGCAGCGCCACCTACCGGGTCCAATTGTGAATCTAAACCATTCTCGGATCCACTCGAACACGCACACAAAATTTCATCAAAATCGGTCCAGTCGTTTAGGAGGAGTTCAGTCACATACACACGCACACAAGAAATATATATATTAAGATTTATTTAGAAAACAATAAAGAAACATTTGTTTAGCCGCGAAATCTTAATTCTGTCTTCGATAAACCTTTGATTAGCTTGAATCGAATTTCTACGTGTAAACCTATATTTTATTGTGTACCTACTCCAAAAACATATTTTACTTGCGGTAACAAATTAGTGCACGTGTATATCGATATTATAAAGTTTAAAATTGCATAAAGTTCTGTGTTGAGATTTACGTTTCGTGACAAAAAAATATTTTGTCGTCCGATATTTTAAAAAATAACCGCAGCCATCAGTTTAGATTTGGGGACCAGAACAATCTAAAATGTTGGATCTTTTGTGTAACACGACACCAACCGCACACGCCACTCTCACTGAACAGCAAGCGGTCAAGCGCCAGGAATGTCTAAATGATATTTAAGCTACATCATTCGTCTCTAAAACGACATTAAAAATAATATTATCTTATCACCTACTTACGAAGCGGTAGTCGTTTCACACTGATTATTATAATATTTTGAAATAAAAAGACATGTGTCATAAAAATATGCGTGTCAAGGCACGTAGGTCGCTTCGCCCCGTGTCGTCTCACAAACACCGCTCTAATCCTCTAAAACAATGCTAATGGACCTACGTAAAGTCCACCGCGCTGAGTCCTGTCAACGCATTAAACATTCGACCGATCGTCTTAACGCTTCGCTCGCCACCAATAAAGTTGACACTAAATTAGAGCTTTTATTCCTTTTCTACCTCGAGGCACAAAATTGTAAATAAATATTTTATTATACTTGTTCAGTGAACGCATTTTAGTGTGAGCGATGAACACGGGTTCACGTCAAAACATCTTTATCGGGTTATTTGTCTTATAAAATATTATCAAGAGGCTCCTCGGGACCGTCAGCAAAAGAGGACGTATGGTGTGATACGTACGCGATTGTTTACTTAACGCCCACGTGATGTGATCTCGTGAATCTCCTCGCTTTTGGTCCGGGGATAAACAATGCAAGCGGCGATTGCACGTCAATAGTATAACAAAGATGGTTTATTTTTCTTTGAAGATGAAATCTTGACGAGAATATGTTGTTAGGTGTGAACCGTAGCGGCAGACCATACTGAATCGGGTCGGTGATTAGTACGCGAGCTACGCAACGATCCGTATAAAATTCGAGGTGACAAGCGGAATTATCAGGTTCTGATGTACTGATTAATATTCTTTTTTACATTTTATAATAGGAAATACGCGAAATACGAATGAATAGGAACGATAAGAAGAATCTAGACTCTATTCTATCTGATCATTACAACACCTAAACACTATGAAATATAATCAGATACTGAAAATCGTTATCTTCCTAATTTATTTTTTAGACAAGGTATGTGAAAGTGGTACCTAGAGAATAGTAAACGGTTGTTAACCGTCCTCTGTTCCCAGGACTTATCTTGCTTTTCGTATGTGTTATGGTATTGTAAATAGTTATATATAATATCTTCTTAGTTCTGTGTTTTGAAATGCCCGCGTCCATTTTATGTTTTGTTAGTCGCGTCTCATCTTCTATACATATAATAAAAATGTAAATCCAACGAGCCTGTACTTTTAGATTTTTGTAAAAAAAATTGTTACAGGTATCTAGGAATAAATAATAAAATACATTTCAATAATTTTTTAAAATGTCTGTCTGTCTATCTGTATGTTTGTTTGAACATGTATCACTGCTAAAATACTGCGTTCATAATATAATCGGTTCGGTTTATCAAAAGTTATTGTAATTTTAATGACGACGCGACTTATGTACGAAAGAAAAGTAGATAGTGATTAGACTTAATACATTCAGATGACTTTATTAGTCACTGTTCTGTACATCAGGTTCCACGTGGACGAAGTCGCAGGCACAGCTAGTAAAGAATACTTTCATACTAATATCTAATTACTATTACTTGCATTCTATTTATCATATTTTATTGCATACAAATGCCAATTGCCGATTTCCACTTCCAGGGATTTCCACCATTAAGTTCAGCTTTTCAAACTAGAGGGCTCATAACCCTAAAATAGTATGTTAATGTCAATCACATTATAGGCAAAATAATGTCAGTATTTTATTGAGCAAAACTAAACCAGTTTTATCGGACAGAGCGGATATCGCCTCCTGTAATCACGTGCTTGTCGCGTTTTCATCACTTGCCTGCAAGAAGTGATGTAATTATTGATGCAAATCAACAGTTATCGATTCAACGAGGGTTGACTTGATCTTTTGAATTAACAAGTTTTGCCGCTAGATCGTTTATAACTTTCAACGATTTGAAAGAAGGAAATATGAAAGTTTGTGCACCTGATTGTTGTCTATTTTACTGTATCTCGCCACTAGGTGACATGTAGCGTATCAACTCCTGTATCGTTCAAACGATGGCCATGAAAACTGATATTAATATTTACAAAACATACATTTTGGTATAAGTCAACTATTTACAACAATAAAAGGGTAATAATAATAAATAATAAACGTGATGATCTGTAGACTATAAAAGTTATAATAACAAATTTACTTGGTAATTTATTTTAATATAGTCGATTTTTGAAATGAAATTAAATATCGTCAGAACTGAACACTCAATCGTTCGTTTTATGTCGAAAATAAAATGATGTTGAGGTTTTGACAACCTAACAACTATTTTGAAAACTTTTATGTTATGATCCTTTGAATACGTAACAGGAAGAGTCCATGCAAATTGTATAGTGAGAAAGAGAACTCGTTATCCGAAATCGTTATAAGACGTCGGAAGCGTGGATTCCATCGCTCATTTGGATGACTTGCATCTAGTGAGCATTCTCTCATTGACTCCGCCACTGACCCCGCGACAGCTAACATAACCGATTACAATAATATAAATAATGGAGTCACATCCGTCCCGCGGGTATAAGATCCCGAAACATATAATACTATAATAGAAATCAGACTTAACAGATCGGTCTCCAGGGTGACTCTGTAGTGACTATTCACTTAATATTACTGAACCAAATGTATTCTGAATGATGTTGTTTACCGTTATTTAAATATTTATACGCATCATAAGTCGTTATTCTCTTTGAATATCCAGAGACGTCCTTTGCTATATGAATTTATCAGAGCCTTTTGAACTATTCGAGTAATAAAGAAAAAAGGCCTGTAAACGTACTTCAACTTAAGTTATGTTTAGTTATCACAAAGAATGACAATATCAGTCTTATATATATTTGTTTAAAAACTTTGATTTGACTAACGTTTTGATGCAGACAACGCTATCACGGCATTCAATTTGTAGTAACAGTATATATATTTAGCGTGTTCTTCAATTGTGTATTATTGTTTCTTCAATTTTCTTTCTTGTTACATGAATGTAGACCGTCTAAATGTGCTAATGTCGTATGGGCTCCCATTGAAAATATTGATGAACGGGGTTGCTAGTTTTTTGACATTTTTTATTTTTATTAAAATGCTAGTAGTTAAATTGTTTTGATTTGTTACAACAATAAAACATTTTATTTTTACATTGGCTTCGAAAATTAAAAACCGGTTTTAATTTCTCAAAAGCTAATTAAAATTCAAACTTTAAATGAAACGAAATTAATATTAAATCTAAGTAACGCTCTAAATCTTCAATGTTTGTAGTCCGGTGAAGGTGTTAAAACCTTGCTAAGTTAATAGCGTAGTCAGTTCGAGAAAAAAAAATCTTCAATGTAAATGACAAAACATATGATATAAGTTTTACCACAAGTTCTTAACTTAAGGAGCTTGCGTAGCCCGTATACGATATTATTCTATAGCTATGCAATGGTAACGAATATCAGGTTTTCTTGAGCATAATTTACGCAACTCGGTGTCTCCGTGATCCTATTCTGCATGGCGATGGAATTCTTTATCCCCCTAGAGCTCTTCCAAGAAGTCTCTCAACCGCTTAATATTGTACTCTTTCTTAATATCTCAATGTATTTAACCTAGCATTGCGTCAATTACGCACTACAAAAATATGTGGTATCATCCCAAGACTCACTGTAGAATTAAAAAAAACATCTTTAGAGTTTGCGTCCAAATATGTTACAACTGAGTCATCATGATTCCGATATCCTAAATGCCTAACTAATATTATAAATGCGATTGTGAGTTTGTTTGTTACACTGTTATGCCTTAACTACTCGACCTATCATGATGTTATTGTCAGGGCTACAGAACGGACACAGGACATGGCTTTTATCCAGAAAATATATTGTTCTCAAGGAATAGGTCAATACTACATTAACGAAAATGTAGCTATGAAGAAAAGCTGGTATACGGAGTTAACTGTAATAATAATGACGTTATTCATTAGTTAGCTCCTTAATAAATGTAAATTAGATTTTAAAAATATTAAATAACTAAAATTGAATACAGCATTCCAAAAAAAATTGGTTTCTGTGACTCTTTTCTCGTAAATTTGATTTAATTTTATTGTGGAAACTATTTATTTGAATTAATTGTGGATTATTTTTTAACTTTTAAACTGTAATTATCTCAATACTAGTGAGGTATATCAAACATTTTTAGAAACCTTCTTTAAATTGTATAATTACAGCTCAGCTTTTTTTTATACCATTGGCGGCAAACGAACATGCGGGTCACCTGATGGTAAGTGATCACCGCCGTCCATGGACACCTGCGACACGAGAAGAATCACAGATTTTGATTTTTGATTTCGGTTATAGGGAAAAGCGTAGTAGTAATATCTAGCCTAGAGTATACTATAAAAAGTCCTTTATCCATAAGTAAAATTTCATCAAACTCGATTTAATCATTTCTTGAAATAATCCAGAAAAACAATAGATACATATATACTATGCTTATATATAGATTTCAACTGCAATTCTTATTTAGCCAGATAAAACATAATCCGTACGTAGAAAACTTTTAAGAAGCGGTTAACACCCGAGGACCTGTTTCTATCAAACACAAAAGTTATTCTATCCTATTATACCTGTGGAGAGACACTTGCTCCACTTGAGTGAATGAGTGTAACGTTTCATTAACAGAGGTCCGTGGCCCAAGTAAACACCGACGATCGGTGTCTTGTTTCAAATGTTTTTTTTTTTCCACCAAGTGAAAGGCGCGTCTCCTTAAAAGTCGTGTATACTGTATTCATTAGCATGCCTTTATACGCGAAATATAGCCTTCAATGGAGAAAAGTACTTTAAAGGAAATTACTAAATATCTCTTGTTACGTAATGGCCTTAAAATACGTTTTCAAAATATTTTAGTTTTGTGTTCGCGGCTTCACACGGTTTTACTATTAGCACTGGTCGTCCAATGATTAGAATTCGATTATAATTCGTTAACTTTTAGGTTTTATTGAGTTTTTTGCCAAAGAGCGTACCAGTCTAATCATTACACACAAATGCGTGTAGAAAGTCGTTTTGACGCATTAATTTTTAAGTTTTTGCAATACATATAACATAGTTGATAGTAGGGTAAAAAATAAATATTTCTAAGTAACACTAAATCCCATTAACCCTAAAGCTCGTCAATACTTACTAAACAAAAAAAAAGTTGAGGCAGTCATAAGGATTGCTGACCGAAGTGAAAACTCAAAACAGGAGCATTTTCATTTTTCACGTGAAGCGGACAAAGAAAAATAGTTGAGGTTCTGAAATTCGCTCATATTGAGCCTAATTGGACTTCTAGTAAGTGTAAACGTGAATACATAATCTCATTTTTCTATCATGTTTATTTGTCAAGTCTAGTCAAGTGGTAAAGAACAGTTATATTTGGAATTTGCTAGCATATATCATGTCATGACGCGAAATCATAAGTTTATCGCCTGTCAAAAATATCGCTCAACGCGCCTAAAGAAGTTCACACTTCAAGAAATAAAGAAAATCGGTTGAAAACCGGAAGAAGATGTACTAAACCGTTTTGTCTATACTATTTATATATAGATTTGTTTAAATAATTAAATAGCTGAGTTATAGGAAAATATTTGCCGAACATAGTCGACATGATAAAATATCTATCTATAGGTGCCAATTTTCATGAGAATGAACGATAAATTAATTGAAGTGCTGCAACGCCATCTTGTAGCTAGTGGTGAACTAGACATCGTTAAAATCATTCCTGCAAAAGAACTCTTAGGAACTCTCAGAAAAAAACATTCATAGATACAGTTCAATTGTGTTTTATTTTATAAATTTCAAATATACCAAAATTCATTTTTATATGCATACAGGTTTATACAATATAATTAAACAGAATAACGTATGTTTGTCGGTGCTTCTTACACGGTATTGACAACAGTCACATTAAGACAACAAAGGGTGATATTTTCCGTTGACAAACATTAAAGGGCTCTGAGCACACATGGACACAGGTGATGCACCCACTACATGCATATTTATGATGTGTTCGACAGCTAGCGCGACACTAGGAATTACGGTTGACAAATATTTATACGGTATTTACCTACATTCTACGAATGAATAGTGATTTAAGCTTAGATTGTTCTGTACCGTTCAACAATACCAAACCGAAATCAAAATAATCGGACACGATTTTTTTTCCACATAAATCATCATTTGCAAATCATCGCATACGTATATATGTATACATAAGTCGGCCTGTATAATTATTTAAAAATACAAAACCAAAATGGCTGTCGGTGTTGGCGAATGATTCACGCATTGTGGTTTTTCTAACTATTTGTGAATGGTACGTAATAAACTAAATAGACTACAGTACCTCCCAATCATTTCTACTGATGCATAAATATACTCTTTTGTCATAAAAATTAGGTGTTATTTCGGTTCGTGAGATATTATGCCGCCTAATTTATACCTTGCGGTGTCGAAAACGTTGTTTAGTTTTGACTCAACCACATGTATTTGGAGCGCATTATTTTTCCAGGTAGATACTAAGTATTATGGGATATAACATCGGTTATAAAAATCAAGTATTAAGTGGCCTTATATTAGTTTAAGTGCTTTTTTGTGCTGTTAAATGACCTGAAAAGATCTTTGTGGATGCGTAATGTATATTTAGATTTTAATATTGTGACATTGAAGATCAATAGTCTGCCCAAATTTTGTATAATGGTCAGAATAAAATCATGAAAATTTACCCGAATGTTTTCGACGAAGTTCTTATTTGTTATTCTACTTATCTTTATTTTTTTCATATTAGAAATAACATTATGGTTCAAATAAAACATTCCAAGACATACGCCCACTAGAGAACAATAACGGGATAAAAATATATTTAATGTGGAGTGTATCATTCTTCACATACCTTCTAATGTAAGGTAAACCTTGCGGGTTCGCGTGAACAAAATGAACGGTCGGTATTACAAAAAAAAAGCTTTAAACTATCTGTTGTGGTTTCCACAAAAAAATAAAAAAAATGGGACATCAAAAACCAGTCAGTATTGGTCGGTGCTTTTCGACTCCAGTGGCCTTGTTGAAAAAAACCATGTTTTAAGGAATGTAAAGAGCATTTAATTATCTTAATATATTGTTATAGTCGCAGGGGGAGGCGGTTATAAATTAACGACGATTCCGTTCTAAGCTGAGGTGGCGAATGGAGTATAGCGTGGCGATTAAATTGTCCATAGATATTTACTATTATCCTAAATAGGTAGTATTTTATTCTCGTTCTCTAAAGAAGTTAGTGTTAGTAATATATATTGCAAGAGCAGTATTCAAGTACATTGTAAAGACAATAAACATAGTGTAAGAGATTTTTTCATTATACTGTGGTCGAAGCAATACTCAGTGCGATAATCAATTGTTTTATTCCATTTTACTCGCGTTCCACTGAGGGGCCTTCATTATGCGATCGCAAGTGCTCCGCCGGTTCAGGTAGCTCTGTCACAGACTGACCTTAGATATCTGATACGCTTGTTATATTTTTTGTTGATCAATATAATTGAATGTGAGCTTTTGATGTGGTGTAATTTGATAATTTGCAAAAATATATTTAATAAAAACTTGCCTAATATTTAAATATAATTATGGTTAATTTTCATGTGTGTATGCTTGGTTTCGTTTTTAGTTTACGATAGTAATGACATAAAGGTATGTATATTGTTGATATCATGTATGTGTGGGAAAAGGAGAGGTGTTAGGGGCAGGGCATCCCGCTGAGCTTGGGTATTGTGATCGACAGCTTGTTTACTAAAAATATGCATAATGAATTTATAATATCCTATCGGGTGTGGTGTACTGTATCGCATAGCTCTTCGTGTCCAAGTAAGGCTCGTTTGCTTGTATCTCGTTTTTGGGGTATTGATTCTTTAAATCCCTTTCTATCTACCTATAATATATGTGTACTTAAAATGGACGTATATATCTGAGATCGTTAAACTCTACCACGATTCGACGGATCACAATGAAAGTTGAGATTTCTAAGTATTTTTTCATCGAGATGATTTTTGTTGTTCCTATTTTATTATAACTCATCATTATGTGTTGCCACAGTACTTTAATATCTGTATCACCAATTACCATGGAAATTAGTTTGTTATAACTGCACGCTTTATTACAACAAGCGTTAGAAGTAAGAGATAATAACAAAGGCGTACGGAACCAGGGGCATAGCTACAAGTATTATAAATATGCAAGTATCATTACATAGTATAAAACAAAGTCTCCTACCGCGTCTGTCTGTTCGCGATAAACTCAAAAACTACTGAACGGATCTTTATGCGGTTTACAAGTAGATAAAGTGATTCACGAGGAACGTTTTGGTATATAAATTGTCCAGGAATTTTTTAAATTCAGGGCGGGACAACGTCTGCCGGGCCCGCTAGTATACAATAAATAACATAATATAGATGTATATTATACATTCATATTTTAAGCAGGTACGTATACAAAGATGAAAAGCATCAATGAATTTAAAAGTCATTGTAAGGCATGGAATGTAAGTGTTATGATGGGTGCGAGAAGGTTAATTGCACCACCGATGTGTTCCCACGTTTAAATGCACCAAGTGTTTGGACAAGCATTTAGCATTCGATTGTTTTAGTGCGGACCGAGACGTCTGCTGAGAAGCAAACATTGAGCTTCCTGACCGTATCGTTCCCTCGTGACAGCGATCGTCTACCTCACAAAAAATATTATATACTTACTATGTGTACCTGTGATTAAACAAGATTCAAGCATAATACTCTCGAAGCTATAGTTATTTGACAAATATACCTAAGTGTATCACGTATCGAATATTAAACGCAATAAAAACAATTGTTTTTTATGCTTCAGTCACTCGGAAAGTTAAATAAGTATGTCGCATTTCTGGTTATTTGTTGTTGCGAGCTTGGAACATTCGTAGAAGTAATTATATACGGTGCTCCAAAGTATCTGTTTTGTTGTCTGTGATCGAATACAGGGTCCAAGCGGGGCGCCTCGTTCGGACCAGGTTTATATGTTCGATTCGTTACGTCAATCTCTCATTTTTTTTAAAGCGAAATCTGCATAGAGTGAGTTGACACCGTAACACAAAGCCGTCACATGGGGCGCTCTACATTGTTCGCATTTCTTTATAAATATTGTGACATATCCTTTATTCGCCCCGCGGAGTTATTTGACAAACAAAATTGTGTTGATCTTTTTGTGCGTCGTGTTTTAATTTGATTTATTCTTTCACAACAAAATGTCCAACATCCTGTGTTGCCCGAGCGAGGGCGGCGGCGTTTGTTAATTTGTTAGCATGTCTATTTGTATTTTATTTGGAAACTTTGGCAAGGAAACTTCAATGTGATTTTGGAAACTCATCTAATACAACGACGGTTTCATACGGTTTGAAATGTATTTTTGTTATATACACGGTTATTTGTAAAAGAAAGACAAATATTTGCTGATAAATAAATAAAATATCTGCTTCGTTTAACATGTACAATAAATGGCACTACAAATATTAACTGAAACACATAATATCTCGAATTATGATTAAATATTTATTTAAATATGCACACGTATAATTGTTTGTTCAAGCTAAGTGCTAATTGCAAATGCACACTAATAGCAGCGTAAAGTTAATGTAACATGAAATAATTTCTTTGTTTCAATATAAACTATTTGACATAATGAACACATGATAATATTTTAATAGCTTATTAAAAACAACAATAAAAAAGCGTTTATGGACATATTTTATACAATTTGTATAGCTATTATTTAGATAATTATTTGATATAAGATACTTTCTTTATCTACTGTTTCAGTACACATAAATATAATAGATTCCATTACAATATTTGGAATATAAATTGTGGTACAATGTTTAAAATATATTAAACAACTTACTATGTAATTAACGATAGTATAAAATTGAAATGATTTAAAACATTACAAAATGCACTTTCAGAGATGTAAGGAGAAACTTAACACGCTTGCCATAAGCGTGATGAACCAGTGGCCTGGAGTTCGGGTGCGAGTTATCGAAGGGTGGGATGAGGAAAACTCGCATCTGGACGAATCTCTGCACTATGAGGGCCGCGCGGTGGACTTGACGACTAGTGACCGCGACAGAAGTAAATACGGCATGCTAGCGCGACTCGCCCGTGAAGCTGGCTTCGACTGGGTGTACTACGAGAGCCGATCTTACATTCATTGTTCTGTGAAAACAGGTATGAATTCACATTTTATTCTAATAAAATGGTACGCGAACGGTGTACAACAATTTTCTAGCCAAAAGTCTTTATAGTTGAAAAATATTTTTAGAGTATAACTAGTTATTAAGAGAGTTATTTTTTATCAAAGGATTACAAAATCTAATAACATAACCCTAGAACAAAATAAATCTATGCTTTTGCAATAAACAAATAATAATAATATTATTACGAATTATACAGTATCATATATCTTAAAATATAGATAAAACACATGCATTGCATTCAAAAGTTGTATCATAAGGTCTGTAAATAAACAAGTTGAATAAAATGTTGACGTGCATATTTGAGTTATCTCTTTACAGTTCTAGTAAACACACTCGCGTTTAAGTCTTTTGTACGAGCGTCGCTGTAGCACCTTATTGGGACGCACGCACATCATTTTCATATTTAGTATTTAACTAACAATGTGGCTGCATTTATATTACTAAAGTATAAAACAGTACACAAAATGATTAAATTGTACCGAATACGATTTTCAATTTAAAAAATGTGAATCATTGCCAAAAGTATTGTATATTATTAACCATAGTTATAAAACGGGAAAATAGTCTTTATAATCAATCCATGGGTACATAACAGTACAAAGTAGCCTGCAGGCTGCGGGATGGGCCAAATATATAGTTGAACTTTACAAGAAGAATGCATCTCAGACAGCTTCCCGCGCCCGCGCCCCGGCGGTGTCGATCAAACGGACGAACGAGCCTCTTGTTAACAACCTTCCTTTTCCCACGCGCAATGAAAACTATATTCATCACGCTTCCACGCGGCCGCAACGCAGCCAATCCCCCACTTCTATAATTACACCGGTGATTCAATGGCTACTTATACATACATATGTATATGCCGCATAACGATGAGAGGATCGTGTGTTTATACGTATGAGCATGTTTTAGATATTACAATGGAATTCCGGCGCGCACGAACAGTTTCAATTAATTCGCAGATCTACCTATAAGTTTTTCAGTAATCATTACAAGTGAAAATTATATTTTTCCGTTATTGTAATACGTTTGTGATATTACAATAGATATTCATTTTAGTCTTTGTTTAAATTTGGTTTTTGTCTTTTAGAAAGATGACTCGTTAAGAAAGCCTAGTAAGCAGTATCATAGATATGTTCATTTTATAAGTTATACATGTTATTATGTAAAAATAGCCTACTAAGTTCCACAATTGATAGAAAAACATTCAAGCATAGGTATTCTCACTTTTATATGTTTGAATATTTGTCTGTCAAACACTCAAACTAATAAAATATGAAATTTGGAATAACACATAAAAAGCACATAAGCGGGTGATAACTAGTGTTTAAAAATTAAATTACATAATAAGTACGAACTAAATCTTAATTATACCAAGTCGATGACACAGACCAATGTGACAACCATGTATGCATACTTACCACGTTGTATAGTGGCGCTCGTTTTTTGAGATTTCCTTAAAAGTCAAACGATATTAATTAACTGTTTTATTTTTAATATGTTTATATAAAAACTATGTGTACAAAAACCAGTCTTTCCACAGCAATTCATATCCGTTTTTATCTGAACAACGAACAAATATATATTTTTTAAATATTAGTTGAAATTAATATGAATAAAGATAGGATAGTAAAGTAATCAATTAATGAAAATAATTGTTATTCGTCATAAGTACATAATAATATTTTCCTGATTAAACAAACGACCGTTAGTGGTTTTAAAATGCCTTCTAAAGGTAAACGCGCGGTAACTTTCGGATCGGTCGCAGGCAATTTGTTTCGATGTTTATTCGGGCGTTTTGTACGATCAGGTTGTTTCAGTATTAGTTTGGATCTCATAAATAATTAATGTGCCGTGTGTAGGTATTGCGGTCGTGGCTCTCTGTTGGTCGCGGTCAAGGACGTACTGTGCACGACCTACAATCATTTCAGGTATCCTGTGTAAATGGTTATTTTGTATGAAAAAATTGTAGCGAACGTTTTTAACTTATAATTTACCAGCACTTTACTTGCCAATTCTTTTCGTTAATTAGTTTTTCAGAACAGTTTAATATTATCGTAGGTTAAATTTTTATGATATTTGTGTAAATTAATCTTATATTATATGTCTACTTCTTACTGTATTGCACATTATTTAGCTAATTGAGGACTTAACGATAAAAATATTCTCTTCCTGTTAAAACAGTACTATACCACTTAAGTTGCCTTAAAATATAATGAAACATATTTTATAAAGCACCTTACTATTTAAAATTTTAACATTTGGTAGTAAATTTCAAGCTTCAGCATTTACTGCTGATAATAAAAAAAACCTCTATAAATTATATACAAGAACTTTCCTCATGAATCACTTTATCTAATGGTGAAAACCTCATGAAAATCCGTTCAGTAGTTTTTGAGCTTATCACGAACAGACATAGAAACGCGGTAGGGGACTTTGTTTTATATTATGTAATGATAGGTAAACTGGTATATACATTGTAAATCTAATTCGAATGATCAGGAATGAGTATACATACATATAGTACAGAAATACACATTAACGACTACAGAACTTTCAAATTTAAGTACATAAGTCAGTAGAAAATATTATCTGCTTTCGGGATAACAATAATGACATAGAGAGTATTTATTCCACAAGCTGTGTCAATACTTTAACAATGGGCATAAGAAATCCTTATTTTAAATCAAAAGTACTATGAAGTGTCTGGTATTTCTTCAGAGCAACACATTCCTACTCACTCTTTCAAATACCGCTGAACAGGGATGGCATATTAAGCGGGCTATTACAAACTCGTATATTAAATTATAGTATCGCACTGATCATCTCGACGCCAATAAAACTATAGCGAGGGTTTTTATTTACTGGCTCGGTTTAATTGATTTTCATTGGTCGGAACCTGCCGCTTTGTTGGAACCTAATTAATATTGACGTCATTACGCTTAGTTTTATCGCAATTTATATATTATTTTATATAGTTTATGTTAAAATTGTAATCTAATATATAAAAGTTCTGTGTTACGCCTGTTTATATTATAGATATCATTCTTCTGGGCTTATCGGGTGATCGACATACGGCTTTCTCAAGGGTTGTGGTAGCTAGCTATAATCTTGAAAGAAAATCCTGTATTTAGGTTTAGCGTGGAATAGTTATTGATACAATTATCGTTTGACATCAAGAAGTTAGATGTAATAGAGTTAAAAATTCGATTAAATTTATGTATAAGTGTTTGATATTCGTATATAATTTTTTATGGGCAGTGAATAAAATGTTTGGGAGGCTGTTTAAATAGAATGGTATTTGAATATGTAAAGGTTGTTTTTTTTAAATAACGTATTGCGAATAAAACATTGCCTCATAAAATAAGCAGTGACTTTTATATTATTAGTTTTCTCATTACTTAAATAATACTTTATAATTAAAACTTATATTTTCAAATATTTATCTATTCATATTTAATCATATTGAAATGGAGTTAAACCAACTTACCTGAGACTTTTACTGACAAAACTATCTAGAATATTGTCTTCCATAAAAGCTAAGCAGTAAGATATAATTGAGCAGAAATATATAGGTAAAAGAATGGTAGAGTTTAATTAGTAATAACAAAATTATAATTATAAAAAATGTATCTAAACTTCCCTTGGAAAATAAAACCGAAAATGGTTTTATTTTACGAGAAAAAAGTCGCGGGCATGATTATAGTAAATATATAAAAATGTACAGTAATACATTAGTTGTTATGCAAATGTATTCAACGGGATACTCAAATTCATATATCGAGTGTCGAGAGAACAATTTAATGGATTATAAAATGATGGTCTAATAGTGAAAGTTGACCAAGTAGGTGTGGATCGACAGTTACGTAATATAACATTCAGCGGCTGGATTACTACAGTGATGCTTTTCTTCACCTTGACATTCTTTAAAAAAAACACACTAGAGCTCTTGATAGTTTTTTTAATTAAAAATGTTCTGTTATTAATATTTCATAACAATACATGAGTATACTTGCGGCTTCGCTCGCGTTAACCCCTCGGCTGATTTTTTAAGACAGAGATCTCAAAATGTCGGATCGTGTTTTTAAATATCTAGCCACTTTTTGAAAATTATAATTTTACAATACATAATTTGTTATTAGACTGTTATAGCAGTCTGCTAACCAGGGATATAAGGCCTATATTCGTTTGTATGAAGCGTAAATCCTTATGATTTTGGACAGTCCAGGGGTTTATATAACTTTGACCTATTCCTTAATATAAGTTCTTTATTTCTGGATAGGAGGTACCCTATAGGAAATGCATATGGAAATATTCTCCGTTTTAAAATATCTACACATATCAGTTTTCATGGCAGTTGTTTGAGCATAGAAGTTGAGGTGTTGCAGTGCCATCTAGCGGCGAATTATAGTAAAATGAACAGCATAAAAACTTTATCTATGAGAAACTATTAGGTATGGCAACTTGTTGAGCGGTCAAACGGTGTTGAAGTTAAGAGTTTAAGTGAAGTAACCCGCTTACGACTTAATTATGACCTATTTTCTATAGGAGAGAATGGTGGAATGCAAAATGGGCTGATACTAATTTGAACCAAACATTTCAAACTATATATAATAAAGTCTATAAAAATTTTGTAAACGTTTATGAATTTATAATTCTCAGAACGTGTACAATAAGATGGATGCTTTAGGGCAGTTAAAAAGCGGTTAAACATAGGAGAGACTCGCGATAAATGAGCCGTGACTGTAGGTGACCGGGACTTGTCACGATTCACCGGGACCTAGTGTTGACCCTGAACTTATTCACTTGTCGCTGAAGGACACGCATTTAAATATATAAAAGTAAATCATCATTAAAAACCTAATGATGTTGAATCTATATATCAATAAGTCAAGAAAAAGCTTTGTATTCCTTTCTAAACATATTGCGTGCACGGAGAGGTGTGAGATTTATCACAGTTAAAGTTCAGATAAGGAAGTAGTGCAAGAAAAAAAAATGTATATATAACAAGCGTTAAAAATACATTAGATGAAATAAAATAGAATATTCACTGTTTACATTAATATTTAATGTTAAATTAATAACAGGCTGTGGTCAAAAACTCGTTCTAAGTAGATATTATTACTAAAGAAATTTACCTATAATATGTAATTCAATAAATCAAAAATTAAAGCATTTCATACATACATAGTAAGTACTAGCTGTGCCCTCGACTTCATCTGCGTGGAAGCTTATGTAAAAAATAGTGATTAATAAAGCCACCTGAATGTATTAAGTCCATTTACTTGTCTACTTTTCTCTCGTCCTTACGCCGCATCGTTATTAAAACTACAATAACTTTTGATAGACTGGACCGATTTTATTGAAAAAAATACTAAATTAATCCCGAGGATATGCTTTACGATTTTCTTTCAGAGGGTTTATTGTGAACCTAGTACTTTAGCAGTACAAACAGACAGACACACAGACAGACATTTCTAAAAATGATTGCAATATATTCTGCTACTTATTCCTAGACACCTGCAACACTTTTTTTCACGAAAATCGAAAAAGTACAGGCACGTTATATTTACATTCTTATTATATGTATAGATTTATATACGCTAGCAGCTGACGTAATAGAACAGAATAACGAAGAACCTCAATGACATTCTAACTCAAAAAAATAATGAATTGCGATCGAATTTTGATAACTGAACGAACACAATTATGTAAAAATAAATTACTTTTCTAACTAGACATGAAATTGAATACTAAATTCAAACATCGGTATATTGACTTTATTTTTTGTAAAAGTAAATTACCTAGAAATTATCAAAGCGTGATTTTCAAAATAAGTTAGTGTTTGTGTTTCTGAACGCCGCAGCGATGCACGTAGATAGGAATACTAATTTAATGAACCAAGATTTTCTGTTAGGAACTATGCCATAGCAAAACCACAGAATTATACTACAAAGTTCCTAGTGTTCGTCTACCGATTTCAAGCACTTTAATATTCTAGAAAGCTGTAACGATATAATTAGTTGTAGGTATCTTTTTAGGCTTCATGTGTTTCATTGCTTACTACAAAGTTATATACTATTAAATATATTCGTTTTAAATAAATAGAGTTATATTAATAAACCAACTGACAGAGGATAGAAGCGCGAGTGAGCGATGCCGTGCGGTCCAATGCGCACGGGGCATTCACGTGTCGTGCGAAAGCCTCAGACGTCGTGATATACGAGACACCACATCCCGGAAGATTGTGGCTGAATTCCGAAGTCGTTCCCACAACCTCATTCAATTTTATCATAAAATTTAGAAAAATTACAATAGGTACTTTCGATAAATAATTCACTTGAAAGTCACATTAAATTATACCCGAAAACCCGTTCTAGTAACTCAATTTTAGTTGATTGACCTGTTCCTAAAGGAAAGTATGGGCATAATCACTACGCTGGCCTAAAACGTATCGGCGATTTCAAATTCAAAGAAATCCACAGACAATTTTAATTTTCCTACATACGTTGATACTACAAGAACAAACAGGTTCAGATTTCTTCACAAATATTTTCTTTCATTATCATCCAATAGTGTTACCAATTTAAAACAGTAAATGAACGCGAACTCCGAAAAATTCGTTGGTACATGCTACGGTTCGAATCTGCAGGTTACAGATTGACATCCCGCTGATCCAACTACTAAATCAAAATGACTATTTTATACTATAATCATTGTGATGTGACTGTTTCGTAACACTTTGAAATATTGTCTTCTCTTCATAATAATATTGTGTAGAGTCGTGTAGACCATTGAGTATAAGGCTGTGATAGTTAACATACTCTTAAATGAATTATTGTTCATAAAGTAGCATCTGTGATACAATATATTAAAATTCCTATTTTATGACGTACGTTGATTATCTGACACCCAAGTTTAACTAGGCCGACATACCCTTAGAATATTTTATTACGTTTACGCTTACTTACGGCAATATGAATCTTAAAATTCCAATAGAAAATCATTACTTCCAACAGCTTTACCTTTGAATTATTGTTATCCGATACATATTTTGCATTATGCCTTCATACATTTGCTGTTTAAATCATCTTCGGTTTTTAGATTTAATGTTATCATATTTTGATTATCGGGAGTGGATAAATACTTATATAAATAGTACAGTTATTATATTGATTTAATGGATACGAGTGTATATACAAAAAAAGGTATCACAAGTACCTATAGGACAGATAAAATTTATTATTTATTTTTGTGTTATAAAATTATCCTAAAGATATACCTATATATAGGTAGTAACTTTAAGATAATAAGGTAATCTGTATTATTAGAACCTTCGAATCTCGTAAATCTAAAGTATTCATTGTTTGTTTTATTTATATTAGTTTCAACATTTATGCTCTTAAACGTTAATAATTGATAATGTAGGTTTTTGATTGGGGCCTACTATAGTTGAACAATACCTGACTTTAAAATTATTTTATTACACTTTCTAGGTCTTCCTTAAGTTAACACAAACTACATAAAACGATATTTTTTATTTATACTAATATTATAAAGAGGCAAAGTTTGTGACGTTGTAGAGGGTAATCTCAGGAACTATTGGTCCGATTTGAAAAATATTTTCAGTGTATTATAGCTCATTTATCGAGGAAGGTTATAGGCTATATATCATCACACTAAGATCAATAGGAGTTGAGCACCAATGAAGAATATTTTAAAATCGGGTTTTTTTTCCTCATGAGAGCTTCCGCTGCGTGTGAGCGTTAGCCCAAAGTAACTATTCCACGCGAACGAAATCGCGAGCAGAGCTTAGTGTTAAATAAATTATGAGAATAACAGAATTTCATTCGGAAAAATATAATAAAGAAGTTAATAAATATATCAATTGAACGAAATAAACATGAACTTAGAAAATTACAAATAATGAAAATCCCATTTAGTAACAACAATGTTAATGCTAATGTGAAAAAAATACTACATTTAAGCATGTAACACTGTGATAGACATACGTATCTAAGCCGAGCAAGCGAAGAAAGCATGTTAGGCAGGCGGCAGACAAGTGTCAAAGTAAAACTCAATGGTTAAAAACTCCCAGGTTACCGATTAAAGTTTTAAATGTTAAATATTGTCGCACATAATTATCAATAGTATCATTTATCCACAGTCAGTATAGTACATTCTTGACAGATTATAATTAATTAAAAAATGTATTTTATTTTATATATGGATAGATACTTATAAGTAGGCATAAAAATGAATGTTGGTATGTATATATGAGATTCATAAATTCCAACACCGTTTAAACAAACATCACAAAGATGGCCACACTCAATTCTTTTTTATGGTATCCATGTTACTAAACATTACGCTAACTAATATTCTATCGTCTTTTTATGTTGTCATTTAACGTAAACGAAAACGCGAGTGATTTTTAGTACGATATAATAATTTTATATGGATAGATACAATAAATTCCTCATAGTTTTTCACTAAAATAAACTATAGTATTTTTCATAAACCATCAACCTGTATCTCATTTGATATCGCTTTAACAATCTTAATTATAGACCAGACAAAATAAATATTCTACGTATTTGTTTATTTTCTCGTGTTACGTTGTAAGAAGATGTAGCGAGCGTTCGCGTATGATTCATAATCGGTGCAGTTTGGCATTTGCATGACCACGCGTCGGCTAATTGCTATTCAATATACGATATGAATCAGATACTATACCGCTCTGGCGATCTAATGGGAACAGAGCATCGCGATGACCTTACATTGTTGCTGATAGTACCTACCGATTTTAATCTACAACGGCTCGCCGTATTAGCTGCACTTTAGTTGTAGATAAAATTTATATTAGAGACATTTATTCAGTGGTTTGAGATAAAGAGCGCAACAGCCGTGTAATTAAGAAAGGGTGTTTTATAAAGCATAACCGGCAAATCATGCACTGCCATCGGTTGACAACGTAAATAATTTATAATGTCACGTGTGTACATTTGTCGAGCTGGTAATGTATGGTCACGCGTCGGTGGTGTCAGTCGGTGGGGCTCCGCACCGCCTAGCTCTCCCGGTGGTCCAAGCGGGGCGGGGTCTGCGCGGCCACTCGGCTGCGCCGGCGCTCTACGCCCCGCGCACCCCGCGTTCGAGGCAGTACCGCTTATCGCCGCATCTTCAGCCCAATGATATTTCACAGTAAAAATTTACATTCGCGGTTTTACTAGAAATCCAATAATGTAGGTTATGTAAATATAATCTGTTATTTGTCAAACAAATCAAAACAAAAACTCCGATCAAAATATACCAAAAAATGGAATACTTATAATTGTGTCATATTCTTTATATAGTAGGTTAATTTAATACAAAAATATAACAAGTTACTTAATGTATATACTTATGTAACCGTATTAATGTATAGTGAATTTATCAAGTTCTTTAAGCATTTAAAATTACAATCCGGTGCTTATATAGGTATTATTCTTACATATCCACATTTTAAGTGAGTAGATAAATGCTTTAGGTGCAAGATAGCTTAAAGTTGTTAGAAAAAATGTAAAGGTGCCCGCCACCTATTCAATGATTCGTGTAATGTGTTCACCCAGCAACAAACAAAATGTTGACAATGAGCGTTTGACTTCGAACGAAATCTAATTTGTGTGGTTATTGTGTAATGCGATCTTGTCGGGCCCCTTGCCTCTGGGAACAGCTTGTGGACGAGGATCGATAGAATTTATCGCTCGGTTTCACAACAAATCAAAACTTTAACGTGCTCAAGTTAACGGCTCTAAAAGTTTCGCAATTATACTTTTTGTCAGGTTCATTTGTGCGTGTAATTGCACCACCCACTTTACTACTGCAGGCGGTTACTAAAGTATCAAGATTGGGCGGCACAACGTACATTTCTATTAACTAACTCGTTCCGAGACGTACAAAATTAAATTGTATTTAATATCAACCACCGGTATGAACGATTCTACGGTACGGTAATACGTAGTTTCGTTACCAGAATCACCTTTTGGATTTAAGTCAGTCGTAAGTAAATAGATACCTTTGTAATATAATTGAAGAACGCAGAGATTATTAACAGGTACAGTTTAAGTCGAACAGGGATTTACGTAAATTCCATTAGAAAAGGAGCAAACAAATTTCAATAAATTCGGTTTGTACCTTTATTTTTTATTATAGTTTTTTCGTTCAAACAATAAGTGAAAGGAATTCGCAAAACGGATTGAATTAGTTTATCTAACGCTTAAAAAGTTTGTTTCGGAGATTAACTGCGCTTCTACGAATTTTTTTCAAAGATTCGTCTCAAAGATATATGATGTTTCTATAAGATACAATCCATGTAGTGAATCAATTATTCATATTTATATTATACAATCAAAAAGTTCTATTTCGCTTTTGATAAATACAACATCGGGATAAATGTCTACGGATTTTCTTTGTTTCGTTTCTTATCGAATTTTAATTACAAGCCCAGACAAATCTTATTATTCCTTACAGGGATATAACCGCCTTGAGTTAATTTACTATCGTCCCTCGCAAGATTTTATGTTTCCGAGTTTATTTTATTGCTTACTAAGTTAATTTCAAAGAAATTGTTAGAAGATGGACATTATTCGTGTTCAATTTAGTTTATGTTTATTATAATTAATTCCGTAACAACATTGTTAATTAAATTATTGATATTATACCTGAAAAGATTGTTTTTTAAATGGTATAAGAAAAATCAAGGTAAATCTAAGTTATGGCTACTTCAACACTTAAAATAATCTAAGTTATTACATTTGCCCAAATTAGATTAATCTTATTCTGAGGTAATATGTGTGATTATTTTGATTTTTATTTGGGAATTAACATAATTGTATAGTATATTTTGTTCTATATTCCTATAATATTTAAATAAATATGGTAAAACATCTACAATTTTCTAACGCATTGTGTTTTATCTTTCCTCAAAAATGTTTAAATATTTTTCACCCATTCTTTTGATTATTTTTTTTTTCTCGAACTGACTATGCTATTGACCTGTGCAAGGTCTTTACAGCTTCACCGGACTACCATTCTTTTGAGCATACACAACGATCGCTATGATTATGGGGGTTTGCGAGAGCAATTTTCTAATAATAATAATCAATGTTGTATGTATTCGTAAGAGTACAAAAATTAAAGATTTGCATTCGTTAAAACTATGTTTATTAAATAGCCATCGATTACACGTCCCTACATTGCTATGGCCCTTCATTAAAAATCAGCACTCCAGTGGCACTCAATTGTACAGCCTGCATCATGTATCCGAATAGGATTGCTGTTATTGGGCGTTTTTAACGAAGCTATATGTATATTTATGTCTACTTTGTAACCGAACCGTGATGTGTTCCAACAATAAAGCTTCTTTCTTTCTTTCTATACAATAAACAAATATAACGATATAAGTTAATAGTATTATTACTTAGTTATCATACTGTTTTTTATTTTAATTTTGTACCCATTATTGTCTTTATCTTTCTAAAATTAAATCAATATAGTCATGTACATAATTTTTTTTTAACAAAATGTAAATAATTATTACTTTATTTTACAGAGTCATCTGTAGGAACGGGAGCCGGATGTTTTCCTGCTGGTTCTATCGTCCATACTGAAAATGGCCCTCGAGATATTGCTTTGATCCAAAAAGGAGATCGCGTACTCGCTGCTGATGATAATGGCAAAATGATATATTCAGAGGTAGGATGTTAATCAGATTGCTTGTAATTATATATTTTCATTTCTATCGTTAATGATTTAGTCCTTTGAAAAACAACTGGACAGAAATGCAAATGTAAAAATCACTGAAGTAGGTCGTGATGGTCAAACGATATGACTGGTGGAATATCAATCAGATCTCCACAGGTTCAAACCCCGGCATGTGTCTAGGTACCATCGTATTTTTCGGAATTCACGTACATTTACTAATTTAAATTGGTAACAGTATTGGCTAACGGTGAAGGAAAACATCGTGAGGAAACCTGAACCTGAGAAATGTTCTTGTAGTACTACGGCACGTGGGAAAATATAGAACTGTGGATATCTCAGAGTTTGAAATCACCAATACGTCGTAGGCTGACGTTGTGATTGTACCCATTCCTTCCTTCGGGAAGAGGCCTATGACTCTGCAGTGAATCTGTTACAGGCTGATGTTAATGAAGACTGACGTATTTATTCTCAGAATTGTATTGTAGTAACCTTCAGATCATTTTTATTTTGCTTCTTTGACCTTTGCGTTTAAAAACCAATAGGTATATCTAATATAGATAATAACGTACTTTTAAACTGTTCACAGGTGGTTACGTTCATCGATCGCGATCCGAATGCAACAAGGCAGTTTATTGAAGTGACTGCGGAGAACGGCGTATCGATTACGACTACGCCATCCCATCTTCTACTTCTTGCTGCAGCCGACGGTTGGCGAGAGGTCTTCGCTGCTAATGTAGAGGAAGGCGACGTGTTACTAACTAGAGGGCAAGGTAGCGTCATGAGGCCTTCGAGAATCGTTAAAAGACGCATGCTGTCCAGACGTGGCGTATACGCTCCTTTAACGAAAGCAGGAACTATTATAGTTGACGACGCCCTAGCGTCCTGTTACGCTCTCGTTCGAAGTCACTCGCTTGCCCACGCAGCTATGGCACCACTACGATGGATGTCCAGTTGGAGTGAATCTAGAGAAACTAACAAAGGCGTGCATTGGTACGCTAACGTACTATACTCGTTTAGCGATTATGTTCTCCCTGCATCGTATAGATATCGCTGATTGAGATATGTTTACGTATTAAGGGATATACGACCTAGAGAGAGAAGATTGTCACCGCGCGCAGGTCGCGCACAATGATATTTGTAAATAACAATAGTGTATATAAACGCAATTTGACGGAATAATGTAAATAATATCGCTCGCAATTACTTCAATTATTATAAATCGACAACGATAACATACCCTCATAGGAATTTATTTATTAAGTAGCATTAAGACCATTATTATGTAAATGCTAATTATGCATAAACTATTTAGTTATAATATCGTATATTTGTAAATTGTGTCGGTATTGTTATTCTGCACAATGCAGAAATACTTAAATGTATGCGCTTATGTTTTTTTTTAAGTTACTGTACAAATACTTACTAATTAATTTCAAATATGTAGATCTGAACGGAAACATTTCTGATGTCAAGTTATTCTTAATGTAACTCAATTTAATGTTCAAATTCGTACGATATACAGTAATGGCAACCAGACATTCCATATTTCTAATCTTTTTACATGCAGACATTGAAAATGATAAAATTGTGATCTTGGTACCTAAAACAGTGCCTTAAGATTTTTTTTATTTATTGTTATTTGTAAGCTAATAGGTGTGTCTATTTATGAACTGATGAAATTAATTATGTAGGTCTAACTTATTTTTGGAATCGTTTAGCGATAAACCTTTATTCACTAAACATTTTATTTATTTTATTTTATTACTTTATTAAGTATTGTTTTCTTGCGCGGAGTCTTGATTTGGTATTAACTTTTCCTGGAAAGTTAGCACTTATCATTATTTAACAAAATTTAGAAAGTGTAACATTTTGCATTTTATCTTTCACTACCTTCTGCCCGCGACTTCGTCCGCGTGGAATAGTTAACGCTAACACGCAGCGGAAGCTCTCAAAAGGAAACAAGCCCCGATTTTGAAACATTCTTCATTGGTACTCCGCTCCTATTGATCTTAACGTTATGATATATAGCTCATAACTTTCCTCGATAAATGTCCTATTTAAGACTGAAACGATTTTCAAAATCAGTTTAGTAGATCCAGATATTACCCGCTACAACCTCACAAACTTTACCTCTTTATAATATTAGTATAGATATCACCTGCATAGCTTTAACTATACACTTATGTATATGTGTCTACGCCGTCTCCTATTTCTTCTGTTCTCAGTAATAGAAAAAGAACTTGTGTAGCAAATTACTCTATTGCAAATCAATCTATTGCCTATTAATTTTAGTTTTTTTTTCCTTTTTTATCGCAATGACTAACTACTCTTTTATAGGGCTTTTAGATCAGAATGTAACAACATTATGAACGACGTATGATTTTGTTTAAAACCTAGTATTTCTAAACACACTGAGCTTGAATATAACCATAAAATAAGTAATTTCATAGGTATTCTAATATGACAATCAAATAAATAAACTGTTTTAGTATCGCTTAGTATGGCTGATATTTTAGTTAGTCATTTCACTATGATCGATGTTGTCTCCTATAAATAGATCGTATACTAGATCAAGAACTGAAGTATGGGTTCCTATAGAATGAATTTAGCGGAATGTAGATTGCGAATACTTAATTTTTAGAAATACTTTCAAGAGAACGCTTTCATATGAGTATTTATTATTTAAATTATATAAAGAATATTCGCCGCTGCAACTATTATGATTATTGAAGGAAATAGTAATACGCTTTGTATAATATATTAATCATAGTTGTATAGTAAAATCGGGTAGCTTTAACTAATATTTTGACAATATAATTATGCCATAATATTTGCCATATTATTGTTAGTTTCAAAAACTAAATTGCATCCAATATTAATTTTCGGCATTAGATTCATTTTCCCATGATACTAAGTTATCAATCTACTACGAGTAAAGTAGTTCCTGAGACACAAATAATATAGTTTAGTATTAATAAGGTTTTCTGCAACAATATTGAAATGTTAATGTTACAAAAGATATAGTGTACGCTACTTTGCACTTCCGCCTGGAATTGATCGACCACCACTGCGTCTAACTGCAACAAAAAGAGAATCAATTGATCAATATACATGTATATATATATTCATTATACAATATATAATTAATATAAATATAATAATTATCAATAAATTAATTAAAATATATTGCAGATTGACGTGTCATCACGACAATCGATAACACGTGTTAAGCTCCTTCACGGAGCATCATCAGAGCGATGTTGACTCACCCGGTCGGTACTAATTACTATTACTAGGTCACCAGGTATTAATTATATATTTTATATAATTAATATATACATGTATATACATTAATATATATATGTATGTACAATATATATATATATATATATTAGGGTGATTAAAAAAAAAAGAATATTTTTTTTTTCGTTTGGTACTCTGAAAAATAGGTTCCTAGGCACCTCTAAGAAAGCCTCTCCAAGCGTGAGTTCTTAATTGTAACGGGAAGGTCCTCCTTCTTACAGTTTTCTATTTTTTCTTATTATCAGATAGAAAAATTTATATCTCGCTTCCAACCACTTGAAAAAATATCTTGTTCCTTAGATTTTGTAGGAAATTGAATGCTCTACAAAAAAGGTCTCTTACGATTTTTTCGTAAACCCAACCGTTTAAAAGATATTAACGGTTAAAGTTTGATTATTTTTGGGAAAATTTTTTATTTCTTATGAATTTTATAACTCAATGAAAAAAAATCATAATGAATGATGAAACTCATAGTTTTGTAGGAAATTTACTGCTCTATAAAAATGGTCTCTTATTTTATGTATATTTTGTGAAAAACAATTTAAAAATACGCACTGAACAAATTTCATAATAATAAATGACAACGCGATTAAGATTTTAAATTATTAAAGATAAAATTAAAAAAAAATATTATTAGAATAAAAACTTTCAAATGAATTTTTGAACAGAAAACATCTATAGGAGTTGCTTTTATAATAAAAACTCAAATTTGTCTAAATTTCCTTGAAACTCACAGAATAAATTGAAATTTTTCGAATTATTGATCAAAAACTAGAAAAATTGATATGCATTGATGTTTGACGATGAATATCTCGTAAACGCTCAACTTGATCGAAAAATCATAGGAGACCATTTTTATAGAGCAGTAAATTTCCTACAAAACTATGAGTTTCATCATTCATAATGATTTTTTTTCATTGAGTTATAAAATTCATAAGAAATAAAAAATTTTCCCAAAAATAATCAAACTTTAACCGTTAATATCTTTTAAACGGTTGGGTTTACGAAAAAATCGTAAGAGACCTTTTTTGTAGAGCATTCAATTTCCTACAAAATCTAAGGAACAAGATATTTTTTCAAGTAGTTGGAAGCGAGATATAAATTTTTCTATCTGATAATAAGAAAAAATAGAAAACTGTAAGAAGGAGGACCTTCCCGTTACAATTAAGAACTCATGCTTGGAGAGGCTTTCTTAGAGGTGTCTAGGAACCTATTTTTCAGAGTACCAAACGAAAAAAAAAATATTCTTATTTTTTGAATCACCCTAATATATATATATATATATATATATATTGATCAATTGATTCTCTTTTTGTTGCAGTTAGACGTAGTATCTAGTGGTCAATCAATTCCAGGCGGGATTGCAAATTAGCGTCCACTGTAACGTCTTCTGCAATCAAATTAATATTACAAATTAATAAAATAAATAATCATTCGATTTGTTAACATCTTCATTATGTTAGAAAATTGAAATTTTGATTCATATGACATGTATCCATTTAGGAAATGCTCGTTTATGTAATTTAGTATTACATTTAAGATATTGTAAAGATATTTTAGCACAATGACATTATTAGATTAATACGTTTTAGATAACTTGAAAGTTTTCACCGTAATGATCACAGATCTTCCAAATGGTTTTCAATTAAAATATTATAATGATTAAAGTCATCCTGAATACAACTAAGGAAATAAATTACACCGATATAACTGTAATGAAACGAATAAAATTCATATAATTACATTAAAAAACTATTCATTTGTGATGTTTGGAAAAAAAATAATTTATAGATTCTATGAAAGCCCATATCTGCACGTCGAAACGTATATTACAACAAAGAATATAAAATCGTATTCCTAAAATTGTAAATTTCAATTACATTATTTTGTAGAAAAAACACTGGCAGTAATTTCTTTTCACAGTGATTACAATAGATATTGTTTACAATAGCTTTCAGTTTTATATTAATACAAGTTCATGTTATATATGAAATAAATGTATTCTTAGATGTAAACATTATTATATAATGTAAATTAAATTAGCACTTATAACCGTGCCTTTACATTATTTATTTATTGATGTTTTTTTTTTGTAAAATTAAGCTTGTAGTCTTCTTATGCCTTATCTGTATTACAATCTTGTACTATTTAATAAGTTAATGAATAGAGCTTCTTAAAAAGAAACAATTATTGAAGAAGTTTTTCGAAGTGTCAGGAAAAATTGTCACTATTGAAATGTATTATAATATGAGAATAAATAAAATGTTGGCTTTGTGGACGTATTTTTTGTTTTTCTAGATTTTAAACCTTGCGGTAAGCAATATATAATTTGATTTGTAAATAGAAGTAAATATACGTGATATGGGTAAAAAGTAATAAGAAGAAAGTTACAAGTTACGAAGGTCATTATAAAAGATGCTAATAAAGAACACTATACTTTAAAATAATCCATCTCTAATAGAAACCATGAATTAATTGAGATTTAAGTTCGTCAGTTAGTTGTACCTGACCAAGTTTAATATACTTAGCAAAGATGTTGTTGTTTTGTGTAGTGTTGAAAAAGATTTAAATATTTATTTTGTTTTAAATATAAACGGTTTTTATTCAATGATATTATAACTATAATGCTTCGACAGCGCCTTATTTAAACTTGGTTAGTTAGGCTTATTTTTGACGGCTGCCCCGTTAATTCGCCCGTATCTAAGCAACATATAACTATTTCTTTTTCAACACCTATATTGAGAATATGCCATCTTACATCCATATTTTATCTACGACAGTGTGGCGTTATAATATTACTTTACGTATGTGTGCGTTATCGTGCCATTTGTTTTGTCAAAATATCCTGTACCTAGGTAACGTATCTTTATTTATAATATCATTGGTTTTGATTATAGATATCCTAGTGCGTAAAAGGAGGCAAATTTTAATTACCTATATGTTTGTCTATTTTCTTGACAGGCTAAAACCTAAATAGCTTTATAAAATTAGACATATGAAGTCTAGAAACATCTTGTGCGAATGATATAGAGTAGAGTAGATATTGAAGTAAGACGAGAGACGAAAAAAGAGCGGTGTTCTAAAATAAGCCTTTTACTTGCCAGCACTCAATTGCATAATTCGTTCATGCTGCATAGTTTCAGTATTTTTACAATTTTTCGTTATTAATAATTCTACTTGTACACTTAGAAAATGGACGCCTGAGGTATATTTTCATAGCAATATTTTTATTTGTGATTACAATAAATATCATTTACATTAATTTGATATAGAATAAGTCTTTTATGGAAAATAAGTTTTTTTGAACAACATTTTAATATCTCATATGCAAATATGAATGAATATTTACTTTAATTTACTGTATTTATTTAAGCATGGAATTTTTATACGTGATTTATTACAACAAATACTGGTATCACTAATATATGATAACTGGCTTAATTTAACAAACACGTTGTAACATTTCCATATAGGATTTACCCACAAATAAATATGCAAAAGATAATATTATTGATTATTTAGGATATCATCCACAAAGACAATAATATGTAATCTGAATATTTACATTTATAATAGTATATATTTTGCTACATTATATTTTTATACCAACACGTGAACTCCAACGTGACTGTCTCTCTTTATCCAAACCAACTCTTTAATTTTGTTCAGATGGCAAAGCTTGCATAAGATTATTTTGGGAGGAGCCTTATTTTCCCTATTAAATTCTTAACAATGCAATCTACTTTGAAAGACTAGATTAAGTTACCTAGAAATAATTTCAAAAAGTTCTAATTTCCTCGCGTAAACATTTTAAAGCACTTAAGCAGGTTAATTAATTTCACATTTGAGCTTTCTTAATAAATAAATTTTTCATTAAATTATTTTTTACGTCTGGCGGGATGTTTGGCCATTACAATCTGTCTGGCTGATGAAATGGTAAGCGCTACGCTGAAGCTATTAATGGTTTCAGTATGAATGGGTCGGCTCGACCGGAGTAGTACCACCTTCTCACAGAAAACCGACGTAAAGTAACAGTGCTTGCATTGTTGCGTTTCGTTCGGTCAGTGAGAGCGCCGGAGCCCACCTCCCCTCCCCTTCCCCCTTCCCTTAGTCCCCCTGTCCACTAAGACAGGTTGGCAACGCACTTGCGACTCCCCTGGTGTTGCAAGTGTCTATGGACGGTGGTGATCACTTAACACCAGGTGACCAACCCGTCCGTTTGCCTCCTATGATATAAAAAAAAATGTAGTTTGGTGATAGTTAATTGAATAATATATTAAAAAATCAAACATTCCAAAATAAGTAAAGTTCATTCATTTTTTGTCTGCTTTAAAGCGTCTGGCAGAAGTTATGGCCCTCGGGAAGTGTCTGGCGATACTAACTCCTAATTTTGAATGATATTATACAAAACATATATAAAAATCAGTCATTTAAATGTAAGTAAAGTAGCTCTTATTTTTAGTCGCTTCTCTCTTCTGGTATTTAAACATTGCCCCAAGGCTCGAACTCTGTGAGTGCGCAAGCGTTCTAAGTATACAAAAAAACTGCTCAAAACATAAGGTTTCATATATTTAAAAATAAGTTGTGTCTGGCAGCTCTGGGATCTTAATCTATATGCATTTTTGAAGTTATACTTCTTTTGTCGCGTTAGGGAAAAAAGATGAGAGTAAATTTTTACGATGCGCGTGCACACCGTCACGAAAAACCGACACCCTGAAGCTAACTATAGTCAACATTTTGTTTCTTTGTATTTGTTGTTTGTATTTCTTTGTATTAAAACTTTCAATGTATTAAATACCTTTTTTCTATTGTTAGTGTCGTTTTTTCTACAAACGTAGAATAAGGCGATAGATAAAATTTTTGAAAAGATTTTTATCTTGTTACGCCAAAGAAGTATAAATTCTAACGTGTGTACATTAGTACACACACACTTTTTTTGGAAAAGAGTTTTTCATTCATCTAATAACCTAGTGGATGACATCACTGTCAAAGACTTTAATACGTCATATACAAAAGAAAAAAAATGAGATGCCAGCACACTGGAAATTTTAGATTATAAGGTTTTTTTTTAATGTGGGAAAGTAAAAATAGAACATTAAGTTTGTCAGTAATTAAAAAAACTTTTCCAAGGCTCGACAAAGACGGGGTCGAACGACACTTAAGGGGTCGTCCATTAATGACGTGAGGCATTTTTGAGAATTTTTTGACTCTTCCGAACCTCCTGCTGAGATTTGTCTTGATCCCTCTCCCCCCTCCCTTAATCTCACGCGAGGTCTTTCAAAATTTTGTATTTTGAATACAAATGCGTCGGATTTATTAAAAAAACAGAATTTGCCATATTATTTTTATTTATTACGTTACCTTTTTTACTATTATTACATTTACTTGTAATTATTATTATATTACATTTTGATACTAAATAAATTAACATCTATTAATGGATCTTAATATATACAAGAATTGTGTCACATTTCGGCATATTCTAGTCTAGAAACATAAGTATTTTACTTTAGATTAATCTGATTTTCTCACATTTTTACTCTATATTTTGGTCGAAAAAATTACGTGACATTTAATATTTAGTGAGGTTAGGCCTCACCCTCCTTTAAACCCCTAACGTAATTAATGGAAGCCCCTTAAGTATCGTCCATAAGTACAGAAAAATCATCAAGATTGATCAATCCGTTTAGTAGGAAATGAATTACGGAACACACGTACACTGGAATTTTATATACGTATAAAGACCTTATAGGTACCTTATATATTCAACTTTGGTATAAATGCATTCACTACTTGCCACTAATTAAATATGATTTGTACGTCGCATGTTACATTTGAATTTATCTATAAAAAAGCAATTTTAATATGTCCCTCACGAAACCCTTCTCGTAGACTGCTATCACTTTATTCTTGGCGACAGCTGCGTTGAACATAAAATGTCTAGATTTATATTGTTGGGTTCATAAGTATATTAGAAAAGATATAGTCTAATATATATGTATAAGCTAACTTTATGAAATAAGATTGGACGTCTAGAATAATAGCATTCTAAAAATTTAAAATCGCGTACATTTTCGTTACATCTGTTTCTAATAAGTAGAAATATTAGAGACTAGATATACCCGCAGCTCCGCACGCGTTTTATTTTTAATTATAATAAAGAAATTTAAAATTCTGAGACCATGCACAATTATAAAAACGCTCTTTAAAAACAATTATAAGTACGACACGCACGTCACTTACAGTAACATGTAACGTATACATTAGATATATAAATACTAACACTGTGTGAAATGAGGGCTATCATCAGCAACATATTTGAAAACTGAACCCACCATATAACTACCTCAGTGCTCACTTATACAGTACTAGCTGACCCGCGCAACTTCGTCTGCACCAAATCGGTTATTACCGGTTTCAATTGTATTTTTAAACGCAAATAATCTTAAAAAACCTAAAACCCTATTGCAGCGTATCCAGTACTTCGAATCGTGAATCCAAACTATCCAGGGACTCACTCAAACATATACCCAGTTGGTATGTGAGAAATCTTTTAAAATAAGCCTAGAATCTGTTCGCAGCATTACCTAAAGTAGTGTCATCAAAGTGAAGATCAAAACTAACTTACATATATTGCCGATAAATGTCTTCCCAGTACCCCTTGTAACTTCATCACGTAACATACTGTAAAAGTTGAACTTTATCTACATTAAATTTCCATTTTGTTTTAGTTTTGTTTTATAAGAATTTGTAAAGTATACGTGAAATCTGCATTCAATTTTAATTTGGTCACATTTATTTTACTTTTGACATACAAACCACCTTTTTTACTGAGATACTGAACTTGGGATAATATACCTTTCTAACAGTGAAAGAATTTTTGAAATCGGACCAGTAGTAGGTACCAAGCATTCCTCGAAAACAAAACTTTACCACTCATTATAATATTAGTATAAATACATACTGTAAAAGTTGAACTTTATCTACATTAAATTTCCATTTTGGTTTAGTTGTTTGTTTTATAAGAATTTGTAAAGTATACGTAAAATCTGCATTCAATTTTAATTTGGTCACATTTATTTTACTTTTGACATACAAACCACCTTTTTTACTGAGATACTGAACTTGGGATAATATACCTTTCTAACAGTGAAAGAATTTTTGAAATCGGACCAGTAGTAGGTACCAAGCATTCCTCGAAAACAAAACTTTACCACTCATTATAATATTAGTATAAATACAACATAGTAACTGCAAACAGTAGTCCGGTGAAGCTGTTAAGACCTTGCTAGGTCAATAGCGTGGTCAGTTCGAGAAAAACAAAATAACTGCATACACCTCAACTGATTTATTTTAATCTTAGATTCACAAACCTGAACCCAACTACTTCAAGACTCAACAACATTTAGAAAACTAATTTTATCAAATATCGAAATAACACACGTACTGATAGAACTCTAGTTGAGATTCATCTTCTACAATGCAATGTAACTATTATCTAGGTTTATGTTTTAGGAAAAAATCTTGTCACCTTTGTTTAGCAAACATTTTTTATACAATAAAATAAATGTAACAACATATAAGTGACAGTTTCGTTTACACATATTTTTTTCATATAAGGTTGATAATTACGCATAGAAACGTCATATAGCCGTAGCTCAGTTATAACGTACTGGACATTATATGGTCCGCCGGAGCCGACGGTTCGAATCCCGGCGGTCTTTTTTTTTGGTATTTTTTTTAAAGTAGCTTAGGGAAATATAGCTTATATTTTTAGCTAATCTGTCTGCTATATATAGCACAATGAAAATTTACCAAAATCCGTCAAAAATTTCATTAACTACAAATTTTTGATTTTCGTCCGTTATCCTGGAGAATCCCTTGCGTTTTATGAGATAAAAAGTATTCTAGATGTAACCTTGTAATATTAGTTATCACTGTGCCAAATTTCGTCAAAATTGGTTCAGTACTTTCAGAGTGGTACGTGTTCAAAGGGACAGACAAACAGGCAGATCCTGGAGAATCCCTTGCGTTTTATGAGATAAAAAGTATCCTAGATGTAATCTCGTAATATTAGTTATCACTGTGCCAAGTTTCGTCAAAATCGGTTCAGTACTTTCAGAGTGATGCGTGTTCACAGGGACAGACAGACAGACAGACAGACAAAAATTGTGAAAAGATTATTTTTGGCTTCTATATCGATAACAAAGTCTACCCCGATAAAAATTTTCAAAAAATATTTAATGTACAGATTTGACCTTGCTACAGTTTTATTATAGTAAAGATAAGGAGCTAATGAAACCATGACTTAAATATATCATTATAATGATATAATATGTCCATATTGTCAATAAGTAATACGTTTATGATTTAATGTCTTATTAGAAAGACCCCTTATATCTTCAACATTACTATTAATGATTATAATGTTGAATTGAAAACAACGAATGAGCTGACGTCTTGAAATCTTGCATAAATATAAATCATGATATGATACTTGATATATGTCTAAGCAATTTTTAATATTCGATAATTTAAATAGTGCTTATTGAACTCTATACATTTTCTATGTTGAAGTTATTGTAGGGCGAAGCTCTGCTCGGATAAATAGTCACAGTGCTCACAGAGTGTTAATTGGATTTCCTGACAGACCGACTATACGTTTGTTTATTACATAAAAATGTAGTGAGTGATGTTAGTCACTCGCCACTATAAAAGCGCTGCCACTCGCGTAGCTGTGGCTTCTGTTCGTTTTCAACTATCGGTCCGAGTGGAGCTCTAGTATAAAGTGTATTATTGGTTTTGTCTTCAACAGTCTGTCCTGGTGTAAAGTGTATTATTGGTTTTGTCTTCAACTGTCTGTCCTAGCGGAGTTCTGGTGTAAAGGGGAAATAACAAAGCTAAGTAAAATATTATAATTTATTTTGATTGTCGTGGTTAAAATATATTTCCCATGAATTTGATCACTGATGATATTTATTATTTTATGTATATCTTGTGAAAGTATATATCACGAAAAGTCTTCTCGATGAATTGCGTTGTTTCCGAACCGTTGGTAGTTTTAACGTTCAGAAGCGCTTTCTCGGGACCAAAAGCAAATAAAGTGTATTTAGATTTGATTTGTATTTAATGTTTGATTTTGATTTAATTTTGTTTTAAGCTTTAAAAAAGTCATTTAGTCATTTTAAAATTGGTTTTACTTAATCATATTATTATGTGTTTTTATATTTAAAAATAACAAATAAAATAATAATTTTCTAACAAGTGCGTATGTTGATAACGCTGGCTAAACTTTATGTATTTAAAAATAACAAATAAAATAATAATTTTCTAACAAGTGCGTATGTTGATAACGCTGGCTAAACTTTATGTATTTAAAAATAACAAATAAAATAATAATTTTCTAACAAGTGCGTATGTTGATAACGCTGGCTAAACTTTATGTATTTAAAAATAACAAATAAAATAATAATTTTCTAACAAGTGCGTATGTTGATAACGCTGGCTAAACTTTATGTATTTAAAAATAACAAATAAAATAATAATTTTCTAACAAGTGCGTATGTTGATAACGCTGGCTAAACTTTATGTATTTAAAAATAACAAATAAAATAATAATTTTCTAACAAGTGCGTATGTTGATAACGCTGGCTAAACTTTATGTATTTAAAAATAACAAATAAAATAATAATTTTCTAACAAGTGCGTATGTTGATAACGCTGGCTAAACTTTATGTATTTAAAAATAACAAATAAAATAATAATTTTCTAACAAGTGCGTACGTTGATAACGAAACCTTATGAGATATATCAAATAACTACATCTTATAAAAATATATATACAAAAAGTTCAGGATGGTATATTTCAGTCTATTAAGGACAAACCCCAAAAATCATTTTTGTCATTTACATATTTTGAATAATTCCTTATTTTCCACGTTCTTTTGTCTAACGCAGTATTAACCCTTATTCAATTAAATAGTTATCTTGACGGTTTAATCTAGAACAAGATTGCCCTTTATGGCACACTACTTTAATTAATATCTTAAAAGATATCTACAGATTTAAAATTACACGCCACAAAACCTTACGGTACTAAACTATATTACCAATAATTAAAAAATACACTATATTGAAATACTTATGGCTCCACGCTTATTCATTAGACTCATAAGAACCAGACGCAGGTCGCTAGTGGTTATACAATTTTGTACAGTGGTAAAGCGTTTTCTGAGGACTGACTAGCTACAACTCTTGGATGAAAATCTGTCGCTAAGCATTTGTTGGCGTGTTTCAGCAGCGGTACTTAAGAGCCACACCCGCTTTAGCTTTTGCGTACTAACCATATTAAACCATATCGTTATTTAACATCGAATGAAATTGTAGTCAAAAGTTAAAACGTATAAAGCCGAAAAAGAGAACAAATATTCTTAAATTATTTATGCCGTAAAATCTATACTGATACTAGCGGACCCGGTGGACGTCGTCCTGCTTTGAACGCAACGCCACCTACCGGGTCCAATTTTGTTGTGGTTGAATCTAAACCATTCTCGGATCCTCTGGAACACGCACACAAAATTTCATCAAATCGGTCCAGCCGTTTAAGAGGAGTTCAGTGATATACACACGTACAGAAGAAATTTATAAAGATTATAAAGCTGTGTTAGTTTGTTTGTTTGAACGCGCTAATCTCAGGAACAACTAATGCGATTTGAAAAATTCTTTTAGTTTTAGATAGCTTATATATCGAGAAAGTATTTAGGCTTTATACCATCACGCTAAGACCAATAGGAGCGGAGCACCAATGAGAAATGTTTCAAAATCGTTTTTATCCCTTTTGAGAGCTTCCGTTGCATGTTAGCGTTAGCCCAAAGTAACTACTCCACGCGCACGAAGTCGCAGGGAGAAGCTAGTGCCTTACAAGCTAATTAAAATTTGAAGTCAATCTAGATTTATTAAAGTAGTGAGCTATATATTACATTTGGCGAAGCATTACAAAACTTGACCTATCTACGTGTGATGTCTAGAAACTAGGACAACTGTCTGAAATTGTTTCGAGTAAAAGTCGTTTATATAGATATTCCGCAGATGAAACAAGAGACAAACAAATAAATATGCAAACTTCCTTCTTGTAAGTATCCTGTGTTTGTCGTCTTTATGTATAATATAACAGTTACGAAATGATTATTCTAAAGGGAAAATAAGTATTTGTGCTCCGATCGAGTATTTATCAGAAAAAAATATTGACTACATTTCCATTCGACTTTTACATACTTCTACTTTTATTATAACTGAGATGTTTTAATTTATTTCCTTTATTGTATGTAAAGACTGTTTTTTTATCGAACAAATCCATATCCACTGTCCCCTTTATATTACTCACGACCAAGTGATATTAGAAGCACATTAGTACTATTGTTATAAAGTTGCATAGTGTGTTTAAACGCGAACGAAGTCGCGGGATATTGCTAGATAATATTATAAATTTAGTGTAAGTAAATAAACACACGTCATTATTTGATTTAAAGTATTATAACCATTTATAGAGTAATAAAGAATTCAATCTTTTTTGACATGACAACTTATAAATCGACGAACGCCGGCTGCACGCACGAAAAAGCATGACTCATTGTCACGTTCCGCCTGAGCCGAGCGTGCAAGCGAGAGCGCGGGACAAGCGATAGAGAGGCTCGATCAGCCTAAGTGTTCGGCTTGTGATGCATCTATCTATATCTATCTATACTATAATAAAACTGTAGCAAGGTCAAAGCTGTACATTAAATATTTTTTGAAAATTTTGATCGGGGCAGTCTTTGTTATCGATATAGAAGCCAAAAATAATCTTTTTACAATTTTTGTCTGTCTGTCTGTCTGTCTGTCTGTCTGTCTGTCTTTCTGTCCCTGTGAACACGCATCACGCTGAAAATACTGAACCGATTTTAACGAAACTTGACAAAATAATAACTAATATTCCAAGGTTACATTTAGGATACTTTTTGTCCCATAAAACGCAAGGGGTTCTCCAGGATAACGAAAGACAATACATTGTAGTTAATGTAACTAGACTTTTTTGCGACACCTTAATACAAGAGCCAGGAATGTTGGAAGAACGAGAATTGTAGAAAAGCTGGTTCTTTAAAATGAAGATATATTATGCCCTTCCAAACAGAATTCAGTATACCTGGTAGCCGGTTAACGTTATGTTTTTTAATGCGCATCACACCTTTACAGGTTAAAATTTTGGGATATAAATAATTTAAGGAACATTTTTTTTCAGTTACTTTTAAACGCTATTAAAAACATGAATTTATCACTACCAGACAATTTTGTTATTGATAATAATATGCCCGATGATATTCTTTATAAATAAAATAATTCATTTCAAACCATTTTATTTTTTCCATTGCAAAGAACATATTTCATTTTATTAACCATTATGATATTGACATTTCACCATAAACGAAAAACAACGATAAACGTAGACATATCACTTGAGACTGAGGTCATCTTGAACACATGCGTCTATAACAGGCGCTTCCACAATTATCGCTATTTTATCATACATAAAATGAGGTAAACATATCGATGCAGTTGCAGTATCTAGCTCTAAGTTTCTAAACGTTTTCAAAGCATTAGCCGGTTTTAATTGGGGTGTTCATCCATAACATTTAGTTCGTTTATACTTCAATATTACACGCAGTCGAATCGACTATACCAGCTTTCTTTATGGTAGTAGTGCTCAGGTTAACCTCTATAAACTTGAAAAAGTCCAAAACCAGGCCATGAGATTTATCGGGGGTTTCATTAAAAGTACTCCAATCCATGTTATGGAAAGCGAATTGAGCATATGTCCGTTACATCTTAGGAGACAATATTAAGCTGGCAAAATTCTATTTAAATTTAAGTCATTCGAAAAGAACGAACTAACTAATATATCAGAAGAACTGTCCACCTCTTTCCAATCACTCTATTGGCGTAAAAGCAAAAGACCACTATTTTTTCTCAATATAAAAATACTCCAAGTCAAACAAGTATAAAACATGAAATGTTCACTTTACACACCTGGGTCGATATCATTGATTTGCACAACATAATTAAAATAAATGTAGATGGTATTTGGAAGCCAAAGCGTCAATATGATGTTGTTAAAATAAAAGATATTTGTCTTCAATATATAAATAAATATTATCAAAATTTTGTTAAAATATACACTGACGGATCTAAAGCTGGAAATTGTTTAGGAGCCGCATTTTTTGAGTCAAATTCCAAAACTTTTATGAAATTTCAAATTGATGAAAATATTTCAATTATGCACACTGAATTCATAGCAATTGCAGAGGCCTTATCATTTGCACAATCAACTGAGTCCATTAAGATTGTTATTTTATCCGATTCAAAAAGTGTTCTTCAACACGTAGCGCAATATACCTCGACTTTTCGAGGAATACCGATAGCCTACATACACTATTTTGAAGCAATTACTAGATTTCAAAGCAAAGAGCAAAGTAATTGTTTTTCATATAGGTATAACAGGGAATGAAAAAGCTGATCTTTTAGCTAGAGAAGGATCCTCCGAAGGTGCTCCTATTAATATTTACCAACTTACTTGGATGTATGCTCAGTATTTAAAAATAGCTGTTACTCGCATTGGAAGGAATACTTTGATGAGCGTTCTAAAACAAAACGAATATGGTACAGAACAATTCAGCCACGCCCCTTAAGGTCACCATGGATTGATAACAGTACAATTTGCCGTCGGGAAGCAATCACAGGAATAAGATTACGCTCAGAACACATCCCATGTAAAAAGTTCGCCTACCTGATGCGTAAAGTACTATCACCACTTTGCCAGAGTTGTGAGCTCATCGATGATGTGCACCACATCCTGGCAGAATGTGTTCGAAACGAAGATATTAGATCACGGCTTAATGCTTCTGGTTCGTTCCACACTGGTTTGTACAATTCGTTATTGTCTGACCCCACTTCGAAAGATGCTAAAGAATTGTACAAAATTAATATAAGCTATTGTTAAGTTTATTGTCATTCTTATTGTTATATAGTTCATTAAAAATAAATAATAATAATATTAAAATTACAGCTATCTTATTAACATGGTTTGGACATACTTTATTTTATTTACAAAAAAAATAGCATCGGGCACATTATTGTTAATAACAAAAATGTCTGGCAATGATAATTTCATGTTTTAGTAGCGTTTCTAAGTTAGTAAAAAACAAAACATTCAAAAATTATATAAAAATCAATAATATGCAGTAATAAACGCAACGTTTACCGGCAGCCAGGTAGCCCGCACTCTGTTCGGAAGAACATAAAGATATATAAAAGCTGGCTTATTTTCTTTTTCGAAACCGTTGCTAGCTCTTAGACAAATAGTTACAGACAAGTGACATTTGCCGCGTCGTGCTCATATCTTTTTAATATTTATATTTTTCTTCAATATAATGGAGTGTGAAAAAGTTTTAATACAAGTTGAAAATAGTTATGATATTATTCAGTGTTTCATTTATCATTATTTTATTTTATGAATACATTTTATCGTTTAATTTACAATTTAACTCTATCAACTTGATATTTTATAATGTAAACTCTACTGACTGTATAGTAAACGTCCACAAAAAAGGGAAAGGAACTTCGTTAGAAACTGGGGGTCCATAGACCTTTAAAGCTTTTTTCACATTACCACCAATATATGTTGGTTGCTACGAATGGGTTGTAGGCTTATTTTAAAAGATTTCTCACATACCATCTGGGTATATGTTTTATTGAGTCCCTTGATAGTTTGGATTCACAATTGGAAACCGATGGTGTGGCTGCAATAAGGTTTTAGTAACCTATATTAAAATTTTTCGCGTTTAAAAATACAATTGGCACCAGTGATAACCGATTTGGTGCAGACGAAGTTGCACGGGTCAGCTAGTATAAAATAATTCTATTCATAAAAGTATGCAATTTTTCAGCAATCTTTTCTTATAACATTATCACATAAAATTATCATCCGTAAACCGATTTTACAGGCAACCAAAATTTTCAAATAATTCATATCCATCATCCATCTACCATATTCATAAATCTTCAATCCTTTATAATGTGCAAATCAACTTTTTTTTCCGACTACCCTGTTAGCCTGAGGCGGGGCTTTACAACTTCGCCGGAGCACTAAAGCGAGCGCTTAAGGCATTCAGCCGTTCATTTGCAAATTATCCTTTTCACTTTTGTATTTATATTACGTTTTGCACGCGGCTTGTATATTTTGCTTGTCACTCGGGAGTCGGGACCAGTACATATTTTCTGCATAATAAGTACCCTATGCCCTTTTCTGTGCCCCTGGTAACGTATGCCAAATTTCATAACAATCGGATGACCTATTAGTGTAAAAGCATAACAAACAAACAAACTCAATTTCGTATTTATAATATTAGTTAGGATAATGTTACTAGTATGTCTTTTATATTAAGTAAATACATACTAAGCAACCGCGAAAGATACGGGTAATTAACAATTAATATTAATTACAAAAATGTCCCTCTTTATATGTTGTACAGAGTATTGCGACAGATATTTTTGTGTATTTTACTTACTACTTTCATATTCTATTTTATAAAACAAAAACATAATTTTGTAATGTTATGGGTGCTCTGTATATGAAGAGCAGACATTGTTCAAGCTGTAGGTATTAAAATATCATTATAATTTTTAGTTACTGCAAGTGTTCATTTTGTGTCCATTCTTTTAATATCTTGAAATAAAATTTAATTGTATGTAATTGTTTTAATTCTAAATTATTAATTTTAAATATTCATATAATAATAATTTAATATTCATTTAATATTTAATGTAAATTACTTTTCCTAACCTAAAAGTATAGATTACTAACAATAGATATACTCTGAATTTCATGGTTTAGTATAAAAAAAGTTCTTAGAAATGAAAGAATAATTTTATAATACATTTTATATAAAGATTATAATTTTACATTACATAATTTGTTTTATTCAAATCTTGTAATAAATCCAGTATTTTTTTAAAACTTATGCTGCATCATAAGGTCTACTTTTCTAAGGTCCAGGTTTCAATACTCGAGCGGTTAATAGAAAAAGTGATAACCTACACCTCAGTAAAATAGTCATAAAAATATCTCTAAACTGAAGCGAGAAATAGCGTTCTAATCAACTTTTGATGAACTACTAACGTCTTCTATCCCCCAGTAATATTGCATCATTTTTAGTTTCAAGGCATAGCGACCGGGTGAAGACGTGTCATTGTGTCATGTTATTAAAACAAAGTCCTTTTATTAATCTAATTTTCAATGAAAAAATGCATAGTTTCAAAGAACTTTCAGTAGATAGCGAGAAATCAGCTTTTCATGGATACTGAACAAAGTGATTTTTTCAGTTACGACAGTATTGTAATAGCAGTGCGATATATTACTAGCTTATGCTCACCGCTTCGTTTGTATTAATGTAGAGTTTAAAAGTAGATTACAGCGAATGTTACTTGCTGATAATATAGCTATGTACCAGTGAAAGAATTTTTAAAATCAATTAAGCATTTTTTTTATCTTTATCCGTTACGAACAAAAAATCAAATCATTTCTCGTTATAACAATAGTGGAGATGGGTGGACGCACTAACTTTTTCCTAAAGATATTATAACTAAAAAACTGCAGATACATTACCTACATGATATTTTGACAAAACAAATGGCCGATAACTCACACATACGTAAAGTAATGTAAAGTAAAGTAATGTGGAAGTAAGATGGCATATTCTCAACATCGGTGGTGAAAAAGAAATAGTTATATGTTGCTTAGATACGGGCGGATTAACGGGGAGGCCGTCAAAAATAAGCTAATTAGCCAAGTTTAAAAAAGGCGCTGTCGATACGATTATGACATATCTACAGCTTTTTAGTTATAATATCATCGCTTTTGCCTAAGTATGTACGTACGTAGGCCTAGCAATAATCAATTCTACAATTTAGCACTAACTCAACAAATAAAACCTAGGCAGGATATAAAATAACTGTGACTGACAACTGAATAACGAAAGATGAATATTTATAAGCATTACATACTTGTTAAGACTTTGTATATATTCGTTCAAAGCTATCAATCACGTTTCTAAACAGTTTCTTGGAACTAAGTGATTTACGGCTCCAATTATTTCAACACTAGAAACACGAAACTGGAGTAAATGAAAGCCGATAAAATTTATAATGTGATAGAACTTGGTAGAAGTTCCTCGTTTCGTTACTTTGTAATAAAATGAGTTTTCTATATTGTCTTTCCATTAATATAAATAGGCGTTCTCGGTGTTCTGAGAAAAGCGTGCACAATTTCTCTTCGCGAATGTTATTTTTTGTATGTGTGGAAGGTGAATATAAAGTACATCATTTGAGTTACATCTCTCAGTATTAATAATATGTCATTGTATAAAAAGTCTGTTTTATATGAAGAAAAACGTCGGTATTAACTACAATATTATAACAGGGCATGAATAGCCTGTCGGATGTACAACAATTTCTAGTTTACATAAATATAATACATATATAGTACTAGCCTCTGCCCGCGACTTCGTCCACGCGGAATAGTTACTTTGGGCTAACGCTAACATGCAGCGGAAGCTCTCAAAATGAAAAAAAACCCGATTTTGAAACACTCTTCATTGGTGCTCCGCTGCTATTGGTCTTAGCGTGGTGATATATAGCCTATAGCCTTCATCGGTAAATGACTTATCAAACACTGAAAGAATTTTTCAAATCTGATCAGTAGTTCCTGAGATTACTCCCTACATTTATAATATTAGTATAGATAGTAGCAAAAATATAAGTGTTCTGATAGTCGAATTTGAGACAATCCTGTATCTAAATTTAACCTATACTTCATACTCTATTATTTTCATCATTATTAGTATCACTTGTTATTAGGTGTTATGGAAAACATATTAAAAAGTTACATCTGTAATAAACAACAACAAACAACATTGCTCCTAGTCAAAATTAAACAAGATCAAGTTTTTTCACGTTAACGTAAGTTTTTGACTCAATTATACCATATAACATATCATTATGAGAACGGCGTACTCACGTGCCCTCAATGTGCACAGAGTTTCGCCGCGAAGATAGGCTATATGAGCCACCTTCGAGCGCATCAGTGCCATTTCTAAATTTAGGGGTCAAAGTGGTCACCATGGCCGAAACCGGTCGGAACAATCATCATCACATTTATAGTTACCATATTTATCATGCAAACCAGTAATTACGGTAATCCATGTAGCTTATAATATAACGTGACCAAATATAGAGTTACAAATAATACAAAAAAAATTAAATACACCCAAAATTCAAAGAAATGTTTTTGGCAACTCGCAATTATTTCATTTCAACTTGAACAAGAAGCAATATGAAGTAGAAAAGTTATAAATGATTACGAGAAACTTGGGTGAACGTAGAGAATCAAAAGAATTAATTCCCCGAATTTGCGTAAAGCTTGTTATAAACGACTACTGTAATATTTAAAGCAAAAACAATAAATTAAATGACCTGGTTCCTTAGTTTCAACATCTGTATTGTCTTCTATATAGGTCTGCTGTTGTGCACGCATCACTCAAAAAGTACTGGGTAGATTTCGATGACTATTTATTAGTTTTACTTCTCAAGCTCTTGGTTCTTATTTAAAAAAAAAAGTTATTACAATAATTTCCATTTAATATAAATTTATTAAACTTTGAAGAAACTGCTATTTTTATAAGTACTACGCGTTGAGCGAAGCGTGATTTCTTGCTATATAGAAGTGAGATAAGCGATGCTGATAAGCTTTTATTTATTTCCTCTGTACATAATGTATCAGATGAAAGATTAAACACACGTAGTATTCTAGGATATGACACTTCATGGGCACATTATCATATAAAATAATAATATCAAAACAAATACTGATAAACAACCAAGAAAACCTACGTTAAAAATAATAATATCAAAACAAATACTAATAAACAACCAAGAAAACCTACGTTAAAGTTTGTTCTAAGACTTTCAAAAGTATAAACACAATCGTAATAAACTTAGGTGAAATGACCGGTGCCAAAAGCTACAATGGGCGACCCAGAGTTAATAACTTTCGATAATAAAATGGATAATAAACCCTTTTGTTCTTTAGTTCCTGACATTCTCACGTTCACTTTCAAGCGAAAGTGAAATCACCCGACGGTCATTGACACTGTACATGTAACATAGACGCGTAGAGGATTGTGTATAATTTTTGTATTTTTCTAGATAATTAGGTCAAATATTAAGCACCTATTTTTCAATTGATTTAAAACGAGAATCGAGTGCAGAGTATCCTCCATGAATATTGCTACTGTCTAAACTTCAGCCTGTATATTGTTAAATGTTATCATCCACCTCCGGTGCCACTACGTCACATTCAAGAAGCGAGACTACAAGACGACCGTAACGTTCACATTAGCACCACCATATTAAAGATCCATAAATAAGAATTATTATAATTATATAAATTTCAATAAGACATAAATTAACATCAAAATTAACATTAGTTTGATGGTTATCATTATTTTTGTGTCACTTAAATTATTTTGCAGAATTATGAAAACAGTAATTGCTTTGACTTCCATAGTTCGGCCTATAAAAGGCAAGATGTCGCTGATCTACATGTCGAAACACATTGGAGATACATAAATAACAATAATTATATAAAATTGTTGTATAGCTTAAATAACATTAATTAGTTCATTATTTATTATTTTTGTGTTATTTCAATTATTTTGCGGAATTATGTGTAAATAGTAATTGCTTTGACTTACATAGATCGGCCTTTAAAAGGCAAGATGTCGGTGATATCTACGCAGTTTTATGTACAAAGTATTGTAAGGCGAAGCTCTGAACAAATAAATAGTGACAGTACCTACGAAGTGTTTATTGGCATACCTGACCGCATCGACTCTATACATACTATACGTTATTTTGTAACTTACGATAATAAACAACGCAGACGAAGTTACGGGTATCAGCTAGTAAGCGATAAATCTAATAATACTAATAATAATCTGATATTGCTTGTTGTAAAAGAATTCGTGGAACTCGTGGAATTTTACATTTTATTTTCTTCCGCGAGCGTTTGAAGAATTTTCTAATAAACAAAGAAAAGGGTAAGAATCGTTTCGTTTATGAAAACATACGCACGGAAAGCCTTTATTGAAAAAATGTTGTCATCGGTTCATCGCGATGCTATGACAATCTGTGGCTTAATTGTATCTTTTGAAGTCTTTATTTCGCGTGTTAATATAATTTTGTGTTATTTTAATTTATCTATACGTTTATCTAATTATTTTAATGTATACAATCGTACCAGATATTGTTTGATAATCCTAACACTAACATTGAATTAAAAAAAAGTCAAAAGTAAAAAAGTAAGTAAAAAAAGTCAGTGCTTCTGACTGTATATACTAAATGTATCTATCACATCCCGCTGCCTCTTATTGTGTGTAGCGTATAAGCGGGCGTTGATCAGTATTATTTCAGTTTTTAGTGAGAGTGCACGTCCCAATTTGAACTCCAAAGACAAATATTATTATATTAACTAATTACGTTTTAATATTATATTGACATTTGAATAACCAATTAATTTTATATGAATATTCATTGCGATATTTAATTTTGTTCCTTTGTCCTACTAACTTGGAGACAATTCCTAAAGTTGTTATATCAAATTCATAGTATCAAAGTAGTGTATAAAGTTTATTGATGAAGTGATACTAATGTAATTGGATTCATAACAATACTTTAGCGTATTCAAGTTGAGAATAACATTGAGCTCGTCCTTTATTGTAATAATGAGGTGAGTGTTTTTCGCATTTGTTCGCATGAAAACATTTTATCTTGTTTGTCGATGTTTAAAACATTATATTACCTAATTCCTTTCCACGCATCATTCTTCCTGTTTTCATAACGAACGATTTCATCTGTTAATTCGTTTATGAGGAAGTGTGTGTTTATTTTATCATGGGATTATTTATGAAATTGGTTACATTGATTCTTCACAGCTTTCTTGCCTATATTACTGAAGTTTATTTTAATGTACACTTTTTAGTCAACGTATAGCTTTTCGATCACGGTCTAGTGTAACAATATTTGGATATATTTATGTCACGCTATCCTGTAAGAGATATTTTTTGTTTTAGTTAGGCTTAATAAGAAAATATATGTACGAATAATTACATAAATGTATAAATTACCTCAAATTGTAAGGTAAATACAATTGTCGGAAATGCTTGTATGACAATAGCCCAAGCTGAAGCTAGGCCACTTCGGCACCTTTGCCTCAGTTGCATTTTCGCTTGAATACTTTTGATCATAAAAATGGTATAGCTGTATAGGCTCTTCAGGCTAACAGTATTAGTTGGTTCGTAGTAAAACAAACTCGAACTTATTTTCTATTAAAGGATGTTTGAAAATCGATGGTAAATTTTGATAATAAATATTTAGAGATACAACATTGTTACCAGTGTGACAATGACTTGGACATTTTAAAGGTCCTATGTGCTAACTAATCACACATGTACATAATCTTTCTTTAATAAAAGCATTGTCACCTCACGTTATTACATAATTTTGAAAGCCTTTTCTTTTTCAAGGAAACTCTTAAGCTCCCACAAAATAATTATGTGCCGAAGTGACCAAGCCATAACGTTATTAATTTGATGTGTCGTAAAAGACGTGAGCAGGGACTCTGTATATCATTCTTAATAAGATAATAAACTTTTATAGATAAAAACATTTGGAAGTTGCCATGTAATAAACCTAAACCTTATATAGGGTTTTACCGAAAATTGAAATATTTTAACAGACCTTGTAGCGCAATAATATTTATACTGCTAGTGATCTGACAGACTGAAGAGTACAACAAGCACTTCTATAATGGATTATGCCTGCAAGTTTTATGTTTCAGTTTCGATATTCCTTGGTATTTATTTCATCTATCTATATAAAAATATATTTAGAATATTCCATATTAGTTGATCCATCCAGAGTGTACTTTTTTTCTATATCGCTTTAAAAACTAATGTATTATTTTCTACAGGTAACAAATTGTACTAAAACACATTGTAATCGATTAAAGTCGAAAAGAATCGGCAAGGAACTAGATCGGCGCTCGATGTTGTATAACAAGACAGATGTACTTATTGCGCAGCTAAAGTTAATATTTTTAGCATACTATTGATTACATTTAAGTTGAAAATACGTTTTGTCAATTCTGACATAAAACACAATGTAATCATTCAAATCAGATGCATTAATGAACATTACGAGAAATATAACTTAATCTATCTATACTAAAATTATAATATTGGAAGGTTTGTTTGTTTGGTTGAACGCGTTAATCACAGGAACTACTGACCCGATTTGAAAAATTATTTCGGTGTTAGATAGCTCATTAATCGGGGAAGGCTATAGGCTATCATCATGCTAAGACCAATAAGAGTACCGAATAAGAATGTTTCAAAATCTTTTTTTTTCGTTTGAGAGCTTCCGCTGCGTGTTACCGTTAGCCCAAAGTAACTATTCCACCCGGACGAAGTCGCGGGCAGAAGCTAGTAGATATATATAATGCAAGTATTGTTCCTTTGAGGCTTAGTCATGCCAACGCACTGAACTGAACAGTTATATACTATAAGTCATACGATGATATCTAGGACTATTCTATGCGGTGTTTTTCGTAGACGATTCTATGCTACAACTTTTTAGGTACAAAAAATATATTATACCTAATATATATATATTTTTAATTACATTCCATAGATGCTGTAAGTAATAACACATTATTATTGTGTGTATTAATGTGTAATTTTAACTGTTGCATAGAATAATTGTTACGAATTCGTGTGAATGACTGACAACTAGTGCATTCATCATTGATGTATATAAAAACCTCAGATGCACACTCAACGACCCAAAACCCTCCGTATAAAATATGCACACAATTGTAAATTATTCACTAATTTCAAATAGTCTCGCGTCGCTTGCGTCCTTATAAAAATAACTTTAAATCATCCATGTAAGGTTGAATTTGCAAAATCATAAGTTTATCGCATAACTATAGCCCCGTATGTACATTGGGGTGTTTTTGCGGACGGTTTTGAGCGCTACTTTTATTCGAGACTGTGTGTCTTGGGTTTTTATATATCAATAGCATATACGATAAAATATTATAAAATATTATATCTTGTACCAGTAAACTAAAAAGTAATAAAAAATCATACCGTGTGTACAATACATGGAAACGAGTGTATTTAATATAATGGCTTGATTGAACGTACCTCAATGTGTGCACAGATACGATATCTAATGCCTGCCAAAATTAATTTGCTTATCGGAGGAAATTAAATATTCATGTGTACGTAAATGCATTATTAGATCGATGTATAACGCTTTGTCGGCGTAAATATATTACTCACTTATATACCTCATGTTTTTGAAATATTCGAGATATTACCATTCAATGTACCTACCTATACGTGAACTGAAATGTCACACAGTCTTTGATTTTTAACTACGCAAATACGGTGCTAAAAGTACATATTTTGCCAAATCTGTCTATCTACTTATATACAAATAACAATATTATAAACGTATAGAAATATACTATTTCTATAGATAAGTAAGTAAAGTATAATGTATACTATTTGTATCTACTATACATAACAAACATTATAAAACGAAGTTGCTTTTCGCGTATATCTACGGGCTCCCTTAGTTCTTCTAAACTAAGCAACAGATTGTAAAACTTTTTTTTTCTCGAACTGACTACGCTATTGACCTAGCAAGGTCTTAACAGCTTCACCGGACTACATGATTATGATACAGTTTAATATGATTGTAGAAATTTAATCCGAGATATTTATATCATATATATTAATACGTGAAGCCAAAACTTTGTATCCCTTTTTAAGAGAATTGCGTGAACGGATGAACGTAAAATTTGGCATAGTTAAAGTTTATATGGAGGAGAAGTGCAGAAAGCTATTTATTTTATATAAAATGCATTATAAGTACATTAAATTAATTAAATTATGCATTACTCACACTACTGCTCCAATTTTACACAACATATACACACATGTAAATGAAAAAGACGTTTCGAACATCCTTCAACCTTCTTACTTTCCAATTACCTTTTAAATATTTTTAACATGACTGATGTTGCAAGCCTTACAATATGCCTTTTGAAATCAACTGGTCAAATTGTAGGTTAATTTTAGAATAATATAATATGGAAATTCATAATATACATTAATATTAATTGATAAATAATTTATCTTTAGTAAATTTATGGAACTACTGAAATAATTATTATTCTCTTTGGTTTTATTGAATGTCAAAATTTTTATGTGACAGACTGCTTTCACTTCATGTCACTTTGCTTCAGGTTGCCATAAGAGTAAAGCAATATTTCCAAAGTCAATGTCAATATTTTAATGTTTAGTATTTCTTTATGGTGTACTCAAATGATGATTCAATAAAAAATGAGCGAAAAATACTTTGTAAAATCAAATTAAGAAAATTTGTTTGGTCATGAAAGTAATCCATGACTTATATCTCCGCGGTTACAATGATGCAGTTCAACTTGATGTAGCAATTATATTTAGTACAGTTGATGATGAATGATGAACAAAAATGAATTCATTTTCAAAAGTTAATGGTAGTATTATAAACATCTTTGTTTTGGATTCATAATTTGATTCTATTGTGTATCCATTACTTTTCTAAATGATGATACTGGGCATATCACTATTCCTCATAATGTATAGACTATATTTAATTCAATATCACCCAGAAATACCACGCGCCCATGGTGTCGTGTAAAATTAATTGAAAATTGTGTCATGAGGGGGTCCGATATTTTTTTTTTATTTTCGTAAAGTTATGTTTACTTAGTATTTAAGAGCTTTACCATCTTATGTAACCGCCTGTTTTTTGTTTCAAATTTATAATTAATTTCAATTTTCATTTAGGCATCGATTTTTTTTATGTTTATATATTTGAAAAAAGTGGCAAATAACTGAGTAGGCATGATGAAAGCCTTTGATTATAGAGGTTATAATACTCTTTGATAAAAGAACCCTAATAAAGTTCAAACTTTAAAAATTCAATGAACTATGGTCGAATGTCGACCACTGGGCGCCCACTAGAATATAAAGTTATAACACATCTATATTAACTAGCTTATAACCGCCCGCTTCGCTGTGCATATTAAAAAATAACCGTTAATCGAATCCAAAAACGAAATAGCATAGAAATTTCAACGAAAAATTCTGCATGAAATGGTCATAATCTCATGCCGACACGTCCAGTGGTTTTGACATGAATAAGCCGCAATGGAAATGTATTTTCATTATGTGTAGAGATTTATATAAGAGAAATTGTAATGAAGTCATAAGGAGTTTTCTAGCATTCACATTGATAACAATCGCTAAACCTTATGAGATATATAAAAATAATGAACTACAGAATTGTACATTTTAAGTGTACTTACAAAAAAGTTCACCATGATATATGCAGCCTAAGGATAGCACACGGTAATCATTTTTATCTTTAACATATTATTAAAAAAATATTATTATATACTAGCGGGCCCGGCAGACGTTGTCCAGCCTTAATAATAAAAAAATCCTAGACAAATTATATACTAAAACCTTCCTCAAGACTCACTTTATCCACTGGTGAAAACCGCATAAAAATCCGTTCATTAGTTTTTGAGTTTATCGCGAACAGACAGACAGACAGACGCGGTAGGGGACTTTATTTTATACTATGTAATGATGTAATGATTATTAAAAAGTTATTTGCAACGTTGTTTTGACCAACGTTCTATTAATCCATATATACAATATTTACGTTAGCGATTTAATGTAGTTTAAGATTGTCCTTAATTAATACAGTATATATAATTAATAGCATAACATTTCAACGAGTATCATACAAGATAGTACAGTTTTTAAATTACACGCAACATAGTTTCTCTATATGAAGATCTTACATAGCTTCAAAGACTTATAAGCTACTAGCGGGCCCGGCAGACGTTGTCCCGCCCTGATTATAAAAAAATTCTGGACAAATTATATACCAAAACGTTCCTCGTGAATCACTTTATCCACTGGTGAAAGCCGCTTGAAAATCCGTTCAGTATTTTTTGAGTTTATCGCGAACAAACAGACAGACAGACGCGATAGGGGACTTTGTTTTATACTATGTGATGATAAAAAACTAACCCATAAAAAGGAATCTAAATCGTTTAGGCACCTATGACGTCTAAATAGTACATATAATCTAAACGAAAATAATATAATAACGTTCCAATAATACCAATATACTAATAGTAATGTACTAATTACTAATAATACTAATATAGTAATAATATTATAAAGAGTTTGTTTGTTTGTATGGCTGAACGTGCTAATTTCAGGAATTACAGGTTGGATTTGAAAAAATCTTTCGGTTTTAAATAGCTCATTTATTTTACCGACGATGGCTTTAGGCTGAAGAATGTTTCGAAATCGGGCATTTTTTTCCTTTTGAAAGCTTCCGCTGCGTGTTAGTGTTAGCCCATTACATTAACATTAGCATTAGCCCATTAGCAATGACTATTCCCCGCGGACGAAGTCTTGGGCTGAAGCTAGTGTGTAGATTACATTGAGAATATCTTCGTACTATCCAGTATGCTATAACTCGCCACAAGATGACGCGATAACTATGAAAATTTGTACGTATAGATAGATATGTTATCTCTGCAAATATTTACATAATATCGATTTTTTTTTATAACTCGACGTATATTACGACAAATAATGATAAAAACATTGCTTGCATATTATCTTTGTTATCAATGTAGCATATTTCACTGAACTTTTAATTTTAAGGATTCATTTGGTTTCGACAATGGTCTTATATCTTTACTTTAATGCATTACTGTATGACTAGAAAATTGTATAATGTATCCATTGTAACCATAAATACGTATTACCAATGGGAATAATGAAACGGGTCAAATATCGCGATAGAGACACAACCATAATAGTCTAAGGACGTTGAAGGATAGCGTTGTTAACAAGTAGAGCAGCGAATTGGTCGCGAATTGATGGGTGGTTTTCTGTGGTGTTTTATTATTATATATTTTGACTTGGCTTGTTTACGGATTCTGAACCAGTTTTTGTACCTGACTTTGCTTGCTTCTTGGACTTTTGTTGGATTACTTGGATTTTGACTTGGCTCCGTTTTTTTGGATTTGTTTCTTGCTTAACTGACTTACCTGGCGTGTTGTACGGACACGGTCTTTTGCCTCGTGGTTTACTGGTGACCCTGGGGTCTCCGGTAGACCATGAGCGCTAAGGCGAAAAAAATCACGAGCGAAAGGGCGAGCGTGTCGGTTGATTCTGACACGGAAGTGGAGGAGCGTGTCGCTCCCAAAGGAAATAAATTCCAGCGGGGTACGGCGAGGCGGAATAGCCGTAACGTCGGCGGGGGTCGGGGTATCATGGGCGAGGCTGACGGGTCCTTTGACCGGGCCTTGGCCGGGAGCCTGAGCGGGGCGGAGTCGGAGGCCTCGGCTAAGGGCTCGGTTGTTGCCTCGACATCCAAGGCTGGCTCCAAAACAGGTTCAGCGGCGAGCTCCGAGGCGGAGCCTATCGACATTGAAGATCTAGATGTCTTCACCTTGAAGACGCTAGCGGGAGTCAAGGTGACGGCCATATTCGACACCGTCAAGAAGTCTGGGCATCTGTCGGGGCCCTGCATTAAAGTGCTAAAGGGCGCGGCCAAGACCCTGCGGGAGGTGGTGGAGGCGCTTGCGGACCGCACGGAGTCGACGGAGGTCAGGAAGCTCCAGCGGGACACCAAGAACCTCCGTCGCCAGGTTGAAGACCTCAAGGCGGAGGTTTTGGCATGGAAGCAGGAGGCCACCGCCAAAAGGCAGATGCCCCCGCCTCCTGCTCCCGCAATGTCGGCGGAGACTCCCCAGTGGGAGGAAGTGCTCACCGGGGCCGTCTCGCGCCTGGAGCGATCTCTCCAGACGTCGTTCAGTAATATGCTGAACGCACGTCTGGAGAGCCTGGCGAGTCGCCTGCCCCCGGAGGTGCCCGTTCGCCCCCCGCTGGCGGGGGACAAGAAGAAGGGTGGAGCAGGGGCTCCCCCTGCGAGGCCGGCACCGGTACCCAAGGCCCCGATCGCCCCGCTGGGTATAGACTGGGCCGGATTACCGGTCCCGGTGGTGACATCGTCGGAGGTGGAATGGTCAAAGGTGCTGGGCCGGAAAAAGAGGGCGACCCCTGCTTCAGTGCCTAAGGCCGCAGCCGCCGTCGCGGCACCCCCTAAGGCGCCGCCAAAGCCGCCCGGGCCGAAGCTGCCGTCCGTCCCCCAATCGGCTGCGGTCATCCTGACTCTGCAGGATACCGCAGCCGACAAAGGTGTCGGCTACAGGGAGGTGTTAACAAAGGCGCGGGAAGCCGTGGCCCTGCCCGACATGGGCATAGGGGAGGTGCGAGTCAGACATACCGCCACGGGGGCCCGGAAGATTGAGCTCCCGGGCCAGAGTAGTGAGAAGGCCGCCGAACTGGCCCGGGAGCTGAAGACTGCACTGGCCGGAGTCGCCACGGTCGTAATTCCGACTAAAAAGGCGGACATCCGGATCGTCGGGCTGGACGATTCGGTGTCCGCCGACGAGATCGAGACGGTCGTGGCGGCGAAGGCCGGTTGTAAGATAGCCGACCTGAAGGTCGGCGAAATCAAGAGGAACTGGGAGGGCCTCGGAGCGGCCCACGTATCCCTCCCCGCGACGGCAGCCCGGGAGCTTGTACAGGCGGGCAAGCTCCTGATCGGCTGGAGTGTGGTACGCGTGCAGCTGCTGGATGAGAAGCCCATGCGCTGCTATAAGTGCATGGGCTTGGGGCACACCCGCCCCACGTGCCCCTCCTCGTCCAGCAGGGGGGACGGGTGCTACCGCTGCGGCGCGGCGGGTCATAAAACGGCCCAGTGCAAGGCGGAGACGGCCCGCTGCGCCATATGCGCAGATGCTGGGAGGCCCTCAGGGCATATAATGGGGAGCCGCATATGCAGGCCCCCCACCACGAAGGGTAGGGACTCCCCAGCAATGGGAGCAGGCCCGAGGGTGGTCGCCGCCAGGCAGGAGGAAGTTGCTATGGACCAGTAATGGAGCACACCATACGCAACTTCCTCCAGGCGAACCTCAACCACTCCGCCGCTGCACAGGATCTCCTCGTGCAGTCAGTGGCGGAGTGGGGCATCGGGCTCGCGATCGCCACGGAGCCTTATTTCGTTCCCTCCCAGCCGCAGTGGGCTGGGGACCGGAACGGCTCCGTGGCGATCGTGGCGGGCCGAGGTTCGTCCCTGGCGGTGAGAGAGTGTGGGGCCGGGTTCGTGACGGCCGTCTGGGGAGAGTACGCCATTGTGGGGGCGTACTTCTCCCCTAACAAGCCCCTGAGGGAGTTCGAGGCGTACCTCGGCTCCCTGCAGGGGGCTGTCAGACGGCTGTCGCCGCTCCCCGTGGTCCTCATGGGGGACTTGAATGCTAAGTCGAGGACCTGGGGAGCGGCAGTCACGGACCTGAGGGGCATGGCCGTTGAGGAGTGGGCAGCCGAGTTGGGGCTGTCCCTCCTCAACCAGGGGAGCGTCCCCACGTGCGTGCGATGGAACGGGACGTCAGTGGTGGACGTCTCGTTCGCCACCCCGTCCGTCGCACGCCGTGTCCGGGGGTGGAGGGTGCTGGAGGAGGTGGAGACCTTATCGGACCACCGATACATCAGGTTCGAGGTCTCCACCTCCCAAGCCGGAAGTGGCACCCGCACCCGGAGGGGCGCGAAGTTTCCCTGTTGGGCGGTGAGCCGCCTCAACCGTGAATTAGCGGAAGAGGCGGCCATCGTCCAGGCCTGGGCCATGCCCCCCCCACAGGGGCTGATGTCGACGCGTCCGCAGCCCGCCTCCGTGCAGCCCTCACGGAGGTTTGCGACGCGTCGATGCCGCGGAGCGTACACCGCCCAGACAAACGGGCGGTGTACTGGTGGTCGCCGGAGATCGCCGATCTCCGAGCGGCCTGCTCCGCGGCCCGGCGGCTGTTCGGGCGCAGCCGCCGACGCCGGCACCGGGACCCGGAGGCGGAGGCCCGGCTGTATGGCAGCTACAGGGAGTGCAGGAAGACCCTGCAGGCTGCCATCAGCCGGGCGAAAGAAGCAGCGTGGGAGGAGCTGCTCCAGACGCTGGAGGGGGATCCTTGGGGGCGCCCATACCGGATCGTGCGCAAGAAGTTGCGATCATGGGCGCCCCCGGCGACGGAGACCCTCCGGCCGGAGGTGGTAGCGAGGGTCCTGGGAGAGCTATTCCCCGACCCTCCGATGCTACCGGCTCCTCCCATGCCTCCGCCTCGCGAGGTAGTCGAGGAGGTGCGCGACGGTCCCCCCCCTCCGATAACGGAGGAGGAGATGGGGAGGGCAGTCGAGCGCCTCCTCAGCCGGCGTAGAGCGCCCGGCCCTGATGGGGTCCCGGGCCGGGTGCTCGGCCTTGCGTTGGGCCAATTAGGGGGGTGGCTTCGGGAGCTGTTCGACCGGTGTCTTGCGGTCGGGCAGTTCCCGAAGCCCTGGAAGCTTGGGCGGCTCTGCCTGATGGCGAAGGCAGGCCGCCCTCCGGACTGCGCGTCCGCGTATCGGCCCCTCGTCCTGCTGGACGACGCCGGGAAGGTGCTGGAGAGGATCATCTCCTCCCGGGTCGTCCAGCACCTAGAGGGCGTGGGGCCGAACCTGGTGGACGCGCAGTATGGCTTCCGGACAGGGCGTTCGACAGTGGATGCCCTGTGCCTCCTGAAGTCGCTGTCGGCAGAGGCGACCTCCCAGGGGGAGAGGGTTTTGGCGGTGTCACTCGACATCGCCAACGCCTTCAACACCCTGCCGCATGGCGTCATACGGGAGGCGCTCCGATATTTCGGAGTGCCCCCGTACCTGCGGCGGGTGTTGGAGGCGTACCTGGACGGCAGGGAGGTCGCCTATGTCGACGGCGACGGCCGTATGGTCAGGCGGGCCACACGGCGAGGGGTTCCACAGGGGTCGGCATTGGGGCCGCTCCTGTGGAACATGGGCTACGACTGGGTGCTCCGCGGCGTGCTCCCATATGGGGCACGCCTCATATGTTACGCGGACGACACCCTAGTCGTAGCCCGGGGGGGGGGAGTGGAGGGAGGTGGAGCGCCTGGCCACGATGGCCACAACCCTCGTGGTCAGGCACATAAGGAGGTTGGGCCTCAGAGTGGCCCTCGAGAAGACCGAGGCCCTACTTTTCCATGGGCCTCGGCGGGGGCCACCACCTGGGGCCCACATTGTGGTGGAGGGCGCCCGGATCAGGGTGGGGACCCAGATGAAATATCTGGGCCTCATCCTGGACGGGCGCTGGCGGTTCGAGCCCCATTTCGCGGGGCTCGGACCGCGAATTGCTGGGGCGGCGGCGGCACTCGGCCGGTTGCTCCCCAACATAGGGGGGCCGGGTGCCGGGTGCCGCCGACTCTACATGGGAGTCGTGCGGGCGATGGCCGCCTACGGGGCACCGGTGTGGGCCGACGCCCTCGGTGCCGCCAACGTGCGCGCGCTGCGTAATGCGCAGCGCACGGTGGCACTGAGGGCGATCCGGGCGTACCGCACGGTGTCCTCGGCGGCGGCCTTTGTGCTCGCCGGCTCCCTGCCCTGGGAGCTGGAGGCAGGAGTTCTCGCCGCCGTGTACCAATTCACGGCGGCGAGAAAACGAAGGGGGGAGCCTCCGGCTCCCAGGGAAGTAGAGGCGGAGAGACGGCGTCTCAGAGGAGACGCCGTCGAAAGATGGCAGCAGGACCTGGCGGACGAGCGGTTCGGGCGGTTTACCGTAGACGCCGTCCGCCCGGTCCTGCGGGCGTGGATAGATAGGGAGTGGGGCTCCCTGACGTTCCGACTGGTGCAGGTACTCACCGGACACGGTTGTTTCGGGTGGTACCTGCACCGGATCGCACGCAGGGAGCCGACCGCCGCCTGTCACGAGTGCGGCGCTGACGAAGATACCGCGCAGCACACTCTGTTTGAGTGTGCTGCGTGGGGGGAGCAGCGCCGCATTCTGGCGGCGGCGGTAGGACCTGACTTGTCGCTGCCGAGCGTGGTCTCGGCCATGCTCGGCAGCGAACAGGCGTGGCGAGCGATGTCCTCCTTCTGCGAGGACGTCATCTCGCAGAAGGAGGAGGCGGAGAGGGCCCGCGAGGCAGATCCTCAAAGTGGCCGTCTCCGCCAACGGAGGATTGGCAGGAGGAGGCGGCACTTTGCCCAACTCCTCCTGCCACCGTAGCCGGACCTGAGGGGATGGGTCGGGGGGCCCATCTCCTCATTGCACAGGTCCGGCGGACGAGGGGGGGCAGCCGGCGTGTACCCGGTCTGTCCCTCTATAGGTAGGAGCCCGGCGGTCACCTTCCGCCGGGCGGACCGTGGGGGCGGCTCTACAAGGTTGATTAGCTTGAACGATCCCTTGCCGCCCCCACAAAACGGTCTGTCGGTACACCGTGGGGGGTGTTAACAAGTAGAGCATAAATGAATGGTATAAATTTGCGCTTCGGTAGACATTAATGTTTGTGTTTCGCTGTCACAGAAGAACCCTTTGATTATGTACATCTCATAACCATTGCGAGGTATAATGCATATTTACAGATTGTGATTAAAAAAAAACCGAGGAAGTCGTAAGGACTGCCGATAGAAGTGAAAACTAACAATGGAATAACTGTGTTCTTTTTTAATTTGTAAATTGAAATTATTAACATTAGCCTGGTTTTCACAACTATGGATACACCGAACAATAATTACATATAGTTCATTAATTAATTAAACATATGGTAGACTGCACGAACTCAATACAAAATATCAATATCACATGATATCAGGAGGCCGCCGTACTACACTACATATATACGTGTCGCTAATCTGACGCAAGTGCAGTAAGTCACAAGCATGTCGGTGACGATTCTCTAGTAAGTCAAGGTCATCGGTGATGAGAACCCATAAGGTTTTCTTATTACTTAAACTTATCAAGTAAACGCAGCAATAAGAAGCAACGCCACTTTTGAGAATATGTCATGGGATTTGATATTTATGCTTAAACGGAAAAAAAAATGGTCGATCCTATTAAGATTTTATTATTGAATCCCATAATCAAAATAATTGTGAGCCGCAAGATTATAATCTAAAAAGTCTAAACCTAATGTCTAAGACACGTAAGGAATAGGTACACGATGTGTTCATACGAGTTTATAACTTTTGTGGAAATCCCTGTAAACATTATTCCCATTAAACTCTAACATACATTACGGTAAAGAAAAGGCCTCTGTTCTTGTTTCTGAAGTAATTATAACGCGTAGGTACTAAAACTTTTCCCCGACTATCCTAGGCAAGGCCAGAATAAAATGACATCTACAGTAGCTGTACTAATGTTTAATGAGTAGACAACAGTCGCTTGAGAAAACAAAACGTAGACAATAATTTTCTTCGTCATACATCAGAGTAAATTTTAACTGGGAGTTATATATCGTACAATTTATATTACGAATGGATATAATAAAATAATAATTTAAAATGTCATATAGCATAATAATAATAAGAAAATATTCCTTTGTTATTGGCAAATCGAAAAAGCTCATCCAAGCAAATCCAAGATGAGAAATTTTTATCATTTATGTCTGAGACATAGAACGATTTACCACGATCTGATAAAAGCTGATATATGAAAGACAAATAAACATAATAATTTTATTCTAGTGTTATTTTTTGAACGTCCAGTCTAGATCTTGTTAATCAGATTGTACTATGTAGTAAATTACGAGTAGAAAATTTGTTATTCGGTTCCCATTTAGTATAAGTCCGATGAACTTTTTATGGAAGTAACAATTACAGAATAAAGTGATAATAAACATATAAAAGTTTACTATCGTAAGTGTGAGGCGTTTACCCGTTATAATTTATTGGTTCGTTCTCAACACATAAACAAATGTATATATTTACGAGTATTTCAATAAAGACTGCCCATCAAAATACATGACCTATATAATAAGTATGTTTTGTAAATGTAGATTTATCCCTTGGAATCAGTACACTATCTGGATGAAAATTACACATAACTTGTGTGCTAATTTTCATGATAATCGGTTCACTAGTTGAGGGGTGAAAGTATAAAATAGAAACTCACATTCGGGATGGTAATAGTTAAAATTGAGAATTTATTTCAAACATTTTCTTTTTCAATTTTGAGGTTATAAAACCTGTAAAATGTCTTTTTTTATGTCATAGCAGGCAAACGAACAGGTGGGTCACTCGATGTTAAGTGATCACCACCGTCCAATGACACTAACAACACCAGGGGAGTCGAAAGTGCGTTGTCAGCCTCTGTTTGGGGGAAAGGGAGGGAGGGGAGAGTGGAGAGGGAAAGGGAGGTTGGCCTCCGGCGCTCTCACTGACCGAACGAAACGCAACAATGCAAGCACTGTTACTTCACGTCGGTTTTCTATGAGAGGGTGGTACTACCCCGGCCGAGCTGACCCATTCATGCTGAAACTTCAGCGTGGCTCTACCACCTACAATGCCAATTTCCTATGGACAATTTACGTACAATTAAGATCGAGATACCAACCTAACATAACTAATCCAGTACATAATCAAGATCACCAATAGAATAATATGAGGATTCTAAATATGATAAGTAATGAAATTTTAATAAGTATTAATTACGTATCCCGATTTGAGTTGTCGTTATTAATCTCTCCCGAGCAGAATAATTAGCGCCCTGACTTGTCACTTACTTCATAATTAACTATTAAATATTATACATTTGCTACGTTAAGTTACCTTACATTAATTACATATTTTTCATTAAGATTATTTTCTTTATGACATCTTCGTTCTTATCTTAACATATGTATATTACAGCATACAACGAAGTATGTTACAACTAATTAAAAAAATAATAAGTAACAACTGTAATTATTTCGAAACTGAAAGCGAAATACGATTACTAATAGGCTTACGGGAACGAGTTATTTTCTTAGGTCAAGGAAAGTATATTCAGATTTCCTTAACGTATTTCAGCTGAAAGTGGTTATTAATATGTAAATTGAATTACTTGTGACTAACCTTATTCTAATTTAACAATTAACTGGCATAATGAAATGTTTTTATTATCATGTTATTCAAGTAGGGTTTGAGATCGATGATATGAAATTAATAGCATTCTACTAAGGAAGAGTCAGTGACGGAGATTACCGCTATAAAAAATTGATCACAAGATATTTTCAGAATTGTGTTTATACTTCTATATTATAAAGAGGTAAAGTTTGTGAGTTTGTGACGTAGTAGGGGATGTAATATCTGGATGTACTAAATCGATTTTGAAAATTCTTTCAGTCGTAGATAAATAATTTATCGAAGAAGGCTTATAGGCTATATATCGTCACGATAAGACAATAGGAGCGGAGTACCAATTAAGAATCTTTCAAAATCGGGGTTTTTTTTCCTTTGAGAGCTTCCGCTGTGTGTTAGCGTTAGCTCAAAGTAACTATTTCACGCGGACGAAGTCGCGGGCAGAAGCTAGTTGATAATATCTTAGGTAATTACTGTATTTTCATAATACAAAATTGTTCTGCCTTAAAAGAGAGTTTCGATGGATTTATTGTCGTCGGTATTATTAAATACTAAACGTGTTGTTATGCAACTTTAATATATAGTAAAGTACCTATTTGAATAACTGCATTATAACATAAAAGAATATTGAATTGTTATATTGTGAAAATTGTTATATTGAAACTGAAAATATTGTTACATCCTTCGCAATTTGTATAACAATGTTTATTGTTATATATTTACAGATTATAATTGTAAAACTTCAAAGTTATGATTAAATGAATATAGGTTTTATAAAGTAGTTTTAAAACCTGTATTTATTTAATCAAAACTTTGAAGTTTCAAGTACAGTTACAATTACATATTACATACAGTTACAATTAGTAAATTGTTTGGATCAAAATTTTCGAATTATTCATTACTTTATTAGAAATTATTTTACGATTTAAACAAACTGTAAAAGTTTTTTTAGTGGTGGAAAGTTAAATGCGAGTTTAGAAAAATCTAACCTTTATGAGGTAACGAAATAAATGATAGTATTTTTTCTAACAATTAAAATAAATGGTACATTATTCAAGTTATAATTTAACGATATTAGCGATCATAGACTTTCAAGATAAATGCGTTTTCCCAAAAATCATGTGGCATATTTTGTGCAAAAACGAAATCTTGCTCCATAACATATTATCAGAATCGATTTCACAGTGATAGCTAAACAATATAGTCAAACAACACAGCAACCATCTCTTTCTATATTTTTTAGACATAAATTGTAGAAATAGATAAAAGAAATAAAATAGATATAAATTGTAGAAAATGTGTAAATCAAATAAGTTTATGTCCGTGACAAAAATAAAGAAGTACGATATAAAATGTAGGATATATTTTTGCTTACATTTTTTCAACGTCCTTTATAATAAGTAGATTCCCAATTGAGTATTTCCGTCTGTAATAACATTTTCGATCAATTCCGACTGTAAACGCATTGTAAAGGCGATACCGCAACTCGATACCTGCGGTGACACCACAGGCAGCTGGCAAATGCAATTACCCGAGCACTCTGTCTGAAGTCATCTCAAAGTGTCTATTTATACAAATACGTCAATATTTCTAAAATATCATGTCACGAAAAATAATATCAATAGAATATAGAGTATCAACTATCAATATTTAAGGATCCTCTTCCTTTCTTTGACGCTGTAGAGCTTCGATACAACGTTATATGGATCATTTGAGGTGGCAGAGCCATGCTGAAGCTGTTACTGGTTTCAGCATGAATGGGTCGGCTTGCCCGGGGTACTACCACACTTTCGCAGAAAACCGACGTGAAGTAGCAGTGCTTGCATTGTTGCATTTCGTTCGGTCAGTGAGAGCGCCGGATAAACCCTTCCCCTTCCTTCCCCCTTCCCCACTCCCCCAAACACAGGGTGGCAACACGCTTGCTACTCTTCTAGTTTTGCAAGTGTCTATGGACGGTGGTGACCACTTAACATCAGGTGACCCACGAGTTCGTTTGCCTCCTGTGATATAAAAAAAACAACTTTTCTTTGTTAAGCCTATTTCAAAATATAAAGATTACTTGTCCAAAATTGTACTAATGCAATAAGTAAAACATTTTGTAAATATGAACCGAATTTTACTCGTCGTTCGATCCACGCAGACTGCTACCATGTGACTATAATATCGTTCATACGTTCATAAGCGCCAAATTCAAACAATAATTGATATATTTTTACAGTCTTATTTAATTTTTAAAGTTGTTATTTTTTTAAATGAAACTTTTTGTAAAAATAAGAACCCTGGGTATAAGTATGACCAAAAATAGTTGACTGACGTAGGATCATTTTCAGATAATAAATTCAGAAATAAATACAAACGTATGTAGGTACTTTTTTCAATCATTCATAGATGGCGCTGTATGTGTCATTATAATGATTATAAATGTTCTGAGACGTTGAAAAGGAGTTTATATAAAATACTTTTAAGCTATTTACTTTTATTAATACGTTTATATAACATAATTTAGTTATTACAAAGCCGTGGACTTATTGGTTTTAATATTACTGTTCAAGATCTCTAATTATTACGAACGAACTTATTTAGTTATGATCTCCCATGAAGCGATAGGTAGGTATTTCATTATAAAATTCTACAATAAAGGTCACTCTTTAGAGCTTATGGTTTGTATAGGTTTCGCTGTCAATATTTTTATTGAGTTTTACCAAAACAAATACATTATAATACGCCGTTATTCAGTGACTGAATACCAAAGTGACTGACTGACCAAAAAACCCGGTGAAGCTGTAAAGGTCCATTAGACCAAAAGCGAATATTCAGGTCGAAAAAAAATCATTGACTCTAATGTTTTTCAGTTATTAATTATTCATTAAAAATAAAGATTTTTGCTGGTGAACTATTGAGTTGAACTACACTTGATTTTGACCTTTAGCTTGTATTGTATTGTAAATATCTTGATGTTTGGTATAGATTAGATAAATATTTGTTAGTATTCCATTACTCCAAAAAGGAAGAAAACCGTTCGATCATAGGAATCGAGCTGATTCCAGTCAAGTAAAACTAGGCACCTTCAAAACCTGATAGCAAATTTCAGTTAAACTCACAGCTTTTGATTTAAAGTTCTTGACAAAAATGTTACACGACAAAATCACCATTATTGGATGAAAAATACACCCAAATATCTGTGATTTTTTTTAAAATCATTGTGTATTATACATGAAATTCCACGCGGATGGAGTCAAGAATAAAAATAGTAAATTTATAAAGGGTTATTACGGCACAAATAAATTTTCAGGGCTTTGTGTTGTCTATATGCATTACTAATGTGCGTTTTCAGCAATATAGGTACAGTACAGTACTAAAATGTAGGTGAAATTTAAATCTTTCGTCCTCCTTTTTTCTCCTCCTCCTACATCATTACAATATACTAGTTTAAAACCTTTTACGATTATCAGTATCTGAGAATTAAATTGGCATTAAGTCTAAAGACTGGTTTTCATTGCTTTTCTTAATTAAACCTCAAGAGATAGAAATGAAAATGATTCGACGACTTTCATATTTATACGACAAAGCCACCCCCCGCCGGGCAACATTTCCAAGTATAGTGCATTTGAATGTGGATAGTAACTTTTCATAATAAGGACGCCGTCTGAAGGTTTTATCTCAAAACTTGAGTCGACGCGATTTATAGAAATAGTTATAGAACGAGACTCATTTGTTCGTTTTTTTACAACAATTTAAATTTTTGCCAATCAATCTTTCAGGTTATTACTGCCACTGTCGAGTAATAATAGTACAAGTGCCTTGCGATAATTTCAATATTCCAACAAGATGGTGGCCTCCTTGTTAGATTTTCCAAGGAGTTTTTGTAGCATCTCAGAATTCATGCTCCTTGGTACTATTTTCCATGCGTTTCACTTCTACACAACAACCGAACTATGTTATGTAATTGTCACAAATATTGCAAAATATAGAGTCGAATAACACAAGATTATAAATAAGCCAAGATTACTACATGCCAAACTAAGATTCTGCCAAAAAGTCTCAAATTCAAAACATATTTTATCCTATAAGTTATCAAATATATCTATTATAAATAGTTAAAGTAAAGTACCATAGTAATAACGTGTTAGAACACTGTATGGATAGAAGAATATTCGATTCCTGCAACTAATGGTAGTTTTCGTGAAAGAATATTTCGTAATGAGGCCATAACATTAGGGTAGAAGTTTTTTAAAGCCTGGCTAGTTGAAAATCCACTGTCAAATTGAGAATCTATTTTCAAGAACCTTACTATGGGTGTTTCTGGAAGCTGCACTTGAGAAAGTTGTCTGTTTTTAACGTGTTATCATTCAACTAGGCCATATATACAACATCAAGTGAGATTGTGGTCAAATACTGTCACTTATAAAGTACATATAATAAAGGTAATCTTCGAGACTTCTGAATCATTTTTCACTATTAGGAAGTTACATTATTCCAGAGGTCAGTTAGATTATTTTACTACTTTTTATACTTACTAAATTTTATGTTGTACAAACGTGAACAACGTCGCTGGCGGAAGTTACTTTAATGTATAAAAGATTAGCTTTTACCAGCAATTTTTGTCTCGTTGGTGGATAGTTGGTGGTTAGTGTGTTTTTTCTTGTGGGTATAAAAAATATATTGTTAAAATAATATATATCGGGGGAGCTACTATTGACCTGCGTCCGTACTATTGACTATATCGGGAGAATTGCTAATGACCTGAAACGCCATTGGTTGAAGTTATCAGCTGTTTATGCATCTTGATACTATTGGCTTATTATTATCAATTGTAATATTATTATTGGCTATCAGCTTTGGCTGAATGCCGTAGTTGGCGACCGACGACTACATACTGCGCATCCTGGCTCAGACAATTGGGCTAGTCACATCTACGGATAATTAATCTCAACTATATTCAGTGTTGCCTTTCTGTAACGGCTAACGTTTTATTCGATCGATGTCACGTCGTCATTTCACATGGACGCCATTTTATCTTCACCTCTACATATACGATGCATATGAACTCACGGGTATCAGCTAGTATATCTTCATTTAATATATAAGTAAGTATAAGTACTGTAGATTCCGCGACGTGTATTATCTTGCTGCCTAGAAGTGAGACAAGCGCGGTGGTGCGTTGCGCATGCGCAGGACAACGCATACAAAGTAGTAGATAATAATAATGCTATGGAGTGTCTCTCAATACAATATATACAAATTTGTATACTACAACACAGTTTACAATCTGTGATTAATCTTTTTACTCGATTTGTAGTGTGTTCTGAGTATAATTTCTTTTAATCAAACAGTTAAAATAATAAATCTACGCGGGAAAGTCGATCACATAGGCTAGTTGTAGTAAGATAAAACCAATAGTAAAAAAGAATATAACAAAACAAATAAATTACAACCAGGAGCCCATATATTCTTATAATTTAGTTTCCAGTTATCCATTAAAATGCTTTGATTTCAGAGTTGCTCAAGGAAATTGAATGTCAACAAACTAATCTAGTTTGTTGTAAGTGGTTTCATTGTATTCAGTGAAATACTTTCACCGCCTCAATATTAGTAATATTAAGTTTCATTTATAATATGAAATTAATACATATTTAATATTTGCTGTTATTCGATTTCTTTTTTCGTTTTACGTAAATATATATTAAACAAATGATCCTCTTGGCTTCGTACGGGTGGAGTATACTTATCAATGTGACGTCATAAGTGTCCATGCGATTTGGCACTTTGGCATCGAAAGTTTATCAAAATCAAAAAAGCTTGTAAGTGTCGTCACATGACCAATTTTTTTGCTGTTGCTACGAAATGATGTACTCTAAAATACAATTTTCTTCTACATTACCTCCTCAAACTGTTGTTCAAGAGATTCCTCATTTTTAACTTCATCTGACACTAAGCCTTTGAGCGCAAACAAAATTCGATGTTTCTAACTATTATCTATAACTAAGAGTAATTTATCATAAATATTGTCTTCACTAAACTTTTGAGAAATAAAACCTTGCTTCTACACTGTGAGATAAAATATCTAAGCACAAACTTGATTTTTTTTTTCGAACTGACTATGCTATTGACCTAGCAAGGTCTTAACAGCTTCACCGGACTACTAAGGCGAGCGCTTAAAGCACTCAGCCGATTTTATTTTGACAACTAGCTCAAGGCACAAACTTGATGTTTGTAGCTATTATCTAGACAATGATCCAGTCACCACCACTGTTCCTCATGAGAATTTTGAGATATTATACCTTGATACGGCACTAAGGGGCTAACATCTGAGCACAAATTGGACGGTTCTACCTATTACGTTTACGTTAATATATTATGTCTATTAGTTGCAACGTCCTTGACCTTGTGTGATCTTGAGAAATTATAATTTAATCCGGCATTATGAGATTAAATAGAACAAAAAATAGAACGTTAATAACAGAAAAATACTGTTACGTTATTATAAAAGTCGTTTCACGTGTGTTACAAATGTTCCTAATTATCAGTCGTCGCTGTGTGCGTAAGCTGTGAACGTGTAGTAGTTGGCTCGATGCCAAAAGTGAAGTGCGTAAAATCGAGTACGCGTCGTTAAGCCGCGCGGGGACCGCGGCCCGGACTGGTGACGCCGGGCGCAAGACGCAGTACAGAAGCGAAGCAGTACAGATGGTTGAGACGTCGGCGGGCGCGAGCCTTATGGCCCCCGTCAACAATCCCATCTCGAGAAGCCATAACAAAGAGAAAACCAGGAAAACCCAGCCTAAGAAAACCCATGAAGCGGCCGAGGCTTCCCAGCAGCCTATACCGGCAGAGGGCTCCACCCAGATCGTCCGCAATGCGTTTCTGAAAACATTGGCATCCGCAGATACTCCCGAAGCGATTGAGAAGTGCCTGAGAGCCCTACAAACTCTCAACAAAATAGACGCCAATCAAAGCAAGTCACCAAACCACTAACGCTTAATGCGTTCTAAGAAGCCACGAACGACTGATCATGCCACGAGACAATCTGGGGTTATGCATGAAAATATACCCCAAACAAGAGACACCCCCATCAAAACGGGGGTCGAATGAAACTACTGCCAGAGGGTTCGCCCTGATGCGGCCTCCCCGCACGCCCCTAACGGGGCGCGTGAGATTAAACCCGCTGTGTGCGTCCTTAATGGTAGTTATTATTATTGATTAATGTTTAACGATTGTTATTCATTTTTATTGGACTATGACAGAGTTACGGCACTAACTAAGGACTAGCACAGTGCGTTATTTAGTTAAAGTCAAACCTTTTGATAGTGTTGAGTTTAAATCTATACTAATATTATAAAGCCGAAGAGTATGTTTGCTTGAGCGCACTAATCTCGGGAACTAATGGTTTGATTTGAAAGATTCTTTAAGTGTTAGATAGCTCATTTATTGGGGAACGTTAAGACCAAGAGGAGCGGAGTACCAATGAAGAATTTCAAAATCGGGGTTACCTTCACCCTAAACGAAGTCGCGACTTAAAGTTAGCGTTAACCCAAAGTAAGCTTGCGGGTAGAAGCTAGTTGTATAATATAATGTAAACTTGATTTTTAATATTTTCAAGAAAAAGAAGCGTAAAAATTTGGAATTTCTAAATTTCACTGGAGAATTTTAGTACATTTAACAATAATATAAATTTAGATACAATATCCAAGAAAGTGTTAATAGCTTTTTACCGGTTTAATAAAGTCAAGAAGAGAAGTAATCAGAAGATAGGCCAGTGGAGGTGAGCGTTGATGCATCGATAAGGGGCCCCTTCAATCTGTTCAATCTCTTGGTCAACCCCAAGTACTGTCCCGGTTTGGATAAGATTTGGTATCCATACATCTCAGTAGTATAAATTTAGATCTGTGCCAAGTAGACAGTTAGTACAATATATTGTACTTCAATATATTGTACGTCACTTGTATAAGACAGGTGTTAAATTGTGAAAATAAAATGTGAAACATTCATTTTAGAAGTTGGGTGGATAGCGTTCAAGAAAATTTCAGAGAGTAAGTAATAAAAATGAGTGGGAAGATAGAATTAACGGACAGGGGCGCTTGGATTTATGCTTTGACCTCGTGTAATGTGTATGTGTATACCGTTTCAGTTTTTCATTAAGTACAAGTTGTCAAGTTGAAATGTTTGTAACTTAAACAAAACAATATATTCGGTTTATAATTTAAATTTAGTAAATGTTACTATATAGTAGATATAAACTCTCCATATACATTTGATGAATGTAGATTATTCTTAAAATTAATCTGTACTCTTTACTTTCTTAGATTTTAATTTAAATTTTACTTCAACTAATAATAATACCAACTAATAATATTTCATTTACTATTTTTTAAAAGTGCGATGTTAAATGTCAGCGCAAAAAAAGAGAAATCAAAGATTTGTTATCCAAGAAAGGACTTAGGGCTGATATCATTTAGTTACGAAAACGATATGAAGATTGATTGTTTTAAAATGTATATGATTTTAATTGCGCAAAAAATCCAACACGTAGGTATATGAAACGTAAATTTAAAAAATATAATTACCTAAATGTATGATTTCTGTAGTAGGTACCGACAGTGCTATATTCGTATTCTCTATGTTTACAAAAATAAATGTTAAAAGATTTATCAACATCATCAGTATTCCTCAGTCCTTTGCTGAAAATAAGCCACTCCCAATGATCATCGTTCTGCCCAATTCTCAAATCGTCCATATTCAAATTACAAGGTTAACTACTAGTACAAATTCTAACTATCAACAAAACATTAATGCTGTTGGAAGTTTTCAAACAATCGATGGAGAATTTTTATTTTAGGATGATTTATAATGTATTTAACATACAGATCATTAGTCATACTGCTTTTTATAAATTGTACAGCAAAGAAGTAACGTATATATAACGGTACGAATATACGTATAAGTATTAATTAACAAAGATGCATGTATGACGTAGATATTTAGAGTTATTTAAGATTCTCTAGGGCAGCCATACCAAACCTGCAGCCCGCCTGATCTTTGTAGTTGGCACCCGATTACACTTTATTTCCAATTATTTTAAATTTCGTGCCCATCAGAATAACTATGAGCCCGCTGAGTAAATTAAATAGATCCCAAATAACCCGACCGCAATGCGTTCCTTATGATATAAGGGTTAAACCAAGCTTGTTTTATTGGAAAATCGTTTTCACTACATTAATACGTTATTAATTTGAAATTACGTTTTTTGAAGTAAAACTTCTTTTGGCGCGACTTCGAGTTAACTGGACGACAATGCAACGGAAGTTCGTCACGGCAATATGGCGTCACGTTTCTGTACCATCCGGTTAGATAATAATTAAACATAACCAAAACTTCTATTAAATCATAATTAATTTAATTCGTTTATTTACCATAGTAATCTGTTCGTACTTTTCTATATTTCATTTACTTTATAACAAAAAGTTGCTAATAATATTTCCTGTGTTATTTAAGTTCCGAATTAGCTGATGGATGCAGTACAGATAATGAAGCTTTGATTTAACTTGTTAGTTACTTACATTGAAACCAGATGGCAGCACGGCCGAGCACCCATATAATTATATATAGTTAATTCTATTGTATGATTTTTATTATTATTCAATTCAATATTTTTCATTAATTACTGTTATTTCAAAATTAAAAAATATTTAAAAAGTCTTACTTCAATCGCGTCTGACGGTTGCATGCACTCACTTTTATTTAATACCTAAATATTTGTAGCTTGTGGCCTGTGACACCAAGATGAAACGTGTTTGTGGTCCATTTAAAAAAAAGTTTGAGTACCACTGTACTAGGGGCATCCAATTGTAACTTCTAAAATATAATAATCTGTATTTCTTTAACATATGACCTAATTTTTAATTGATATCACGTACTTTTATCACATTTACAAAAATTTTAATTTTAAATTGCGTGACAACTAAAAGCAGTAGATTTTCAACATTAGAAGTATATCTAACTAGTGAATACCAAAAAAATCCCTACCCACGTGTTCTGATTACATCACGACCCTTTTCCCTCACAGAAAGTTTTAATTTATTAGGATTCGAACCTACATTTTTCTATCTGGTGCGACGCCGAACGTGCTAACAATGAATCATCATTGAGTCTACGTAACTATGTTCAACGGTCTTCAAGAATCTAATCAATATATAGAATAGCGTTGGACTATTTTCGGCATCTTACAGTGGAATCTTTAGCTATATCTTACGGATACGTAACGCAACGGCTTGAAAGCGTAAGATGAGAAAACCAGTATGTTGCAATTTAAAGTCATAATATATGATTAGAGTAGTTTTAATCCTATAAACATTGCTGACCAAGTTTCCGTTCGTGCGATCCACATTACTGAGTTTATTTTTATTATTAGCATATAATTTTTAAACGAACTTCTTTACCGGCTGGTTATGTCTGTAATCAAAAACTGGTAAAATTATTATTGATTATGTACATATTCTATTTTGTTGGTAATCCTTTTATCTATGAGGACAATACAGTTCCTTTATGGTTTAATCGTGTAAAAATTACTGAACTTATCGATATATAATGATATCGATGGCGGATAGTTATGGGCTGCTTATTTTCGATTGACCCTTTGCCATTTATTAAAATTTGCAGCGAAGTGAACAGGAATTACCTAGTTAAAGAAAATTAATAGTGAATTGTAATACAGTCCTTTCAACATTCGTAAAAGTAACAAATTTATGACATAAGTAAGTTATACTGTTGTCAGTTTTGAAATAGAATTGTCTAGTTGATTTGAGTATACAAGTAAATTGAAGATTCTATAGTATTTCCGAAACGCAGCCGTCGATTTTGGTAAGACTTTTATGGCCAAATAGGAGACTTTTCACATTATTATTTATATAGTATATATTATTTATATAGTAGCTATAGTAACGCTTTCCACAGAGAATAAAGAATAAAGATAATTTAATAAGTGTAATTTAAAATCGTTAATTTTACGGACAAATAATAAATGGCACTCCCTGATTACTCAATATAAAACAAGTTCCCATGAAATAATGAAACTATTTAGGTACATGAGACAAACTCAAGGTCGTCTCTTAGGATTCAATGTTGTAGCTATAGAGATTAGAGGTTGTCGTCTTTGGTTATAACTATTTGCAATTTCAAACGGTTAACCACAAGCCGAGTCAATCGTATCTTTGCTATAGTAATACATATCGGGCTTTACTGCAAACCCTTTCTAAATAGCGTTACTTAAAAAGATATGTTAGGCACATTAAAGTACTTATTTTTTTTAGCTCCACATGCCAGTGAAACAAACTAAACGCTATATTAAATCGTTTCTGCAAAAACGAATAATTATACTAACTTTACTTAAGATATATTATATCCACATATCACGTTAATTAGTACACAAATTATTAATCTTATGTTAGTATTATTAATAACTTAGCTATAAGATATATGTCGCATTATTCTTTGATTAATTACATATACTCCAAGATGTACATGAAGTACAGCTCAGTGACCAACAAAGAGACCATACTGTGTAAAAGTTTTTTTTTTCGAACTGACTACGTTATTGTAACGCGTCCGCGTATTGTGTGTGTGTGTTGTAGTCCGGTGAAGCTGTTAAGACCTTGCTTGGTCAATAGCGTAGTCAGTTCGAAGAAAAAAAAAAAAAAAAAAAAAAAGTCCGCGTATTGTTACGCGCTTGTAAGGCTTGTACAGCTTCACCGGACTACTAAGTGTAGAAGCTAGTACACCCATAAAGTTATTAGGACTACTTCTAAGCCGCCACTACATCGAGGCCGGTCGCTGACGCATGATGACGTAAATGTCTTCGACTCTATCTTCAGCAAACATACTTGATACACAGAAGCGAGGTAATCGCAGCGACACTCTCAGCGCACATTATACAGTATACGTAGAGTATTGTAGGTTTTCTATGTGGGTATACTTAACCCTCAAACTGCATGAGTAAAACGTTGAGTAATATGCCCTAAAAAGTATAAGTTTTACTGGTGCCGTTACAATTTCATTGAAAAAACTTTTAATACTGTGTTTACTGCATTTATCAGGTTTTCGCTATGATATATATAAATAAATCTATACTAAGATTATAAAGAGGTAAAGTTTGTGAGTTTGTGAACTTATAGGGGGAAATCTCTGGATCTACTAAACCGATTTTGAAAACTCTTTTTCGAATAAAAAGTTACGTTATCTGTGAGTGTTATGGGCTATATATTAACCCGAAAACTGAAAAGACTTTTTTGTGGAAGTCGGATTTGCAAAGTAAGTTGGAGAAAAAACGTCAAACGAAAACGTTTCTTACAAACGCTAGCTTAACGATGAGAAATCATATACCGACAGCATATGTCTACCTTTTATATTTAAGTTACAAAAAGTAGTTTTTTATTAATGTTTACCGGCCAACGAAGTGGGCACGGGTCATCTACTATGAGATAACTATGTAACTGTATATTAACATTTTTATGTTTCCACCATATCTCAGATCGATAGATTACCATCACTGCCTGATTAATCACCATCAAAGTTTGCATACGTTATGCTATCAATTTTATTTATACTCATCACTAGGTACTCTCGATGTAATTATTAAGGACGAAATCGCGTTTAACACGTAAATTATTAGAATAACTATAGAGGTACTTATTTATTTTAATATCAAGTAAAGAATTTAGCTGTTTATAATACCTATTATAACTTATAAATACGAATGTGTGTTTGTTTGTCACGCATTCACGCCTTAACTAATTAAGTGATTATCATAACATTTTATATACACGTCCTCAGGGATACAGAAAAGTTGTTTCAAATCAACATTAACCTGAGCGAAACTACGAGCAAAAGCTAGTTTCCATGTATGAGCCAAATTTTATAGAAATATTAGTAAATCTGTTCGTCAGTGTGCTGTTAATTAATCTACGAAATTTAGAGCGAAATTATTTGACGATGCTCCTACTTCAGATTTATTTCTGGTACAACTTTCAAATTATTTGCGAAAAGAATTCTATAGAACTTTTTGAAGTTATACTTCTTTTGGCGCGTTAGGGAAAAATGATGAGAGTAAATTTTTACGATGCGCGCGCACACAGTCACGAAAAACCGACAGCCTGAAGTTAGCTATAGTCAACATTTTGTTTCTTTGTATTTGTTGTTTGTAATTCTTTGTACTGTAACTCTCAATGTATTAAATACCTTTTTTCTATTGTTAGTGTCGTTTTAAAAGTAGAATCAGACGAAAGATAAAATTTTTGAAAAGATTTTTATCTTGTTACGCCAAAGAAGTATAACTTCTAACGCGTGTACATAAGTACATACAGACGTTTTTTTAACGTAAATGTTTATGTTTAGACAGTTTACGTTGATTATGTAGATAAATAAATTTCATTTATAATGACAACAATGTTTCTTAATCTCAACTGTATTTTTCTTGAAGTAATGATGTAAGTCCCATTTGAATTTTGATTTGATTGTCGAAGCAAACGAGCTTGCTCTTGTTAAAATAGCGCTTGTTTGAATAAGCTACGTCCCAAATGCAATCTCCGTGATTTCGCTATGTCTGGTTGCAGTAAAGTTAATGTAAGTATTATTTATATTTCAAATAGAATATGAAATGAGGTTTTGTTTATATTCTATACCACGATGGACGAAACAAGCAAGCGGACCGCCTGTTGCTAAGCAGGCACCGCAGCTTATGGGCCTTTGCATCACCGGAGGTGTCACAGGCGTGCTGCCGATACTTCAATAACCTATTTACTTTCCCCTTAAAGAATTCCATACTGTAGTTCCATAGAAAATCGCTAGCAGGAAGCTCATTCTACAACCGGAGCGTTCATGGAAGGAAACTCCTTTGGAACCGGACCATTTCGGTTCCAAGGTGTGAGGATGAATTGAGCATTGACATTTTGTTAAAATAATCCTTTTTGATTTATTTATTTTTACCATAAATAGCAATATTTCTGTACGCTTTTTTGTTGTTTGGCTAATAAAACCATAATTTATAGCATACTTTTGCTTCATACCTCCGTAGAATAAATGTTCATTTTGCCAGGGGTTACATACTCGTACATCTGGCATCTATTATCTCACAGAGATATTAAAAAAGGTATCAGTTATTTTATTGTTTCTGCTACTTACTCTATATCGTTCATCTCAATATCTTGCCAGTAAAGTATGATGCGCTACAAAGATTTCTTTCAGTTATTGTAAGTAACTATAAACTTCTTTTTTTTTTTTAAAGAAACAATATAAAACTACATAATTCGTTATCGAGGAACTTATAAAAATTAGCTTAGGTCGCCTTAACATTATTTTTTGATCATTTTATCGTTTTACCATAGTCTCACCTGATTTTAAATAACGATACATTCCAAGATGGTTGCCATAACACATCTATAGGTGCTTGGCGATTGATTTTCAACTTGAAGATGAAAGCTAGCCAACCGGGCTTATAAATAGCCCTACTACCAAGTTATGGTTTCACCTCGATATTTCCTTCACCCGAAGCTCCTGCTAATTCGCAAGGATTCCAGCCTTCGTCGATCGAAGCGGTGCACCGCCTGTGCCTGAACTTACTAACCACTGAGCTGTTTCAAAAGTATCATCATCATTGCATAAATGTAACAGTATATAATAATGAATGAAGTCCGCAATAAAACCGGTCCGTAAAAGTTAATCAGTTTTGTGAGTGCAGCAGACTAAAATCACATTGCATAACGCTACGTATTTATGTAAACCTTTTGATAATACGGATAAAAGATATTTTCCCCGATTTACTGTTGCTTTAAAAACAGTATTCATAGTAAATACAAAGCGAATATTGTAATATAAAGTATTGATAATGGGCAGAATGTAAACAAATAACCAAAGTTCCAATTGTGATTTACGTATAAATAATGGAAATGCAATAACATTCACAGAGTTTACACGTAATAGACGACTATAAAACAATTATAGTAATGGGGTGAATCAGTAAAGTTTTTAAGATTATTGAGCATTTGGTACACTTAATGCTTGTTGGAAATACAAACAGGCGACATTCTGAGCACAGCTTGTGTGCGTTGTAGTACTGTGTGCATTAACCATCTAACTAAATGTTAGCAAGCTAATAGTTAACATAGTATACATGCAGCAATCTATTACTGAGTAACACCAACATTCATAGTTTTCACATAAATATTGTTACGCCCGTGGGTAAATCAAATGCCATGTGCGTTGAAAGAAATTTAGTACTCGTAAAGATAAAAATTAAACAAACTCACTAACACATAGTAACATTATGGTTGGACTTACACGTTGTAATGCTGTGGTCGCGATCCGCTTGTCGATTCATCCTATTGTTTTTCTTTGTATTCGTTCCGATATCCAGAATATAACTGCCCTGTGGTGCGCTTATATATCTTACAAACGGAGGGTGGAAATATCTAGAACGCTGACGTCATTATCCAAGAGATTGTACAAGATTAGAGGCGGCTATTCGACCGACCCTCATGATGAAATAACGGCAGTGAACGATCAGTACCAGCATGTCTTTTCAAACAGAGCGTGTTCACGCCCACGCCCGCGTAACCACAGATCACGCCGCCGTGGTCTGGGGGTCAATTTCGCTCCCGCACACCAGATTAGCCCCCTCGGCAGCGGCTCAAGCCTAGGTCCGTTCCCTCGGCGTGGAGCCCTTGAGTGCGCTGCTCGCGCGATACAGTGCCACAAAATCTTACATCACTGCGACTACATTACACATATCACCTCCACACACGTGCACGCATACACGCTTACACATGCAAGTGGAAGGGTTTTATTTTTTCCCTTATCAAACTGACATAGTTTAGAAAATTATCCGATACGAAATATATATATAAGAGTTGTTGAGGTATGTATGCTTGGTACATATATTTGTTTCACCAACTCGTATATATATGAATAGTTAGCTTAGCTTAGATTAGCTCAGATAGGTCACGAATTGCATGTATCAGGCAACAGCCCAAGCCGAGGTGTGCCGTGCACCCTTGAGCTAGTTGTCAAATAAAATCGGCTGAGTGCCTTAAGCGCTCGCCTTAGTAGTCCGGTGAAGCTGTTAAGACCTTGCTAGGTCAATAGCAATAGCGTAGGCAGTTCGAAAAAAAAATAGAGGCGGCTATTTAAGAACCCCATTGTTTGCTTACAGTAGTCGGAGCCGTACAGTGGAAATGTGTATGTTTCAGGTTCCCACGCTCGATGACTCATTCATTATTCATTTGCAACGAATATGCATACAAGCTGTAACATCATTATGAACTTATTCATATTTTTTCTTTTTTCTTAATAATTAATTTCTTAATAGATATAGATATTTATAGCAAACAAAAGATATTATGTGCATGTTACATAATATGGTAAAAGAGTAGATTTTTTAAAACCATTTCCATAAAAAATATTACTTTTAATATCAAGTACAAAATCTAGTATGTAGTTTCAAATTACGGAACTTCTCATATAGGCATAAGTCTTTCTTAAAAATTCGGTAAATGTGTTCATGCGTCTGACATCCTATTAATTAATGTAAGACATTTAATTTGTAAAGATTTTTTTACAATGTACTTCGTTTATTAATGTTACAGCTTGTAATTATTCTTGAAAATCATTTTTTAATAACTAGCTGTGCCTGCGACTCCGTCCGCGTCGAATCCAAAGTAAAAAATAGTGACTAATAAAATCATCTGAATGTATTAAGTTCATTTACTTATCTACGTTTCTCTCGTACTTAAGTCACGTCGTCATTAAAATTACAATAACTTTTGATACAGTAAACCGATTTTAATGAAACCAAGACTACATGTTACTCAAGGATATGCTTTATGATTTTCTTGGTGAGGTTTTATCGTGAACGCAGTACTTTAGTAGTGATGCGTGTTCATACAAACTGACAGATAGAAATTTCTAAAAATGATTGAAATGTATACTACTAATATTACTTATTCCAAGACACCTGTAACGATTCTTTTCATAAAAATTCTAAAAGTACAGACGTTACATTTACATTCTTATTATATGTATATATTATGTTTGAATTCGTTTCATTACATTTTGTTCATTATAGTTGAAATATCATAAAGAAAGATGTCGAAATGAATGATGCAGTGTTAAAGTTAATAAGAGATCTCAACAGAATTTATGCGCATCAATAAATCACTACACAAAACGAAATTAGAACATTTCCGTGAGTTTAGCTGTTTGCTCATCACTGAAGCTATAATAAGAAAAATACTGATAGAAATATTGAGCCATACGATAGCTTAGGTAAAAGCGATCTCGCCATACCATGACCGCGTGGAGAGATTGTCGGATAACTTCGCTTCTGTTCCCAATTAAAACATTGTGCTATTTTAGCGTAGTTTCTGTTAGTTTATAGATCGTTAGTTTCTGGTATAATGGGCTCTGAAACATCATCTATTTACATCAGTGAATGCATGCAATTCGTATATTTTTAGAATAAAAATTTAACAATCAAGTAGTGGTACTTATGAAGCCGATATAAAGTCTGCAATCTTCTTAATTCAAGTATAAGTATCCATAAATGAATAATTGTCCAAACAATTAGACTACTCTCTCTATTATTAATATATTTTATATGTAGATATCCACATGCAAAACATACAACGTGGTAAGTGACATCAAGCATAAAGTCATGAAAAAATTATACATACGAGTACACAATCCTTAAAGATTTTAAATAAAAAAATAACAAGTATATTTAATATACGTATCATATCTATTAAAATTATTTACATGTATATAATGCTAGCTGTTGTTTGTTATTATTTGTTGTATGTGTCTATAATAACTATTTAAGTTATAGCAAAATAAAAAACACATTGTGTTAATATCCAGTATCTATTTTTATGGTGATCGGTTGAGAAGTACATCACAAGATGATGCGCTGCAGCATCACTGCCTAGTGTAGAGTTATAAGAAAGAAAGAAAGAAAGAAGAAGAAGAAAGTAAAAATCTTACCCATTAAAAAATACTTAGGTGTGCCAGTTTTCACAGTGTTCAATCATACGGTGTTGACGTTGTCTTATATACCAATATTCCTATTTTTATATGTATATATTGTACTTAATAATAATATACATAACTTCGTTAGAAGAGTATGGTGGTGTCAAACATAAAAGATGGATATTTTTCATCGACAGCCATCTCTTGTAGTTATGAACGTCCGTGCCATCTGAGCTATAACGTCGTCATAAGCTATTGACCTCCTTTATTTTACTATTGTGACCATAAAACAAGAAAATAACGAGTCCCCTATCATCGAGTATATTAAAAGTAAATTACGACCATGAACATCACAGAATACTATGTTTACGAGGTACCATGTTTATATTAATATATTAAACATTTTTATTAAATATATGCCTACGTAATATACAGCTCGTATAAATATCTATAAATAATTAACTTGTAAGAAATTAATTATCCATAATTCTCTCTTACGTCAGATAATTAATCTAACCTTTGTCATATTTTTGACTGCGATAATTAGGTAATTCTCGATACAGTAAGAAACCGGAAACAAACTTTTCTTCGTATCTTTATAAGTAAGAAAATGTTGTTAAAACTTTGTATTCTTGAAGTTTCTTAAGTCTTCCATTACAGAATAGGTGAACTCTTTAGATACTAATTAAGGGCAACCAATAACTTGGTAAATATAAAGTGAATATATACATACACTAGCCTACTTCCGTAATCAACGTGAATGAATTATTATCGAACTTATTCGTGTACAAAAATGATGCCAATCAATCTTTTCTTATCATGCCAATATTTACGCAGAGGTGAACCGTCGCGTATTGTAAAAGTATTGGTCGATCAGGATTTAGTCTACTATTCAGAGAACATTACATCATACTATGTATTCAAAATCAAAATACTCTTTATTCAATTTAGGCCCTGAGAAGGCACTTATGAACGTTAAAACTACCACCGGTTCGGAAAACAACCCAGTCAACGAGAAGAACCGGCAAGAAACTCGATCTGGTTTAACTTTTCATAATAACTAACATATTTTTTGATTATTACAACATAATAGACACAGCTATATTCGTTTTTAGTGGTTGCACAGAGAGAGGCGTCACTTCCAGACATCGCTATCGTTCACATATTGATCCACCCTGTAATAACCTTTATGTATTAAGACCCGCTTGACATAACACTTGAACCTACTATCCGGCAAATCGGTAATGTGCTTTGGGACTTTGTTATAAAATCTAATACTATTACCTAAAAAACTGTTACTGGTCTTAGTAAGCCTAAAACATGGAGTAACTAGTTTGTTATGGTATCTGGTATTTACATTATGTGGGTCTTTTACTAAATCCAGATTATCTAAGTGTTTCCGGACGTACATCAAATTCTCAAGAATATATTGAGAGGGCAGAGTTAAAATACCGAATTCCTGAAACTTAGTCTTTAATGATTCACGAGGTCCCAAATTATAGATTGTTCGAACTGCCCGTTTTTGTAGTACGGATATGGTGTCTACCTCAGCTGCGGACCCCACAACAAAATGCCATAAGACATTAAGCTATGGAAGTAAGCGAAGTAGACCAACCTAGCAGTGGCAATATCTGTTAGCTGGTGAATCTTTCGAATGGCGAACGCAGCAGAACTTAATCTTCCAGCCAATTTTTTATATGAGGACCCCATTGTAGTTTAGAATCAAGTGTGATACCCAGGAACACAGTATTGTCAACTAAGCCAACTAGATTCCCTTGGATCTCGATTTTACTATCAGTTGGTGGAACATTAGGCAAGGTAAATCTTATGCACTTTGTTTTGTCTGCGTTTAGCAATAAATTATTTAATGCAAACCAATCGGAAATTTTATTTAAAATACTGCTTAGATACCTAAACTCGGAATCTATTCTTTTTACTTGAAATATAAGCGAACTGTCATCCGCGAAAAGAATTACATCTGCACAGTTATCAACCACTAGCGGCAGATCATTTATATATACAAGAAACAAAAATGGCCCTAAAAGGGAACCCTATGGAACGCCAATTCGAGTCAAAGATCCCGCAGACGTTGCCCCGTCTATACTAACTTTATGACAGCGATCTTTTAAATAGGAGACAAGAAGGTCGAGAGAGACTCCACAATCACCGTAATGTTTTAATTTCAGCATGAGGGTACTATGGTCAACGCAGTCAAAGGCCTTAGATAGATCACAAAACACACCAATTGCATCTTGCGATCCCTCCCAAGCCCGCAATATATTACTTAAAAACGTTGCACCAGCGTCAGTAGTCGATTTTGATTTTGTGAAGCCAAACTGTCAATCGTCCAGAATCTCTTGCGCTTTAAAATATTCTACTAATTGCTTAAGCATAATTTTCTCAAAAATTTTGCTTAACGACGGAAGTACAGAAATTGGTCTATAATTTCCAAGACTATTCCTACAGTCTGATTTAAATAAAGGAACTACTTTACTTATTTTCATTAGATTGGGGAAGGTTCCTTGTGCTATACACTTATTAAATATGTTAGCTAAATATGGTGAAATATTGATAATTAAGGATTGAACTACCATTACCGACATTCCCCATATGTCTCGAGTATGTTTCAAATTTAATAGTTTAAAAGTCCTTATTATTTCACCTGCACTAATAGATTTGAAATTAAATTTTGACTTTATAGGTGCACTCAGACTTTTTAAAAATGATACGGCACCATGGGCTGATGAATTAATATTTTTTGTTATCTGTAAAGGTATATTTGTGAAATAATCTTGGAAAACAGTCACTACCTCTGAACTGTTTGAAATTAGTACTTCATCAACATCTAGATTATGCGTATTATCATTTATTTTATTTTTTCCTAATTCTTTATTTATAATATGCCAGACAGTCTTGATCTTATTACTAGACTCAAGTACTTTATTTCCTAAAAATTTTGCTATGGCAGCTACACAAACACGTTTAAATATTACGTATTATAAAAATAAAGCGTGTGTATGTAAAATTAAAATAAGAACTTTTTGAATGAATGGATACGGCTACAAATAACAAAAAAAATATTCCTATTATATCCCGTCGGTATTTTTATATTATTATATTTTCTCTGTAAAATTTTAGAATAATTTCTGACATAAGTATGAAAGGATTCATCGCTAGTTAATGATCTCCTATAATACAAATCGTATAGTCGATCTCTACTTTTTTTAATTCCTATTCACTAAAAGCCCATTCACTAAAATTATTTTTATTTTTTACAATAACAACTTTTCTAGGGCAATGTTTATTAAATTCCGTCCTTATGATTAAACAAGCTGTCATAATCCTCATTTGGATCTTGATTGCTAAAATTATTAGAAGATAATCTTTGAAGAATATTGTGATTTAAACGATCTAATCTAGTTTGGGTTGTTAGTCTAGCTGTTTTCTTATACTCAGTGCTAGGTTTTTTACAGTTTATTTTAACAATTAGTCCTTTATGATCAGACCGTATCCCAGTAATAACATTACCGCCAATGGTCTCAAAATCAGTGAAAATGTTGTCTATGCAAGATGCACTCTGAGAAGTAATTCTAGTTGGGTCATTAAAGAGAGGATCCAGGTTAAATGACCTAAATAATGATGTGAACATAGTGACCTCTGATGACATACTCAAAATATCTATGTTAAAGTCACCACAAACTAAACTCGTTTATTAATATTAGATATTCTTATTAAAATTTCCTCCATCTTTTGTAAAAATTGAGAAAAATTTGATGATAGCGGTCTATAAACACATAAAATAATTAATTCATCCATCTCTGCACAGGCCACTTCACAAGTACGGTCAGTTGAGAGACTACATATATCTTTCCTGTCTTTGAATTTTAGATTATTTTTTAATAATATAATACAACCACCACCGGCAGTGATTGTTCGATTAAACACACTGGCTACAGTAAAACAAGGTACATAAAATAACATTTTATCCGGTATAAGCCAAGTTTCAGTGAAACATAATATATCTAGTCTCTCTCTATGTAATAATAAGTCTATATCTAATACTATAGATTATCTCTCTATAGATAGAATTATCTCTGCACCACCTAATGGTTGACTGGCAGAGAATGCCTTAGGCATTAAGTCCGCCATTGCGTATTTAACGCATAATGTGTAAATAAATAAATACTTTGCCGGAGAAGCGATTGATATTCTGATGATATAATGAGATGTAACACTGCTCCTTTGTCTTATCTATTGGTTTAAAAAAATATTCGCAGTATCATTAGCTAAACTACATGATACTGCTGAGTCATCTAACCTATTAATATTATAAGCTATCAATGTAGCTACTTCACGTTTGTATTTTTTAGGAAGGAACAGATTTTCCCAAGTCAAATAGATTTTCCCAAGTCCACAGATTTTCCCAAGTCAATACATAGTTCAAGTTCAAGTCAAGTCATATATTACATAAATAACCCGATTAGTTTCTCTTCTCGTTTCACCGCTTGTGGAGACATGCCGTGATGAGTAGCCACAATCATTCCCTAAACAAAATTAGTTTCTTTTCTACTATTAGTTTATTACACTGTTTGAAAATATCATCACTTAATATCAATAAAAATTAAATATTGAATCAAAATAAATATTGCCTATTATTAAATTACTAGCTGTGCCCGCGGCTCCGCACGCGTTTTTTTTTAAATGTATTAAAGAAATGTAAAATTGTAAGTAGGTGTGTACCATACAGAAATGCTTCTACAAAAACATTTGTAACTACGACACGCACGCCATCTACTGTAACATGTAACGTGTACATTAGATATATGAATACTAATAGTATATCGAATGGAGTGGTATTTGTCATCAGCAACATACCTGGAACTTCAACCTACTATATATCACAGTCAGTGCTCACTAACACTATATAAGAAAGTAATGAAAATTTTAAGTTATACATTGTCGAACAATATGTCTTAAATCTTTTATTATATAGATATAATATGCCCATATTGTCGATATACTTAAGTTATTTTTATACATTGCTATAATCACTGAGTTATGTAGACGCAAACGCGGTAACTACAACAATATGGCCGCCAAATTGACCAAAAAGATGATATAATTAATATTACATACAAATATATGACTTTTATTTATTTATTTATTTATTTGGAAATTCAACAGCTTACATTGGTTTTTATAAAATAACTTATAATATGTAATAATTACAACCAAAACAGAATTTCTCTAATACAACAAAGTGATTAATACCTAGTAATAATAGTTATATAAGTAAGACGAAAACATATATCCCGTACTGGCCTTAAAAGTATATGTGAGTGGGTACGTGTGCGTACTTAGGTGGATGTATATGCTGTGTAGGTGTGTAAATGTGTGTGTGAGTGAGTGAGCGTGTGTATGCGATTCATGTGCGTGTATATTTACGTGTTTATACCTTTTTAAATAATGTTGTTTACATAATAACGTGATTTAAATTTATAATTTCGCCTCTAAACGTATTCCGCGAGTAACGAAATATGTCTATGGTATCATATATATCATTATAGGTTCTAGCAATGCGACACAGTACTGAATTTTGTGCATAATTGGATTTAGCGTGTGGGACTGCAAGCAGCGGTGCTTTTCGTGTGCAGTATGTTGACACTCGTAGTGATATGGAACCCAAAAGATCGGGACAATCAATATAACCCGATAGTATAGCATGCAAAAACATCATATCATGCTGTCGACGCCTAACTTCTAAAGAATCTAAATGGAAATAGCTACATAATTCACCGTAATTTGTAAATTGTTTAAAATCTTTGTAGCATAAGAATTTGACAAATTTTGTTTGTATAGCTTCAATGCTATCTATATGTTTATTATATTGAGGTGACCATATGACTGAAGCATATTCCAGATTACTCCTTACGTACGCAAAGTACAGGATTTTAATACATTCTACATTCTTGAATGGTTCGCATATACGTTTTATGAAGCCTAATTGTTTATATGCTTTAGTAACAATCACGTCTATATGATCATTCATAGACAGCTTATGATCAAGAATAATACCTAAATCTCTGACCTTGTCAACTTTTTTAATAGGAATATTATTAATATAATATTGAAAGTTAATAGTTTTTGATTTACGTGTAAAACTGATAGTTACACACTTATCGACATTTACTGTAATTTTGTTCTGTTTATAATAATTCTCAAGTGTATTAATATCACGTTGAATATTTATGCAGTCAGTTTTTGATTTAACCTTTAAGTAAATTTTCTTATCGTCAGCAAACATTATAAATTTTGAGTATTTAAAACAATTTCCAATGTCGAATAGGTAGGCGTTATAAAGTAGCGGACCTAGAATCGATCCTTGTGGAACTCCAGAGGGTATATTCAATTATGTATATTAATTCTTGGAGTCCAGTAAAGCACACGTGTCACGCCGTTGTAACATATTTTTGATCAATTTCACACGGACGAATGCACAGGTAGCAGTTCATCACTACATAATGTGCCAATTCAAATAAAAAAAGAATCATTAAAATCGGTTCACAATTAACGAAAATATCGATTAACATACATAAAAAAAACATACAACCGAACATACTAACCTCCTCCTTTTTCGAAGTCTGTTAAAAACAAAGTCCTCTGATCTGTCTATTTATCTGTTCGTGATAAAGTCAAAAACTACAGATCGGATTTTCATGCCGTTTTCACCAGTAGATAGAATGATTCATGGGGAAGGTTTAAGTATAATTTTTCAAGGTTTTCTTTTTATTATCGGGACAGGACAACGTCTTCCGATCTCGCTAGTTATCTGCCCGTAAAAGTCCCGTGAAAGCGGCCCAACCGGTTAGGAGATAGTAGAATATTGCGGACGAAGTCTTGAGTAACAAAATAAAATAGTCTAAGTTACTTCTTATAAGGTGAGTTATCTGCCAATGAAAGCCCCGTGAAAATCAGTTTAAGCATTACAGATATTGCACTGCGGCCGAAGGCGAATAAAACAACCTAAATTACTTTTTATGAGGTCTGCTATCTACCAGTGAACACCCCGTGAAAATCGGTCCAACCATTTTGGAAATAGCAATGCGGACGAAGCCGCGGACAAATAAAGTACAATATGTCAACCGCTATAATTTCGGTTATCTGCCAGTAAAATTCCCGTTAAAATAGGTGCAGCCGTTTTGGAGATTACTCGGAACAAACAAACAAACAGACAAAATATAATAATATAAAAATATAGACAAAAAATAAAAATAAAATTTTTGCTCATTTGTAGCCATATACATTCATCAAAAAGTTGTTATTTTAATTGTACATACACAAACTTTATTTTTATAATACGTAATAGATAACAAATTTTGAATAGGAAAACAAAATAAACTTTGACAATGTTTGCGATAGAAACTTACCACGTTACCATGGCAACGTATATAATATTAACGCTAACGATATCTCTAAAAAGGAAAAAAAAGCCCGATTTTGAAACATTCTTCATTGATGCTCCGCTCCTATTGATCGTTGCGTGATGATAAAGCCTTCCTCGATAAATGAGCTATCTAAAACCGAAGGGTTTTCTCAAATCGGACTGGTAGTTCCTGAGATCATAGCGTTCAACCAAACAAACAAACAAACTCTTCAGCTTTATATATTAGTATAGATTGAATCTAATACTCTCGCGTGCAGAATATGGATTCTTCAAATGATTGTATGCAGTGCCAACCATAGCGGCACTATAGCACTTTCTGTCTCATAAAACGCAAGGGATTCTCCAAGATAACGGACGAAAGTCAAAAATTTGTAGTTAACGAAGTTCTTCATGGATTTTGGTAAATTTTCTTTGTGCTATTATATAGCAGACAGATTAGCTAAAAATTTAAGCTATATTTCCCTAAACTACTTTAAAAAAAGATGATCGCTGGGTTCCGAACCGTCGACCCGGTCGGACCATAAAATGTCTAGTACGTTGTAACTGTAATTATCAACCACATATGAAAAATATGTGTAAACGAAACTGTCACTTATATGTCGTTACATTTATTTTACTGTATAAAAAATGTTTACTAAACAAAGGTGACAAGATTTTTTCCTAAAACATAAACCTAGATAATAGTCACATTGCATTGTAGATGAATCTCAATTAGAGTTCTATCAGTACGTGTGTTGTTTCGATATTTGATAAAATTAGTTTTCTAAATATTGTTTAGTCTTGAAATAGTTAGGTTCAGGTTTGTGTATCTACGATTAAAATAATCAGAAGAGGTGTTTGCAGTTACCATACTATGTTGTATTTATACTAATATTATAAAGAGAGGTAAAGTTTTGTTTTCGAGGAATGCTTGGTACTACTGATCCGATTTCAAAAATTATTTCACTGTTAGAAAGGTATATTATCCCAAGTTAAGTATCTCAGTGAAAAAGGTGGTTTATATGTCAAAAGTAAAATTAATTTGACAAAATTAAGATTGAATGCAGATTTCACGTATCCCTTACAAATTCTTATTCTAAAATACTCAAAACAAACAACTAAAACAAAATGGAAATTTAATGTAGATAAAGTTTAATTTTTACAGTATGTTAAGTGATGAAGTTACAAGGGGTACTGGGAAGACATTTATCGTCAATATATGTAAGTTAGTTTTGATCTTCATTGGACACTTTAGGTAATGTTGCGAACAGGTTCTAGGCTTATTTTAAAAGATTTCTCACGTACCAACTGGGTACGTGTTTGAGTGAGACCCTGGATGGTTTGGATTCACAACTGGCAGTGCTAGATGTCGATGCAATCGGGTTTTAGGTTTTTTAAGATTATTTGTGTTTAAAAATACAATTGAAACCTGTAATAACCGATTTGGTGCAGAGGAAGTTGCACGGGTCAGCTAGGTCTAAAATTCAAGCATGAATACTTAACGAGACAAACCTAGGCGAGATACTACGACGGATATTAATAGGTTTAAACCTAGTGTATGGTGATCGCGATCGCGATGCAATTGCCAAGTGCCGGCAAAAAGTGTCACACATATTTTTCTTTTCTCCTACAGCAAAAGAAACAGGACCCGTAGCATTTGCTTCTCCTATTATATAACGGATCAGATCCAGGTCCAAAATATAAACTTGTTTACATTTAGCAAACTATATTTAATGACAATTTCTCTTTACAGATGAAACATTAACCTATAAAAATGGGACGCAACTCGGGTGGTGTCACTGTTGACGCGAACGGAGAACTTCGGATATTGCTCGTCGTAACTGTCATCGTCGGGTTGCTACTCATGTTCTCATTACTAATGTGCTATGCGTGCGTACTTAAACGACTCTGCTGCGGTACTCCGAGGGAACGAGCTAAAAATATAGCCTGCGCTAGAAGAACAGAGAGCTATCCAATGGGCGACGTCACGTTATTGTCCCAACCGACAGAAAGCGAACGTGTTTAAAAAAAATAACATCTCGCATAAGTTCTAATGATAAAATTAGATTGTTAAGATGGTTTAACCCTTAAATGCATTTTTATAGGAATGTGGTATTGAGTTCCGTAAAAAGTAGATTAAAAAATTAGTTAATGGTATTGAGTAGGTACTTATTTCTTTACAAGAAAATTGTATGTATAATTTTGGCAACAATATGCATTTATTACTAAAATTATTATTACTGTAAACAAGTGGTTTACAATTACATTATTTATTAGTATAGAGACTCTTATATTATTTATGAATGAAATACAGAAAAGCAATGGTAATTTTTCTATAGTTATTAACGTATTTTCCAAAACACACACTAAGGTTTTTGAACAGCATTAAGTGGTACTGAAATGTTGAAAATAACCAACAATATGCATTTAAGGATTAAATCTATATACTATATACTTACTTATAAAATTACTTAGTTATATATTTTTTTGTAAATGTTACTTAATTAATGTTATTTAATTACTTATAAAAGTATGTCAATATTTACGTTTTATTAAGATGATACCAAATGTAGTAAGATTTATTAAGATTTTTAGAAATATTAAGTCAATGTTAATGTTCCAACAAGATGGTGGCTCCCTTGTTACAACTTTCCAGGGAATTTTTGTGACATCTCAGAATTCATGGTCTGTGGTATTATTTTCCATTCACTTCACTTATGCACGATTAACAACCTATATTACATAAAACACCGCCAATTTTACACAATATTGAGTCAAGTAACACAAGATTATGAATAAAATATGACAGACTAAAATCTCGCCAAAAACTCCCACCCGCTAGTCTTATATACAATAAGGACATTACATATAGGATGTATTTTTATAAATAAAACACAAAAATATTTAATATACTTCGTATAATTTTATATTACAATTATAAACTTTATATAAGGCACTAATGACGTTGACTTTGTAATATAATTACAATAACGAATTGCATTCATTAATAACACTTTATTTATAATGTTTGTTGAGATTGAATTAGTTGTTAGTAAATTCCCAAAAGAATATAACATTAAAGCATCTATATTTTTCCATAGATATATACTTCAAATTGATGAAAAATGTGTAGAAGAATATATTTATGAGCCGAATGAACTACTTTATAGAACACATGTTCACACATATATGTATCATAAATTTTTCTATATATTTTTGTAATTTGATATTCTTTTAAAATGTTTATTCATAAATAATTATAATTTTTACGCTGAACAGTATTTATAGTTTTCACATTGCAAACATTCACAGGAGTCAAATTAAATGTATTTTCACACGTAAAGTTAAAAAAAAAGATTTTTTTAAATAAAGAATATTGTTACAACGGTCATTAAAAAGTATACTTCAAAGAGTGTAATTCTGTTCCCTCAAAACTCCATGCACCATAGTCCTTAGTGATTGAGGCTTGCAGTATTCTTCGAGCCAATTGAAAACACCAGCAGAGAACTCTGCGAAGTTGTTGGTCGGGACTGACTCGAAAGATTCGAACAGCTTATCCATTATTTCCTGAAACTGGATACAAATGTTCTAAAAATTTAATTGTAATCCTAAGGGAAATTGTTACTGATATTATATATTCGAATGTAAGTTAGTTTGTTCGTTTGTTATACTTCCACGCCTTAATTATGCAAGCGATTATCAAA
>AP028432.1:8600675-8656675 GCA_036509395.1 Antheraea yamamai
ATCATTGCATAATACGTACTATTTTGTTTTGTACTGTCAAACAATATAATATGAATAAATATAAATAAACAAACTATTAAGCATGTTATTTTTGCACGAAAAATTTCTAGATCTCTCCTAATAATAATTACGTTTGAGTTATTGTTAATAACTTGCGATTATAAAGCGTCCGAAATGGAACAAATTCCTTGAATGCGTTGGTTATTTTACTGTATTCTTTTAAACCTCGTTTTTATAATTATTCCCGAGTGAAATATTTTGATTTCATTATCTAGCATGAATTAAAAACATCACTGATAAAATTTTATGTGTAAACATTTCACTAGAAATATTCTCTTGTTTTAATTAAAAATACCTTTTTCGAGAATACATTATTATTACATTTCCATTTTAATTGTCGGTATTAATATTTCTGATATTGAGTTATTTGGTAAACTGAAATACTGTATCATTATAAAACTTTAGTATACATTATTTAAATACCAAATTACACCTGATTAACGACATAATAATGCTATACATAATTCTATATATTTTGACATAAAAAAACCTCAAAAATAAATTAATAACTTGTGTTTTTTTAAGTTGGTTCATGGACTATATAAAAAGTTTTATATACGTCAAAGCTTATAAACTGTGTTAGTAATAAATATGACAGTCTTATGTAAATCGGTATAATAAAAAATTCCCAAAGGACCTAACGATACAGTGTTGTAAGAGTTGTTATTCGTACAAATAACCTCAAATGTAGTTTATTACCCTAAATAACAATAAAAAAGATAACTCAATTATAAATGATATATGAAAAATATGCGTAATGTTTTTGAACAAATATAGTTCGAATGACGAAATGTTCGGTGATGTTTTTGATTGATTACATTTTTATTGTTTTGTCTCGCAACTACATGAGAGATAAAATCAGCATGACAAATATTTTTCTTTATAAAATATAAACAGTTTGAGTAAAATTTGTTTCTTTTCAATAATAATTGATGGAGTTAAATACGTAAAATGGAATACATTTTCATTCAAGTAAAAGAAAACCAAAAATATAGAATCAGATAAATCCATTTTAACTGGATTAATAATACTGGTAGCTTGTATTTTATATCTATTTATTTTGTATATGTAGATAATAATGTCATTTCATTCATCACTCTGAAACTATGGTTGTAACTCGATATATAACACTTTGAAGACAATGATGTTGTAGATATATGTTTTTACGTGATCGTAGTTTATGATGTACAAACACATAGCCAAAGATTTAATAAATAATAGAATGTATCCGTTGGTTTTCTTTTAATATCTCATAAGTAAATCCCTTTGCGAGTAGTATCATCTTTGAAAAGATCTATTTAATAATTTATCCGGATATGCAAATACAATCTTTATGTTTATTAAAAAAAACCTTATTTAATAATAATAATTTTTTTAAGATATGTACTAAATTATAGATTGATTAAAAAAGAATGTTGGTATTATAAGGTCGAAATAGAACTACCACAAAAATCCCAGTTCCTACATTTTACTGATTATTTCAAGGGCATACCTTTTTCCGTTTTTAATTAAAAGATGAAAGTCATGAAAAATATGTAGATTTGCCTATACAGGTGTTTATCGACTGTCGAAATAAACATAAAAACATTCAAATTAATTAAAATAACTTTTTATTGAATTTATAATTTACAGAGAAGCACATTACACACATGAACGGAAATGAAGCTTCTTTTGCCACAGAAATAAAATAAAAAATACGCATTTTTTATTGTTTACGTTCGTAAACAACAGGTATTATAGACCAGAGTCAATGAAAACGCCTGTAATTAGATTTCGTTTTGCATTATGAATTGCTACAAAGGAATTCGGCTAGAAACATTTTAAATTCTAAACGTTTGAATTGTAACATGTTATTAATTGTATATCTCCATGAGCTAGAACTTATTACAAAGCTATTTGTCAATACATAATTATGTTCAGTCAAGAGACGTATTTAGAAGCAGTGTGATCTATATGCATGTTATGTACATCTTATACACTTATCGATGTCACAGAATATGTGAGTCTGTTATAATGTAACGAGTGAGCCGAAAGTAATTTTCTTTACGACTTATCTGAAGAAAAATCGTGTTCACTTGAAAAGAAAAGAAGTGAACGTAGGTAATGATTTTTCAATATTTGTATTGACAGGGAAAATAAGGGGCCGCCTACACCGTTATTCGCCTACAGGGTGTTTGAACTGGTTTTGTACAGGACAGGGTGGAAACTCGAATACGTATACAGCTTTATTAATTCTCAATAAATTTCCCCCTATTATATTGAAACACGCTGATGTTAGATAAGAACTTGACAGTTTTATGTTCGTTAACTTATCATATTTTAATTAAGAGTTCACGATAATAAAATTAATCAGTAATTCTATAAAGGAAAGCAATTTTATGTTGAAACTAGCTGTGCCCACGACACGTCCGCGTGAAACCTTATAAAAAACAGCGATTAATAAAGTCGTTGGAATGTATCAAGTTCACTTACTTCTCTACTTTTCTCTCGTATTTAAAAAGCGTTGTCATTAAAAGTACAATAACTTCTGATAGACCAAACCGATTTTAATGAAACAAATACTAAATGTTTCTCGCAGATATGCTTTATGATTTTCTTGAAGAGATTTTATCATGAACGGAATATTTTAGCAGTGATGCGTGTTCATACAGACAGACAGACATTTCTAAAATTGATTGAAATGTATTTTATTACTTAAAACTAAACACTTGCAACAATTTTTACAATAATCTAAGAAGTGCAGACACGTTTGATTTACATTCTTATTATATGTATAAATGTTGCCCTCACAATAACGTTGTATTTTATCACCATAACAAATAAACCTTATAGGTAATAATATAATTAAATATAATTATTGTGACTGTGAAATAATGTCAAGCGTTAACTTCTTATCCTATAAAGCAGTGTTTTTCAAAGTGTAGGTCGCGACCCCAAAGGGGGTCACGAATCCTCTTTAGGGGGGTCGCGAAACTTCTATAGCGGAGTTGCAAAAGGTTGGGAAAGCTGCTGCAGTAAAAAAAAAAAATTTTAAAAGATTTATTAAGAAAAATGTTAACTAAAGGACATAACCATTTGTATTAAATAAACAAAAAACTTAGGAGAACTCTTATGTATTTATCCGAACCCTAATTATGATATGTTATATAAATATATAAATTGAATATTTGTCACAAAATCAAAATACTTGAAAGAAAAACAACGGGCAGGGGTCGCGAAATATTTTCTCATACTAAAGCGGCCGTGTCAATAAAAAGTTTGAAAAACGCTGCTATAAAGAATATGTTGACCTTCGATCTCGCCAAAATAATTACATTAATCGTGTTAAGTAAAATACAATCCGAGAATAATAGCTACTACCGATAGTTGCGTATCTTCCCATGGTTGCCGTCTTTTTGCTTTCTCGGAAATGCCACGAAAAAAGTCAGTATACGACTACGTACGAGTTAATTTTTCTTTTTCAGATGTGATACAGCATTGTTTCAATTTTAGATATCTCATTTATTTCCAATTATTGTAATTTTTCAATTCAATTTCAAATCAAATATTTTCATTCACCTTGAATCCCCAAACATCCTTATGTGTATGTAAATAAATGCTATTAAAACACATAAATAATATTTTATACCTATGAATAATGATATTGTTGTTTCACATTTGGAAGGTCGTTCTGCTTTGAGACAATTTTACGGCAGAGTGAGTATGTAAGCAAGTCGTTTTTGAAGCGTAGGGGGAATGTGAAATTATTAATAAGATTATCCAGGTTGGTATAGTGAACTGCAAACAGCCCTTAAGCTATTATGAGTGCAGTACGCCGTCCTTAAATATTGATAATGGGGCGCATTCAGTCGCCGGCAGCTATTTCAACCTACGTAACATAATTTACTGATTTGTAATCAATTATTTAATTTGAATTACGAAGTAGTTCTAATCTAGTATTCTGCAGGTGGTAGAAACACGCTGAAGGTATTACTGTTTTCAGCATGAAAGGGTCGGCTCGCCCGGGGTACTACCACCCGACCCACAGAAAACTGACGTGAAGTAACAGCGCTTGCATTGTTGCGTTTCGTTCGGTTAGTGAGAGCGCCGAAGGACCACCTCCCTCCCCCCACTTCTCCCAACCCCTCTCCCCCAAATACAGGCCGGCAACGCACTGGCGACTCCCCTGGTGTTGCTAGTGTCTATGGACGGCGGTGATCGCTTACCATCAGGTGACACACCTGTACGTTTGCCACCTATAATATAATAAAAAATAGTTGTAGTATACGATGATTATAGTTATTAAACTCAAATGATTTGATGCGTAAACCTAATAATAGGATATGGTGGTGAATTTTAAGAGAGGTCTTTATGTATTGGAATGTTATATGGTTTTATAATTAATATGTGCTAAAGTGTTTGTGTAGGTGTAGCTTGGATTAATTACTGAAAACAAGGGATGTGTTAAATGTGAAATAGTTTTGGAATCGATTCGCATTGAGTAATTATACTCGATTCGAATTTCGATTTCACTATTCGGATTGTTTGAATAATTCGAACTATTTGGATACATTGTTATTTAGGTATTTGTGGCAAATTCTTTTTTAATCAAGAAATTTATAAGGCGGAGAGTTGTTATAAAAGAAAATATATCAAAAGCGGTTCAAATGGAATGACAAGGATTGAAGATGAAGTTTTTTTTTCGATCTAACTACGCTACTGCCTTTAAAACGGTATAATTTTATGTCAATAACCTCTTTAGCTGGAAGCATAAGTTAGGAAAATACCGACTATAGACATATTGCCCATATTATATACTGTAAAATCTCTAAATTCACGGCTCCATTATTCACAATTTCAATATTCGCTACTAAAAGAATTGTAATCACTTTCCGTATTCGTACTTGATTTTTTTTCTCAAACTTACTACGCTATTGGACTAGCCAGGCCTTAACAGCTTCACCGGACTACTAAGGCGGGCGCCTAAGGCACGCAGCAGATTTAATTTTGAAAAAAGGCTAGAGTTGTATCGAGGTAGTTAGATTAATGCGATTAAAATAGCATTTTCCTAGAAAAACGTAGGCGTCACGTGTTAGACAATCGACGACTAACTTGTTCGCCCTCTTCATTACCTTCTCTAAAGTGAAAATTACTTTACTCAGAAAAAACATTATCTATTTTTATTGAGATTATGTGAAGGTTTCAATAATTAATGATGCTTTGAGCTTATGAGAGCCCACAACTAGAACAGACTTAAAATCAAATTATTTTTTCTTTAAAGAGGTTCAACTTCAGGAACAAAGAAAATTTGAAACCAGCCAATTAAATTCATAAGTGTTAGAATTGGTCAAAAGGGCCCAAGCATGTACCATCGCAGTTTATATTAAAGGTAATTTTGTAACTCAATAATTACGTTGGTGAGTTTTGTCAAAGAACATTAGTTTGGACATAATAAACGTTGTTTCTTTATAAATATTTTGTTGAATACTAGCTGACCAGTGCAACTTCGTCGGCACCAAATAGGTTATTTTATTTAATTTTATTTCCAAACGCCAAAAATCTTAAAAAACCTAAAACCCGATTGTAGCGAAACTTATCGGGTCCAATTGTGACTCGAAACTATACTACATATATATTGGCAAGAAATGTCTTCCCGATATCCACTGGGTTGCTCCTTTGACCCTCACCTCCACGCCCCATTGACTATATAAAAGTAATCTAATATACCTTTGTAACAGTGAAATAATTTTCAAAATCGGATCAGTAGTATCAGAGATTACACCGAACATCCAAACTCACAAATTTCAACTTTTTAGTATTGGAGTTTCATGGATATGAATTCTACAATTGTCAAATTAGTCATGGGATAGTCACTTTATAGATAATATTAAATTTTTATTACATAATTTAGTTCTTCCAGATTATACCACTGAGATACACAAAGATAAACACAACACTACAGACATTAAGCCTTAAATAAATATATATTTACATAATAATTACTGTTAGTTATTGTGTTATGTTGGAGTTTAATTTTGTTAAAACACATAAAATTAGAGTATTGACAAAAGGAGAAAATACATACCTTTGTGTCTTTGTTAAAATCAGACGGACGTAGTATATATTTTGTTAGGTAAAATATCATACAATGAAATACTAAATTGGGGTAATCGAAAAAATGTGTTCTAGAGTGCCTTCATCCGACCCCCATACACATATTGATTTGTTGCTGATTCTGAACTTTGCAAGATGCACTGGAGAGCACTCAGTCTACAGATAGTAGACGCAGCAAAGTTACAACAGTCACGAAATTTATAAACCCATGGTTTATCAGGAATGTTATCCTAAATGGAAGCATAAGATTTGCCTTTAATTTGGTAGAATACATCTCAGTTTGAGTTCCATGACAGTAACAAATCAGTCTTGTTTGGGGAGGATAAATCCTGAACATAGGTTTTATAATGATCGAAATATCCAGTCTGGATAGCTTCTTTAGCGATAAGATCAACAGCTTCATTACCCTGGATCACGCTATGTCCTCGTATCTGTCGGGTCTTTAGACTATAAAATAAATAACAGTAATTAAATCTGTTCGTATCTTCATTTATTAAATTCGCAATAACAACTGGTCACCATGACAATGTTACATTCTTATTCTATATTTTATATAATGCCAGGACGCTATTTACTTAAGCGTTCCAATACCCTACATTCCCTTTTCTCCTTAGCAAAGAAATAAATAGTTAATCTATTATCAATCAAAATAACAAAGGATTCTTATTAATTAAAAATTTAAATTAAGAAAACCTAACACTATTCTTATGAATACAATTTAAAACCAATCCTAATACTTAAGTGGAGTACACCGTTCTCTAACTGGTCCAGTTGATCTGGTCGTATCAAATTCAGGGTTATGAATAAGTTGTGTTTAGTTAATGTCAAGTCTTTGTCTATAGCATCATTGCCTGACGTCTCTTTTCCCCTTCACTTGTTTTTCCACTTTCTTGTATATCATTTTCATTGTACTTATTTGTAACTTCTTTTCTTTCTCCTATACTTTCCTTGCTATTGGTTTTGTAATTTTCTTTGTACATTCCCAACTCTGTAATGTATCTTTCCTTTATTGGTTGGAAGAATGTCGAATTTCTTCGGACTATTTTCCCGTCAGGTGATTTTGCAGCCACACTGTTTCCCTTCTTCCATACAACTGTATGTTCTATAGGTGAAAATGGAGTAGTTAATTTATTGACCTTAGTCTGTTTTACCAACACTTTATCTCCCGGTTGTAGATCTAGCTCTTTTGCATGTCTCCTTTTATCAGCATATGTCTTACTCAGACCCTTTCGGTACTTTTTTACCTCTTTTGGTGAGACATCGCTTTCGAGAACCTTCTTTACGTCATTTAATTCTTCATCGATTAAAGTTTTTCCTTTTAACTCTTTTAACGTCATAGCTTCAATAAACCCGATCACTGCAGGCCAATGTTCTTTCATCTTAACTTGTTCGTGATCTGAAACTTTACTAGTATCCAGATATGGCAAAAAAGTAGATGTATTTACTTTAAAATCCTTCATTTTTTTCACACCTTGAACGAGCTTCGGATAATTAATCTTAGTGCGGTCATTACCAACAACATCGATGTTTTGAGTCTCCGGTCCTACCCTTAATAACCCTAACATTTCAGAAGTTTTTCTACTCAATAAGGATGGCCCGCTTCCATCATACACAAATATATCAATGTTTTTAACCTCTTTCTTAGTCTGTGGTGAAAATACAGTCACCCTAAAAGTACCTATGCTTGGTAAAATTTTTCCACCATATGTACTATATTTTTGATTACATCGTTTTACTATCTTAACATCTAAACCTTTGTTTAATAACCTTTTATACTGATGTTTGTCTATTATATTTATACAGGCACCAGAGTCAATAATAAACTTTAGTAGACATCTATTATCTAACAGTATATCATAACTGTCTAATGTAGAAGAATTTATATTCAATACAGAATGTACCTGTTCATAATCATTATCCTCACTATCATATTTACTGTCGGAATCATCACGGTCCGAAAATTCTTCTTTTACTATATACCTTATATTTCTTCTTTTCTTGATATTCTTATTTACTAATTCCTTGCCAACTTTTGTCTTGCATTGCTTCTTAAAATGACCTTTTATGTTACATCTGTCACAAGTTTGGTTGTATGCTGGACACTTTTTTATTTCCTTCGCATAATGACCAGAGTATCCACATCTGTAACACTTTTGTTCAATTTTAGGTTTAAAAATTCTACCTATCATTTCTTCTTCTTTCGTCACAATTTCTTTTTCCTTTATTATTGAGCCTTTTTCCATATATATTTCCAATTCAAAAATCCTTGCCATATTTATGGCTTCCTCTAATGTCAGCTCGCTTCCTTTTCTAATCCATTTCCTGACTAGACTTCTGTGCAGACATTTTTGCACCAATTGATCCCTGATTACTTCATCAAGATCCTTAAACTCACAATACTTTCCAGCGTTCCTTAACCGTATCACATATTGCTGCACAGTTTCGTCTATCGATATATCCATGTTTCTGAATAATAGTCTCTCATAAATTATATTTGTTTTCGGAACAAAATATTGGGTTAATTTCTTAACCGCGACTTCGTATAAATCATCTTTTTCATTTGTTTCGATACCAAGCGTTTCGTATATGTCTTGTACCGAAGGTCCTGCTTGGTAAAGCAGTCTTGCTAATTTTTGATTTGGAGTTAGTCCTACCTGACCTTCTATATAATAATTAAAATTTCGTACCCAGGTACGCCATCTTGTACCATTTCTTCCCGGGTCTACGTGTGGGTCGAAATGCGATCCCACATCTACATTATACGCTGCTGCACGCTCCATTGTTTATCCTCGTCACCAGTTTAATGTCGGGTCTTTAGACTATAAAATAAATAACAGTAATTAAATCTGTTCGTATCTTCATTTATTAAATTCGCAATAACAACTGGTCACCATGACAATGTTACATTCTTATTCTATATTTTATATAATGCCAGGACGCTATTTACTTAAGCGTTCCAATACCCTACATTCCCTTTTCTCCTTAGCAAAGAAATAAATAGTTAATCTATTATCAATCAAAATAACAAAGGATTCTTATTAATTAAAAATTTAAATTAAGAAAACCTAACACTATTCTTATGAATACAATTTAAAACCAATCCTAATACTTAAGTGGAGTACACCGTTCTCTAACTGGTCCAGTTGATCTGGTCGTATCAAATTCAGGGTTATGAATAAGTTGTGTTTAGTTAATGTCAAGTCTTTGTCTATAGCATCATTGCCTGACGTCTCTTTTCCCCTTCACTTGTTTTTCCACTTTCTTGTATATCATTTTCATTGTACTTATTTGTAACTTCTTTTCTTTCTCCTATACTTTCCTTGCTATTGGTTTTGTAATTTTCTTTGTACATTCCCAACTCTGTAATGTATCTTTCCTTTATTGGTTGGAAGAATGTCGAATTTCTTCGGACTATTTTCCCGTCAGGTGATTTTGCAGCCACACTGTTTCCCTTCTTCCATACAACTGTATGTTCTATAGGTGAAAATGGAGTAGTTAATTTATTGACCTTAGTCTGTTTTACCAACACTTTATCTCCCGGTTGTAGATCTAGCTCTTTTGCATGTCTCCTTTTATCAGCATATGTCTTACTCAGACCCTTTCGGTACTTTTTTACCTCTTTTGGTGAGACATCGCTTTCGAGAACCTTCTTTACGTCATTTAATTCTTCATCGATTAAAGTTTTTCCTTTTAACTCTTTTAACGTCATAGCTTCAATAAACCCGATCACTGCAGGCCAATGTTCTTTCATCTTAACTTGTTCGTGATCTGAAACTTTACTAGTATCCAGATATGGCAAAAAAGTAGATGTATTTACTTTAAAATCCTTCATTTTTTTCACACCTTGAACGAGCTTCGGATAATTAATCTTAGTGCGGTCATTACCAACAACATCGATGTTTTGAGTCTCCGGTCCTACCCTTAATAACCCTAACATTTCAGAAGTTTTTCTACTCAATAAGGATGGCCCGCTTCCATCATACACAAATATATCAATGTTTTTAACCTCTTTCTTAGTCTGTGGTGAAAATACAGTCACCCTAAAAGTACCTATGCTTGGTAAAATTTTTCCACCATATGTACTATATTTTTGATTACATCGTTTTACTATCTTAACATCTAAACCTTTGTTTAATAACCTTTTATACTGATGTTTGTCTATTATATTTATACAGGCACCAGAGTCAATAATAAACTTTAGTACACATCTATTATCTAACAGTATATCATAACTGTCTAATGTAGAAGAATTTATATTCAATACAGAATGTACCTGTTCATAATCATTATCCTCACTATCATATTTACTGTCGGAATCATCACGGTCCGAAAATTCTTCTTTTACTATATACCTTATATTTCTTCTTTTCTTGATATTCTTATTTACTAATTCCTTGCCAACTTTTGTCTTGCATTGCTTCTTAAAATGACCTTTTATGTTACATCTGTCACAAGTTTGGTTGTATGCTGGACACTTTTTTATTTCCTTCGCATAATGACCAGAGTATCCACATCTGTAACACTTTTGTTCAATTTTAGGTTTAAAAATTCTACCTATCATTTCTTCTTCTTTCGTCACAATTTCTTTTTCCTTTATTATTGAGCCTTTTTCCATATATATTTCCAATTCAAAAATCCTTGCCATATTTATGGCTTCCTCTAATGTCAGCTCGCTTCCTTTTCTAATCCATTTCCTGACTAGACTTCTGTGCAGACATTTTTGCACCAATTGATCCCTGATTACTTCATCAAGATCCTTAAACTCACAATACTTTCCAGCGTTCCTTAACCGTATCACATATTGCTGCACAGTTTCGTCTATCGATATATCCATGTTTCTGAATAATAGTCTCTCATAAATTATATTTGTTTTCGGAACAAAATATTGGGTTAATTTCTTAACCGCGACTTCGTATAAATCATCTTTTTCATTTGTTTCGATACCAAGCGTTTCGTATATGTCTTGTACCGAAGGTCCTGCTTGGTAAAGCAGTCTTGCTAATTTTTGATTTGGAGTTAGTCCTACCTGACCTTCTATATAATAATTAAAATTTCGTACCCAGGTACGCCATCTTGTACCATTTCTTCCCGGGTCTACGTGTGGGTCGAAATGCGATCCCACATCTACATTATACGCTGCTGCACGCTCCATTGTTTATCCTCGTCACCAGTTTAATGTCGGGTCTTTAGACTATAAAATAAATAACAGTAATTAAATCTGTTCGTATCTTCATTTATTAAATTCGCAATAACAACTGGTCACCATGACAATGTTACATTCTTATTCTATATTTTATATAATGCCAGGACGCTATTTACTTAAGCGTTCCAATACCCTACAGTATCCATGCCAGAACTACATAAATTCCTAAAAAATTACATTGATACAAATGGAATTGATTAATTGTGATAACTGACGTTTCATTGAAATATGTCAAACATGTCAAAACAATATCAAACGTATTGTAAAAAGTTTCAATAAGAAGAAAAAGCCCTTTCCTTCTTTAAGGCAAACAATTTCATTAATATAGTTAAAAAAACGTTTATATATATAGATTTTTTGATACAGGAACCTTCTCGGGCGTTCCCAGAATACCCTCCTAAATTATTATTACAATCTGATCAGTAGTTTCGGCATGCATAGAGGACAAACATAAATATTGATTTTTATATATAAAGAATAATGATAAATTAAACACTGAATGATCTGGGATAATCAAGTTAATAAAAGTTAATACATCAATAGGTAATCCTTGAGTAGGTTTGCTATTGAAATGAAAATTTTATTTGTGTATATATTATATACAGTCTCTCTCTCTCTGTCTTTCTCTATTACGACACCTAACCTACGGTACATAGACTCTATACATCCATAATACGTAAAAATAAAATTAAAAAATCATCTCTACAATTTACTTTATCATAACCATCTTCAACTTGTATTAAAACTTTTTCATACTCCATTGTATTGAAAAAAAAATATAAAAAAAGGTATGAAGCACCGCGTCACGTCGCCGCGTCAACTGTCACTTGGCTGTAACTATTCGTCCTAGAGCTAGCAACGGTTTAATTTTAAAATGTTTTGTTTTTCACTAACTTTGAAACGCTACTAAAACATGAAATTATCATTGCCAGAAATCTTTGTTATTAACAATAATGTGCCCGATGCTATTTTTTGTAAATATAAAAAGTATTTTCAAACCATGTCAAGATAGCTGTTATTTTAATAATATTTTATTTAGACATAAAAGAGGGTAAAAAAATTACTTAGCTATAGCTATAGTTTAGCGCAATACTGGCTGTACGAAAAAGATAGCGATAATTGTGGCAGCACCTGTTATAGACGCATGTGTTCAAGATGGCGTAAGTCCCAAGTCATATGTCTATGTTTATCGTTGTTTTTCATTGTTTACGATGAAATCTCAATATCATAATGGTTAATAAAATGAAATATGTTCTTGGCAATGGAAAAAATAAAATGGTTTGTAATGAATTATTTTATTTATAAAGAATATCATCGGGCACATTATTGTCAATAACAAAATTGTCTGGCAATGATAAATTCATGTTTTTAATAGCGTTAAAAAGTTACCGAAAAAATTGTTTCCTAAAATTATTTACAAATCAAAATTTAGACCTGTAAAGGTGTGATGCGCATTAAAAAAACACAACGTTAACCGGTTACCAGGTATCCTGAATCCTCTTTGGAAGGGAATAATATATCTTCATATTAAAGAGCCAACGTTGATGGCTCTTGTACTAAGGTGTCCCAAGTCTAGTTACATTAACTACAATTTTTTGTCTTTCGTTATCCTGGAGAACCCCTTGCGTTTTATGGGACAAAAAGTATCCTAAATGTAACCTTGTAATATTAGTTATTACTGTGTCGTTTCGTTAAAATCGGTTCAGTACTTTCAGCGTGATGCGTGTTCACAGGGACAGAAAGACAGACAGACAGACAAAAATTGTAAAAAGATTATTTCTGGCTTCTATATCGATAACAAAGTCTACCCCCATCAACATTTTCAAAAAATATTTAATGTACAGATTTGGCTTTGTTACAATTTTATTATAGTTTTATTTTAGATATTTATTTATTTGACTGCTAATTTTAGACCATACCACTCACCAGCGAATAATGAAATTTTCAACTGTAGTCCGGTGCTAGCATTACAAATTAGTGATTAAAATTCACTGAAAGTTAGATTAGGGTAATTTACTAATGAGTATAAATCAATTTTTTCTTTTAAGGAAGCCGTTCGTTATACTTAATAAATCATAATTGTAGTAGACAAAGGTCGTTAATCCTGGTTGGCTTTAATTACCAACCCCTTTAATCCCTGGCTCCAATAAAAGCATTTAATTAAAATTGTAGCAGTAAATACGTCAACGAGGCACAACGCGCAAAGAGGCCAGGTTTGTTTAAAATAAATTTAATAAACCCCGTTTATATTCAAGTGATTGAACAAGTATAACTTTATTATAGTCGTAACCATTAGCTTATTATCACAAATTGAATATTATACTTATTATCTTTACTTTCGTGTAGGCTTATAATTTTTTATCGTATAAGAATGACCGGAAAAACTATCCGCCTATAATAATATGTTACATTTTATAACATCGTACGCAATTATGTTTTAGGATATCCTTATACTAATGGTTATATATAAATATATATATATATATATATATATATATATATATATATATATATATTTTTTTTTTTTTTATATCATAGGAGTCAAACGAACAGGCAGGGCACCTAACGTTAAGTGATCACCGCCGTCCATAGACACTAGCAACACCAACACCGCAAGTGCGTTGCCAGCCTGTATATGGGGTGAGGGGGAGGAGAGAGAGGGAGGGGAGAGGGGCGGTGGGCCTCCAGCGTTCTCACTGACCGATACAAAACACAACAATGCAAGTTATGCAAGCACTGTTATTTCACGTCTGTGTTTCTGTGAGAGGGTGGTACTACCCCTGGTGAGCCAACCCATTCAAGCTGAAACCAGTAACAGCTTCAGCGTGACTCTACCACCTACAGATATAAATTATATAATGATTTATCTCCGTTATTATTCTATTATGTTATAAAAAAAAATCTTATTTAACTCAATGTGTGCTAGCTTTACACCACTAACCTATTCTTGATATAACTGTAATAAGTTTGCTGGGTCAATCTTTAGTATAAATCTGACAGAGCACATCTAAGGTCGTCGGTGCCCGGGCGAGATGAAAGAGCATTGAATAATTCATAATATTTCTAACTATAGTTGCGATTTATTCTTTTGTTCACAGAAAGTTAGTCCGTATGATAATTCAGAGTTAAAGTTTTCAGGTTAAAGATAAAGAAAATAAAGAATTGAGGTTACTTAACTAAAATAATACTTAACATTATGAAAGTGATAACATTTAAATAATGAACAGTATTTATATGATACACTAGCTGTGCCCGCGACTCCGTCTGCGTGGAACCTAATGTAATGAAACAGTGACTAATAAAATCATCTGAGTCCATTTACTTATCTACTTTTCTCTCGTACGTAAGTCGCATCGTCATTAAAATTACAATAACTTTTGATAGAGTGAACATATTTTAATGAAACCAAGACTAAATGTTACTCGAGGATATGCTTTATGATTTTATGTAGTACTTTTATCGTGTTTTATCGTGACCGCAGTACTTTAGCAGTTCAAACAAAGATACAGACAGACAGGTATTTCTAAAAATGATTGAAATGTATTTTATTAGTTATTCCAAGACGTCTGCAACATTTTTTTTCCACAAAAATGTAAAAAGTACAGACACATTAGATTCACTTTCTTATTATATGTATAGATTTATGTTTTAACGTTATGTTTAAAAATCATAATATTATATAAAATTAGTTAGTATACATTTGTACGTGAAGGGTGTGATCAACTCTGACCGCAAAGCGTGTAGACTCCAGTCTGCATTTAACAACCCTGAATAATTCATTGGGGTTTTAGTTGTCACGGCCTTACATCTAATAATACCTAGTCCAACAGTATTTATGTACATTGTATAGCTAAGTCCGGCTATTTACTTCTAATTTATTTACACATATAAGTACTTAAATATAAACATAGAGAAAAAATAAGTAAAATAACATGAAGTAAGTTACTACCCACACATTTTATTTAGTTGTGAGGCGTAATAATATAAGATTAAATTTTATATATTTACGGTAGTAGTCTCGAAATTTCAATTAATGTAGATTCGTATTAATTTTTTTGTCAACGACCAGTGAACAAGTATGTGGCAAGAATTAATAAGTAAATAACATGATTAGATTTAATTTAATAAAGTTTCGAATTTTAAAATTCATGGCATGGGAAATTTCATCAACTCGTCAAACCGACTAATTAATTTAGTACGCGTGGATAGTGTCGATATAATAAACCATATTAGGAATAAACCTACACATATTACGAAATGTAATGAATATATAATGATTTCGATACAAAGCAACTTATCTTATTTATTTTCTTTTATATATAATTAAATCGATATAGGTCAGCTGTTGTGGTGCAAAAAGTAGGTACTGGACAAATTTTGATCACTTTTTTTGGTTTTACTTGTTTGTTTTTTTTCTTAGTACCTATATAAAAAAATATCACAATATCTTCATTTCATAGTGATTGTTGTTTTAAGAAATTATTTTTTTTATAGGCACTACGAGTTTAGCGACATGTGAAGTGGGGGTAAGTGGTGTGCTGCACACACGCAAGAGAAAGGAACGATGTTAATTTTGGAAGCAAAATATGTATGTTTTTGCTTTAAATTTTTTCTAGATTTTTTCCTCTGTACATAACATTTATTGTTAAGATAATAAACAAAACAAACGAAGACATGGGTATCAGCTAGTACATACTAAAACACGAAGGTATGATTAGAAGAAGGCTTGTTATATGTATTGTGGTGAAGCAATGATAATGTTGGTGTTTTCGGCGGGATCTTGGAATGCTATGTAGTGGTCTTTATATTTTATCCATAATCTTGTGTTATTTGGTTCTATATTGTGTAATGTTGGTGGTGCTTCACGTAATATAGTTTGGTTGTTGTGCACAAGTGAAGTGGATCGGAAATAATACCACGGAGCATGGATACTGACTTGCCACATAAACTCCCAGGAAAGTACTAACAAGATGGCCACCATCATTGAAATTATATCAAGAAACTTGTAATATCGTTACTCACTTGACAATGGCAGTAATAGTCTACTAGAAGACTGGTTGCTGAAAATAAAATAGAAGAAGAATGATAATGTTGGGAAAATAAATTATAACCACGATTAGTAGCGTTTATTTCAATATAATAATGGAATCTTGTTTTTGTATATTTTTAATACTTAATACTTTAATTTAGTATAATTTAAGCCAAAACTTTGTACCCCTTTCTAAGGGAATTACGTGAACGATGGAATAAAATTTGAAAAAAATCTTTATGTAACCACTATACATATATCAATTCACATTAAAATGTCGACCACTAGTATAGTATTATTTGCGTTAAAATAATTTTTTTCGTCCGTAATAAGTTATAGTTTTAAAGTATTCTTTAATTAAGTTCTATTATTGCGAAAATATTTGTATATTTGTTTAAATTTTATAAAAAGAAGCTAAGTTATTTTAGTATTGAAACCCTGAATTTAAGATGTTGAGTCATCATTAATGAAGCTATATTAGTTTATATTAGCTGTAATAATGTGTTTTTTTTAAGATATTCAGCCTGTAAATTAAGTTAAGGTTACTATGGGGCTGATATATCCAAAAAAGCCCCTAAATAAATTTAAAAAAATCAAGGAAAATAATGTATAAAATTTTCATTATATCTCATAGATATTCAGTAATTTCGTTGTCGAGGCATTTGAAGTGCAAATAAATAGTAGGGATTGACTGCTCGTTTTATGTTTAAGAGATGTTAAATAATTCATCGTTTGACACACTTTCATCTTGTTTTAATTACAATTCAGTGTTAAGTACTTTCACAATAATTATTTTCAATGAGAACATGAGATTTTATATATTAAATATAAATGTATAATATAAAATAGCTCTGATTTGCTGATAACTCTATGATGGTGCTCGAATAACGTGGTGAACTATGTGCGTTTGTTTCCTACAATGAGCCCAAGCTATTGAAAGAGGATAACATTATGAATAAAAATAAAAATTATATGACAGTTCTAAGATTCTATTGGTACAACAAATCTCCGTTTTAGTTTTAATGTGTTATCATTATTGGAAAATACGACAATTTATGGTACGTTCGTTTTGCAAAGGCATTAAAATTTTTTTTTATTGATAGTTTAAAGTTCTTAAATAATAAATACCTGTATCTTTATCTAATGATTGGGATTCAATCTAATATATTTATAATTTTATAACGTTCTAGGTTATGTATTTGACTAGATAATTTTTTTTTAATTTTATGTTATAGTGGATTTTCTGTTGTTGTAATAACATTTAAATGATTCTTAATAAATCCTTTATCACTCATAGCTAATCGTAACCAACTAACAACTCGTTTTTTAGCAATAAATTTTCAATATTATTGTCTAGTCACGTATCAGCCGTAAACGCCGTACTGTTATTAAATAGCTATAACATTATGACGTCACAACTATGGTGACCAATCATGGCGCGTTTATAGTCACGTGATTTTTTTTTAAATTTGATCAATTTTTAATTGTTTATAATTTATTGAAACATTTTTTTAAAGTTTTTTGCATCAAATATCAATAATAAAGTTTTAAAATACATAAAAAAAATCAATAATTTTTTTTTTTCAAAATTCCAGTTACCTTGACCACTTTATAAATAAAACTAAGTGGGGTCACCTCTTGTACGAAATGAAAATACGTAAATATTAAAATATCTGAGAGTTAGATATGCCTGCTATATTTTACATTTCACGAGTCGGAAGAACTGCGGAGGTTGCGAGGAACCGATCGCTTACGTAAAGTTGAAAATCAGACACAAACGTGCTTTTCAAGAGACGAGGACACAGAAATGTAGCTATAAATACTCGGTATATGGATCTTTTAGTTGAAATTGTATATGCTGTTTTTATTTTCTTTAAACAAGCTTTGTGTTTGACTACTATTTTATATTATGCAATTATTTGACAGTCGTAATAAGTTGAGCATAGAAAAAATACAGGCTCTTAGACTGCTGCCGGAATAGTGCAATTAGTTTTTGGTTTCTATCCATTCTATCTATCCTAGTTATATATCTATCTACCTAATCCATGTTTCCTCACAATGTTTTTATTTAACGAAAGCTGAAGCTTAGGTGGGCTTATATTATCACTCCAATTTACATCAACGATTCGAAAAGTTGTTGTGGAATTAGTCGATCAATTGAGGACTGTGTTGAAATGAATTTATTGTTTTTAATCATTTACTTTTTTACACTTATTATTAAATTCAAGTTCATTTTCCACCACAAAAGTTTAATAAAGCGCCATGAATATTCGAAGAAATTTGTTTGTTACCTATAAGAAAAAAACGTCTCTTTATCTCAGAAAATCTCTTATATTCATTTTGAACAGAGCCATCTTGTTTTCAACCGATATTTAATATAATACAAAGAACCTGTTTTGTGTATTTATAAGAGGCTGTATGTAAACTGCGAAGAATGTAGTGTTTTATATAATATTACATATATAATAGAAGCGAGGGCTCAGCGGTTACGTAATATGAATATAAGTCTAAGTAAGAAAAATATTAATGTTAATACTAGTAAGAAATATTAGAAATAAACAAGGGTTTTCAAAAGGATTAGCATATAGAAATTGTTAGAATATCAATAGGCTTTATTGTTTGTACTTGTCAAAAGGTATAAAATGAAAATTGTAATATAATATGATAATGCCTATTTTCATGTAAGTATATATAATATTTTATAGTGCGGCAAGTTTGAGAGTCCCAATATATTTTTTTGATATATTCGTGAATATAATCAGCTTATCCCGATGAAGTGGAGGCTCATATCCTCCAAAACCTTATTTATTTTCCTCGCCAATTCGCAACCCATCGCTATCTAATTTTATTGACTATTGTTCCTGTTATTTATGATCCGATGAATTGTGTTTTGATCAGACAATGGTCTTGGACGCCCTCAGCTTCTGTAATTGTGTTAATAAATCAATATCTAATAAATATCTATATACCTACATAGGGTGCTGCTAGAGATGGTAGAGCCACACTGAAGCTATTACTGGTTTCAGCATGAATGGGTCGGCTCGCTCGGGGTAGTACCACCGTCTCATAGAAAACCGACGTGAAGTAACAGTGCTTGCATTGTTGCGTTTCGTTCGGTCAGTGAGAGCGCCGCAAGCCCATCTCCCCTCCCCCTCTCACCTTCCCATCTCCCCCTTCTCCAAACACAGGCTGGCAACGCACTTGCGACTCCCTTGGTGCTACAAGTGTCTATTAACGATGGTGATCTCTTAACATCAGGTGACCCACCTGTTCTTTTGCCTCCTATGATATAAAAAAAGGGCTTCAATACTTGTAATATTATTATTATTTCATAAGTTATCTCACACATAGTAATTTAATTTCAGTAAATAAAACAACTTGTGGATCAAAAATATATTCAATACCCATACCACACCCATATAAGTAACAAGCATGTACATTACATTTGTGTACGGTCTTTGAACTTGTGACTTCTCAATTCAATCAGTTACCTATTACCACTACTGATGGCCCTTCTGTAAGGATACCAGATGTGATGATTGTCCTAACAGTCTGTAGACAATGACAAAGGTTATTGTTCACTCTTAAACACTTTATTGTTATATTAGAGAATGTATACCTTTTACGACTGTAGCAAAGTGAAGGGTTCATGAATAATTATGATAGACAGTACAAAGCTAGGCGTCCTATATATTACAGTCATACGTAACGATGGGTAATATAAAACAATAGTATCTATTCGAACGAACTTCGTTTGATGTGTTTCCAAAAAAATATATATTGTCCAGGTATCCAGATAGAGTTAGAAAATAAAATGTTATAAATCGAATCTCATTCACAACCCAAGAATCGTGTCAAAAGATGAAGTTATGTATAGAGGTACAATGTACATTTTTTCCCAAGAATAAGTTGAAAACATCTGTTTAATCGTATGTTTCTTGAAGTGAAATCTTCTTTAGACGCGTTGAGAAATTTTTGGTAGGAGAAAAACTTATAGGTTCGCGTCACTGATGACCTCGATATGTTAATGAAGTGTCACCGGCTTGCTCGTGACGTATTGCGCTTGCGCCAGACTAGCAAAGAGTACAATAGCGGCCTGTGTACATGTAATATTGACATTTTATATTGAACTTGTTCATTCCTTCATATGTTTGATTCATTAGTAAACTGTATAAAAATATATCTTATTGTTGTTCGGAGTGCCAACAGATGTGAAACATATATTTGATAATTATATGTAACTATTTATAATTAATTATAATTGATTTTAAAAATAAAAATAAAATAACTATAATTGATTTATAAAATAAAAAATAAAAACACAACTATTATATTGCTTTGAGTTTTCATTTCTGTCAGCAACCCTTATGGCTACCTCGACCTTTTTAAAATCTTTTTTTATGTTATCCTCGTTAATTTGTTAAATACAAAAGTGTGTTTGTTTATTTTGCTGTCACGCTTTAAATACTCAACCGATGATCGTGGAATTTTGTATACACGTTTTCTGGGGTACAAAAAAGGACATAGGGTACCTTTTAATCAGAAAAGATGTATTGCTTCCGAGCGATAGATCAAAAATACGTTAACGCGAGTCAAGGCCCGAGCAAAGGCTAGTACATTGAAAAAATGTTTTAAAAAATTATACTGAAACACTCTTATTACACTTATGTTCACAACAAATAAGTTTCGTATGCTTTTTGTATGAAAAACTACGTTAAGTAGAGTTTTTGTTAAAGCAATTACTGTCTTTTCGTGTATCATGAAAAAGTGGTTCTTTTAGCTGACTTTCCTGCTCGTTACAAAGTAAACCGAAGTAATGCTCCACTTTATACTTTCTGCTTTAGAGGAAAATCATAGAATAAGAATTATGTGTCGTAGACGAAAACGGTAAATTAAATAATATTTAGTAATTTTATACCGTTCCAACAATCGCCTTGATAATTGGAATGTGTGGATATTTTATTACAAGGAATATCTATATTAACGGCACTCGATTTAACGATAACTCCCTAAAACGATAAAATTACATGACTTTGATTGGTTTACCTTGTCGTCTACACAATGATATATTCTCTGTAGCATCCTATGCATTCTTAATGATGACAACAATACATCATTATTAATCAAAAAACAGTACATTCTAAGTTGCCGAGGTTAATAATTATTGCAGCTGTGGACGTTATTTTGTCACTTTATTATTTCGCACGCATTTACTTTCACTGTCGGCATCATACGTACAGAAGATTCTAAGAGATACCATCTTGTGTTTGTTATTACTACAGTTCTCTTCAATCGTTTTCGCTACACTGAATATAGCCGTAAGTACAAGGTTGCACGTAGTAGTCCAGAATTTAATACTAAACCAAGTACTTTTTTAAATTTATTTTATTTTGTGGGGCTTTTATTCCACCGAGCATATCAGCCTAATTGTTCCCAATTCTTTCTAGCTCCATCACGAGAATCGCTGATGACGTATCATTACCAAGTTATACAGCATCTTAGCTTCAACCGAGCACGGTTCAGCCAAGATACTGTGATGAATACCAATATTCTGGCAACTACTTCTCATACTACTCATCAGCGATGCTCTTTCATCGCTATTCTTGACACTCTCCATCATCAAGCGATGCATATCCTCAATTTTACTACATACATCGCAGTTGGACAATTCCGCTTTCCTCATTAAGTACGCAAAACTTCTCTATGGATAGTGCCCCGAACGGAGTCTTAAAGCTATCTTAACATATTATTGGTTTAGGTTACATTCATTAAGCCGCGCTATATAAAGAGGCTGACACTGTATTACAAAACACACATACATTAGCATTTATTGATGTGAAACATCTATAGGCGAGGGTAAACCTGATTATTGGCGTGGCAATTCTGGCTACGGTGTGTGTGTGAGATGTGGCGACGCGATGCCATGCGCAAGCGACTGTGCGCAATCTCTCTTGCAGCACTGAGCTCGCATACCTATAGTGTAATTTGAGAACTCGAGAATTTATATTCGTTCGATTCGAACAATTTCTATGTTTCACATCTGCCTGGCGTCCCGTGACGGCTCAATTTTTTTCCTTACGTCGTCTAGATGTTATATGTATAATATAATATGTATCTATACCTAAATTAGTGTTCTGCGGAACTACATTCACAGCGCTCAAATAGTTTGGCGAAGATTGTACCTTGCACCTGTTTATTTCTTTGTTTGTTGTTTGGTAATCGTATACTTTATTAGTATATACATATTAAATTAGTAAAAAAATATATTTATTAACCTCTCTGCATTGAACGACAACTCTCTATAACGCCATAAAATGCGCATTACTTTAAAAGAGTTAACACTGTAGTAATTACAATTAAAAATAATAATAGCAACATACAACAACATAATTTTTTTACGTGGTAGAGCTATGCTGAAGCTATTACTGGTTTTTACGGCTCGCCCGGGGTAGTACTACCCTCTCACAGAAAATCGACGTGAAGTAAGAATGCTTGCATTGTTGTGCTTCGGTCGGTCAGTGAGAGCGCTGGACAACCCACCTCCTCTCCCCCTCCCCTCTTCCCCACTCTCCCTCCTCCATACACAGGCTGGCAACGCACTTCTCCCCTGGTGTTGCAAGTGTCTATGTTCGTGTCTATGTTCGTTTTCCTGCTATGATATAAAAAAAAAAATATAGAAAATAAAATTCTAAGCAGTGACGGCTTGTCTGGCAGATATGTCGCATATCTTATCAAAGTGATCGTGTAGGGATAGTTTACGACAGGAAATAAAAATATCATAATGAAAAATTTAGATTTTTTGCAAGAAAACGACGACTGTTTAATTAATAAACATTTATGATCATAAAATACAAAAATTTAAAATCATATTACATGGCGATGCATTCTGTGGCGACGCGTCGCCAAGCCAACAGTCGGTCTGACCCGCCGTGTTTCAGATCAAAAATTAGACACTGAAGCTGCCTGACATCAGCTTAGTTTCAATAAATACATGTGATAATGTATTTTTGTGTATTCACATTAAAAGAGTCAGCGAAGGGTGAGACGTAACTAGCTAGTATCCTATATATTTTACGTAGTATAATGTGATTATAATGTCATTGTGTATTTTATGATTTCTCATACTTGTAACGTGAAATAAATTCTATTTCTTATTTATAGAAAGTCTGTTACATGAATGTATATTTACGTATGTATAGTTACAATTTGTGGAGAGCTATTGGAGTGTTATTATAGGTTCGTCTGTGGAAGCATTACCCGTCAAGTTCCTGTTTAGAGGGTGTGATTAGCAACTTCCAGTGACACACGAGGCGTTCTAACTTCATCCTCAGGAGTAGTAACCTGTTATATTTCTTTCTTAGTTTGTACCGTTTGACAACACTCAGCTGAAGCTAAATAACGATGTGGTCGAAGATGGTAAATACGTTAAACCTAGAAGGGGAGTTGGTCTAGATTGCTGTCGGACTATAGGTGTAGGTTTACTTGCTTGGCGATACATTTTTATCTTGAGGTTGGTAGCTACCCAGACGGGCTTGGAGATAACTCTACCATTACACTGTGATATCTTCATGATGTTTTCCTTCACCGCTAACCCCTGAACTGTCATCGCTTGTAGACTTTTGAGGCGGGATGTACATATCCATAGGCTTTGGTGATCGGTTACCGTTAAGTGGATTCTATACCATTACTGTTTTATAGTAGAATAAAATTTACTATTAATAAGATTTTTTTTATCAGTTGTACTAGCCATTATAATATAACATGATAAGATTACGAAAAATATAATAATTTATTACCATTTAAGTAGTAGAAATAAGCTAAGAAATAAAGTTTTTATGAAAGAAATTACGAGTACTATAAAGGTGGAGACACGTGTGGCAATTCGTGTTTTAAATGCATATAAATCAAAACCACTTTTAATTATTTTCCATTAACAATTATTTTCCTTTGTCATTAAATTTTCAGTTGATATATAGATAGATCGATCATATTCATAATTAATTTCATTGTCAATACACAAATACGAATATATGATACAGGATACGCAGACCAGTTTTATGATTTTGTTGTGTTGTTGTATTGATTTCATTATATTGTTATGATACCTATAAAAGGGACGCATCAAGCTCCCGGCCTATCTCGTTAGTAGGAGTTTATCGTGGATCAAGTTGCTTTACTACCAACATAACTGTCATCGTAATTTAACGTCCCTTTATCTCAATTGACATAACTTGGTGATGTCTTTGTCCGAATTTCTCAACTTCGAGTAGATAGGACGCTTGAATACGTTTCTTTAGATTCGTATCTACGATTTCAAATTCACAATGTTATCATTAAAAGTTTAAACTGTATAAAATTTTACGTCGTTAAGTATTTATTAACTAATTATGTTACTAAATTATGTTAAAATATGCATTTTTAATATCATCCATCTTTGTATATAAGGATGGTTGTTGGTATGTCTAATGTGGACAAACTTCAAAATTATTGAATAACTTACCAGATATTACTCATTCTCCGTCTACTATAATCTCTTGGGATAGGCAAATTTTCATATGGGCATCAATTTTTTTCTTAAACGTTTTTGGTCTATAAACTAACGATTTGAACGATACCCAAGTCAAAAAGCCAACTTGGTGAATAACAGAAACCTTAGAATATAAGGATGGTTGTTGCTAAGTCTGACGTCGATAAACTTCAAAACCGATTGATCTGTCATCATGAAAATTGTCGCACCTAAGTATCCTTTTTCATATTCATCTAAGTATAGTCCGGGTCAAATATTTTAACCGCTCTGAAGTAGATGCGCAGAACACAAATTTAGGTATCAGTGGTACGAAGTGAAGCTTATTACCTATTTCACCCACGTTAACACATGTGTCCTGTCATTAATAGTTGCAGTACTGTCGCATTCAGAAGTCAATTTAGTTTTGTCGTTGTTAATACATATTGTTGCTATTTTCGTTGTTTTTTTTTTCTTGTATATTTGTCATTATTAGAAGACCCATCCAATTTGAAAAATGTTGTTTCTATGAAAGGCGTTGTTTATTTTATTTTTATTACAAATTATTTATTTATTATGAATGTATTTTATTCACAATTACGGTATTGCAACACGCATAATATCTGCACAATATATGCTACTAGATATATACCACAGATAGAAATAAATACTGCATAAAGGGGATCATTTAATTAAAGTAAGCAATCACCCAATTCTCACAAACCAAGTGATTAAATGTTATTTGCATTTAATTATAACTGACAAATACATGATGGGGCGAACTGTTAATATTTTAGCTTTATCTATTACTTTATCATTGAGCTCGTCCATTTCTAGTTTTTCCTCTCTCTCTTAAGATCCTATGTCCCCAAATTATTGGGGCAGAGGGCAGACACAATGCTTCTCCATCTCGATCTGTCAATCGCTTGACGCTTCACCTCACTCCAAGTAAGCCCAATTTTCGTACACTCTGCAAGCACAGATCTTCGCCAGGTTTCTCTAGGTAGTTTTTACTGTTATTTAATTACCTGAGTAATGATTTAATTTTTATTGTTTGTTCATTTTTATCTCTAATTCTTCGTAAATATTATGTATCTGTTTATATGTATATGTCTGCTCAATTCATATAAACAGGTTTTCGTAACCAGCTGCCAAACCGTTTACAAGACGACACAATCGGAATCAAACTTTCATTTCACATACATAAAATCCTCTGAAAGCAGCAACAAAGTAGCAACAATGTAACAGGCAAATATCTACTTGAATCATAATTCATTAAGACCTGATTCATTAAAACATACGGTACGTATAATATCGAGACTAGTTAAATATTAACAAACGTAAATGCTACATTCCTATAATAATATTCTGAATTTGTTTTGTGTTAACCTCTTGACTGTACTATGCGCAAGACCGAACTTAAAGCTATATTCAGAGCGGCCATAAACGATGACTCGGACTATACTTTAATGGTATCCGATTTTCTATGACTCACTACTAAGTGGCCCTGCATATAGACTTTTGTACCGTGTCGTTGAATCGAACGTCCCGCCGTAAAAATGTTGTGTGTAGATATTCGAACGGGCAATATTGACATTAACATTATGCTATCAAGTGCTTATCAAATAAAATACCAATTACATAAAATAATTAGAAATGCGTGTGAATGTTATATTACACTAAATTTAATGAATATATACTTTTGAATTTTTGTTCTGCATTTATATATCTTCATAGTTTAGTGTTTGCTGTATCTAGTATTAGGTGATAATGAGCCTAAAGAGAGTAATATTCTACACTATCAAATGTAACCTTCGTAAAACATCAAAAGGTACTAGGCAACAGATGTGTAATATAGAAATTTTATAGAATTTATAGAATCGAATAATATTAAATGAAATACCACTCTAATGATTGCGATCATTTATTATTGAGTTTATTTTACTTCCCTAGTGTTTTTTACAAGTTATCCAAAAAAAAACTTATTTTATTATTACATTTGTAAGTTAAATTTAACCATAATTTTTGTTATTTTGTAAACATAAACGTCACGAATAAACACAAAATGAAATTAATTTTTACCATTATTAATGAACATATTAACGTACTCTAATTACCTAAAATAAACTCTGCCTATTACTCATTGCATATTTATTGGCGAAAAGTAATAAGCAAAATGTAAATAGAAAATTGCTTTATAGAAATTGTTGGGAGTCCGATCTTGATTTACTTTTCCTTACGTATCAGTGAAGTTGCGCATATCTGGAATACCTATGTTATATTGCAGAAATTCTTCTATTTGACAATATCGTTTCATTTTATTCCATCTACCTACGCAATCTATTTCAATTACTTATTACATTGTACATATTGTTCTTCAAGGCTAAATTATTATTAAATATCTAACAAAGGACCAGACGCAAAAAAATTTGCTTGATCTGACAGTATTTATGTTCGAAGTATCTCTTTGATATAAACTATGACAATTTAACAAAAATTCAGAAAAAGCAAATACCATGTTTTTCTACAATATTCTTTTTGATAGAACACTACGAGCAATACAATACGTGGCATGCGTTGCATAATTGTGTATATTATCACGTTACTAGCACTAAATATAGAAAATAAAATTATGTTTATTTTTGTTTGATCTATATCGTATATACTTCAGTAGGTATTCTAATTGCTGACGGACTGCTGTACTCAAGTGATGTTGCAAAACTTGTTTTAGGTCGATGTGCATACAGTACAGTCAAACAATATATAAAAAATCAATACTAAATGAATCGTATATCAATTCTAGTTTTATCCAGTTTTTACCTAGAAAAGGCTGTAGTTATGTTTCTTTTATACAAATTTGAACCCAAATGTATTTACCTCTATATTATAAAATGAAAAAATAGATAATTAGGTGCAGTTTTGCTTTCAGCCGGAGATTAACCCTAGGCTACTTAATGAACTATGGTAAGCAGATAGCATACTCGACAAACTGATTAGATATCAGTGTGTGGGTTAATATTAAACTTTAACAATTGTACATAAGTAGGACGTATAATCAAAGAATGAATCTGTATTCAGTGAACTTTCTCTAATTAGATTAGTTTGGTTTGTACAAGTTGTAAGTTGCAACTGCTTTCGGGTCTGCCTGATAACTGACCAAGATGCTCACTTGTGGCCAACAGTTGTGAAACAAACTATTTCTCGTGTACCGTTATATTAGAATTGTTTTGAAATAGTTTATTAATAGTAAATTTACTGATTTTTATATTCAAAATTTTAATATTAAAATTTTGGATTTGGGTTTCTCTATGTAAAGTACGCTTGTGCATAGGCATATAGGCATATATTTCTTTAGATTTTACTTGGTAATGCACATTATTTTTTTAACTTTATTTTTGGCAACCAGTCTTTTAGATTATTACTGCCATTGTCGAGTAGTTAATAGAATTACAAGTTCTTCTTCTATTTTATTTTTGGCAACCAGTCTTCTAGTAGACTATTACTGCCATTGTCAAGTGAGTATCGATATTATAAGTTTCTTGATATAATTTCGATGAACTAACAAGATGGTGGCCATCTTGTTAGAACTTTCCTGGGAGTTTTTGGGGCAAGTCAGAATCCATGCTCCGTGGTATTATTTCCGATCCACTTCACTTGTGCACAATAACCGAACTATATTACGTAAAGCACCACCAACATTACACAATATAGAGCCATATAACACAAGATTGTATATAAAATGTAAAGACAACTACATGGCATTCCAGGATCCCGCCAAAAACTCACGTAATCCACATTTATAATCAATAAGAATTTAAATAAATCCTTACTTGTCATATGAATTTATTATTCTATTGACCATTGTGCAAAATTTTAAAACCATGAAACATTGCATTGCACGGCATTGTCGTTATCTTTATTTTTACATATACTATTGTATTATATTGTTTTTATATTACACTGTCCTTACTATCATGTACAGTGTTGTCATTTTGTCATACTAAAAATCCAGATAGAAACATAGTTCTCATAGATTTTAAAAATACTTTCCCATGAGCGAAGTTGTGGTCACCAGTTAGTTATTAACATGCAAAAATAGTAGAAATAATTTAAAATATAATAGGAATACTACTGGTTGACAATAAATTAAAATAAATTTTGAAGTCTGACGGACTCCTAAGTGAAAGTGTTTCAAAAGTTACCGGGATGATTGTTGTTGAAGTCGAACGAGGTGTCAACCGACGTCGTGTCGTGTCTGTCGACTTGACGTTCCCACAATTCCACCAACTTTGGCAAGTTCAGAACGTTCTTGTCTACCCACGCGCGTTACCACAGAATTTTAAACAGGTGCCAGGTGAACGAGGACAATATTTAAATATAAGCATTTAAGCAATAAGTCACCATAAACGTATTTTATAATATTTTGTTATTGTGAATATCGGTACTATTATTAAAAGAGGTGTTTGCTTGTAAGAAGTAGTTCTCTGGAACTATTGATCCAATTCTGAATCTTTTTTTACTAATAGAATCCTACGGACCGATAAAAAGATATAATATATGTACGTATGTAATAAATCATTACATATCATAAAACAAAGTCCTCTGAAACGTCTGCCTGTCTGTGTGTTCGTGATAAACTCAAAAACTACTGAACGGATTTTCATGCGGTTTTCACCAGTAGATAGAGATTCACGAGGACGGTAATTTGTCTACGTTATTTTTATTATCAGGGCGGGATCACGTCCGCCGGGTCCGCTAGTATACCTATATAAAATAGATGAAATCATGATTTTGTATTACCCTGTTTCTTCTTCAGAAGTTGAACAGATTTTAATTCCTTTTTTCAAAATTATTTTAAAAACTATGGCTGTATGTTTTTCTTATATTTACTATATTCGTCAAATGTTTTATCAGATATCTGAAAACAGTGACACAATTGGACATTTTGGAACTTTTAGGGCACTTTGGTTACCTATAATATTTATTTTTGTGTAAAAAATAAAATCATAGGAACATAACAATGATAAGTACCTATAGATTGTATGATAGAAAAATATTTGCTTGCATTCCATTATTTGGAAATAAGGTTTTACATACTTTACTACAATTTTTATGAGGACTATTTTTGTGTGGAGTGATCGAAATCCGCGTTTTCTTTTTAAGTTTTGTATTACAATTAATGAGGATGGCGGTTGCTAGTACTAGGTAATAGTAAATAATTCTTTAAGTAAAAACGACTTTAAAAACGAGAAAAAGTAACAATAAAAAAAAGAGTGGCCTGTGAACTAATTACCATTTTTATGTTTATTATATTTAGGCTTATAAAAGGTGCAATTACTTTTATTACAGTTAAATTTAGAAAACTATTCAAATTTAATGTTATAAAATTAATTTTCTTAAATAATTTACAGTTACAGTTATCAGTAGAGTACTAAATTGTTTGGTCTAATACTGCTAGGTAGTGTTAATATCAATTGACCATTGTTTTTAATACTTCAACAGTTTTGTTTACAACTTAAAACCACAGAATAGGATGCATATTTATATAGGTCAAAAGTGGCTCCTTAATTTCGTATATTTTGTGAACAAAGACGTAAGATAAAATTACTTGTTCAGTACGAAAATAATAGATAATGTGGTTCAACGTAGTTCAATTAAGAGGACATAAAAATGCAACAATGGTTTCTTTGTGAGAGGATGCGAGCCAAACAGCGGCATTAAATAACGCGGTATCTGTAGGGAAATGCGTCGCGATAGCATCGGAGAGTGTGGCCAAATTACACCGTTGTTGTGCTTTACAATAACCGCACGGGCAGAATTAGTACCTGCTCGGAGCTAAGTACTCATCTACGATAATGTATGGAAATTGAATAATTTGTACTACCTATATATTGTATCTAAGAGGTTAAAATAATTTTGTGTGAATACAAAATATATAAGTTTGTATTATCAATGTATATATACACTGTGTATCTCTTGTGGTAGAAAAGATTTTGTTGTAAGAAACGCCGTCAAAGAGGGTTATCGATGGAACTGAGAGATCATCGTAACAAAAAAAAATTAAAGAACTTAAAATAATATAAATACACTAATTATATCTATTAAAAATACTTTATTACATCAAATATCAAGGATTTTCTAATTTTAAGGTATGATGCGTATATTCACATCAAGCTATATTATTAGGTAATATGTTAATACATAATAAGACATACATTAAATGATAAGATTCTAGAAACATTTTTTTATACCACGAGGGTAACAAACATGCATGCGGGCCGCCTGACGTTAAGCAGTCACCGCAGCCTATGGACGTTTGCAACATTAGAGGTGTCACACGCACGTTGCCGACCCTTAAATAACGTATTCACTTTCCCTTGAAGTAGTCCATATTGTAGTCCGCAGGAAAAACCTCAGCAGATAGTTCATTCCATAATCGGAGCGTTTGTAGGAAGAAACCTCTTTAGAACCGGACCGTCTGAGACCTTTTCGGTTCTAATGTGTGAGGATGAATTACCTGCCGATGACGAGCGGTACGATGATGGGTAGCAGCCGCAGGCATATTGTTGAATGATTCCTCGGAACACAACCCATTATACAAACAATAGACCACACATAAAGAGGCGACGTCTCTCCTAAGACTTATAGGTTCGATACCGTTTGTGAGCTTGGGATCGCAACAATTCTCACAGCTCGTCTTTGAGACGAGACAAATGGCCCAAGTTGGTATCCAGGTGCTCCCACCCAGAGAAGGCAATAATACTTCATATATGGGTCGGATTGCGTTTCATATGTCGATAAAAATATAAAATGATAAAAAAGTGAAATACTAAAAATTTTAAAGTTTTAAAGTAGTTATAAAGGTAATTTGCTTTAAATAAATCTTAATTACGTTAACGGTTAAGCTCCGGTTCTCATATTTCCTAGCGGGACGGTTTTAACGCTTACCTTATACTTATCGCTTGCGGTGAATGCAGAAAATTCTAAGTTTCCTAGAGTAGTTACATTATAAATTTTAAATATGGTATATTTAAAACTTGTCTAGAGAAAGATTTATTGATATTATAAACAAATGTAATTTGAAATGAATGTTTAAAGACTCAAAAGACAAAAATTATAATGCACTCATATTAAAGTTATAATTATGTTACCAGTTCAGATCACTTTATATTACGATAACTAGTTGTGCCCACGACTTCGTCTGCGTGGAAGCTTATGTAAAAAACAGTGATTAATAAAGTCATCTGAATGTATTAAGTCCATTTACTTGTCTACTTTCCTCTCGTACTTACGCTGCCTCGTCATTAAAACTACAATAACTTCTGATAAAGTGGACCGATTTTAATGAAACAAACACTAAGTAATTTCCGAGGATCTGCTTTACGATTTTCTTGAGGGTTTATTGTGAACCCAGTACTTTAGCAGTGATGCGTGTTTATACAAACAGACAGACAGACATTTCTAAAAATGATTGAAATGTATTCTATTACTTATTCCTAGACACCTGGAACAATTTTTTCACGAAAATTAAAAAGTACAGACACGTTAGATTTACATTCTTATTATATGTATGTATAGAAGGTGTAGCAACGATTGACTTTCACTAAGCCCTCTTTAATTAAGTTCCTCTAAGTAGGGTAGTATCCTATACCATACTACTAGTACTAAGTCAGCCTTAACTGCGCACGTTCATTCTTTTGAGATCACCTATTTAGTTCGCACTTGTTCGCTCTATCGTTTACGTGACTGAACTACAGCAGTTGTTGATCTATCTTTATATATTTCTTGTGATTTTATATTGTGATGATATGACAATTAAACATTGTTGTAATATTTTTGAATACATTTAATATTTCACTATATATTTAATTACGATTTAATATGAAAAATAAATGCGAAAATAATATTTTAATATTAAGATAAATATATGCAGTATTTTTATGTTAAATGTACATGTAATTTTAGCTTCTGCCCGTGGCTTCCTTAGAGTTGATGTAGATCTGACTTATCCCGCGGGATAAGTACATTTTTTCTGTATCAAAGGTACCTTTTCTGTATCTACCCTGAAACTGAATCCAAATTTTTATAATGATCGGCTGAGTAGTTAATGTGTGAAAGCGTAAACAAGAAAGAAAATCACATTCACCCTCATAATATTAGTTATGAATAGGACGTTGAATGTGTACTAAAATTGCTATGTGTTCCATAGCTTTAAAATAACTAAGTTAATAATGAATTTTCCGGGTTTTAGTGATATATATATAATTTAAAGTTAATTACCACAGATTATTGTGTAGAAAAAAATTGTGTATCAATCGTGTCGAATAAAAATCAGATTTTAGAGACATCTCTGTCATAAACTCTAAACAAAATGAAAATACAAAACTAAATTTAATATTTCGAATAGGAAACGGAGGTTATATACGAAATCTCCTATATCAAAGTAAGGTCTTGACGCTTAGTGAGCAATGAGATTGTTTCAATTTGGCCAACTTAACCACAGTTTCAGTTGGTTATCCTTTTAACTTGTTAATCAGCTTATCCCACCGCAAGGATTTGTGTACAAAACTGGGATTTCGGAATCCCCAGACATAACATTCTGCTAATTAATTTAAGTTACTTCTATGTGGTTTTTACTTTAATTATTAAAAAAAAAATTTAGATACACTCTTAATATACAAAAAAACAACAATGTATAATTAAGTACGTAGTACATTTTTTTATATCGTAGGAGGCAAACGAACATGCGTGTCACCTGATATTAAGTGATCACCGCCGTCCATAGACACTAACAACACCAGGGGAGTCGCTAATGCGTTGCCAGCTTGTGTTTGGGAGAGGGGACGAGGAGAGGGGTTGGAAGGGGAGAGAAGGTGGGTCTCCGGCGCTCTCACAGACCGAACGAAACGCAACAATGCAAGCACTGTAACTTCACGTCGGTTTTCTATGAGAGGGTGGTAGTACCTCGGACGGCCGACCCATTCATGCTGAAACCAGTAATAGCTTCAGCGTGGCTCTACCACCTCTATACATATAGTATTATGTAAGTAAGTAGGTATGTTAAATTTGTCGCCAAGCACGTGTTGGTGTGATCCGGTAGCTGCACTTGCAACCTTGAGAGCCAGTCCCCTCTAGGCTTGGCGTATTTGCCATCTTAGACCACTTTTTGAAGTAACAGTGCTTGCATTGTTGCGTTTCGTTCGGTCAGTGAGAGCGCCGGAGGCCCACGTCCCCTCCCCTTCCTCCTTCCCTTACTCCCCCAAGACAGGTTGACAGGACGGTGGTGATCACTTAACATCAGGTGACCCACCTGTCTGTTTGCCTCCTATGATATAAAAAAAACGTCGTCATTTAACATCAGATGTGATTGTGGAGAAGCACTAAAACCTATATTAAAAAAAATACGTTAAGATTACGCAACGAAATAAATACATAATTATGGTACGCTGTGTAAACTAAATAATATTTTTTTTTATTCTGTCTCACGAAGTAGGCAAAATATTCCTACACTGTCGCACCCGTCCTATAGAGTTATAGGTAAAAAAGAAGTTATCAGTGTTCTTAAGATTCCGAAAGTTCTTAAGAAATTTAAAAGGTGTTCTTAAATATACTTGAATACATGTTTAGGATATCATTACAAAAGAACCGTTCAGATATTTAATTCGTGAAATTTTTGTGCTCACTTTTCATGTTAATATTATTACAAGCAATAGTGCTAACCTTGCTATTAAACAAATAACCCTTATTTACAACACCAGATTATATCTTAATTAGAGTATGAATAAAAAACATAAAAGAAATAAACCAATGATCTTATTAGGTAGGTACTATTTTGATAAATAAATTACCTAACGTTCTTTTTAAAGATTATTCTATAAGTGTGTTAAATCAAATAAATATAAAATATTATACCTAGCTCCCTTTATCTTATGTTTGCTATTTATAAAGTACTAGTTGTTGCTCATGGCTTCGCTCGCGTTATTGTAAACTTTAACCTATCCCTCGGGAACTGTACGTTTGGACGAAAGAGCACCGTATATCCTTTCCTGTGATCCGGACAACGTGTTTGCAAAATTTTGCGATGATCACTTAATAAACAAACTCACTTTCACATTTATAATATTAGTAAGGATTTCTAGAACTGAAAATTAACAGGTAGGATTGTTTTTTACGCTCCCGTGGTATTATGCGTGTTAGCTTTTTCTACCATGAATGTACTGTATAATTATTTAATAATCTTTAATCTTCTATACATATAATAAGAATGTAAATCTAACATGTCTGTACCTATGTATTTTGTCTTTGTAAAAAGAATTGTTGCTGGTTTCTTGGAATGAGTAATAATATACATTGTAATCATTTTTAGAAATGTCTGCCTGTCAGTCCGTTTTTGGATACGCATCACTGCTAAGCTACTACGTTCACGATAAAACCATAAAACGTATCCTCGAGTAACATTTAGTCTCTCTTTCATTAAAATCAGTCCACTCTATCAAAATTTATTGTAAATGAAATGACGATGCGAGAGCGACGACAGAAAAGTAGATAAGTTAATGGACATAATACATTCAGATGGTATAATTAATCACTGTTATTTGCATTAAGTTCCGCACGGACGAAGTCGCGGGCACTGCTAGTATTCTCTAAAATTATGTGTTATTTGCGAACAACATATTGTAGTTAGTCTATAGTTAGTGGCGATTAATTAAAATAGTTTAAACATAAACTACGTGAATAAAGTCATTCGATACATGAATTTAATGAGACAAACACATGTGACGCTACAATGGTGGCTCGAGTGGTTTTCACATCACTTGTAGTAGAGAGCACTTACATTTCTGCTCTACCACTTTTCACATTCAATGGAGGCACGTTATTGATCATAAAGTGCTTCCATTGCGCGTATAAAATGCTCGCCAAGCTAAAATAAGACTAAAATCGCTTAAAAACTTTAGCGGCTGGCGAAGTTTTAGTAAAGTATCTCGAATGAGTAATAAAGCATCCGTCGAATGTCTGCCTTTAAGGACGCCTTGAATTATTTGGTTTTATATTTATGTTTAAGACTTTTATCATTCAATTTGTACTCATACCGTGTTCTTTTAGTTAATGACTACTTAGAAAAAGCATACTATTTTGTCCACGTTATTTAATAACGAAAAAAAAAATTATAGCCTAGCGCCACTTAGTAGCGAATTATAGTAAAATGGATTGTAAAAATCTTAACTCTATTAAAAATCTATTAATCTCAGACCAACCACTTAACTGACAACAACAAAAAAAAATATCCTAGAACCAGAACGCAGTGTCACCTACTGGATCCATTATGTCTGTGTTGTGAATCTAAACCATTTTTGAAGTGAATGTGGAAGTGCTCAACACACAAAAAAAATCATCAAAATCGGTCCACTGATTTAGGAGGAGTTCAGACATATACGCATGTGAAGAAGAATTATATATATAAAGATAAAGTCATATAAATTGTACGTAATATCTCAAAAATAATACATTGGCTTAACGAAAAAGCCTCTGATATTTGATCGAAGAAGGCGTTACTTTGCGGAAATCCATCATTAAATATTATAGTGGACGTTACTTTGCACTTCCGCCTGGAATTGATTGATCACTGCAACAAAAAAAGTTTGATTTTATTTGTCCGGGGTGTACTAATATATCGCTCGCTTTCTCTATTACTAGTATCAGATATAACCTCTTCAGGTACATTCCGAACAAAATAAAATCAAACGTTTCTTTTGATGCAGCGAGACGTAGTAATGCTCAATCAATTCCAAAGTGCAAAGTAACGTCCACTATAATATTAAAAAAGGCTTTTCTAAGTACATGTTTGTTTTCAATGTAAGCATTGAATTAGGCATTACTGAAATATACCGTCTTAATAATCATAAGAGTCTAAATGAATATACTCTTATATATTTATGCAAATATATAAGAAACTATATAATTATTAGGTCACCGACAGAGTGATATCATTAAAGCGAACATACTGTATCGGGGTCAGGTGCAACACAATGGGACATGTTACGGGATCTGACATCAGCCTGATTAGAATCTATGTCGTCTCACATGGAGTCTCACACACACCTATACCTTACGTTTAAATTACTAATTATACCTATATAATGGAATATAACTGAGTTACTTAAATACTAATAGGTATTAATGTTTATTTTGAATTCATAAATAATTTACTGCGGGTTAAAGGAAATATTTGTTATATATCTTTATTTCTTTACTTCTAAATTGCAGAAGTAGAATATTGATTATGTTTTTTTCTACGGTAACAAGAGAATTTAACTATTTGAGAACTATAAAATTATTCTAAGGAGTTAAACCGTTCTCAACGGTTTAATTGAATTCTATTACTACCACTACGTATTATAAATCGGTCCTCCGCCGCGTCTGTTTGTTGGTCTTTTCGCGATAAAGTCAAAAACTACTCACCGCATTTTCACGCGGTTTCTGTTAATAGATAGAGTGATTCACGAGGCAGGTTTAGGTATATAATTTGTCAGGATTTTTTGTAAATTGTTTTTTTTTTTTCTCGAACTGACTACGCTATTGACCTGGCAAGGTCTTAACAGCTTCACCGGACTACTGTTGTAAATTGGTTGAAATATAATGATGAATGCTAAAAGTGTCGGAAAAAGTCTAGCCATCTGGGAGTTTACGTCGAAAGCGCTGCGTAATCCCTTTGAGATATAACGAAGCAATTGAGATATTAAACGATGTAGACGAGGTCGCGGGAATCTGCTAGTCTAAATATATAAAATTCAATTTGCCGAATGTATGTAAGCGCATTATTTGAGAAAGGCTGCACCTATTTGGCTAATTATTTTCTTGTGTTTGTGGTTGTCAAGATAAGTTTTGTATAAAAGAAAATGTTTGAAAAAGCATACAGAAAAATGAAAGATACGGGTTAAAAAATCTCCATATAAAAAGTGAGTGAATGACTGGGAGAGGAAATAGTAGGGGTCTTTAAAAATATTGTCAGAATTGCTCGGTGGCCATTTTATATTTAACTAGCTTTTGATCGCGACTTCGTCCGCGTGGAATAGTTACTTTTTTATATGATAGGAGGCAAACGAACAGGTGGTTCAACTGATGTTAAGTGATCACAACGCCCATAGACACTTGCAACACCAGGGGAGTCGCAAGTGCGTTGCCAGCCTGTGTTTGGGGGAGATGGGAGTGAGGAATGGAGGAGGGGGAGGGGAGGTGGGTATCCGGCGTTCTCACTAACCGAACGAAACGCAACAATGCCAGCACTTTTACTTCACGTCGGATTTCTGTGAGAGAGTGGTACTACCCCGGGCGAGCCGACCCATCCATGATGAAACCAGTAATAGCTTCAGCGTGGCTCTACCGCCTACAAAACTTTGGGCTAACTCTAAAAGAACCCCGATTTTGAAACATTTTTCAATGTTTCTCCGCCCTTAATGGTCTTAGCGATATATAACCTATAGCTGTCCTATTGAGCTATTTAACATTGAAAGATTTTTTTAAATCGGATTAGTGGTTCCTGAGATAGTATAAAAAGTATAGATTAGATGGCCGTACTATAAAGGGAAAATTCGGTCTCATTTTCTACGTTATTATACACGAGCGAAGCCGGGACTAGAAGTTAGTACGTAATAATTACAAAATTGAACTACATGTAGTTAGTAATTTACTTTGTGATAGATATGCCTTATTAATAGAAAACATGCAAATGCTTTCATATATTCCTAAATTATTAAACTAAATTCGACTTGACATCTCTCTCAATGTAATTAAAAGAAACATTTGAATGTCTACATAAATAATCTATATTGTTAATGCACGAACTCAATTATTTTAATAGTTGTAGATTGAAATTATTGATTAATCTAAAATTGAAATCACAGTTTTTTTATGTCAAAGGAGGCAAACGAACAGGTGGGTCAACTGATGTTAAGTGATCACTACCGTCCATAGACACTAGTAATACCAGGGGAGTCGCAAGTGCGTTGCCAGTCTGTGTATGGGCGGGGTGGGGAAAGGAGAAGGGGGAAGGGAAAGGGGAAAGGAGGTGGGCCTCCGACGCTCTCACTCACCGAAGGAAACGCAACAATGTCAGCACCGTTACTTCACGTCAGTTGTCTGTGAGAGGGTGGTACTACCCCGGGCGAGCCGACCCATTCGTGCTGAAACTAGTAATAGCTACAGCGTGGCTCTACCACCTTCTAAATTAAATTTGTATTCTCACAAAATTGTAGTGTATACTGTTATATAAAATGCTTATAATTATAATATATATATATATATATAATAAGACAGTAAAGTAGATATATTTTATCCGGTTCGTAATAAATTAAGAATATACTAAGAATAAACTAATTAGAAGTATATAGATAACATGTTTATTTGCGAATACAATCTATACTAATATTATAATGTTGGAGGGTTAGTTTGTTTGGTTAAGCGTGCTAATCTCAGGTACTACTGGTCCGATTTGAAAAATTCTTTCAGTGTTAGATATATCTTTTATTGAGGAAGCCTATAGGCTATATCATCACGTTAAGACCAATAGGGGCGGAGCAGCAATGAACAATGTTTCAAAATCGGGGTGTTGTTTTCCTTTTAAGAGCTACCGCTGCGTGTTAGCGTTAATCAAAAGTAATTATTCCACTCGGACGAAGTCGCGCGCAGAAGCTTGTATATATATATGAGGCTTAATACGCAGGTAAAATATTCCTTTAAAAATAAAATTTTCTGACATCTTTAGTTGTTAGTATTCATTTTATTTGCCATTTTAAGTCTGCTTCTGTGTATTTTTTAAACTATTATTTTTTATTAATAATTATATCAAGAAAGCTTACATGTGTGAAATATATATGTTTATGATTTATTATTTATATGGGGAATCAATCGTTCTATAATAATGAAATGTAATTGATTTTACTAATACATTTTAAGTATTTCCAATAATCAAATGTCTGATTACTATACAAAGTTGGTTTAGATAGATACAAACCGGCGGACACCAGATAATAAAATGTGTAAGTAAGGATTGTATAATTTACAGTGTTCCTTATATAAAGAAATTGTATTGGGCTTTTTACTTCGCTTTAATATTTTTATCTGAGATAATGAAGTAATAATATGACTGCATTGGAACCACATTTATTAAATTTTTATTATACTAAAGTGTTTGCTCACTCCACAATTAGGCTTATTGTAGACATTCATGCTTGGTAAGCCGTAATGTTCTTTGAATGTATTCGCTATTGAATCACTCCAATTCATTCACTATTGAATCAGTTTTCAATTGTTAACAACCACGTAGAATTCACAGTATTTTCAAGACTAAAAAATAATTACTAACTAAACATGTCTTTGAAAAATATGCTATACAATGCGTGCATTGTTTTATTGTACTGATTTTATTTCTATAAAATATTTATTTAATTCTGTACCTTTACTAGGGAGGGTGGTGCAGGTAAAAGTAGGAATTATATTATTAGCAATAAGGTTACAACTAGCGTGTCTACGCGCTTCGTTGGGCATAAAAAGATGACAAAAGGTCAATGAATTCCAAAAGATAAGTAGCCTATATATAGATTAAAGTCACAATTTAGCCTATAACAGGCTAGACTGTGATGATTAAAGTAATAATAAAATAATTTTGATATAGTAGATTACTGCCAAATTACTTTTAAAGGTTAAGTAAAATATAAAAGCAATTTGTGTAAGCTCTTTCCTACTAAACTCCTTAAAAATTGAATGAGCTAGAGAGCAATGAAATGAGAGTGATCCTATTTGAGTTTTTACTGAAGGTAACAAAGAAAATTACCATGCGCGCCGAGAGCTACGAAATAACATAAAAATATAACAAAGAGTGCTGCTGTTGCTATTTCATGATCTAAGTGTTATAATGTTCTCGACTTTATAATAAATTAAATTCTGTAATTGTTAATATGTTGTTATATCTATAATTGTCGTTTTGGTGGTTATTGTATATTTAACGCACTCATTTTATATCATAGATTTCAGCACTTTATATTTTAGGTTTATTTAATATTATTCGTTAATTTCAAACAATACAAGCAAAAATATTGTTATGTAGTTTAAAGTAATAACTTTGATCGTTATATTTCAATAGCCCTTTAATAACATGTTATTAAAAATGTCATATTTTAGTTATTAATATGCTCTATAGCATTATCATATAAAAGGGAATATTAAAAACAGAATAAAATAATTACATATTTATTTTTCGAACTATCTAACCTCTATTGGCCTGATGGGCCATCACAGCTTCACCTTAAAACTTGGCTAACCAGCTTATTTTTGACGGCTGCCCCGTCAGTCCACCCGTATCTAAGCAAGATATAACTATCTCTTTTTCAGCACTAATATTGAGAATATGCCATCTTACTTTCACATTTTATCTAAGACAGTGTGGCGTTACAATATTACTTTACGTATGTGTGCGTTATCGTGCCATTTGTTTTGTCAAAATATCATGTAGGTAACGTATCTACAGCATTTTAGTTATAATATCATTGATTTTTAACCAGTTAATTTTGAAATAATTACATTACTTTATGTTGTATGGAATTGATGTATGCAATTGTATGAAACTTACGAGGATTAACATTTTGTAAACTTTGTACTTTGCGGTACACAGAAACTGGAAGATCAGAAAACATGTTAAAATATATGTCGACAGTTACATAAAGTAATTATTCGTAGTTTCATGAGATCCGGTGTCCGTTACATGAGCGACTCCCAATGGACGTTCACGGAATATTAACTCAGAACGGGATAAAAATGGCGGCGGCAGCCGTCCCCTGCTCAGGTGACAGTGGAATTTGACGTTGGTAATTTGACGCCTTTATCCGGGTCGCCTTTCCAACAAATGGCAGGTAGAAGCTGAATAAGCTAAATGACATATTTTACATAATCTACCGATGTTATAGGTGAAATATAATTTTCTATTGTCTGCGAGTGTTTGACTTTTTTATCGTTATTTCAAACTGAAACATAGAGAAATAATAAGATTTAATTAAAATATTATAACATTAAATATAATTACATTTATGTATGGCCTTTTTAAATATAGTCAAGTTTAGTTTACACGCATACATGGATAAAGAATAAGGATCCAAGAATATGAAAACCTACTTTTTTTTTAACTTTATTTTTGGCAACCAATCTTTTAGATTATTACTGCCATTGTCGAATGAGTATCGATATTACAAGTTTCTTGATATAATTACAATGAACTAACAACATGGTGGCCATCTTGTTAGAACTTTCCATGGAATTTTTGTGGCATCTCAGAATTCATGGTCCGTGGTATTATTTTCCATTCGATCACTTATGCACAATAAACAAACTATATTACATAAAACACTACTAATTTTACACAATATAGAGTCAAGTAACACAAGATTATGAATAAAATCCACTACATGACAAGACCAAAATCCCGCCAAAAACTCCGAAAACCTACTTAGTGGTTCTCGATATTTATTTTAGGTTATGTTATAATGTATTTTTTTATTACAATATTGTATGTAAATGTGAACATGTTTCATAATATTTGTAGATAACTGTTTCCTATAACATAGTTTACAATTTTACACCAAAAGGCAGGAACTCATTTTATTTGTAAAAATGAAAATAAGCACAGAAAAGTGCGACTATCCGCTAATTAGGTTTGAAATGAAATAAACTCTCGTTAATGAAAGAAAAAACATATTAAATTTGTTTGAAAGTCTATGTAAACTGCATAATGAATTTAAAGTAGCTACGCTAGTAATTTTATCTAGTATTCATAAATTAAATATCTGATGTGTGTTTTCTACTGTATAATATGAATTTCAATAAATGTACACGAGTTTTAATTAGAGCACTGACATTTTTCATTTTACACTCCGTACGTATCTGGAAGTAACCTTCATAAATAAATAAGAAATATCCTCAAAAAGAATATTACCATAGCATTAAAATTCATTAAAAAGGAAACTTGATGTAAAAAAGCCTAAAAAAATTCATTGATGCAAAATTCAAATAAGAGAGCCATGAATCAATGAGGAAAAAAGAAATAAAACTAATTAGAGTAGAACGAGTAAAAGTTGCTCGTAGTCTCGCATTAGGCGGACTTAGTGTCTGTGCGGAAAAGTTGTGCCAATTAATGTAGGGGGGCGTGTCAAAGGTTTTTGACTTAAAATGCTCCGTAAGACATACGAGGGTTCGGTTTAGCACTTTGATCTGCAATTATTATCAAATTGGTCATATTGCCTGTTAAATTGGTGAACAGAAGTTATTTGCAATATTTAATTATTTCGAATAAAATTCTTTTATCTTCACTAATATTATAAATGCGAGAGTGAGTCCTAAACAATATTATAAACTAGTTTTTGCTCGCGGTTTCGCTTACGTTAATGTTGATTTGTAATGTAGATTATATTGTTATGGTACTGAAAAGGACATGAAGAACTTCTTATCCCGAAAAAATGTACTATATCCAAGGGACAAATGAAATTTATATGAACACGAGAGAGGCCGCGAGCACGACCTAGTATATAAATATCCTACAAATGTAGCTCTTTAGAAAAAAAAATGAGTTGTTTATAGTAATGTCCGTAAAAACTTTGAAAAACTGAATTTAGTAAAAGACCGGCATAATCTAAATACTAGAAACTGTGATAAACTGGTGGTCCCATGTTTCAGACTTAGCAAAACCAGTAATAGTTTTTTAGGTAATAATGTTAGGTTCTACAATAAAGTCCCAAAGCATGTTACCGATTTGCCGGCCTGTAAATTTAAACGCCACGTCAAGGGTTTTAGTTTCAAAAGGATATTATAGAGTGGATCAGTATGTGAATGATAGTGATGTCTGGAATTGACTCCTCTCTGTGCATCCACTAAAAGCATTGTATGATGTATTGGAAATATATGTTACAAAAATGTACCCGATCGAGTTTCTTGCCGGTTCTTCTCGATGACTGGGTTGTTTTCCGAAGCGGTGGTAGTCTTTGACGTTCATAAATGCCTTATTAGGGCCTAAACTGAATAAAGTATTTTTGATTTGATTTGAATGAATTATGAGTGATGGTGACTATAAAGCAAACAGAAAATTAACATGGCATTCTTGTTCTATTCATTTGTTTGACTATTTACTTTCTTCGCAGATTCAATAGAGCGAAAGTGTCGTAAAAGGGTTTGGTAATAATGTATTTGAGCGAAAAAATCTCGAGCTGCCCTTTCATAAATTCTGTTACAATTTTCAAATTGAATATTCGTCGAGTAATGTAAAATTCGCCTACAATTCTCGTGAAATAAAATTCCAAGTGAAAATTCAGTCACCAAATAAATAAACATTTTTCACTTTCGCTTTAAAGATATTCAGTTTATTCGCAAACACGTATACAGTTACAATATAAAAAATATAATATCAATTATAATGAAATAAAAACGTGTCGTGTTTTGAACGTTTTATGTAAACATAGTAGAACGGATAACTACCGTGGAATTGTTTGTTAATATACATTGAACTGTTATTATTTTTTATGCTACCTGTAAAAATATACCTATGATATGATTACAGTTGTTTTTTTTAATGTTACCATCCATAAAGTGAAACAATGAAATAGTCTGGTGAAAAGTAGTTTGTTTTTTTTTTCTGAACTTCGAGTTACTTTCGTTTCCTTTTCTTGTTACTCTCTGGGTTCATTTCTAGACTATCACGTGGAAAACCTTTTCTACAGGTAAACTATTATAATAATTGCATAGGATATGCGCTAATAACGCAAGTAATTTAAGTCCACTGGAGAGTCTTTGCTTCATTCGTGTATATAAAGCTAATAAATGTTATCGAAATATTTGCAAATCTCTAACATCAAACTTCAAAGGGACTGGAAAACTTATATTACTCTCATATGCGTGCAGTTGTGAAATTTAATATTAATATAATATAATAAAACAATAGTGCGTGGAGTCCCTCCGCGCGGAAGAAGTGAAACTTCGTAATGTGGAAATGAAAATTGCAAGGGGTAGAAATTGATTTTTAGTGAATCATATTGTTTCTTTAAGACAAACTTTATTAACATTGCTTACAATTCACAATTGATCGCATCTTTTAATTATCATTTTCGAGTGGAGAAATATCCAAATTTATAACATTTACAATGGGATTATGATAACTAAAGTAAGATACGAAATGTTTGATTATTTTTCTCGCTCTGTCTCTTTCTATTCCCCCTCCCCAGGAGCGTTGAACGTTTAACGCAACAGTGCTTTCATACCCCCTCCATTGTAGCGTTAAACGTTTAACGCAGCCTTGTTGGAAGTCGCATTAGAAGTTTCAGTTCAGTAATATTAGTAGTTGTTTGTGAATGTTAAATAGACTTCGTAATGAAGTCTTGATAGTCGATATGTTTGATCGATGAAATATAGATTCGATATTCGTAGGTTAGGCTCCCAATATGTACTAATGAATTTTTCGAAAGTTGTTTACTAATTTGAATTGGTTACACTATCGCTAATAGCGACGACAGTAAAGGAAAACATAACGTAGAAACCTGTACCTGAGATAAATTCTTGGAATACCTCGTATTTAGGAAATACATAGAAGATGTTGGGAGGCAGTTAAGTATGACGCCAACCGTAGATGATGTCCTTCTTTGTTTTATCGATCATACACTCTAGACCAATCAAGTGTTAATAAAAAAAGCGTTTACCATATACAGCAGATACAGTAATACTGTGCTGAATATAGTTACGTGTTGCCTTTACAGGTGTGCACGGTCCGACGCTCCGCGTGAGAATGACCCCGGTTCCTTTTTCACTTCGCCTTTCATAGGCTTTTTTCATATCAGAGGGTAGAGCGTAATATTTATGTTAGTACATCCACTTTTTGACAGTAGTCGAGACCTTTGCGCCGACATATAACTTTCCTCAGGAAGAGTCCTTTGGCTTAGTTAGCTGTGGCAATCTTACAGACTTGTTATTAATATTAAAATAGCAGGATGCCCGCGTGTTGGTAACTCAAGGTAAAATTAATCATTGTATTGGCAACGATACTACTTCGCACGTCATCGTGAGCCTCGGTGTCCTGTTCCAGTGTGCTTCCTGTAATGTTTGTGTTGTGCTGTTAAATAAACTAACATACAAAACAAGTTTCAGTCAATTTCGGGGATAGTAACGAATTCTAGAAACTAATACCCACAAATTAAACTACATCAAGTCCAAACCACCGGAAATTTTGTCTGCGGCGTTTATTATCTTAACAATATATGTTATGTATACAGGAAAAATGGAAGCACCACACCGTTTGCCCCTCTTCTCCACGCCAATGAAACATAAATCGCTGAACATATAGTGCTTATAAAAATGTAGTTTCTTAAACTATAATAGCTTTATATGAAATGATACTAAACAAGAATTATCCAAATCTATGGGGTCATTGTAATATTACGTAAGCACTAAAAGTGGTCGGGGGTTGTTTGGTTTGCTTATTTTTGATGACATAGGGGATGGGGGGTCAGGGGTTGTGATTACGTCAGCAATATTTATTATTTACTTCTCGGATTTTCTATAAAATTTAGTCGTTACGTATAATGTTTACGTAAGCATGAGAGAGAAGGTAAGAGCTTTGTTTACTTTTGGTTACAAGGGAGGGGGGATCAGGAACTGCAAAATTTCTGATAATACTTGAAAGGCCCAGAAGTAAATTAACCAGTAGTTTTTCAACGGCATACCTCTATCGTTTTATTTACATACATAGATATAGAAGATAAATATGGTTCTACAACCTTGGCGAGTATGGAATGTAAAGTAACGCTTTTTGGGGTGGAAGGGCCAATAGGATCGCGACCACTAACGCACAGTTGACTCCAGCCACAGCGACATATTTGGACATGTCACATTCTGAAATCAGCCTGTGTATTGAAGCGGGGATGATAGATAATCTGTCTCTATACGACTGAATTGTTACTGGCGATAAACCATCACAGTGACTCCCGTTCAGTTTTACGTATAGGGAACAGATAACGTATACCCAGTTTCCAGACTGCCAGACCCAGATTGGTCGATGTTGTTTTTAAATTCTTGTGCTTACGACCAGATACAGTGAAGTCACTTTGTTGTGACCTTTTAAAAAAAGTAAGGTAGAATTTACATCGCGTTGAATATTCCATAAAAAACAATTCAAACTCTAATATTATATATATATATTACCAATATATATATATTTACCAAGATTAGGAAGTTTTTCTTAAGCATTTCGTAAATTTTATTACGTATAACAGGAGAACCTTCATCGTTTCGGATCAGCGGTAATCCCATTACATTTCCAGTTTTAGCAATTTGAGTGCCGGTGGGGCCATAAGAAGTTATTATTGAGAGGCAGGTGAGAGGTGCCATTTCTTTAATAAACGTTACAGTAAAATCAATGCTTACCTCTCGGTCGTATTAATTGGTTGGTACTCTTAAAAACTCCTTTTGTGATGATAAACTCTGAGAATTTTACAAATTGTTGGGTTATTATTGTTTAACCTGCCTTAACAAATATTTCAAAGGAATGTTACCTTTGTTACTGTTTGAAGTACTTATTTGTTTGAAGAAGTCATTAATATAAAATTGTAATTTTGTTATATCAATGTTCAATTTTGTATGAAATGATTGAAACGGGTATTAACAGATACTGGGTATAATAATGCTTCTTAGTAGAATGTAATCTATTTTATATAATATCATAACAAATGCCCATATTTTAAATAACAAACCAGACAAGTAGCAAATAAAAGTTTTATATAGTCATTTTTAGTAATAGTATAACATAACAAATAGTATAGACATTATTATCTTTAAATTCGTCTTAGTGTTCGATACGTGAATGCGAATGTAGACCTTCATTTTGTTTGTATTCACAGGTACACAATATAAAATAAACATAAAATAGAACTTTGCTGCATATTATTACAGACGGAATTTGAAAAATATTATTCTTGGATTTACTTTATGACTTGTACCAAAATATCTATTATGCCGTATTTCAATATTGTAGCTCCCAGAGAAATACCACATTATAGGTTTCGATAATCGGTCAATAAGCGGGATTTTTAGTCTGAAATACCGTACGTATCTCTTTATTTCTCTAAACGAAATTTTTCTTTTCCAGCTGTATGAAGTTATAGTTTTGGTGCTATTTAATGTTTATTTTCTTGATGTCCTTTAGATCCACCAGGTTGTGACTTATAATAAAATCTGCTACTTAGGAGTGACAACTTTCATGGTGATCGATCAAATGCTATCAGAGTTTATCAATCTCAAAGACTGCAGACATTGAATCGATATTCTTCTGTCTAAACGAGTTCAACATCGCGAGCCACTGACTGCTAAGCACAATATCGAGGGGAAATATTGTGATATGATATAGTCTTGTAATCCAAGAATATAGTGGATAAAAATAGTCGTAGATTCTATGGCGATCGGTAATTGTAAACATATAAACGTGGGTTGGCGTAGTGTTGGCAATTCGCATGTCTTCTCTCGAAAAGAGACCTGTTTGCCTAGGAGTGGGACATTTAATGGGTGGTATTTTTATATGATAATATGTATATCATTTTTTGTATACCTTTTTCTTATATTTTATTACTAGCTGTTCCCGCGACTTTGTCCGCGAGGAATAGTTTACCTTGGGCTAACGCTACCACGCAGCGAAAGCTCTCAAAAGGAAAAAACGATTTTGAAACATTTTTCATTGGTGCTCCGCTACTATTGGTCTTAACGTAATGAGCGTAGCCTGTAGCTTCTCTTCATAAATGATACTTCTATGTAACACTAAAAAAAATTTCAAATCGGACCGGTCGCTCCTAAGACGTGTTTCAAAGCGTTCAACCAAACAAACAAACCCTTCAGCTTTATAATATTAGTATAGACTAGCTGACCCGTGCAACTTCGTCTGCACCAAATAGGTTATTACCGGTTCCAATTTTATTTCCAAACGCCAAAAATCTTAAAAAAACGTAAACCCGATTGTAGCGAAACTTATCGGGTCCAATTGTGGGTTCCAAATATCCACTGGGTTGCTCCTTTGACCCTCACCTCCACGCCCCATTTACTATATAATATATACTTCCCTAAGTAAAAAGTAATCTAATATACCTTTCTAACAGTGAAATAATTTTCAAAATCGGATCAATAGTATCAGAGATTACCCCGAACATCCAAACTCACAAATTTCAACTTTTTAGTATTGGAGTTTCATGGATATGAATTCTACAATTGTCAAATTAGTCATGGGAGAGTCACTTTATAGATGATATTAAATTTTTATTACATAATTTAGTTCTTCCAGATTATACCACTGAGATACACAAAGACAAACACAACACTACAGACATCAGGCCTTAAATAAATATATATTTACATAATAATTACTGTTAGTTATTGTGCTATGTTGAAGTTTAATTTTGTTAAAACACATAAAATTAGAGTATTGACAATAGGAGAAAATACATACCTTTGTGTGTTTGTTAAAATCAGACGGACGTAGTATATTGTGAGGTAAAATATCATACAATGAAATACCGAATTGGGGTAATCAAAAAAATGTGTTCTAGAGTGCTTTCATCCGACCCATACACATATTGATTTGTTGCTGATTCTGAACTTTGCAAGATGCACTGGAGAGCACTCAGTCTACAGATAGTAGACGCAGCAAACTTACAACAGTCACGAAATTTATAAACCCATGGCTTATCAGGAATGTTATCCTAAATGGAACGATAAGATTTGCCTTTAATTTCTTAGAATACATTCCAGTTTGAGTTCCATGACAGTAATAAATCAGTCTTGTTTGGGGAGGATAAATCCTGAACATAGGTTTTATAATGATCGAAATATCCAGTCTGTCAACAGACTGAATGAAGGGCATAATATATTTTCATATTAAAGAACCAGCTTTTCTAAAATTCTCGTTTTTCCAACGTTCCTGGCTCTTGTACTAAGGTGTCGCAAAAAAGTCTAGTTACATTAACTACATTTTTTTGTCTTTCGTTATACTGGAGAAACCCTTGTGTTTTATGGGACAAAAAGTATGTTAAATGTAATCTTGGAATATTAGTTATTACTGTGTCAAGTTTCGTTAAAATCGGTTCAGTACTTTCAGCGTGATGCGTGTTCACAGGGACAGAAAGACAGACAAAAATTGTAAAAGGATTATTTTTGGCTTCTATATCGATAACAAAGTCTGCCCCCATCAAAATTTTCAAAAAATATTTAATGTACAGATTTGGCTTTGTTACAGTTTTATTATAGTATAGATAGAATCGAATAGAAAGAAAGATAGAAGATTTGCTTGTAAATGTTCTTATATAACAAAATTATTATCTACAATTGTAGTAAATTTACTTAATAAAAGAAGGATTTAGACGATTTAGATAAGAATTCAAATGATTAATGTAGCTGACCACCTACCGTTTGATTTATAGTGTCCACCAAGCCAAACTCGCAGCGATAATTCTACACTTTAAAATTTTACTCTATGTTGTTCGTTGAACGCGTTCATAAGTTTAAAAATGTTGAACTACATGCATTATACTTGTCTTTATATTGAACGCTATTAAATATATTAATTTCTGACAAGTTTTATTACTTAAAACTATTTTTACACATTTTATTTCACTTCGATATGAGTTTGAGAAATTGAGTTGTGTAAAAGTCATAAATTTTATGAAGAATCTGGTAAAAGTAAACGTTAAAGAGTAAATTTATTTAAAACTGTTCAGAATCTATAATCCAGATGGTGATATTTAATTATAGGGTTTCATATACATGAGGAGGTTTTAGAGGTGGTAGAGCCACGCTGAAGCTATTACTAGTTTCAGCATGAAAGGGTCGCCTTGTCCTGGGTAGTATTACCCTCTCGCAGAAACACCGACGTGAAGTAACAGTGCTTGCATTGTTGCGTTTCGTTCGGCCAGTGAGAGCGCCGGATACCCACCTCCCCTCTGTTCCCCCAAACACAGACTGGCAACGCATTTGCGACTCCCCTGGTGTTGCAAGTGTCTATGGACGTTGGTGATCACTTAAAACCAGGTGACCCACTTGTTCGTTTGCCTCCTATGATATATAAAAAAAAAACATGAATACGATGATATAGGTCTGCCATTGAGCGCGTATTACAGAAAAACTACAGAACAGATTTCGATTAAATTAGTTTAGTTTTACTTCTGAGAAACTTGGTTCTTATCCTACAAAAGAGATTATCACGATAGCTTCATCAATTATAAAGTTATTAAAGTTTTAAGAGTCTACGGTTTTTATAAGTGCTACGCGTTCATCGTCTGTTCTTGCCCTGGAAAAGTGGAGCAATCGGTGTGGGGTTTATGTTTTTTCTTTTGTGCATAAAATATATTGTCCAGCTAATAAACGACGCAGACGAAGTCGCGGGTATAAGTTTGTCATATATAGTAGACGGAAAATGCAATAATTATTTGAATTATTTCGTTTATATTATTAAACTAAGTTTTACAACAATTTTATAAACTTTAAACAAAATTGTTTCGTTTTAATCAATTATAATCGGATCCTTTAGTTCGGGTTGAAATGAAATTTTATTGCTATTTTAAATATCACATTGTTTAAAATAACTATCGTTCTAATTATCAATGTTATTATTAAAATTAAGTGTCAAAAGTCTGAATACAATAAATACCCAGGAGTAAACAACGACGAAGTAAAACCACAGGGAACTTCTTAATAGTCAACTAAGTATATTCACACAAATAAATAAGTTTAAATAATTTAAAATGCAGTTGCATACTTTACTATATAAAGAGCTAACTCATTAATTTAGCAGTGAGCTAAATAAACCAACGCAATCTGAACTGTCTCGAGGTTTTCATAAGGAAATTGTTCTCTGATAAGAAAAACTTCATTTTTAACTTTTTCCTTTCCTCTTATTAGCTTTCCGGTTTTAACTAAGGTTCTTCTGCTTTTTCTCAATTTAATTTCGCATTTGTTATAAGAAACTCAATGCATTCTTATATGAAATATTTTCCACAATTCTTTCGTAATATCAGTTGTGGAAATTGGCAGTAATTATTAATGATTTACATTATTTGATTTTAAAGCTTAAACTGTATAGTTATAGATAGATATATGTATATAACCCAATATTAACATTTTTTAATATTCATTAAAAAAAACATATATTTTATGGTAAACTAGCGGGCTCGGCGGACGTTATCCCGCCCTGATAATACAAAGAAAACCTTGTCAAATTATGCGCTTAAATCTTCCTTATGAATCACTTTATCTACTGTTGAAAATGGCGTTAAAAATTCGTTCAGTAGTTAATGAGTTTATCGTGAACAGACAGACAGATGTGGCAGAGGCTTTATGATATGTCCGATGTCCATAATTTTAAATTATCATCAATATTTTCATGTAGTATTATAAGGTCAGATAAATAGATAATTAAACCAGAGTTAAAACATATGTTTATTACGTTTACAAAATTGTTACCTTCAGAAATAGAATGTATTCAAAATTTTAATAAAACAGGTCTACAGTTATTATTACTCCATAAAAACATGCGCAAAGTCACGGGCACAGGCATTACGCGTATGGAAATTAAATATTTAATAAAACTTCATACAGAACATGTCATTGTATTGTCGTATAATTAAATGTAGATTGAAAACAAGTAACTTCAGGCCTGTAGCCTGAAGGCTATGAAAACTTTGGTAACATTGTAACTGTACTGTTTTATGAGAGAAGGAGTTTAGCTACGGTATAAGTTAATGCTGTTTCTAATTGTTGATAATTATCTTATGATTTTATTATGTCAATAAAGTGTAATGTCTTTAAACTATGCTACTACTATTCTTTGGTAGTGAATTTTAAATAATAATATTTAATTAGGTATATATACAGTTTATATCACTATTTTATATCGTACTTTAATTTACTTATTTATGTAATTTATGAGATAATCGTACACATAAAAATATAATAGAAAAAAAGAGAATATATATTTTTCTCTTCGGCCAAAAATAAATATTTTGGTGAACTAATACATTTGAATGTTATTATTTACATAATATAGTTAATTGAACGACATAAAATACTAAGACCTTTAGCTCTTTAATCTTTGTTTGTTTTGCGCCCCGTGTAGTAGATAACTATGACATATATACATTCAAAACAACTCTCGTAAAGGATTTATATTGTTAAGTAGGTTTACATCATTACTTTTGTAGTCTAAAGTATTGCTATCAAAGAGTTCGATATACATATGTGTAACTATGATTTTTTTTAACTTCTACTTCTTTTGGCGCGTTTGGGACAAATGATGGCAGTAAGACACATCACACCTAAAAGCGACGCAGATATGTACAAAATGTAATTAAAAATTTATGAAAATTTTAAAGCATTTAAAGGTACATTTTTCTAATTAAACGTTATCAATTGCATTTAATGTCTTTTTTAAGGTAAATAAGTATAACTTCTTACATGCGTGCATAACTACAGACTATTATATCTTTACGCCACATTAATAAAATATCCAAATTTCAAGTGAAATATCTCATCTTCACAATAAGGGGTATGTACTGTTTTCTTCTATTTACAAAGTTGGTACAACGGTCGGTGTATAAAGTATTTCTGTTATATTCGGCAATCGCACTGATACGGTCTAAATCTAAACAAGTTCAGTTAAATCGGTTTAACTTGGACTATTTGAATGCTAAGCTGGTTTACTGTTGACGCTACGGTGTTCAAAGGTGAAGCTATCTTAATGTTTAGATCAAATTACCACGCTGTGAAAAAGGATTTCACGGTAATTAATGAGAAGAAGTTACTACAGTTCCACGAGACAGCTCCATTCGGTGATATTTGAAATACTATAAAAAAAAAACCAATGTCAAATATGCATAACAAAGTTCTTGACCACAGTTAGGTACCTACCTAGACTTGGATTGTCATCAGTTTACCGATAATATGAATATACAATTCTTATTCAATTTTGACGAGCTTACTGGGATATCTTCAAATTCCAAGGTTCAATGCTAAGGAAATTATAATAGGACTCCTTTCAAAATACATCCTTTCCATAAAAAAATATTTTTCCACATCAGTTTGTAAATGACAAAGTTTTGGCGTAAATAATAGAAAAAAAAATACATCATCATCATCTTCTTACCCTTATCCCTCCTAAGTACTGTCGGCACAGCATGTATTCCTTTTCCACTCTTGCTTATCAGGTGTAATCTCAGTATTGACAACTTTTTACACACATATCAATTTTCATACAATCCATATATACCTTTTTCGGTCTTCCTCTACTTTTATATTCATCGACCATCATACTCAAAGCTTTCTAGTTACATGGACTTCATCTCTCCTTATGACATGCCCATACTATGCTAACCTATCACTTCTTAACTTCGCTGTCACTGGTGCTATTTTCTAACTTCCTCTGATATATTCATTCCTAATCTTATCCATTCTAGTAAAACCACACTTCCACCTTAATATTCGCATCTCTGCCACATGTAGTTTTCTCTCATCCGTCTCTTTCGTCGCCCAGCACTCAGATGGGTACAACATGACTGGTCTTATAATAGTTTTCCTTCCCCTTGAGTTTCCAGGGCATTCATGGGTCATAAGCTACACCAAGATACATTTCGCCATTTCATCCACTCTGCATGTATCCTATTCCTCACGTCCTTGTCTATGCCACCGTCGTTTTGGATCAGAGAACCGAGATACCGGAAATCTGAGCAGGTAGGTAAGGATATACCATTTAAAGCTATAGGAGAAAAACTGGATGGACCACCGAAGTCGCAAAACAAATGTTCAGTTTTTGGTCTACTTGTTTTCAAATAAACATTCTCCATTTTCTCGCCATTTTACCAGCCTACTCTGGACCTCGGTAGCATCTTCGCCGACAATAAGCGTATCATCAGCAAATAGCATACACCAGGGTGTCTCCTCCTGTATGTCTGATGTTAACGCATCCATAACAAGAAGGAATAAATAAGGGTTTAAAACTGAACCCTGGTGCAAACCTCCAGCCACATTGAAATTATCGGTAAATCTAGCTTCGGACCTAATGTGTGTTTTGGCTTGACTGTACATATAACGAATAAGTTGTAGGGTACTTCTCAGGCACTCTTTTCTTTTTAAGTGCCCACCACAGGACATCTCGGGGTACTCGATCATATGCCTTCTCCAGATCAACAAACATCATATGCAAATTCTTACGTGCACGTCTGTATTTTTCGCACAGTTGCCGAAGTGCGAAAATTGCATCTGTTGTCGCAACATCAGGTATAAACCCAAATTGATTCTGCGTCAATGTGAAAAAAAAATACAATCAAGTTGAGAACCTCCTCTTTTTTTTGTCGGTTAAAAATTAATTTCAATATGTAATCTATATAAATAAAAAAAATAGTAATATCTGTTTATAATGTAAAAAGAACAGCTTTTTACTAAACATATACGATACCCGGTAATTATACATAATAAAAAAATCAATATTTAAACTTGTTCTCTGTTTGTATGTTCCAATAATCTCTGAAATGGTTGGATTGGTTTTTGACCTGACTTTCGATGGCAGATAGTAGACATTATATGGAGTAATTTAGGCTACCCGTATTAAAAAAAAAGTATGGTTCCACCCAAACATAATAATTTTAAAGATATAAATGCGGACGAAATCGCGGGAATTTGCTAGTGTATTTTAATATGCACTGATATTATGCATTCTCTTATTTGAATTTTTCATCAGGTTAAAATACCCATCGTCTCGAAAAGTTGTAAGTTTGAAAAGTAATCTTTGGTGATTGTATGAAAACTTTAAAAATGTGTTTTTGCTAGCCCAAGCTATTTCAGTTCTAACACCGATATAACACATTATTATATTGCCCCCGGGGTAAAACTGACAGAAGTCTTTGTTTTAATTTTATCACCTTGAATCTCTAGCGAAGCGTGTAATGAAGTTTTGAAACTCGAAATTAGTTGGGGTCATAATCGCACATCCCATATTATATTATGAGAGACAAGGTAAACTCAAGTAGGAACTTATGCAAACTATACTCTCTATTCAACTATTC
>AP028432.1:8657175-8719175 GCA_036509395.1 Antheraea yamamai
AAAGCATGTTGTAGCAGATTGCACTATTGTAGTATTGGGGACTTCTACAATTGACAATAACATGAGCGTAACGTTTTACTCTCTGTGAGTTGCGAATCATATATGTGGTTTTCAAGCTGATTTGTCTTTTATAACATTATGAAAGTTTTACGAACGATTTAAGCTGTTATGTTTATACTTAATATTAAGAAGATTTATGGCCATATCTAAAAAATCCCTTTTTTATTTGTTAAATAAACATATAAGAAAGAAAGAAAGATATATTTATTCAATACTGTGATGTATTCGATATTATAAATAAATATGTGCGCCTGCGACACCCGCTCCCCGATTACGTGGATAGACGTCGGCGTGAACGGAAGTGCCGCGCACGCACTAAGTAATAAATTTCGGTGTTTTATTTAATATACCACAAGTAGCAAAGGTGATACATAACATTGGCGACGAGGATAAAAAAGAAAAAAAAAACGTGAGTAAAATAAGCAATAAATAATAAGACTACAAACAACCGAGGCTATCAGTTTGAAAAAACCATAATATACGTTATATCATTTCGCAATTGTTACATTTCAAAATTATGCTTTTCTTATTCGATATAAAGGGCAGAAGCGGTATATAAAGAATACTCAAGATAAAGAACAAGCGAGTAATCAATTGTTTCGAAAAAAAAAACAAGACTGTAACATTTGCTATATTCGACAAATTAATGTATTTAACTAATTCAACTAAACAGGCTGATACCTTCGGTCAGATTAGCGTTTATAAACAGTGCCAGTTAACGCTTACGAATATAAACATTCCATTCATTGTAAACTAGTGGATGGATTGAAATATAAACATTGTAGCGTTAACCAAGTCAGGAACGATGTAAACAATTCCAATGGGTAAACTCCCATCAAGCTCATACACTAGTATTAAAACTATACTAGTTATGCAATAATAATAATTATTATTTTAACATAATTTCCAATGGGTGAAAACTCATCAAGAAAAAGTATACTAGTTATGAAATAATAATAATTATTATTTAAACATCATTTCCAATGAGTGAAAACTCATCAAGAAAATTATACTAGTTATGCAATAATAATAATAATTATTTAAACGTTATTTTCAATGAGTGAAAACTCATCAAGAAAATTATTATTATTATTTTAACATCATTTCCAATGGGTGAAAACCCATCAAGAAAGCTATACTAGTTATGCAATAATAATAATAATAATAATTTAAACATCGTTCCCAATGAGTGAAAACTCATCAAGTTCATATATTGGTATAACCGACCAGTGTATGCAATTTAACAAAATAAACCATGGTTTATACATAAAAGTACATAATTATATTTATATCTAAAATACTATCCAACAACATGTAAAATGTAATCATATTAAATAGTTAGGAGATAGTTATAATAGTGACATTTCACAGCAAATTTTCGATATACTTATTTACAGATTGTCCTAACATGTCTCAGTTACCGGCAATAGAACCTCTCGACTGCGAAACAGACCCAAATTCATTAGGGCACCGTTGGCAAAGATGGAAACGGGCTCTCGAAATTTACCTTCTAGCCTTGGGTATAAATCAACCCTTAAAGAAACGCGCAACGCTTTTGCATACAGGCGGATTAGGATTACAAGACATATATTATAACCTCCCTGGTGCACATGTCGAAGAAGGTGAGTCCTCCGATGTGTTTGAAACCGCTATAAAAAAATTAGATGAGTACTTTTCCCCGAAGCAGAGCTTTCTTTATGAGCGTCATTTATTCCGGCTTATGAAACAGGAACCAGAAGAAAAATTTGAAAAATTCCTAATAAGATTACGTAATCAGAGTTCAAAGTGTAACTTCGCCAATAAGGACAATAACTTAATAGATCAAATTGTTGAAAAATGTACTTCGTCGGATCTTCGAAAAAAAATATTACAGTTCGGAGATTCGGTTACCATAGAAAACGTTATTTTAGAAGCTAATACAATAGAAACCGTAGAGAGACAACTGAAGGAATTTCAAGTGAAGCAAACTGAACAGATTAACAAGATCGGAACGAGACCATATAAAAGCCAAACTCGGGTTACCAACACAGATAAAAAACGATGTTTTAGATGTGGGAGTGAAAATCACAATGGTGACGATACTCACTGTCCCGCCAAAGATAAAGTATGCGATAAATGTGGTTATAAAGGTCACTTTCACAGTCAATGTCGCACAAGAAAGAACAAGCGCAAAACTTTTACGGATAAACATAACAACGACAGGAAAAAAGTTAAGACAAATGCACAACTGACAAAGTCACCCGTCAGTAATGTGAACTACATATTCCACATTGATGATGATGCTGAAATAACTTGCCAAGTAGGTGGCGTTGAATTGAATATGCTCATTGACTCCGGTAGCAAAAATAATATAATTAATGATAAAACGTGGGAATACCTAAAATCAAAATCTGCCGTTGTGTCTAATCAACAACAAGGTTCAGATCAAATTTTTATGGCATATGGCTCAAATAACCCTCTTAATGTACTTGGCTCATTTGAGGCTTCAATAGCGATTGGACCAGAATCAAATACCGCACAATTTTATGTCATTAAAAACGGAACACGTAATTTGCTTGGCAAGGACACAGCTACGCGTCTTAACATACTCAAACTAGGAGTAGGCATTAATTTAGTAGATACGCAACCATTTCCCAAATTTAAAGACATTCAGTTAGGTATTGCTATAGATACATCTATTACCCCAATCTGCCAGCCATATAGAAGAGTTCCCATTCCACTTGAAAATAAAATCAATGATAAAATCGACGAGTTAGTTAAAACGGATATTATCGAACCGGTAGATCAAGCCACGTCCTGGGTTTCTCCAATCGTGCCCATTATTAAGAATGATGGCTCTTTAAGACTCTGTGTTGACATGAGATGTGCTAATAAAGCCATTATAAGAGAGAATCATCCTCTACCAACAATGACTCAAATTTTACCAAAGCTTAGAAAATCTTGTATGTTCTCTAAACTCGATATAAAAGATGCATTTCACCAGGTAGAGATAAAAGAAGATTGTAGGGACATAACAACGTTCATAACAAATAAAGGCCTATTTCGATATAAACGTCTGATGTTCGGGATATCATGTGCTCCCGAACATTTCCAAAAAATCATGGAGAGGATGCTTCTATCTTGTGGCGGTGTCGTTAATTTCATTGATGATGTCGTAGTGTTTGGAAGAAACATTACTCAACATAACGATAGATTAAAACAGGTATTAAAGGTTTTAAAGCAAAATAATGTGCTTCTCAACTATAAAAAGTGCATTTTTAACGTATCAAAAATAGAGTTTTTGGGTCATGAATTGTCTCCACGAGGTATCAAACCTCTAGACAAGTACGTTAACACTATAAAATCATTCAGAGAACCTAAAACAGTAGAAGAGGTACAAAGTTTTTTGGGTCTTGTTAACTATATAGGGAAGTGGATTCCAAGATTAGCTACTATGACTGATCCAATACGAGACATTTTAAAGCACAAGCTGTCCAAACACGCCGATATTGTCAAATACTGGGGTAAAGAACAATCTGGTGCTTTCGCAGAGCTAAAAGAAAGCTTAAGTAACCTTCGTACTCTAGGGTTTTACGATCCTCTCGATAGAACGCAGGTAATGGCCGATGCTAGTCCTGTAGGGTTGGGAGCAGTTCTCATTCAACATGATACACAAGGACCTCGGATTATAGCCTTTGGCCACAAAAGTTTAACAGATGTCGAAAAACGGTACTGCCAGACAGAGAAAGAGGCACTTGCGTTAGTTTGGGCCACTGAACACTTTAACATGTATTTGTACGGTTTAAAACAGTTTGATCTGATCACAGATCACAAACCTCTCCAGGTAATATTCGGCCCGCGATCAAAGCCTTGTGCACGAATCGAGCGATGGGTATTAAGGTTACAGGCGTACAACTATAAAGTAGTGTATTGCTCGGGTAAAAATAATATAGCTGACTCCCTGTCTCGGTTATGCCCGAATCAACCAAATTTAGGTCCTCATGAGGATGAGCAACACATTAATGCGATCGTAGAGTATGCAAGACCTAGGGCTTTATCTATGGAGGAAATTACTAATAAATCACAAGATGATGATGACATTCGTTTAGTAAGAATGGCACTTTCTGGGAAGAATTGGGACCCTAAAGTCAATAATTATAAGGTTTTTGAGCAGGAGCTCTGGATATATGACGATATCTTACTACGTGGAAACAAGATAATAATTCCCACAGAGTTACGCAAACGAGTGCTTGCATCGGCACACGAAGGGCATCCGGGAATTGTTGCTATGAAGAGCAGATTGCGGACTAAAGTGTGGTGGCCTAAAATCGACAAAGACGCTGAAAATATGGTAAAAAGCTGTAAAAGTTGTACTCTAGTTTCAGGACCTAACCCTCCGGTACCAATGAAGAGGCGTGAATTACCATTGCAGCCTTGGACTGACATAGCTATGGATTTCCTTGGTCCACTACCCAGTGGGCATAATTTATTTGTAGTTATCGATTATTATAGCCGCTATAAAGAAATTAAAATTATGAAATCCATAACTTCTCAGGAAACCATTAGCATATTAAAAGAAATTTTTTCTAGGTTAGGTATTCCAGTCAGTATCACATCAGATAATGGGCGGCAATTTATAAGCGAGGAGTTCAAGTCTTTCTGTTCGGAATTCGGCATTAGACTATATAATTCTATACCATACTGGCCGCAGCAAAATGGCGAGGTCGAAAGACAAAATCGCGAAATAATAAAACGCTTAAAAATTAGCCAGTGCCAAAAGTCCGATTGGAAGGACGATCTGCTGCGCTATCTCATGATGTATAATAGCACTCCACATAACACCACCGGAAAGTCACCTTCAGAGTTATTTTTCAACAGGCAATTCAGAGATAAGATACCTTCAATTGTAGATGTTGAAACTAGACGCACCGATTTAGAAGTATACGATAAGGACAAAACGATGAAAGAAAAGAGCAAGATAATCGAAGATAGAAAGAGAAAAGCAGTAGATAATAAAATTAGTGTAGGTGAAAAGGTTTATGTCAAAAATATGATTAAAGAAAACAAACTGACAACTAATTTCAACTCTACACCACACACAGTCATTAGCGCTAAAGGAGGTGACATTAAGGTACAAAATGATGAAACAGGTCAGGAAATTCGAAGAAATGTAATTCACCTCAAGAAAATAGAGGGACAATGGAGAACCTATAATGAAAACGATAATGAGATACAAATGAACACTGATGAAGATTAAAATTTATTTATTAAGGCCATTACATGAAGATTAATAATAATATTTTATTATGAATCAAATTTTTATTATTTGTTAGAGACTAAGTATTATTACAATTACTGTTTAATATAACTGATACTTACTCAAAGCGTACAATGTGATTCAATTTAAATTTATTGATAAAGGGAGAGATGTGATGTATTCGATATTATAAATAAATATGTGCGCCTGCGACACCCGCTCCCCGATTACGTGGATAGACGTCGGCGTGAACGGAAGTGCCGCGCACGCACTAAGTAATAAATTTCGGTGTTTTATTTAATATACCACAAGTAGCAAAGGTGATACATAACAAATACATACAACACATACTTACAAGTACTTATATACATTTAAAAAGAATTCAAGAGAGACAAGTGTTGCATGGGGTGTAACGGTCTTTGTTTCAGCGCAAGCTGCAGGCTTCAGTGTGGAAGCGTTGTCACGCCGGTTTTCGAACAAAGCCTGCTGTATATTAATATATGGACGAAATTACAAATACATAGACGCACTTATATAATAATTTCAAATTAATATATAGAATACGATAGAATATAATTCTAGCAAAAACTGTGGAATTAAATAGATATCATTTTCAAATGACTGCGCACTAGCTCAGAGATCACATGATGTAACCAGTTTATTCAATTTATTTATTTACTGAATTCATATGATATATGATCAAACTCATATATCTACAACTCAAAAGATAACTTAATTCATATAAAAAGCAAACACAGTTATTTACCAAGGCTCTAGAATTTTAACCTATTAAAATATATTGTTAATATATGCCTCCCATGCGAAACACAAACAGTCTCATGTAACCAATGTAATGTAGTTGATATTCAGTACTAGCGGATGTTATTATAATTTCGTTTGTTACAAGCTCGATAGGTATAAAGCGTCGCCCATTTGCACTAATCTCTCTTACACGTTTCGTAATTGGACCAAGTTGATCACACGTTCTAAATTTAACGATGTCATCTGGCATACAATAGATCTACTAAACATATTCCAAATTAACCTTCACAATCAAGTTTTAAGCAGAGCTACTTCGGTTATCTTTTGTTATAAGCTGAAATTATCATTTAGAAATAGTAAAATAGGGTCCGTGTTATTCAAATTACATTTATAAAGCACTAGTTTCTGCCCGCGACTTCAACCGCGTGGAATAGTTAATTTAGGATTACGCTAACACGCAGCGGAAGCTCTCAAAAGGAAAGAAAAATGATTTTGAAAACGATCATAAAAGAAGCGTTCCAGGACTATTTCGAGATGTGGATATACCGTTGGAATAAGCGTACGCGTTGGGAAGAAGTGTTTTGAAGGGACCGAGACATAAATTGCATTTTTTTATGTCCTCAGTCCTCATATTTTTTTAACAGACCCCGTGTAATATTAGTATAGATGAGAAATATGATAGCGTTAATTCAACATGTATTTAATAAACGTAGCTTCTTTTGTTAGGTTATTAATGAATAGCCTCTGCCCGCGATTTCGTTCGCGTGGAATAGTTACTTTGGGCCAACGCAAACACGCAGCGGAAGCTCTCAATAGGAAAATACCCGATTTTGAAACATTTTTTATTGGTGCTCCACTCCTATTAGCCATAGCGTGATGATATATAGCCTATAACCTTCCTCGATAAATGAGCTATATAACACTGAAAGAATTTTGCAAATCGGACCCGTAGTTCCCGAGATTACCCTCTACAACGTCACAAGCTAACAAACTTTACCTCTTTATAATATTAGTATAGATTGTATAGGTTTTTATTATGATTTATTTTAATGAATTCAATATTTCGTACATTTTCAAACATTTTCTTATTATTATTTACTGATTTAGAAACATAATTTATAGTGGTGTTTAAATATTGTAATGAAATATTAAAAAATACTATAATTTTCTAAATATGCAGTAACCCCAATTTCTCACTATAAAAATAAAATAATAATTACATCGAAAGTTAATTTAGAACTAGGAACAAATTATTCTTATCAAAAGTGAGAGATCGTGAGAAAAAAGAGTATATATTCAAATACGTGATGAATGCTTTCACTGTCCCACGGCTATTTGACATTGATATTATATACTAGATACTTTAGTTGTAATGGCTCATTTATCGCAGTATGCAGCAGTTATGACATTATATTTTACTCCGATGATATATGAACTAAATCCGTGCAATGAAATATAAATGAAATTGTAGTGTTTGTTTTGGACTCTTACTAACAGATGGAGGACTTTTTAGTCAAGGTCCTTTTATAGGGGTCAAACAGTATTGATGAAATTTGACAAAAGTAATTCGGAATTGGTAAATGATTTACAAGGGTTGAAGACTAGTAATGACAGTGACCATAATCATCTCAACCTACAGACGTCCACTGTTGGACATGGGCTTTAACAAACTTTCTCCACAGCATGCGGCTTTGTGCCGCCTGTAACCGAATGAGAACAGTATAATTTAAAAATATAAAAACAGCACACAATTATGCCAGATTAAACACCTAGTTTACATAAAGATACGGGCATCAGTTAATTTAAAATAAATTACGAATATACATAACTTGCTTTTGCCCCCGACTTCGCTCGCGTTACTATACATTTGATATATTCCTCGTGAACAGTAATTTCTTTTTAGATGAAAAGTACATCATTTTCTTTTCTATACCCCTGGCAACGTTTATTTATAATTTTATGATGATCGGTTGAGTAGTTAAAGTGTGAAAGCGTAACATACAACAAACTCACTTTATATTTATAATATTAGTTAAGATTAGTATTATATATTAACTATTATTAGCTTACACAAGAATAACAAATTCGTATGTTACGTACAACTGTTGATCAATTCTTTAAACGAATGTAATAATCTGATTTATATTATTTTGATACTTCTCCATTCTAAATGTAAATATTCAGTGTTGAAAAATAAAAATTAAATGTCAAACGAGCTTCCACAGTACAATGCTATTCAAAGCATACACGCTTGTGATGTAACGCCACATATAATGTATCATTCTGTTGCAACGTAATCCAATTGACATGATAATGTAATAAGTGTGCTTTGAGCTCGTTGATCATCCGTGGAGGTAAGTAATTATCTTCATACATTATAGTTCTACTACTGAGCTGCCTATTCAGATTCATTCATCGATAGCGTTAATGATAATACTAGTTTTATTAACTCTATTAAATTATTATAGCAGTATATTAAACTTATTGAAATTAATCTACCATTCGGTGCTAGAACATTAATATATATTTGTGTCAATTAGTTATAATACAGCGGACATAATGAGCTTTAGAAATCGAAAATATATGATGAAACATTACCTAATACGTGCGCTACAGAGATCAAGTACATACTATCTTTTGCCCGTAGCCTCGCTCGCGTAATGTAGATATGATCGTGCTCTCGGGTACAATACGTTTATTCTTAAAAGTTCTATACTACTAACAACATTTATGCACAATTTTATGATGATCGCTTGAGTAATTACGGCGCGAAAGCGTAACAGACAAATAAACTCACAATCGCATCTCTAATATTGGCGAGGGTTGTGATATCTTTCTTTTTAAGGAAAGAGTAATTGTAGGGAAACATTAAAGATGTTTATATCCAAAATTTTAACATAACAATTACCGAGGTCTTTCAATAAATTCCTATAGTACTATAGTATGTGACGTGTGTGATGAAAATTACTATCATTCTCCTTTATTTTTAGACTAAGTTACACTGTAAATATCTTGTTTGCTGATCGCCGAGACCGGAGCAGTGCGGCACGGCAGGCTAGATTTAGAAACTGGTAATGTTATAAAATGATTCAATTTCTCCGATAACCGCTCACTCGTGCGTCGCGTCACTGTGGTGTTGAGAAGTCGTAACACGTGTTTCGCGGCAACATTGATGAATCCTTAATAGTCGTCATTCTCTTCCGACGATTCATGTAAACGAGCGCGTCGCATCATCACGCATCGTTTACGTAACACAGAGAAAGTGCATTGATAATTTATTGTTTAAATATAAATAATATTATAATTTTCCTATGGTTTTTGTAACTTTTTAGCGTATGGGATATTGATTGTAATGTCATTGTACGTTTTCTTAAATTGCGACTCATCTATGCAGCGGCCGTCGTTGCACCTCAGAAGCGTGTAATCCGATACCATGGAAAACAATATTTTATTGTTTTTAATTTTAATTTTATTTTTTCATTTCTTTCACAATTCCTGTTTTCAGGGTCTATACATTCGTATCAATGTTTTTTGTACGTTAAATAGCAGCTAAGTTGTTATCATTATATTTTTTTAACGGAGCACGACAAAGCACTCTGCAACCCAATCAAATCCAAAAGGACAATCTAATAATCACGAAGACTATTGCAATATCTACAATCTCTCATCAAGAGCTCTAATAACCTACAAGGCTCTTAAAACCTTCATATATCTTGACTGATCCCTAAATATGACAAACCAACAGAGTCACTATGATGGGATTAAGACCAGATACATTATGGGAATCAAGTCGTATCAGACACTTTGCCGACCCTTAATAATGATTGGTATGTGCATATATTCACTTATAGGATTCACAGATAAAATAAGACTTTTATTCATACTTGTTGTAAAATGGCTAACCAAACTAAATGTAAATTAATTTAAATTTTGTGTTATTCAATTAGAGAGCTACTCTTAAAATTAATTATCCCCATCTGTTTACAAAAAAATCAATGATCATTTTTGGTAACGCGTGTGAATTATTATTGCATTGCAAAAAAATCGATATATACTAAATACAATTTGTATAGTAAACATTATTAATTATTTACATTCAAAGTGGCAATTGTCCTAATCTAATTTCCGAATTGGTTAAATAATCTAATATAATGCGAACATAGAGATGTTTACAAATCAGTTTTCTTACTTAACTGAATGTAGGGTATCTAACAAATGTAATCTTAAAAGTTCGCATACTTTTTGTTGTGACGAGAATTTCTATTTTCTAACTTTAAGTTAAATGACGCTGAAAATCAACACATCTTTTAGCGCTTTTATTTAGACATCATATTGTACACTTATATAAGATTTACGAAATAGTTCAATCTCATTTATGTAAAAGATTCTATCTAATACAAAGTTAAGTTTTTATAAGTGAATGACAGGTCAAAATGTTCGTAAAACATCCAACATAGTGAAAGGTTATGTGATCATATTACAACGTATAAATCTACATACATAAAAAATTCTGCTCTCTCGCTCTCTAATGAATTAAATCTAACATGTTTAGTGAAAACCTAGTACTTTTAACAATTTTTATTCCTGTGTTAATAGTTAATATATGAAAATGCTATCGATTTAAAATTGTCACAAATATAAATGTTGATAATAATTCGCATTATTACATAAAATACATAATAATGGAAAAATGATTCACTATTTAAGTACAATTAATTTATTTCATTTAAAACGGAAGTGGTTTATTTTGAAATTGAAAATATAGAAATATTACGAATAAAGTAATTAGAAGAACGACTCATCTTCTTTAATGTTTTTTAGAAAATTGAAACCTAATGTTGTAGATAAAGTTTCTCAACAAAAAACGAGTTTATTAAATAATATTAATAAAAATAAGATCTAATACATACGGGACGCATCGTGTCGACAGTCCGGGATACAACAGAAGCACAATTCCTTTACAGCAAATCGATATTTCGATCGTTTGGCGTAAGTCACGTGCGCGCGTGCAGACGCGATTCAGTTCCACTGTGTACTGTGTGGTACTACGCCCCAGCCTGTCGAGAAACCGCTAAACACAGATGACACCGCGACTCATTGACCACACAATGACAAAACAATCAACAATTGTATTAAACACAACATCCGATAATTCTGATTTTCAGGATGTAATAACCACAACATTTACAATACAGACCTGCATTGGTTTAGTAAATTGGTCTAAACAAATTTATGATCAAGTCAAACTAATTCATTATGGTTTGTGAATCTAAATAAATAAAAATCAAATATGTGTAAGAGCATTATTTCAGAACGGCCAGCTTATCTGGCTAATTATTTTCTCTTGTGTTTATAATAGTCAAGACGTCGTCGTTTACGAGTTCACAAGTTACATGTTACAAGAAGTTTTTTTACAAATTCTTGTAAATTACGTTTATCAAATAGTTTCACAAGACTTGTAGTTTGTATAAATTTGTATTTGTAATTCACAAGACAGCTTTTAGTAAATTGCAAAATGTCTTTTTCTACCGTTTTATACTTCTGTAATATAGAAATTACGACAACAAGTTACGATAGTTTAAACAATAAAACGTTTTTAAAATTATTTGGTTTTATCTTTAAATTAGTCTACTATAACACCTATTTTATTAGCCTCATAAATTATAGTTAGAAGATTAATCATTTTTATCCATGAATTGAAAATAAATAGAAAGTCTATTGACGGCCCATACTATTTTAAAATATTTTTAGTAGAAAAATAACATGGCAACGATCCATTCTTGTTATTCATTTATTTTGTTACTTTTCGTATTGCACCGCGAATAGTGTAGAAATCTGATATGAAATTTAAACATTTTCAATTAATTCGTGCCAAAGAGTATACTATACTTCAATCATTTACCCTTAAACTATGCAAGACCAGAAAATAGTACAACTCCAACGTTATATCTATATTATCTAAGAGTCAATGAAAACTCTCTAACTTTTTCGTAAGAAGTTACAAGTTACAAATGTATTTATGATAAACAAAATCATCAATTATTTACAGACGCTCAAATATTTCTAAAGGTACGGCTAAGTAAATATGATTTACATGACAAATGTGTTCATTGAAATTATTAAAACTAATTAAAATACTGACATAGTCCTAAATATCCTAACTTTCTAATTAATATTATAAATGCGAATGTTGGTTTGTTTGTTTATTTGTTGGTTGGTATGTTTTACTCCTCAACTACTCAATCGATTTCCATTAAATTTTGTGTTGGTATACGTTGTTAGGGGCACAGTACTCATAAAAATATCATCCAGAAAAAAAGGTCTGTTCCCGAGGGACAGATTAAATTTTCATTAGAATGACCGAAGCTGCGGGAAAAAACTATTTATTTATTTATAATCTTTATGATATTTTATAAATGGGGTTTGGTCTCAAATTTACCATGTCACCCCAGTGATAAACAGCAAAGTAAAAGAAAAAAAAAAACGAAATGAACCCAACCAATCAATAATTTACCGGTTTTCCATTCCAACCATAACCAGCCTGTAAAGCATTCTTGCTTCCTCGGATGTCGGGAAAGCAAGGATATATGCTATATATATATATATATGTAATGCCACATATATCCACAAATCTTAATGAGTCATTCATTTTATTCTCCAGTGTTAGTCTTTGGACTTGGTTACATGTGCATTCAGACATTATGTGATACATATTGTATCTTCTACAATATTACATATGTCACAATTTGGTGACGACTTCACTTTTATTAAATATAAAAAGGAATGTGCCCTGAGCGGAGTCGAAAGTCAGTACTTAATTCAGTTCGACTGATTTTAATTTTGTCGAACCAGGTATAGCGCAGTAAGGTAGGTTGCAAGGTTTTGTACCATATGCCTTGCATTATTTTTTCTTAACTGATCGCTCATCGATGTATTGGAAAGAACTAGTATTTACATAAAAAAAGATATTAAAAGGCCCATGAGTTTTCATTCTGTTTATACATATCATATTTATGATATAATGATGTCATCATTGAATTATTATAATTATGTATATTAATATGTTTTCACTTAATTCTAAAGATTATATTTTTTTAGAAGTTATGAAATTGGGGTATAGTTCAACGATATATTGAGTTACTTTCTATTAAAAATAAATGTAATTAGTTCATACTGTTCATAGTTCAAACAATTACAGAAAAAGACATGACAACGAATGAAATTCGTCCAGGCCCTTGCTTTGCGCTGTGTTCATTTTCTTACACAACGAATATGTGGTACAAAGGTTGCTCCAAGGTAATATCAATAAATGTATACACATTTCGACATTAAAATAATGTTAACTGGTTAATGGTCGACAAAAACCAGTTTCGTTACATCAATAGTAACATCGGTGACGAGTGCCAACCTACCTGTAATATACATAAAGAGCTCGTAACCCTTGTCAATAACATCGCGACGTAACGTCCGCGTTTTCTCGTGCAAACTAATTAAACGTGACAAAAGATCCGACGTGTCCAATGAGCATGATGAGCGGCGCTTATGTCGGTACGAAGTATTTTAAAAGTTTTTTTTTACTTTACCGACGACTTCTTTATCCATTGAGAGGCTATATTATTTATAATATATATTTAATAATAGTTTCAGTATTTATAATTAAAGTGATTCATTATTTATATCTATCTATCGAATTTATTAAAACTCTATAATCTTCATTGTTGTACTGTCTTAAAATAATATTATATATTCTTAAGTTAAAAAAAACTTCTTTTCATGAAGTATTAAACCGGAAGCGAAATTATTCAAGATGCTTAATGGTAGGTAATACGTTGATTTTTATACAAAAGAAAACAATTAAATTACTCATTTGTTTCTTATGATAAGCATCCAAATAATTTGTTGTATTGAGAATGTATCTGATATGAATAACTCACAATTATAACCATAAGTTGAACAGTACTTTGATATTTTTTTATGAATTATTAAGTGTACTTATTAATATTTAAGACATGAAATGCACAACAAAATGTTATAAATGTGTACTGTAAGCAAATTGATCAGTTGAAGATATTGTATCACTCAAAAAAGACTTCAACGGGTGCTTAATTCCATTTTAAAAATACTTCCGAAAGAAATGAATATTTATACCTACATCTATAATAACTGTATATTACGAAATAATCTGAGGTCATTGTATAATCGTAATTATTTATGTAACTAGTTGTATTAATATATAAATAATTAGGTAATATTTTTATTATATATATTTTCCATAATCTGATATAAATAACAATACTTTAATAATAATAAATATTACTAGGCCTGGTTGTAATTAATGCAATTTATAAATCTCTTCTCAATAAAATTATACACAGAGGTTAACTAGTTAAAAAATGTCAGAATGTGTGGAAAACATTCTCTTGATAAGATCAGTTCAAGATTTAATGGAAACATTTTTCACGTGTGTATGCTTAAAACCACTTTACCTGAATAACCAGAGATATTTATATAATATATATGGTGATATATAGAAACTGAGGTCAAAGCACACCGACCGGTCTCACCGGCCGGCAACTATGCGGCGCGGCTAGAGACATAGCTTTTGGAGATATCTATGAACTTTCTTTTAGTCAACTTTAAACTCGATGTAAACACGACAGCGGTTTTGCCGCGGCCTCTTGAGTTTACTTAATATGAAAGCATAGGTAGTTTAAGCAAACGAAAACACAGCTTCGTAATTTATATGCAATTGTGTACATATAAACTATAATTAATATATGTAGATTTTAGTTGTTTACAGATTGTGGATAATTATATGATAAATAAAATAAGTATTTAGAAATAGGTAATAAGAGAAAAATATTGACATTCTATAAAACTAACAACATGCCTTAACTAATAATTATTAATACAATTTTTTTTTTTATATTATAGGAGGCAAACGAACAGATGTGTCACCTGATGGTAAGTGATCACCGCCGTCCATAGACACTAGCAACATCAGGGGAATTGCAAGTGCGTTGCCAGCCTGTGTTTAGGGGGAGGGAGGAGTGGGGTAAGGGGGAGGCGGGAGGAGGAGATGGGCCTCCGGTACTCTCGCTGACCGTAAAAACGCAATAATGCAAACACTGTTACTTCACGTCGGTTTTCTGTGAGAGAGTGGTACTACCCCGGGCGAGCCGACCCATTCATGCTGAAACCAGTAGTAACTTCAGCGTGGCTCTACCACCGCCGAATAGGATTTTGTCAAATGAAAAATCATTGACAAACTATATACCTAAACCCTCCTCACGAATCACTTTATCTACTGGTGAAAACCGCATGAAAATCCGTTCTATAGTATTTGAGTTTATCGCGAACAGACAGATAGACAGACGTGGCAGAGGACTTAGTTTTATAACATGTAATGATGAATGCGAGTATATTCGTTTGTTTGTTACGCTTTCACGCCTTAAGTACTTAGACGATCATCATGAGATTATGCATACATTGAGCCAGTATTGTCAGGGTACAGAAAAGATATGAAGGGATAAGAGGACCTTTCATACAAAAAATAGTTGCGATTCCGAGGGATAGGTCCAAATCTACATTTACCCGAACAAAGCTGGGGCAAAAGCCAGTTTATATATAAAACTAATTCCTTATTATTTCTTTATACTAAAATGGAAACTGACAAAACACCATGTAAATTAGTACACCAAAATATTTTTCCTGGAGAAATTTTTTCGTTGTACATTACAATAACTAATTATATTATTATGAATTAACGCGAAAATACCCGTGTGCTATTGCTAGTAGTATATCATAAATATTGACTAATTTACGCTGGTGATATAAGACAGACTCATCCTACTTTTAGTATATATTCTTACTTAATTGGACGTATTTTACCTATGCCATAACTTGGCGACTCTGTTTACAACGAACGAAAAATTACTAGAGTAGAACTTTCCCTCATTTCTATTAATTGCTAAAATTTTATCGACCGTCATTCCTTCGTGAGAAAAGGTGTGTTTGTCTAATACTTCCCATTTACGAAAAATCTATTGAATTTATGGTACAATAATATTCTCTGAACTTTTTCTGTACAGTTTATACTATAAAAGCTCTAAAACTTACAACGATCTATATATATACTGTCATATCAGTATATATATATACTGAAAGTAAACATAGATCTTATGTTTGAAGTTTTAATAAATAGGGCATTGTTATATTTTCGAAGTGAAACTTTTTATAGGAGGGCTTGGAAATTCTGATCGGCAACCTTTTTGTGTAAATAAAAGTGGTATGGGTTAACACTGTGTCGGGTAGAGTGTTGGAAACACCGGTTCTCTTCCGATATTCGAAGTTAAACAACGTCGAGCGCGGTCAATACTTGGATGGGTGACCGCCTGGGAACACCGTGTGACGTTAGCTTTTTACTGTATTTTTTAAATTAAAATGTTTCCCTATAATACAAAAGTTTCACGCCTATCGTGTGTCTTTAAGACACACCTTGTTTTTTTAACTAGATTCGTACCATGTTTTTAACATTCGAATGCACTTTTATATACAAAGCGCGCAAGACAAATACAAAATTAAATAATAAAATATTACAAAACTGAGAGTTGACGTGCGGCTATCTGTTTATCACAAAAAAACGATAAACGAATAAGAGACAAATTGAGAGTGTAAACATTTAATTGTATAATAACTTGTCAATAAAAAAAATCATTACGTGTAAGATGCCACGGCCGTGGTTATTTAATAATCCTGAATTTACATTCTTCGTTATGATGCAGGCTTATTAATTTTCCCGGTTCAAGGAAGCCTTAAAGGGCAAAAGAACTTGTTCTTTGTAAAGATGTATGGAATTAGTAAAATATTTTAATTGAAATATACACTACAATATTTATTGTTTACTGTTGTTCTATACTAGTGAATTAACAGTAGCAGTGTTTAAATTAATAAATAACAAAGACGAATTTTCTTGTAATTTTTCTTATAGAACACATATATTTTATAGGTGGTAGAGCCACGCTGAAGCTATTACTGGTTTCAGCATGATTGGGTCGGCTCGCCCGGGGTACTACCAGTCGACCCACAGAAACACCCACGTGAAGTAATAGTGCTTGCATTGTAGCGTTTCGTTCGGTCAGTGAGAGCGCCGGAAGCCCACCTCCCCTCCACTACTCCCTCTCCTCCAAACACAGGCTGACAACGCACTTGCGACTCCCCTGGTGTTGCAAGTGTCTATGAGTGGTGGTGATCACTTAACATCAAGTGACCCACTTGTTCGTTTGCCTCCTATGATATAAAAAAAATGAGTAGAGATATATTTTATATCACTTTTGTTCAGTTATAAGTGATCAATATGTTATATCTTCAACGATAACTAATGCACAATAGTCCAGTTGAACAACTAAACAGAAAGCGTGCTTTACGTTCATATTGTACTAAAGATTGTATTAAGTTTAAACACATAATCATTACATAGTATAAAACAAAGTCCCCTACCGCGTCTGTCTGTCTGTCTGTTCGCGATAAACTCAAAAACTACTGAACGGATCTTCATGGGGTTTTCACCAGTGGATAAAGTAATTCATGAGGAACGTTTTGGTATATAATTTGTCAAGGTTTTTTTTTATTATCAGGGCGGGACATCGTCCGCCGGGCCCGCTAGTATAATCATAAATAAAATGGATATTTCTACACATGCGCATTATTAATCCATTTATAGATTAGTTTATCGATTTTTTATGCATAATATAAAGGCCAAAGCTTTTAATAATATATAAAATATTGCAAATGTCTGGAACGTGCTTAGAGCATCATCGGATACCTAATAACTTGATAAAATATATATTTGACTACAAAAGATTGATAATCCACTTTGAATATCTCTTATGTTTCATTTACAAATGATAGCTATCGGAATCCAAAGAAATATTGTTTTTCACATTTAGAACTTACTAGCTTCTGCCCCCGACTTCGTCCGCGTGGAATAGTTACTTTGGGTTAACGCTAACACGCAGCGGAAGATGTCAAAAGGAAAAAAAAATCGATTTTGAAACATTGCTCATTGGTATTCCGCTCCTATTGGTCTTAGCATGATGTTATATATATATACTAGCGGGCCCGGCAGACGTTGTCCCGCCCTGACTATAGAAAAATCCTTGCCAAATTATATACTAAAACCTTCCTCATGAATCACTCTATCTACGGGTGAAAACCGCAAGAAAATCCGTCCAGTAGTTTTTGAGTTTATCGCGAACAGACAGACAGACAGACACGGAAGGGGACTTTGTTTTATACTATGTAATGATTATAGCCTTCCTTGATAAATGAGCTATCTAACACTGAAAGAATTCTTAAATCGGACTAGTAGTTCCTGAGTTTCGCGCCTTCAAAAAACAAACAAACCCTCCAACTTTATAATATGAAGTATAGATTAGACCGATGTTTAGTAAGAATAAATATGTTTTTGAACATGATATGTCTATATTTTTAAACCAATTTAGAAGTTTTAGTTGACTTCAGTTTTATGAAACACTAGCTGACCCGCGCAACTTCGTCTGCGCCAAATCGGTTATTACCGGTTCCAATTTTATTTCCAAACGCGAAAAATCCGAACCCGATTGTAGCGTCACTTACCGGGTCCAATTGTGAATCCAAACTATCCTATATATATTGGCAAGAAATGTCTTCCCGGTATAGCCTGGGTGGTTTCTCTAGCCCTCACCTACGCGCCCCATTTACTATCCTCGCAACAACGCAATAATCTTACCGGCTTATTATTCTTATGTACCTTCTAACCAACTCCATTAATTAACATGCTGTAAAAAGTAAACTTTATCTCCATGAAATTTTCATTTTGATTTAGTTCTTTGTTCTAATAAGAATTTGTAAAATATACATGAAACCTGTACCTTATAACTTAGTAATTGTAACATTTATTTTCTTTTTCACATAAAACTCATGAACAATCTTTTTGGCTGAGATATTAAACTTAGATATAAGTGTGTTGTATTTTTTTGTAAAGCTAACAGAAATTGATTTTGCTATTGATTTTATTACTTTATATCAAATCATTCCGGCAACGCACGCCTTATTTTAGAATAATTTTGCCAGTTTTAATTACGTTTATTGTGATCAATTATTGAATGTATATATACCATAAAAAAGTAGTCTTATATACCTTTCTAACAGTGTAAGATTTTTTTAAATCGGATCAGTAGTACCAGAGATTACCCCGATTACCCAAACTCACAAAGTACAACTTCAACATTTTAATATTGGAGTTCCATATATACGAATTCTACCAGTGTTATGTCAGTCATGGGAGAGTAATTTTATAGGTTCTATTATTTTTGTTTTGTACAATTTAGTTCTTCGAGATTAGGCCTGTGAGATACACAAAGACAAACACAACACTTACAGACGTCATGCCTTAAATAAATATATATTTACATAATAATTACTGTTAGTGATTGTGTTATGTTAAAGCTTAATTTTGTTAAAATATATAAGATTAGCCAGAGCATTGACAATAAGACAAAATACACACCTTTTGTGCCTTTGTTAAAATCAGACGGACGTAGTATATTGTTAGGTAAAATATCATACAATACAATACTAAATCGGGGCAATTGAAAAAAATGTGTTCTAGAGTGTCTTTATCCAACCCACATTCACATATCGAGTTGCCCCTGATTCTGAGCTTTGGTAAGATGGACTGGAGAGCACACGTCTACAGATACATCCTTAGTCTACAGATAGTAGACGCAGCGAACTTGCAATAGTCACGAAACCTATAAAGACGGCTTTATAAGCTTCAGCTTCAGCATGGCAATAGCCGTGTTACCCTGGATCCCACTATGTCCTCGTATCCATGTCAGAACTACATAAATTCCTAAACAATGACATTGATACAAATGGAATTGATTAATTGTAATAACTGATGTTTCATTAAAACATGTCAAACATGTCAAAGTATCTACTATCAAATGTATTGTAAATAGTTTAAATAAGAAGAAAAGACCCTTTCTTTCTTGAAGGCAAACAATTTTATTGATTAAAAAAACATTTATACATACATATATAGATTTTATGGGCCAGGAACTATCTGGGGCGTCCCCAAAATAGCCGACGAAATTATTATCACAATCTGAAAAGTAGTTTCGGCATGCATAGAGGACAAACATACAAACATTGAGTTTTATATATAAAGATAATTTGCAATAGCTTTTAATCATAACTCTGTGTACATTGTATGTTGATAAAAAATAATACAAAAATGATCTATTGTCTTATTCAAGCATTTATGTTAAAGATGATTTGCTTTGCCCGCGGGTTCACTCTCGTGAATGTAGATATAATCTATACCTCGCGAACACTATATTTTTGAATGACAGTCCCTTGATATTCTTACTACATCCCTTGACAACGTGTATGCAAAAAATCATGATGATCGGTTGAGTAGTTGAGAAGTAAAAGCGTAACAAACAAACACACTTTCCCATTTATAAAATTAGTTAGGATAGTATATTATGTTGATGTAATGAAGATCCTATCCTCATCATTTTGTAACAATGAACATATACATCCGACTATGACTTCAGCATTATTAAGCAATATACTACTAAACGTACATAATTGCGTTTTTATAATATTTATGGAAGTAATATAGGATACTGTGCCTAATAATAAAAATCTCTTTTTAGGAAAAATGCCGCCACCGCACCTTCCTGTATCGTCGGTGTTTTTACCATTTTATTGTCATTTCGTCATATTACGGTGCTTTCTCCTGACATGTCATTTACATGCATACGCACATTTCTGTTTGCTCTGGTGATTTCACCATGAGCCACAGATACTCACGTCGCGTGCTCTCACACAACTTATGTCCTAACAATTAGACCCTCTACAGATGAATGAAATGTTTGTGGTATTCATGATCATTATCTCTAATATTGTGTGATATAACAATTTGTAAATATGATATAATTTTTATTACTGAATGAATCCAAAGTATAGAATATTGTATTATTCTTTCCAATTTTCAATTTCGTTTTCTTTTTTTTTATATCATAGGAGGCAAACGGACAGGTGGGTCATCTGATATTAAGTGATTACCACCGTTCATAGACACTTGCAACACCAGGGGAGTCGCAAGTGCGTTGCCAACTTGTCTTGGGGGAGAGGGGGAGTAAGGGAAGGGGGAAAGGGAGGGGAGGTGGTCCTCCGGCGTTCTCACTGACCGAACGAAACGCAACAATGCAAGCACTGTTACTTCACGTCGGTTTTCTGTGAGAGAGTGGTACTACCCCGGACGAGCCGGCCCATTCATGCTGAAACCATTAATAGGTTCAGCGTAGCTCTACCGCCTACCAATCTTTGTTGTCTATACATATAAAAAGAATGTAAATCTAACGTGTCTGTACTTTTACGATTTTCATGAAAAAAATTGTTTGGGGTGTCTAGGAATAAGTAATAGAATACATTTCAATCATTTTTAGAAATGTCTGTTTGTATGAACACGCATCACCGCTAAAGTACTGGGTTCACAATAAACCATTAACAAGAAAATCGTAAATCATATCCTCGGAAGTAACTTAGTGTTTGTTTCATTACAATCGGTTCACTCTATCAAAAGTTATTGTAGTTTTAATGACGACGCGGCGTAAGTACGAGAGAAAAGTACACAAGTAAATGAACTTAATACACTCAGATGACTTTATTAATTATATAAGCTTCCACGCAGACGAAGTCGCGGGCACAGTTAGTTATAAATAAAATCTCACATAAATTATTGGAGTATAGAGGGACATACATTGCATTTTCAATAATATAGTTATCTTGTATATTCAATACAATAAAAGAAAATCCAGTAGAAGTGACGACTTTTTGTACAATCAGATTTATAATTCTAATCTTCAAGCTAACAAACCAATAGCAAAATCCACAGACTACTGAAATTATTCGTTAGTTGCTTTTGTTTTCATAATTTATTATAAAACGTTGTAGATAACGTCTTAGTTGACAGCGTTAACAAAAACAACCATAATAAAAATATTCTTACACTACTAATCGTGCTGGTTGAGTGGTTTGACCGATGGAATATCAATACGATGTCCACAGTTCGAACCCGGGCACCTACTAAAGAAGTTTTCGAAAATCGCATACATTTAAATTGATGACACTATATCAGCTGACGGTGAAAGAATACATTGTAAAGAAACCTGTACATCATTACATAGTATAAAACAAAGTCCCCTACCGCGTCTGTCTGTCTGTCTGTCTGTTCGCGATAAACTCAAAAACTACTAAACGGATTTTCATGCGGTTTTCACCAGTGGATAAAGAGATTCATTAGGAACGTCTTTGTATATAATTGGCAAGGATTTATTTATAATCAGGGCGGGACAACGTCTGCCGGGCCCGCTAGTTAAATCATATGTGGGAAAAATATAGGACCGTGGTTTTCTCGGAGATGACTGAGATGGCGTGGTGATTACGCCCATACCATCCTTCGGGAAGCCAATTGTCCTGCGGTGGATCTCTCACACGCTGATGTTATTATGATGTTGAATATACAAATGCATGGAATGAAGTACCAATGGGCACTTAAAAAATGCTCAATGTGTAAACGAAATAAGTTGACATCTAACGATTTAAATGTTTAGCCATGAGATTGTTCGATTTACATATACCAAACGTGAGCAATTTTTGCAAATTATTTAACCAGGAGACATTACTTACATAGATCTCACAGCACATTTTAAGGAAATGTTATTTGATCTCAATCTTGCTTTCGCAAAATTTCCAAGAATGACAAAACAACGTGAGCACATCTGTGTACGACTTGCAACTCGTTTCCATCTTGACAAATACCGTAATATCATTTCAAAATATTTGCATCCTAGAGAACGCTTTTACTGCTTATGTTTACAATGCTATCTGTGTGATATCAAATAACATCGTTTTTCATTATACACGGTTCATATTTTTTTCAAAAGGCGGCACTATAGATCGAAGATTAAAAACCGTAAATCACATTACACCGAGTGAATTACGCAAGAATATGTGCAGTGAACCAAACGGAACGCATTATGCAATCTATAATCTTTATCGAGTATAATACATCTCATTTTCTTTTCAGTAACCAGTAAATGATAATAACTTCAATGACAGTAATAGCATAAGATTAGAGCTATATATTTTTTACACTAGCGGGCCGGGCGGACGTTGTCCTGCCTTGATAATAAAAACAATCTAAAATTCAACCGCAGCGCCACCTACCGGGTCCAATTGTGAAAATAAACCATTCTCGTATCTACTGGAACACGCACACAAAATTTCATCAAAATCGGTCCAGCCGTTTAGGAGGAGTTCAGTGACATACACAGGTACAGAAGAAATTTATATATAAAGATTAACGTAATGTATTTGTATTATATGGTTAATTAGTATAGTAATCTCTCCTTATTCGCAGTTCCCTAATTCGTCGATTCTAAATTAGCAATACGTACCTAATAAACTTTCATAATATATAAAAATCATATAGGCGTCAAAATAATTGTAAAGAAACGAAATTAATTAAGTCTAAGCCTAATGTTCTTTGACAAAAGCTGCCGTCGCGCAACTTCCGACGTACAAAAGTACCGCGGGTCGCTAGAACCTTTCATATAAGCCGCGACGGCATGTGCGTGAGTCATTATGATCAACTTTGGAACGTGTGAATTTCATTGGATGGTTTCGAAGTTGTTCTGTTCCTGAATTTGAAACTTATTTAAAGAAAAATATTTTAGACTTCAACGCTGTTCTGATTTTAGACAATGCTCCCGGACACCCGCGTCAGTTTCGAGAGAGAACTGAGACTGAATAACCTATAAAAAAATGCGAGTCAATCCAAAATCATATTTTCTCCGAACCCTCGTATTCACAGTTATCATATTTCCCCTCGAAAAGACGAGCTCACTGTAATCCATACTATACTATTTATACAGATTTGACAATATATAGAGTATATTATTAGTTAATTATTTATATGAGTTAGACGAAAGTGATCGCACGGGAATTATTGTGCAGTTCGAAAATAATAGCCGTCGACGAAATCAGAATGAATTCAGAATCCTCGTCGTTCATGAACATGGTACATTGTCGTTATTTTGCCATATTGATAGGGGCACAATCAGGTCGACCGCGACTTTCAAACCATTATAATATCGGTATTTAACTTAATTTCCAATTTCAAACGTGATTGATATATAATTTCTAAATATTTTTAGAATAAAAAGAAATATAATAATATAAACAACTTTCACACTGTCTGTTAAACTTTAATCATGACCTAAATAACATAAACAACTTACATATTATTAACATAAGACATAAAATGTAAATTTATTTCGTTTTCGCGACTAAAAACTTTATTTGTTTTTTTTTGTATACATTTTATGTGATGTAACGTAAATTGTCATAAATGTAAAGAAGGTTTACAGACGGGTTATTTTAAAAGTAAAGGATATTTTAAATCCGCGAGAATAATTGATTTAAAATATTGTAAAACGTAAACGTATAAAAAGTATCTTTTGTTGCATCCAAAATATAGGTAGGCTCACTTATTTATGGGTACTATAAACATAAAATAAATATTATTAAATTAAAATGAGGATAGTGGATTAAACAGGGGTCCAGTATTCGTTTTGATAGTTTTATTGTACATGTAATAGCAACAGCGCCTCTTGTAGAAAAACAGAGATATTATACTTGGTATATAACAAACAAAATATTCGAACGTATTTAAAATTGTTAAATTATTGTAATATAATTCATAGATTTGACCGTAGAACGACTTCAGAATTAAAAGAATGATTTTTCTATTTTTGTATTGACTACTACTCACTATAAGTACGTTTTTATTATAAATTACTATGAATATACAGTTTTAATTTAGCCATACATTAGGAAAGGCTGTTTCAGATCTCATAAAAATCTCATGAATAATTTTATTCCCGGTATGATAATTTTCAATACGAAAGTATAACACAGTTTGTATAGCAAGTAAAGACAAGTGATTTCTCATAAATACTGATTGCACATTGCTGCTAGAAGACTTATGAGGCAATATATATATTACTACTTTGATCACGTCTTCTGAAGTCATTCATTCATTGACTATGGATTAGCAATAGCCTGAGCATTAGCTATTGGTGCACCGTATAATAGTTGAGCTAAATTTCTTCTCTCGTATCGTCCGTGTAGTTGTGGTGCCCCGTGTCCCGGTCGTCCCCACAGTGATGCCCACGTAGCGTGATGTTGCTTCACACTCTCCGCCGAGTTACGACGACATTCCTGAATACAGATAGCCTGATAACAAGATTAATTCATTTCTCAAAGCTTATATCTTCTTAGGAAAGAGAAATATTTAATGTGATCTATCTTCATTAAGAAAACATGACAATAACTTCATTTTACAGAATGATCATGTTGTTATCACCATTTCATTCTTAAGATGATAATTACTACATGGTACATCACTCTCACGTGTTAATTTTATAATACTCAATAGATTATTGAAGTAACATGGAAGGGTTACCTCTTGATGTATACATTTGTCTCGCACTTGCTGTTTCAACTCTTTCAAATATTCATCGTGAAACACTTCACGCCATCTATAAAAATAATTAAAATGTATAATAGTAATTTCATAGTTTTAAAGAGTAACCTACTCTTCGCGACTTTGTTTTTGGACTTTATCATTATAGTTTAGTCCTTGGGGATAAGCGTAATAAAATATAGCCTCTATATTCTTGTGAAAAGTCCTTAATCTGCTTTTAAACGTTTCGCCAAAATAATTTCATCTGTTGCAGTGATTAGCTCGATTATACCAACAAACACTTTATTTTCCTTTATATATATACAAATTGTAATAATTGTACTTGATTCAAAATGTTAAGATTAATAACAAATGATAGTAAGTCTCGATGTCACAAAATAAGTGACTTTATCTAAATTGAAAATGTAATCTTGAACCATCTTAAATGTTTAAGATTATTATCAGTAAACGTTCGTAAGCCCGTATTATTAAAGTAACAAAATCCATAAATCTTCACCCATGTGAAGGTGACACAGTTCTGGCGGCGGGTAGAAAGCAGTGATGCAACCGTACGAAGTTCGATTGGTGACAAAAAATCCGTATGTATATTTTATAGGTATATTATATAAGTACAAAACAATTTTCCAAAGTATTTAGTGCAGCTATTATTAGTTTTTAGTCAAATAGCATTATGGATAATTATTAAAAACCTAATTAGAATATTATTTTTCGCAGTCGAACTAGTTACCGTTAATAATATTAGAAATTTACATTAAGTCTTAAGCGACAAAACAAAAAACGAAAAGTTACAGTCATCCGAGTTGCGAAATACTTATGGAAATACCAAGTTCGAAAAAAAAAATTCAGTTGACATTTGACATCGGGTATCATTTATCTGCAGGGTGCTCTTTGCCGTACGTAATTATTTGTATATAGCCTTCGGTGATAATTACATTTATTTTATGCAATATCTTTCTAGGCCAACAAGTATGGCGGGACTTGATTTTTTTTCATTTATACTTTAATAATATGTTATTGTAACATGACCTTATTATGTTTAATCTATATTATGTATAGCAAACTTCTTCTATGAGCATTAATCATAAGTGCGGACTTTACTTTTATCTAATATATACCTATATTGCAAAATTGCGAACGAATCCGTGATCGCCGAAAAGACACTTATCAAGGAATTTTCATTATGTAATCTTTTTAACTGTGAGGTCAAATATTGATATAATACATACTGACAAGCCTGTTCGGGTGGCCGCGTGACATCGCTGGAAGGCAGAGTGCGTGCATCCACGCATCGTTTTCTCGCAATTAACGGTACAAGCTCAATGCCACCAGTCAATCTTAAAATGTTTTTTTCGGGAGTTAATTTCTTTTCACTCTTAAATTCTGTCTCATTCAGACTATTAGGATAAGCGTCGTATAGAAGGCGTCGAACTTTTTCAGTACTAGATAACCTCTTTACGTATCTTTTGTTTTTAACACTTCGTTTGCTTTTACCACTCTGATCATTAACAGTTCCGTTGTTTTCAATTTTTCTTTCCAGTCGGGGGTATCCGTTTTGACTATCACCGTGAACGATATCAGGTAATTTTTCAATGTTAGAAGGCTTTTTAGATTCTTTATCCGGAGAATAACCTTTTAAATCATCGTCTCTCTTTACTTTAGGTAAAGTAAGAAAAGATGTTTTTTGACGTCTGTAATCCCCTTTTAACGCGCTAAAAACTTCATTATCGGTCCAACCCTGGCAATGAATATTATTAAAATGAGCTATATTTTGAATGCTTTTATGTTACATCTTAATCTTTTAACTTTAAATAATCACCATAGACTTAGAGAAATTTAAGCCAATATTTCGGGGATTTCTCCAAATTTTTCCACCGGGACCCGGTTTGCCCCAAGGTCCGTCCATAGTTAACTACAAATATAAATAAATTAAATGGTGAATTTAGCAAACGTTTTAGGGATGAACGATTTAAACTCGTTTTCAAGTATCAGACATATGACAAAGATCTTAACATAATCTTTTACTTTGGAAGTATCGCGATCGTGTTTCGACAGTCATCGCTTTGTTCTTACTATCAGGTGCATCACAACCACTTTCTCGAGTTATTACAAATTCTACTTTGTTACCATTTTACGCTCGTATTCCAAATTTCGTTTCAATTCGTCCTTTGCAGCCATTTTCTTTTTATGTACCATATCATCTAAAATAAAATTATGTTGTTTTATTTTCACGTGATATTTTATATTTTTCACAGGTAATTGTAAAAGTGTTGTAAAATGTACAAATATGAAAAAGCAAATATGCATTTTAGCAAAAGTGTAAGTTATATCATATTACACAATAGCCCATAACTTCGTACACGTTAATAACAATACAAGATTTATATAGGATAAAAAATAGTATATGATTATCATTTTGAGTATAGTATTCTATTAGTAAACTGATTTTTAAAATTGAATAAGTAGTCTCAAAGAATAAATTTACAAGTAAATTAAAAGTTTTTCCACTTTATTACAATAATCAAGTTATATAATAATGAAGGATGTCTTTCCCACTCACCCAGTATTTGCTTGTAAATCATCTGCTGCTCTATAGGAAGTTTGTATCGTATATCATTATCAACACTTTTTCGTAAATTTTCTGCGTAACATATCTGCGGATCCTCACGCAGCCGCACTGGTGTTTGTCGTTTTCGTCGATTTTTGGGCGTTGCAAATTGACGACAAGACTCATAAATCGAGATTCCCTGAAAAAATCTTTAATATTAAAATATATTAGGTAACAAAAATTAAAAAAAAACATGTTTAGAATCTTTAGCACTGGAGACGTTCTAACTAATTTCTTAGGGGTAGCAACTTATTATTTGGCTTCAGTTAACACAACAGACTTTTTACGTTTGTATAATACCTATAGATTGTGGTAACTTTTTCATACAAAATAGAAAACATACGTGCATACTTGTTTAGATTTATAAGACATACTATTAGCGTGTGCAAAGATTACAATTAAATGGAAGCTACCGGTAGAAATTGAAATTAACCAAATAAACTAGGTTCTCACCGTCGCCACAACTATTCTGCCGTCTCATACTATTGTCATCCATTATGAAGAATTTAGTTATTAAAAAGTACGTCCACAGGTAACATTCCCATTCAGTCTTCGGGATTAAAATAATTAACTGTCTGTAACCAATCTCGACCGTAGACGTCTTGTTTGAGATTGGTTGTACATAATTACAGTATTACTGAATATCGAAAGTCAGTTTAATAGTTCCTTCTCATAAAAAAAAAACTATGAGAAATAAACATTTTATAAGATTGGACTTAAGATATTTAGATACCGTCTTCTGATTCCAATTACTATTAATAGAATTTCTTCACAGAACATAAAAATGTCATATATTATGCGGCTCATTTTATAAATTAGCGTTTTAAATAAATTAAGTATTACAGTATACTAGTAATTGCCCACAGCTCCACACGCGTTTCGTACTGTAAATATTTTCGATTCGTTATTTTACTTACTTTTATTAAAAATTGAGTAAATATATTATACAATCTATAAAATTATTATTGTTAAATTAAAATTAGTAATTAGTAGATTATCAATCAATTTTGGAGTGTCATACTTTTACATGTGCGATATGCCATGAAAATCACTTCACAATGATATTATAATTGAAAGCATCATTGCCAATCTTTATACTTTATTAATTGCGAAATCACATAATTTGCTTGTGTACAAAATAGTACCAAAATCGATTGAAATTGAATGAAACTTTGATTTTTAATTACTTTCAAGATTCCCTTCAGAGACTTCTTACCATTCCTTTACATTACACAGTTTATCAACATTTCACGTGAACAAAATTTTTACCAAAGTCAGTTTTACAGTAAAAAATGTTTTTAACAAAACTTGGGTCTTACCAATTGAGATATTACATTAGCTTTCCGTGTAAAGAAATTCATAAGAAACTATCAAGCAGTTTTAAGTTAATTCGGACATACAAAAAAAGTGTTATTCGTGATCTTTATAAGAATTTTTTATCATAAAATTTGCAAAAAATCTTAAATATATATCCAGAACTACAGATCTATTAATAAAGAACACTTTTGTAATGATTATGTAGGATAATGTAGGATTATGTTAGTTATGATTGCGATTAACTACAATAAACTGAAAATAGTCGCTACAAATGTGCATATTTTCACCATTGTTAGATAATTAGTGTGATAAAATAGGCATCCTCATACTTGATTTCGGTGAGTGCCGGTTATTCACACACATATGTACTACATTCATCTCCGTTTCGTAATTTTTTGATGTGGTCCAGCTTGTTAATGGCGCGTACCATACGTAATATACTTGTAAATGACTCTTTGCCTTTTAAAGATTTATTACCTTACTTAATTTTTATGGGGACAAGTATTATCAGTTCTTACAGTTATAGTAAAGTAATACAATCTTTACAGGCCCTTTATACGCGTTCTTCGACTTTTCTGTGACAGTTTCTTATCTATAGCTATTAAATTAAATCTATTGGTATTTGTATTTCATATACAATTTCATTACAATTTATTTTAGTAACTGGGCTGGTTGTGGCTGAGTATGTTACTTATAAAATAAAATAATAAGAGTAAACCCACTTTTCTACAGTTGTAATATTCAATTCGACACTGCAAATAACTTTTACTAATGTTTTATTATTTAGTAACTTTACAAAACGGCCAAAATTACGTATAGAGGCAAATATTAATTTTCTTGGAGATATTAAAAGTATTTTACATTTATATTGCAAATCAATACCCGTCATCGTTTCAAATAGGTTTTATTATATTAGGAAAAGTAGGGAATTACTTTATGTTAATAAAAAAAGATATTACCCTTAACTCATCTTCAGGGAAGATACCAGTTTCCCGCAGGTTCGTAAAACGAATGCCGCGCGGGTTGGGCGCCCCGCCACCCGCCTTACCCCACGGCTCATAAGACGCCAGTTCTTGTCTACACTGTAAATATTATATTAATTAGATAAATCTGTAAGAGACCCACTGTAGGTTTATAGGCCTCTTCCTAAAGGAAGGTATGGGCATAATCAACATGCCAGCCCACGACGTGTTGACGATTTCAAACTCCAAGAAATCTATAGTTCTATGTTTTTCCACGTACAGATGTACAAGTACACGTACAAGAACATGTATCGGGTTCAGGTTTTAACGTAATGTTTTCCTTCATCGTCAACTGATAATTTTACCAATTGAAATTAGTAACTGGGAAAAGTAATTGAATGCAATTTTGAAAAAATTCATTGGTACACGATGGGGTTCGAACCTGTGGACATCGAATTGACATTTCACCGGTCAAACCACTCGATCACCTAGGCTTATATCTTGTTATAGCTACTTGTAATATTATATAATGCTTGCTAATATGTCAATAACATTTTCTTTATTTTTTTCATGTTTAACACTTTTAACTCCATTGGGATGGGATAATGTGTTTAATTGTGAGTATAAAGTGAGTGAGTTACAGCGACGAAACTTTACAATGGATATTTGTGATCGATTAATAAAGTTATCTATATTATACAGGCGATATTAATTCATGAGAGTACTACTTTATTTTTAAAAAAGGGTATTTCAATTATTATACCATCCAAGAAACATGTTTATCAGAACAAAAATACCTTTCTCTGATTTTCAAGTTTTTCTGCAAGTCTTTGAGCTCTCAGTTCGCTTGCTATTCTTTGACCCTCCAGTCTCGTGTGTTCCGCACGTAATTTTTCAAACGTTTGATGTTGTAAGGACGCCGATGTTCGATCACTTATTCGTCTAAAAGTAAAATAATATCATTGAGTACTAGATATTGCTCGCGGCTTTGCGCTCGTGAATATAGATTTGATTCATCCCTCGGGAACAGTAGACTTTTCCTTAATGAAATGTACCTAATGTCCTTTTCTGTACCTTCATGATGGTCGATTGAGTAGTTATAGGGTAAAAGGGTAATAAACCAATTTTTGCATCTATAATCTCGGGATTAAGATAAAATAAAGAGAATTTCTAAAATTAAGTATTTACTTCTGTAATATTACCAAATATCATAATTGAAGAAATATAATAGGACACAAATGTTGCACACAGTCATTTAATCCCAAACTAAGTGTAGCTTATAATTTCTTAACAAGTGATATACCGCACATGTGGATATTTAACACCCAGATATAGTACTGTCAATTATGCTTATCACATAAAAGTTATATACGGGGATCGAAACTGCGATACCTAGGTTTAATGGTATATTTAACTACTTTTCCACTACTATATAAATACATGCAGTACAACCGAATGTATGAACATTAACTTTATGTTTCTGTTCGAAATGTAAAGTTAATAATTATGCTTAATTCAAATGTTACAAATTTTGTAAGTAAACCTTGGTAGGGGCCTGCTTATTTCACAATCAGTTATGCACGTGCGTTTACATTATATTAAAAAGATCTCGATGTTTCCTAGCTTAAATATCTGTATTTCATAAGGATCATCATTCTTCATAGTTCATACGATAATAAAACGTTCAAATGAAAATATATTTAAAATGTAAGGCACTCTTAAAAAGAAAGCGCTTATGTTCATACGCAAATACTAATCCTTCTTCTTCCTAGCGTTTTCCCGGCCTGGTACCAGGGTACACTTTCTTACTAAACTTCCTCCACTTTGCCCGAACTTCGGTATCCTTCTGTGTGAGGTTATTTTCCCTTAAGTCCGCCCTTACCACGTCCAACCAGCGTTTCTTGGGCCTGCCACGAGACCTTGGGCCTTGTACAGTGATGTTAAGACATCTATTTCCGACGTAGTCTAGAGGCTTGCGATTTATGTGGCCGTACCAGGGGAGTCGACTCTCTTGCAGCTTATCTACGATGTCACGGACTCCAAAGCTACCATGGATGTGTTCGTTTCCAATGCGATCTAGTCGCGTAACGCCACACATCCATCGTAGCATCTTCATCTGAGTGACGTGTAGCTGCTGGATATGTCTAGCTAGGACCAGTCACGTTTAGCTGCCATACAGCAAGACCAGTCGGATGATGCGCTTGTACACCAGGCCTTTTAACTTCACAGGTATCCTTTGATCACATAGAACGCCGGTGACCTCTCATCATTTCGCCCAAGCAGCGCCTACTCGAGATTGGACGTCGTGATCGATTCACCCGAACTCGTGTATCACAGACCCTAGGTACTTGAAGCTGCTGGTCTTCGCGACGCTTTCGTTACCTATTTTTAAGGGTTCGGAGTCCGTGCTACTACAAGCCATGTACTCGGTCTTCGCAATGTTGAGTGTTAGACCACCGTTCTTCAGCGCCTCATTCCACCGGTTTACCTTGTCCTCCAGTCTCTGCTTATATGCAAATAATAATAAATAAAAAAACAAAGACGAAGGAGCTACAACAAAATTTGAATTAATGCTTTGCGTCCGCATGAATAAGCCGAATGGTAAAGCAATTCAAAATCAGCAAGACTGAACATCAACATACGTACTAATTTAATCTCGTAAATAAACTCGTTTACTAGTACTATTAGTTTGGCATTAAAGGAAGAGTTCACAGGGAAACTCTTGAGAACCTTACTCTCAATACAGTGGTATAATATGTTCAGTACATATGTGTATGTATATTTCTCCATACTTGAAATCATCAATACGTCCTAAACAAGTACACTAAAATGAGATTTTAGCATTGTCGAGATACACTTACGAGTAAAATAACTAATTGATATTAATAAATTAATTGTAAAAATTTGTTTTAATTATTAGTGTTATAAAAATTATAATTAATGAAAAATTATCATTGATGGAAATTATAAAAAAAGTTAAGACCTCGCTACTTAATTCTGCGTGATATGTTCGGGAGTAAAAAACGCTTCGCGTAATTAGTTTCCGATTGTCCGATTAAATAAGAAACGAAAATGAATTAATCATAGAAAAGAACAAAATCTAAAAGAAGTATTTATAAAAAAGAAAAAATTTAACCAAAAACACTTAGTAAAGGTATGTTGTCTTTCATAAGAACAACTTCTGCATTTTATATTTGTTTTGTTAATACGTATATGTGGATTTATTGAATTACATTATCTTAATAATCAATCAACGATTATATTTTTTATTTATAAAATTAAAAACGCACTCGCACTTAACATATGACTGAAACATAATAAAAATTGACGAATACACAAAAAAAAATGTATTGGGATATTATAATGCCTTCACAAATTATTCGTTTATAAGAATTTGTTATCAGCAAATAGAAGAACATCCTCTTACGTACAAAAAGTAAACACCATCACAATTATAAGCTTAAAATATACGACACTAAAATATAATACCTACGCAATCGTTGCGAGTGCAAAGCAAACATTTAAACTGTAGTTTCACTTGTACTAACAAATGATTCCTTATAACGATATCTCTAAGCAAAATAGTTAATTAGAAATAATGAAAAGCTATTTATGAAAAACATTTCCATAGCTCATAGCCGAGCGGCTTTACGTTTACAACTGGCGGTTTCCAAAATGCCTTTCGAAGTCATGTATTTTCATGCTGAAATCGTGCACGCTTTAGTGTGTGTCTCCACGGTTTTTATGATACGATATTTAGATAATTATTATATAATTGTAATATAAAACATGAATACTTTCAATGTTTTGTTTTATGGGAGTACGTTTTTCTGTTAAAAGTCACATAATAAATGAAATAAAAAAACTATTAGTAATTACTTTTGATAATTTGACACTTACTCCTTTGGGTGGAAACTCGAAGATGTATGAGTGATGAATACAAGCAAGAAGAGTTCGCTATATAGTAATCTGAACTCATTATCTATATTTATACTAATATTATAAAGAGGTAATGTTTGTGAGTTTGTAGGGGGTAATCTCAGGAACTACTGGTTTGGTTTGAAAAATTATTTCGGTATTACATAGCTCATTTATCGAGGAAGGATATAGGCTATATATCATCACGCTAAGACCAATAGGAGCGGAGCACCAATGAAGAATGTTTCAAAATCGGGGTTTTTATTCCTTTTCAGAGCTTCCGCTGGGTGTTAGCGTTAGCCCAAAGTAACTATTCCACGTGGACGAAGTCGCGGGCAGAAGCTAGTACATAATATAATTTGCCATCACTGTTACCAACATCGAGCACTACTCGAAAAGTAAACTCACCAACATAAATTTAAAAACAATATGCTCATGAATAAGTTCTGTGTATTAAAAATACGATATAGGTTGACTGTAAGTTTATCACTTCGCAGCATGCGACTTCAAATCGAAGTCAGTTTATTTACATAACTCTAACTGGTGCAGTTTATAAAAGATTTGTGGATTCGCTCCTGCTAAAGGTGACGTAATCTTGTTTGTGGTGTAACATACAGAATGTTGGTCCCACTTCCGATGTTTCACTTACATATTTAATTTTTTAATCAGTGTCAATTGAAATGAGAAATACATGCATAAATTATTATCATACTATGCCAACAGCTCTGTTATATTTCGACAGTCAATTTTGTAATATTTCATTACCTACATTAGATTTTGCGGTGAATTCTATACGACTGTATGTAAACTGTATTTTAAAAGTATAAAGTTATTTTTTTTAACTGTAAGTACATTTAATTAATATGCCGAACGTTTATTAAGAAAGAGTGTGATATAGATATAAGATATGATACATATTTGAGGAAGACCTAAATTCAATCTAAGACTTATAAGTGTGTGACACACAATAGGTTAATTAAACATAGTTATTAATTTCAGTTAACTCAGGAATATAAAAAATATAATATTACAACCTGTATGCGAACACGTTACAAATAAACAAAGAATGCTCAACCACCGTGAAAATATAATTGAATATATAATATATATTGGATATATAAATTAATCTCGAACTTTGGCAAATTATTAGAGTAATGACGTGTTAGCCTTTCATATTTTTTGCAAGTTAGTAGTAGTTAGTAGTTATATTCAGGACATGGGTGCGAATACGAATAGGAACAAAAGGAAGAAATATTCGGACTCCGATTAAAATGTTAGCTATAAAGTGTAAGTGTATTTTTGTTATACTATTTTTGTCTGTACGTCCAGTCCTCACCTAGGTATTTACTACTCACTATATTTCCATGTGTCTTGCCAGACGGACTGGAAAGACAGTCCTTTTCGTAGAATTGGTATGTCATCATTTTTTGTCGAAATCGTCATAAACACTATCTGCGATTGTAGTGAAACATTAACCTATAATTTAAGGATAGTATACATATATTTATAACACGATCACCTTTCATTTATCAACATTTTTGCATATCATGGATGTCTATTAACTTCTTTGTTATATATTAACAAACATCTAGTAGGTCGATGTTTTTTTTTGTTATAGTTCCTACAAAAGGGTTTGCTTCAATTAGAATCGATACAAAGTCATAAAAGAAAGTTATTTAGGTTAATATCGAAACTGTTTTTCTGATTCATTTTAAAATTAGCGATTACAAAATTAATTCATAAAAATGGTCAGAAAAGGGTTTTGGATTGCCTTTTTTGAAATCTATGTTTACTGTCTTCAAATAAATTGTATAATTCTCTTGAATTGTGAATATTAGAAATATATGTAGATATGTAAAATAATCGCTGCAAATATAATAAATACATACTTAGATTTCCAAATTAAATACTTTAAGTGTAGAATTAATAGAAGGAAATTACTATTACAATATACTAATATTACTAACTAGCTATTCTCCAGCAGCATTAAGGATGTGCTTTCAAAATTTCACGGTTTTTCCGTACGAATTACAACAAAACTATTGACCTTTGGTAAACATAATGGTTAACTACAGATGCATTGAACTTTTAACAATGATTTACAGATGATTGTATTTTAAAATTAATAGGTTTCCATTAAAAAAAAATCAATTCCACGTAGTCTCCTTTTTTTTTTTTTTTTGTGCGTGGGGAAATCCCTTATGGATACGCCACCCTCCCGGGGGAGAGGGTGGGTTATGTCCGACTCGCACGGACTAAAACCCCACGGTGTACCGACCGATCGTATTGTTGAGGCGGCAAGGTATCGATCTATGCTTCTCCCCTTGGAGAGCCGCCTCAACGATCCGCCCGGCGGAAGGTGACCGCCGGGCTCCTGCCTATAGTGAGGCAACCGGGTACACACCGGCTGCCCCCCCTCGTCCGCCGAACCTGTGCAATGAGGAGATGGGCCCCCCGGCCCATCCCCTCAGGTCCAGCTACGGTGGCGGGAGGAGTCGGGCAAAACGCCGCCTTCTCCCGCCGGTCCTCCGTTGGCGGAGAGGGCCACTTAGAGGATCTACCTCGCGAGCCCTCTCCGCCGCCTCCTTCTGCGAGATGACCTCCTCGCAGAAGGAGGCCATAGCTCGCCAAGCCTGTTCGCTGCCGAGCATGGCCGAAACCACACTCGGCAGCGACAAATTCCCCCCTAAATTCCCCACCGCCGCAGCCAGAATGCGGCGCTGCCCCTCCCACGCAGCACACTCGGAAAGAGTGTGCTGCGCGGTGTCCTCATCAGCGCCGCACTCATGACATGCGGCGGTCGGCTCCCTGCGTGCGATATGGTGCAGGTACCACCCGAAGCAACCGTGCCCGGTGAGTACCTGCACCATTCGGAACGTCAGGGAGCCCCACTCTCGTCCCATCCACTCCCGCAGGACCGGGCGGTCAGCGTCCACTGTATAACGCCCATAGCGCGCGTCCGCCAGGTCCTGCATCCACCTCTCGACCGCCACTCCCCTGAGCTCCCGCCTCTTGACTTCAACTTCCCTGAGAGCCGGAGGCTCTCCACTACGTTTTCTCGCCGCCGTGTACTGATACACGGCGGCGATGACACCCGCCTCCAGCTCCCAGGGTAGGGAGCCGGCGAGCGTAAAAGCCGCCGCCGAGGACACCGTGCGGTACGCTCGGACCGCCCTCAGTGCCACCGTGCGCTGCGCTTTGCGTAGCGCACGCACGTTGTCGGCACCGAGGGCGTCGGCCCACACTGGTGCCCCGTAGGTCCCCGTAGTCTCCTCGCGCAAAGCTGTCTAAGCTGCGGTAAGAAAATCTCTATAAATTTACATTTTTCTTAATAAACAAAAAATATTTTACAATTAATGTTACATATAATCAAGTTTAAATTAAATAATATAACATCCAAGTTATCTATACTACATCTGAGAAAAAAATAATTTAGTTGTAAACAAAATTTCACAGTTTTATGTAAATTACGTAGATCTTAACTCATATGGAATAATGTACAAATTACTTCTTTATTTAGATTCGACTTAGACAAAAGTGCGGAAGAAGAATTCACGCAGCGGGAGACCGCACTCAGCTGACCCATAAAATGAAACGTTGATCTGACCCTATGAGACTAGTAGACCTCTGATCGTAAAGTTGATGTTTCTAGCGATTCGTCATCATTATCATCTTACCCTTATCCCACCTAAGTAGGGTCGGCACAACATGTTTTCTTTTTCCACTCTCTCCTATCGAATGTCATCTCAGTATTCACACCTTTTACACACATTTCTTTTGTCACACGATCCTTCCATACCTTTTTCGGTTTTCCTCTACCGTCATCATCTCTCATCATGTTTCTAGCGATTATCAATACTAAAACTTTTTTATCACGATATAGCTGCTCACCTGGCCCTTAAGAAATGAAACCTTGACCTGACACTATGACACTAAGCCTTTGAGTGCAAACTCGATGTTTCGAACTATTATCTATACTAAGATTCAGTGATCATACTTACTACTACTGTCTTCACCAAACTTTAAAAAATTGAAACCTTGCTCCTACACTGGGAGACTAAACATCTAAGCATAAACCTGAAGTTTCTAGCTATTATCTAGACTATGATCCAGTTACCACAATATTAGTCCTCATGAGTATGTTGAGAAATGATACCTTGATCTGACACTAAGGGGCTAAACATTTATACCCAATTCCGTGTTTCTGTCTATTACGTATACATATTTAGGTTTAGTTACACTGTCCTTGACCTAATATGGTCTTGAGTAACGATAATTTATTTTGGTACTATGGGATCCAATATAACAAAAAGTAAAACATCAATAATAAGAAAATATTGTAATATTTTTTATAAAAGTCGTTTCACGTGAGTTACAATTCCCCTGATTATCAGTTGTCGTGTTTGTGTGCGTGAGAGTGCACGTCTAGTAGTATGACTCGATGCCAAAATTGAAGCGCGAAAAATTGAGAGCGCGTCCTTAAGGTTGTAACTGTAGAACGTTACTCGATAAATGGACTATGTAACGCACAAAACGACTTACTGACAATTCTGTCATCATCGAATGCTAACTTATACTATACAAATATCATTGATACAAATGGTGTTATTTTATAAACTACTAGGTTTTGCTCGCAACTTCTCTCGCGTCAATGAAGATAAACTACATTATATAGATGAAAGAATATTTAAAACAGGTTGTGTATTTTTTAGTTTACCCATTACAAACAAAAAATTAAATCTTTTCACATATAATTTTTTATGACGATCGGTTAAGTAGTGTATGTTATTTCTAATCTATACTAATATTATAAAGCTGAAGAGTTTGTTTGCTTAAACGCGTTAATCTCAGGAATAACTGGTCCAATTTGCTTCAGTGTTAGATATCTCATTTATCGAGGAAGGCTTATAGGCTATATATCATCACGCTTATATCAATAGGAGCGAAGCACCAATGAAGAATGTTTCAAAATCGGGGTTAACGTACATGTTATTTAAAAATATTATCACCTTCTACGTAAACGAAATCGCGAGTCAAAGTTAACTTTAGCCCAAAGCAACTATTCCACGCAGACTTAGCCGCGGGCAGAAACTAGTTAATAAAAAAATCATATACTTACTGTTTTTTATGGTTTTCATTCATAGCCTTTTTTGCGATCAGCCTTCGCTTGAGGGGGAATCATGTAGCTACCGAGTATTTCATCCGCTTTGGCAGACAACTTTTATATATATTGTAAATAGAGCGTCGTTCAAACAAATGAACTATCGCGTCTCTATAAATACCTTATATGGTTATATTAAAAAACAGTCTATTTCACGCACTCCGAGTATTATTATTACGCTGTCCGTGTCAGTCTAGAATCTTATAGTAGTGAGCTCGAAGCTCCTACATTATATTTATTTATGCTACAAATTATTACAAGTTTTTAAATTTGGTAAAAACAAAGTCATATTTTTAAATTGAAAATTGTTATAAGAACTATCATCGTATTCTTACGTACACTTACAAATTTATATATAGTGACGTCTCATGTGGTTCCTATCTTCAACATACTAGCAATGTTGACTAATATACCTTTCACTAATATAATATCATGGCAATTGCTCATAGGTCTATTATACAGTGAGACACTGAAAGAAAGGAAGAGGTTAATAATACTGTTAAAGAACTTTAGATACTAAAATATACTTTGGAAAAAATCATAAGTTTTAATTCATCTAGAAACTATTATTTAGTTCGAAATATAATAGGTCTTTACCTATGAAATTGCCGTTCTGCAGTACTATCCATTTCAAATCAAAATAATTTTTGTTTGGCTAAGAATTCTAATTTCAAATTAATTTTATTTTATAAACATGGAATTCTTTTTCCAAAAGTAGTCATTTGTTTATTGATTAGTGTTACATTTTCATCGCATTTCAATCTTTTTTGTCATCATGGATACGTTAAAAATTCGAGTAATTATGGAATATGAGTACCGTCGTGGCAGCAACGCGGCACAAGCGGCACGCAACATCAACGACGTTCACGGAGCTAACACTATAAACCAACGTACCACCTGAAAAATGAACCTCGCGGTCGTCCGAAGACTTTGGTCGACAATGACGAATTAAAGGCGATTGTGGAAGCTGATGATACACGATCTACGGCTGCATTAGCAGCAGCTTTCGACGTTAGCCTCAAAACAATATTGGTCCATTTGCGTCAAATTGGCAAGGTAAAAAAGCTTGACAAATGGGTGCCCCACGAACTCAATGATCGCCAGCGCGAAGTACGCGTCGAGACGTGCCTTGCACTGCTTAACAGATACACAAATGAAGCAATTTTGAACCGCATTGTTACCTGCGATGAAAAATGGTGTCTGTTTGATAACCGCAAGCGCTCAGCAAGTTGGTTGGATCCTGGTTCGGCACCTAAACAATGCCCTAAACGAAAACTTACCTCTAGAAAAGTGATAGTCACTGTTTGGTGGTCTAGCGCCGGTGTGATTCATCACAGCTTCTTACCAAACGGGGTGAGCATTACTGCAGATGTGTACTCTGAAGAACTGAACAAAATGATGGAGAAGCAGGCACATCTCCAACCAGCATTGGTCAATCGCTCGTCTCCGCTGCTCCTGCACGACAACGCGCGACCTCATACTGCACAGCAGACGGTCTCCAAGTTGCAAGAACTGGGGTTGGAAGTTCTCCGTCATTCGCCCTACTCACCAGACCTTGCGCCTACAGACTACTACTTTCTCCAGAATTTAGATAACTCCTTGGCGGGGAAAAAAATCAATACCCGAGAGGCAAAATGCCTTTGAAGAATTTGTTGCCTCCCGTCCAGCTGATTTCTTTAAGAAGGGCATCAATAAACTGCCACTGCGTTGGCAAAGATGCATTGATTGCATGGGTGATTACTTCGATTAATACAAATAAAAAATACATGAAAAAAGTCGTTTAAATTTTTTCATACAAAACGGCAATTTCATAGGTAAAGACCTAATATTTTGAAATGTACCTTCTCATTTTCTTGTTATTCTAAAATCCATTGAAGTAAGTTGTAAAACTACAGGTATGTTAAGTGTATAAATCCTTACTAATATTAGAAATGTGAGTTTATGATTTTAGAGGGACAAAATTTATATATTTGTTTGTGTAAACATAAAATATTTCGGTTTTCAATTAAAATTAATGATTAAAGAGAATACCCAGTCAACGTTATAAAAGACAACTCTTCAAGTATTTATTTTTATACAAGACATTTTTCTGTAAATGTTTCTTGCAAATAATGGCATGTATCAAGAAATAAAGTACGTACAAAGCAGTTTGTTACTTGTAGGTAAATTTTTCATGTCATTTTTCAGCCGGAATTAGATTCGTCCTGCCGGTACCGGGCGCGGGGCGATCGATTGCCGCAAACACGCAGTCTGTTTTTTCCATCGCATTCATTGTAGACGGTACTTCCTTGTTAAATGATTTTTACGATTATGCATGAATTTTCCCGTATCGTAACTAGTATATCTATAAGAATATCGAACTAGGGCTGTTTATTTGAAATACAATAAAATGAATGTTATATAGAGATATAACATATTATATATGAAGCCACATAATTAGTCCATTGAAAAGTTACATTTGGGGTTGCGTTTTTTAGAAGACGCAATTTTATTTTTTTGATGTGTAGGGGGGGTCAGTGTAAAGCTAAAATCAAGTTTGTGGGGTCGCCACCCTTGTCCCACGGCCGCCATCTTGAAAATAGGGGTTGAAATGGTTATTACGATTTATCTCTTAAACTATTTATCTGATAAAAAAAAAATGTTAACATTTTATGTTGCAAATTTAATTCTCTACAACTTTGGTCCAGTACCTTTTTGTCGTAGAATTATAAATAAAAAAGTTATAAGCGAAAATGTTCAGAAATTCGAGAAAAATATTTATATTTTTCGATATAACTTTTTTTTTATCATTTTACGAAAAAATTATATCAGACCATTTTTGTAGATCGTTTTTTAAGGAATAACTTTTATAAGTAACATTTTTTAATTAAGTCAATAACTAAGGTTCTACAGCGCTCCGAAGTGAGTATTATTTTTCAGTACTCTTAACTATACATATATTATACGTGTGTATTAATAATGTGTCATCAGTTATTTTCTTTTTTTTTTATTTTGTATTATAATTCTCTTAATTATTAATTTTGCAATATTATTAATAATTAATTATTGACTCTTTTCCCCACCACCCACGAGGTAGAGTCTGGAGGCGCGTTTTTTTTACGTGGTGTCCCCAATAGGCATAATCCACGGTGATTTTCTATATTTGAACTATTCCGTCCTCAGTCTTTTCGATGGACCAGGCTGCGGCTCAGCATTTGATCGGCTTTCGGAATTAAATATCAGTGGGAGAACTGGAGAAGGAAGGGATGTTAATGTCGGCGGTTCATCATCAAAGTCATTTTCATTTATTAATTCTGTGAGCTCCATTACGTTGCTGCAAGTCTCTCCAGAACAATGGAAGCACACTGCAGAGCATTTCAACCCTGAATTTCGACATCCACACATCGCTCCACAGTTTCCTTTGCATTTGCAAAAAAATCAATTTTAGAAGCTCAGGGGGTGCCGGAGGTTTAGAGGTCTGCACTGGCATCAATAATTTTCCACATTTTTTCCAGCCCCAGTCTTCAAGATCATTATTATTACCAAGCCACGACTGGACCTGATGCTAGACTCGGAAAGTATGAAAGCGAGCTGTGTCTTGTGTTGGAGGAAGTGAAGATAAGTTAAATGTACTTTTTGTCACTGCCTTGGCGAATTGTTTGTATCTTAGACTGTCAAGAGAATTATCGAAATTATATTTATTTATTTATATTCGAAATCGTCTTCACAATTAAAAACAGAATAAAATACATCCGCACGTAGCGATATATGTAGCACAACTGAAAGATATAAGTTGAACGACAACTTCAACACAATATCATCAGCTATTCTTACAATAAGAGAGGTTAGAAATAATAATAATAGCAGGCAGATGTTCTTTTGTTCCCTCATGGTCACTTGAGTATTTTCTACCTGGACAGTATTCTCAGTAACGGCCATCAAATTTAAAATTATTTTAAAAATCAATAATTGTAAAATTCTGTTATGGAGTGGAAAAGAGTCAATAATTAATTATTAATAATATTGCAAAATTAATAATTAAGAGAATTATAATACAAAATAAAAAAAAAAGAAAATAACTGATGACACATTATTAATACACACGTATAATATATGTATAGTTAAGAGTACTGAAAAATAATACTCACTTCGGAGCGCTGTAGAACCTTAGTTATTGACTTAATTAAAAAATGTTGCTTATAAAAGTTATTCCTTAAAAAACGATCTACAAAAATGGTCTGATATCATTTTTTCGTAAAATGATAAAAAAAAAGTTATATCGAAAAATATAAATATTTTTCTCGAATTTCTGAACATTTTCGCTTATAACTTTTTTATTTATAATTCTACGACAAAAAGGTACTGGACCAAAGTTGTAGAGAATTAAATTTGCAACATAAAATGTTAACATTTTTTTTTATCAGATAAATAGTTTAAGAGATAAATCGTAATAACCATTTCAACCCCTATTTTCAAGATGGCGGCCGTGGGACAAGGGTGGCGACCCCACAAACTTGATTTTAGCTTTACACTGACCCCCCCTACACATCAAAAAAATAAAATTGCGTCCTCTAAAAAACGCAAGGTAAGGCCTAAAAAATGTAACATTTCAATGGACTAAATCACTTCAGTTAGGATGAGCGAAATGAGTCCTCAATTTCTTTGGCCGCTTTGAATATAGCCTTATTTATGTTGGAGGTAGCGTTTAATACAAAATAAAGTTAAATTATTATTATAGAATTATAAATTATTATAATTTTATAATATAATAATTGCAATAATATAATTTATAATTTTTTAAATATAATTTTATAATATTATATTATATAATTATAATATTAGAATTAATTATAAATATGAATGGTATTTATTTACCCTTAAGTTATCTCGGTTTTATATCGTACTAGCTGACCCGTGCAACTTCGTCTGCATCAAATCGGTTATCACCGGTTTCAATTGGTTTTTTTAAACGCGAAAAATTTTAATAAACCTAAAACTCGATTGCAGCCCCACCTACCGTTTCCAATTGTAAATCCAAACTATCAAGGGACTCGCTCAAACATATACCGAGACGGTATGTGAGAAATATTTTTAAATAAGCCTACAACCCGTTCGTAGCATCATCTACCGGGTTCAATGAAAATAAAAACTAACCTACATATATTGGCGGTAATGTAAAAAAAAAGCTTGAGAGGTCTATAGACCCCCAGTTGGAATGAAGTTCCTTTCCCTTTTTTGTAGACGTTTACTATACAGTCAGTGTAGTTTACATTATAAAATATCAAGTTGATAGAGTTAAATTATAAATTAAACGATAAAATCTATACTAATATATAAAGCTGAAGAGTTTGTTTGTTTGTTTGGTTGAACGCTATGATCTCAGGAACTGCCAGTCCGATTTGAGAAAATCCTTCGGTTTTATATTAGCTCATTTTCGTTTTCATTTTTTCATTTATTTAGCTCAGTTCAAAATAGCTCATTTATCGAGGAAGGCTTTAGGCTATATATCATCATGCTCAGACTAATAGAAGCAGAGCACCTTTGAAAAATGTTTCAAAATCGGGCACTTTTTTCCTTTCGAGAGATTTTGTTAGCGTTAGTATTATATACGTTGCCATGGTAACGTGGTAAGTTTCTATCGCAAACATTTTCAAAGTTTATTTTGTTTTCCTATTCAAAAAGTTTATACTACTTTTATTTCCAATTTTTTATTTGTTCTCTATTACGTATTATAAAAATAAAGTTTGTATATATACAATTAAAATAACAACTTTTTGTTGAATGGATATGCCTACAAATGACCAAAAAAAATTTTTTTTTATACTTTATCCATATTTTTAGATTATTATATTTTGTCTGTTTGTTTGTTTGTTCCGGGTAATCTCCAAAACAGCTGGACCTATTTTAACGGGAATTTTACTTTTTACTGCCAGATAGCCGAAATTATAGCGGTTGACATATTCTATTTTATTTCTCCGCGGCTTCGTCCGCATTGCTATTTCCAAAATGGTTGGACCGATTTTCACGGGGTATTCACTGGTAGATAGCAGACCTCATAAAAAGTCATTTAGGTTTTTTATTCGTCTTCGGCCGCTGTGGAATATCCGTAATACTTGAACTGATTTTCACGGAACTTTTACTGACAGATAACTCACCTTATAAGAAGTAACTTAGACTATTTTATTTTGTTACTCAAGACTTCGTCCGCAATATTTTACTATCTACTAATTGGTTGGACCGACTTTCACGGGGCTTTTACGGGCAGATAACTAGCGGGCTCGGAAGACGTTGTCCCGCCCCGATAATAAAATGAAAACCTTGACAAATTATACCTAAACCTTCCCCATGAATCATTATTCTATCTACTGGTGAAAATGGCATGAAAATGGTAGTTTTTGACTTTCTTTTTAACCGACTTCGAAAAAGGACGAGGCTACTATGTTCGGTTGTATGTTAATATATATTTTCGTCAATTGTGAACCGATTTTAATGATTCTTTTTTTATTTCAATTGGACACTATGTAGTGATTAACTGCTACCTGTGCATTCGTCCGTGTGAAATTGATCAAAAATATGTTACAACCGCGTGAGACGTGTGCCTTACTGGACTCCAAGAATAAATATACATAATTAAAAGTTATATATTTGTATGTAATATGAATTATATCATCTTTTTGGTCAATTTGGCGGCCATATTGTTTTATTTACCGCGTTTGATTCTACATAACTCAGTGATTATAACAACGTATAAGAATAACTTAAGTATATCGACAATACGGACATATTATATCTATATAATAAAAGATTTAAGATATATTGTTCGATAATGTATAGCTTATAATTTTCATTACTTTCTTATATAGTGTTAGTGAGCACTGAGTTTGGTATATAGTAGGTTGAAGTTCCAGTTATGTTGCTGATGATAAATCGCATCCCATTCGATATACTATTAGTATTCATATATCTAATGTACACGTTACATGTTACAGTAGATGGCGTTCGTATCGTAGTTACAAATGTTTTTGAAAAAGCTTTTCTGTAATGTACACTCCCACTCACAATTTTACATTTCTTTAATACATTTTTAAAAAGCGCGTGCGGAGTCGCGGGTAACAGCTAGTATATTCATAAAATTAATAATGGTAACTTAAACACTGATTGATATCATAACTATTTTCAACTTATATTAAAACTTTTTCACATTCCATTGTATTGAAGAAAAATATAAATATTAAAAAGATATGAGCACCTGCCAGCCTGTAACTATTTGTCTAAGAGCTAGCAACGGTGTCGACAGCGAATTTCAATAAGCCAGTATTTATATATCTTTATATACTTCCGAACAGCGTGCGGGATACCTGGTTGCCGGTAAACGTTGCGTTTATTAGTGCATATCGCACCTTTACAGGCAAAAATATTGATATTTATTAATTTAGATTTTTTTGTTTTTCACTAACTTTGAAAGGCTACTAAAACATGAAATTATTATTGCCAGACATTTTTGTTATTAACAATAATGTGCCCGATGCTATTTTCGGTAAATAAAAAAAGTATGTTCAAACCATGTTAAGATAGTTGTAATTTTAATATTATTTTATTTAGACATAAAAGAGGGTAAATTAAAAATAATATGTATAGAATAACTTAGCTATAGCCATAGTTTAGCGCAACACTGGCTGTATGATAAAGATAGCGATAATTGTGGAAGCGCCTGTTATAAACGCATGTATTTAAGATGGCGTCAGTCCGAAATTATATGTTTACGTTTATCGTTGTTTTTCATTGTTTACGGTGAAATCTCAATATCATAATCTATACTAACATTATAAAGAGGTAAAGTTTGTGAGTTTGTGACGTTGTAGGGGGTAATCTCAGGAACTACTGGTCCGATTTAAAACATTATTTCAGTGTTATATAGCTCATTAATCGAGGAAGGTTATAGGCTATATGTCATCACGCTAAGACAAATAGGAGCGGAACACCAATGAAGAATTTTTCAAAATCGAAGTATTTTTCCTCTTGAGACCTTCCGCTGTTTGGTGTTAGCTTTAGCACAAAGTAAGTATTCCACGCGAACGAAGTCGCGGGCAGAGGGTAGTGGTTAATAAAATGAAATATGTTCTATGTAATGAAAAAAATAAAATGAAAAAATAAATAAAAAATGAAATTTCAAAAATGAATTATTATATAATATAATTTATTATATAATATATAAATATTATATAAAGAATATCATCGGGCACATTATTGTCAATAACGAAATTGTCTGGCAGCGATAAATTCATGTTTTTAATAGCGTTTAAGAGATACTGAAAAAAAAAGTTCCTAAAATTATTTATAAATCAAACTTTTGACCTGAAAAGGTATGATGCGCATTAAAAAACGCAACGTTTACTGGCTGCCAGGTATCCTGAATCCTGTTTGGAGGAGCATAATATATCTTGATATTAAAGAACCAGCTTTTCTAAAATTCTTGTTCTTCCAACGCTGCTGGCTCTTGTACTGAGGGGTCGCAAAAAAGTCTAGTTACATTAAAATCATATGAATTAACTACAAATATTTGTCTTTCGTTATCCTGGAGAACCCCTTATTTTTTATGGGACAAAAAGTATACTAGATGTAACCTTGTAATATTAATTATCACTGTATCAAGTTTCGACAAAATTGGTTTAGTCTTTTCAGAGTGATACGTGTTCTACGTGTTCGTGACAGACAAAAATTGTAAAAAGATTATTTTCAGCTTCTATATCGATAACAAAGTCTACCCCGATCAAAATTTTCAAGAAATATTTTATGTACAGATTTGACCTTGCTACAGTTTTATTATAATATAGATAGATTATATAATACGTATTTATACCGCTATTTGTGTTCTGCGCATTTATATTCAGAGCGGTTAAAAAGATTGACGGCAAATGTATGTAGGTCTAACTCGTTTTTTGAAAGTATAAATTGAGAACTGAAGCTGAACAAAAATATACTATTTGATGTTTCTTTTTTTCCCGGTGAATATATTAAAACTTAATATTGCAAAAAACTACATATGCGCCCCTAGACGGCAGTACATCTTAAATCGGTGAATCTAGATCTAGAATCTCATCAAATTTTACACAGAAGTTTATATAAAATGATATCTGAATATTCATCCTCCGACGGCCTTAAAAAGAGGGCAATTAAGAGAGAATAATGTAAAATGTTATCGACGGGTCATCAATCCTATTTGATCCACTATTAATAATATATATGCTGAGTTATATATAGAGAGATAGTTGTGTATAGCATATATAGTGAAAATAACAATTACATTAATAACGTATATGTATATAATGATCATAACGAAATTAAAGCTTCTCGATTAAATATTTCGTAAAAACAAAGCGATAGAAAATGGCATATTCAAATTGTGCACTAAACAAAACCCATTCATAAAGTGAAGACGCTGCTACTTATGTATGTTTAATAACAAAATCTTTCTACGAATAAATCTATAAAGCAAAATGCACATTTTAGTTTACATTACAGCTACAGCACAATGTGTGTGAATTTGCTATTTTTAACCGACTTCAAAAAAAGGAGGAGGTTATCAATTCGTCTGTATTTTTTTTTCTTTTTTTTTTTATGTTTGTTACCTCATAACTTTGGACTGGGTGAACCGATTTTGATTATTCTTTTTTTATTTGAAAGCTGGTACTTCCCGTGTGGTCCCATTTCAATTTGGTCCAGTTCCGACAACGGCATCCAGTGCAAAACCGTATAAGTTTTAAATTTGCATTAATTATGTAAACGACAAATAGACGAATAACTCAATATCACGCTAACCGATTTCGATGATTCATTTTTTATTGGAAAGGATGTACTTCAAGGGTAGTTTGATGAGAATTTGGTTAGGTTCTGATCATGGGATCCGTGACAAAGTAAGAAAACTTTTATGAAACGAGCCTACTCCTTTCTTAAGGGCCGGCAACGCATCTGTGTTTCCTCTCGTGTCGCAGGTGTCCATGGGCGGCCGTGATCACTTACCATCAGGTGACCCGTATGTTCGTTTGCCACCAATATTATAAAAAAAACTCTTCAATTCTTAGGAGCCTATTGTGCTTATGTTCGTTGCTGTGTTGCAACATGACGCAAGCATTGTAATTAAATTATTTAAGGTGTATTATGTGTGAAGCGATGGTAGCCGAGTTGGTGGTAGAAACTATCGCGGATTATTGATAAGGTTGCGTTCGTACCAAACGTTACTTATTGTACAACCAATTGAAACCATATCGCATACCATACCGATAGATACCATACCGCAAAAATGCACATATTTTAATATACTTAAGGCGGAACGGAGATCGCGGGCACTGCTAGTAAAATATATTTATGTACACTAAAAATGGAAAAATAAAGTAAATTTTCAAAAAAAAGTATTAACCGACTTCAATATCAATCAAAAACCCATAAGGCACTAAAAAGCGGAAAATAAATAGTTTATCAAATTAACCAAATTAAATAAAACATATGAATATGTGTGCTACCTAGAGATGTATTGGAAGTCGGTGCGAACCGAAAATCATATCATAGGTACAAAGTTTAAGTCCATTCTCGCGTCTCTGTAATACATTTCTGCCTGGAACAAATTTGAAATTTCGGTTGGCACCAACTTCCAATACATCTCTAGGTAGCACACATATTCATATGTTTTATTTAATTTGGTTAATTTGATAAACTATTTATTTTCCGCTTTTTAGTGCCTTATGGGTTTTTGATTGATATTGAAGTCGGTTAATACTTTTTTTTGAAAATTTACTTTATGTACCCCAGATTTTGCCATTTCTGTTATCGCTTCGCTCTTTTGAAATACGTGACGATGGGAAGCATATTGATTATTGTGATTAATATTAGCGAATACAACCAGAAACCATCGAAAATAAATACTGGTCTCTGGTATTACGTATATATGACATCCTTTTAGTATATTTAAAAAAATTATTAAGAAATAAAACAATTCTCTGTAACTAATATTTATATTAATAATTATTCATGATTTATCATTTTACAGAATAATAATATTTACAAACGTAAGACACTTACGTAAATGTCTACATATACATATAAATAAAATTCATTTGACTCCATTGTCGTTATAATGTACAAAAGTTATACACGTCATAACGCCACATATCCTAATGACCGACATAATTATCAAAATAAAATTGTTAAACAATAGAACTGTTTATTGTATTTTGAAACGTCTTCAAACGTTTGTTATATGGTCGTTCATAAAACAAAGGTTCGAAAGGTCGAAAAACTAGCAAAAAGGTCAAGTTGCTTGTACAACTCGGCGATTCGTCTTTTTTAAATATTTGAGTCCTTTACAGTATAGACAAATCAAATATTTAAATACATATTTTTATTTTGATAAACACAAGTAACGTGTCCACAGAGTGTTTAATGAACATTGACATATAAAAACCCAAGACACACAGTCTCGAATAAAAATAGCGCTCAAAACCGTCCCGCAAAAACTCTCCAATATACATACGGGTTATAGTTATTCGATAAACTTATGATTTTGCAAATTCAACCTTACCTGAATGCTTTAAAGTTGTTTTTACAAATACGCATGCGACGCGAGACTATTTGAAATGACCGCACTCATTTTTGTGTGCCGGCTGTGAGACGTTAAGCGTGCATCTTAGGTTTTTGTATATCAATGTTCATGAAACATATTTTTTTAATTCTTATGTCGGCTGCTTACTTTAAAATAACTAATTGCCTTATTAGTGACTAATATTTTGTATAATAATAATAATAATCATTGTGAAGAACGTAACAATACTGCGTTGTTCGTGCAAAATATATGTATTTATATATTTTATTAATTCATGACAATATGATTTCACTGAGCGATAGACGATGTTATTTACAATTATAATACTAAATTAGCTAACTGTGTTTATTTAATTAATTTTCGGGCGAGTTCACAACGTCCGTATACCAGGTGAAAGTTTAGACAGTAGCAATACTTAAGGAGGATACTCTGTACTTGATTCGCCTTACAAAACATTAAAAAAAAAGGTGCTTCATATTTGACCTAACTATCTAGAAAAATACAAATAATATACACAATCCTCTACGCGTCTATGTTAAAGACCAACTAACATAGGATAATTTTTCCAAGCATGAAGAAAACAAAAGGGTTTATTATACATTTTATTATCGAAGGTTACTAACTTCGGGTCGCCCCTTGCAGCTTTCAGCACCGGTCATTGCATCTAGGTTTATTAAGTTTGTTTACAAACTTTTGAAAGTCTTAGAACAAACTTTAACTTAGGTTCTCTTTGTTGTTTATTAGTATTTGTTATGATATTATGATTTTATATGTTAAATGTGACCTCTCTTTGAATACTGCAAGCGACTAATCTAACACCTGGTATAATATGCGATGAGATAACCTACTAGTGTAAATATTATTTTTGAATATAGCATTTTACTTTAGATATAACGAGTATACTAAAGAAATTGAGGTAATTGGTTTTGAAGATAAAACACGGGTAACTCATCCAATAAGATTTCTTATATCAATAAAATAGACGTAACCGGCGACTACCGATTTTTGTTTAATGTATAAATTTGCAATAATTTGATGTTTTTAATGTCAATGTCACGTTTTCGCATCTTCAAATTCACACTAACTCTAAATTTACATAAAGATTGCACATAATAAGAAGAAAAAAAAAATAGAACAGATAATCTCTCTATGTACAGTAGGGTTAACCAAAATAGCTTAATCAGCAAAATACGACACAGTATTATGTTATAAACAGTTGAGCGTATTAACATCGTACATATTATGTACAGCTGTATTTGGTAACAAGTAGCCACAATACATCACCGTTTGGCAAATATAGTGTTTCGTGATGTCCACAGATTGCATTCAGATAGTTCACGCTCATGAGAGCATTTTCGTAGAAAGCTATCTTAAAAAATAAATCAGGTCACACAAGTGAAGGACGCATAAAAATAAGTACCTATAGCATATAAATAATAATTCATAATAATTTTCGTACGTATATATATATATATAGAATATAATTATTACTTTATAATCAATTCGATTGATTAAAATAACACGAAATATCTATACAATAATTATTATATATTTATTATGACAAATTTATTTGATCGTTCAATAGCTTTATGCAGTGTTATATAACATCTGGCCTTTAACCACAACTACGTCATTTACAGGGACACACCCGCGCACCCAGTGATTCACACACGTGAACGTTCGGCTCTCACTGACCGAAGTTCAATACGCATTCACTCTAATTGTATGAAAACAATGTCCAATACTAATCATTTACAAAAAGGTATCCAATATTCTGCAGTTCCTTTACCCATTTTTACACTAGAATGATGATTATACACAACATTTAATTCATAAACATTTCCAAAGTACTCTTAGGTATAATGTAACTTTAAAAGTTCGAACTCGAAACGGTAGCGAATATTCAGTCGCGGAGTGTGCACAACACTGTGAATACATCAACTTGTCATATGTACTCTCAGATATATGTAATGTTAAAAGTTCGAACTCGAAACGGTAGCGAATATTCAGTGACGGATTGTGCACAACACTGAGAATACATCAACATGTCATAAGTACTCTCAGGTACATGTAGCGTTGTAAGTTCGAACTTGAAACAGTAGCGAATACTCAGTCGCGAAATGTATAAGTTCATCGATAAAACGGACGCTAACGATAGAACTATGGATGCCTTTCGTGGGTAATTATATTTACAGATGACGTACGATGCTATTTGATCCTGTTGAGCACAAGATCGGTGGTGACGACGAGCCCCTTCTGGTACGGCGAGTCCGAGAGCTCCGCGGCGAGACGCGCCGCCTCCGCGCCGTGCTTGCGCGCCAGGAACCTCGTCTGCTCGAGCCCGCGAGACTTGTGTACGAGCTCGAATGCCTTCTCCACGTCACCGCTCTCTTGGAATCGCCTCATAATCATAGGGTTTAGTTCTGGGTACTGAAATAAAAATTAGTTACGTGCCTTTACATCTCCCATAGATCAAACGAAGCAAAAAACGTTTTATAGCCGGTATTTGTTGTGTTTAGCGTTCATTATATTATTAGCATAATAATGCAGGCGATTCCAACATAGACAGAAACCATTAGATAATGCAAATGTGGCTAATATGTGTGTTGATCTCATGTAAACGTGAATGATGTCTAGATCTATTTCTAATCTGGAGCGGTAGGTTTTCAAAAATATCGCAGTTTATGACAGTAACGTTCGGTTTTCATTCAATCAATATTTTTTTACGTATAAAGAAACAACAATTTTTGACATACGGATAACACAAATCATTACATAGTACTATAATAGTTCTGAATAATGTTATAAAAATTAGGTACATGCTTTTACATCCCTCATAGATCAAACAAAGCAAAAAGCGTTTTATGTCCGATATTTGCTGCGTCCAGCATTAATTATATCATTAGCGTAATAATGCATGTGATACCATTCCCACGTAGACATACAATCAGTGGATAACACAAACGTGCCAATACGTATGTTGCTCTAAAGTAAATGTGAATATTGCTTAGATCAATTTCTAAACTGGAGCGGTAGGTTTCCCAAGATATCGCAGTTTATCACAATAAGGTTTGGTTTTCAATAAATCAATATTAAAAGTTGTTTTATGTATTTAAAGAAACATTATTATTATATTAGCAGATTAACCGACAGAAATACTTAACCACACTGCACTTTGCGTTTTAGGAGAATATCAAATCTTCGAATATACTGCACCACGTGGAATACTATTAGTTTATATAAAAGGATAACTTTTTAAAGACATTTTTATATAGTGTGTGTTCCTCTGGTTTGGAAACATCGTGTCAGAAGCCCTTGTTGCCCTCCCCTAACGGTCCTGGCACACATTTCATACCAAATATAATACTCTAATTCCTAGAATGTGAATATGTTAATAGTAATCGCGATCAATCTGAAATAATATACTATAACCACATAAATTCAACGAGGAAAAGTTTTTCTTCTATCTATGACTCCGTTCTTACGTCAGACATACTAATACGTTTACAGCGAGGAAAAATGAATCTCAATATTCAATGGTTGCTTGATATTTATGACAAATTTCTATCTAATAAATAAATGTGTGTGACGGCATTTGAAATGTATAGTGATTAAGATATTGGTAGATTTATCACAATCTAAGATCAGGTGGGTACCTACCTGACTATGGTTAAAGATGCGCGGCGTATTTTTTAAGCCAATTTTTTTTTAATTTTGTCATTTCTATGAGTTCTGTCTAAAAGTTACCTTTTCGCAAGCGAAGAGAACAGGTGCGGTGGCGAGGCCGAGCTTGAGGTCCGCTGCGGTGGGTTTGCCCATGGCCTGTGCGGAGGACACAAAGTCCAGCAAGTCGTCGACGAGCTGGAACGCGAGCCCGAGGTTGCGCCCGTACTGGAACGCGAGCTCGCACGTGCTCTCGTCCGCGCCACTCAGCAACGCGACCTGCCGCATTACCGCAACGATTCACTTCATATTACACTAGAGTCTCATTAATCCGCTAATCCGTCTTTATACACATCAAATCACCTCAGATACGTGCACACATTACACACATGGTGGAAGGGTTTTATTTTTTTCCCTTATTCGGTAGTTCCGTTCGTTTTATTTCCGATATACATGTAAACCGAATATATGTATGAATAGCTTAGAATAGTTAAGCTAGGTTAGATCCGGGATTTCGACAACAGCTCAAGCCGCGGTGTGCCGTGCACCCTTGAGCTAGTTACCTGAATAAAATCGGCTGAGTGCCTTAAGCGCTCGCTTTAGTAGTCCGGCGAAGCTGTAAAGACCTTGCCAGGTCAATAGCGTAGTCAGTTCGAAAGAAAAAAAAATCCGCCACTTCTGTAGTCCGATACGTCCCATAATCCGGCACCCTATGCTCACGCTTGCCTCACAAAATAAATTATGAAAATACAAACACATGCTGTTTTTTAATACAATACACAAAAACAAACATATCCTTTACGAAGTTTGAACTTTTGTAAATGTTTGGAGCTTGTTGGATTTCAAATATCTAAATAAAAGAGGGTATCGAATTTGGCCTGCGCCTCAGGCGAGTGAAAACCACACACGTAAATCCTTTCGGTGTACGGCTACTACTAGTTCAACTTTGTGTAGCACTTACGAGACTACATGTAAAATTAGCATAATTAACACGTTCCACGCCACGGGTACCACAGGTGGTACACGTTAAACTTGATCTTTAAGCCACGTGTACCACCGGTGGTACATGTTTGATAACAGTTGGGTACAAAAGAATTACTTATGTCACGTTATGTATGATGTTGTAATCTAATATGTGATGTAGCCCTACGAAGCAGTAAAGGCCCGTCCGCGTCAGACAGTTCGAAAAAAAAGTATAGTCATACAATTTTTTGTTAAAATATCAAATGGCCTAAAGGACATGTCAGGCGGATATGGCTTGGCACGGAACATGTTAAGCTGTTTTAATGAATATAATATAATAATTTTAATGAAGCAATACATCAATACATTTTGGTAGGTGGTAGAGCCACGCTGAAACTATTACTGGTTTCAGCAGAAATGGGTCGGCTCGCCCGGGGTAGTACCACCCTCTCACAGAAAACCGACGTGAAGTAACAGTGCTTGCATTGTTGCGTTTCGTTCGGTCAGTGAGAGCGCCGGAGCCCCCCCCCCCCCCCCCTTCCCCTTTCCTCTTCCTTCCTCCCCCCCCCCCCCCACACAGACTGGCAACGCACTTGCGACTCCCCTGGTGTTGCAAGTGTCTATGGACGGTGGTGATCACTTACATCAGGTGACCCACCTGTTCGTTTGCCTCCTATGATATAAAAAAAAAAAAAATACTTATAGATTAATATATATTTATGAGCGTTAACAAACCAAATATAGGAACATTATTATGATTTAGTCTACAACGAAATAGTAGGAATAAAATTAAAACGCACCCAACTATTTATTCATGTTTAACATATTAATTAGGTTTTGCAAAAATATTTATGGTATCATATCAAACCTAAATAATATTATAAATACGAATTTATGCTCGTTCGTTACGCTTCTGCACTTTAATCACTCAACCGATCGTCATAAACTTCTGCTTACACGTTGTTAGTTGTCAAATCTATAATAAAGCGAACGAAGTCGCGGGCAGAAACTAGTAAATAATATTACACTAACCGCCTTGACAGAGTTAGCAATGAGAGAAGCCGTTTTTCTGTACGTCTTTGTGAGATAATGTGCAAATCGCTCGTTTTCCGTTTCCTTGCTGCCGAGCTGCATGAACTCACCTTGCACCAGATCTGTTACCACCTGAAAATAAAAAATATACACTTTAAAAAATTATATTGAACATTATCGCATAATCACTATAGTATAAATTTTATGAAAGTTAAAATCATAACGGTTTTAACAAACAACTAAGTAAATCACCCTTACGTATTATGTGATTTCCGCTTTCAAATTTATAACTCGGTTATCAAGTAATAAGTAACTGGGACATGAACAACTCAAAGAATTAATTTGAAGACTTGAAAATAGCGTTCTGTAATGAATACAAAAATTTTTAAATAAAGCATTATGATTAACAAAGGCAATGGTGAAATATGTCTTCATACTATGTTGAAAATATTTACCAGAAATTGATTGCGGGTGATACAGAGACTGCAACAGGAAACAATAAATCTAATTTATTTCCCTCTGTGTATCTGTCCCTCGGTTTCTTTGAACACGCTAATCTCCAAAACCACTTACTGAATTTTGGGAGATTTTCGCAAACGATTTGACGCAGGTAACATATATATATAGTTAAATTTGACAAAAATACCTATTACTACTATTATTAATAACTTGACACAGTTTGTAGAAAAGTCAAAAGATGGCGCTACATTAGTTGATTTTCAGACGCTTCATATTACAAACAAGGATGTTAGTATCAGTCACTTTTCGTACGGCCAGCTTTACGTGGTTACCCTTTTATGTTAGTAAGGCAAAGAAGCTGTTGTTTCTAATACTTAATCGGTTATAAACATTTGACTACAATTTCATCTGATGCTAAATGACGATATGGTCCAGGACGGTAAACACGCTAAACCCAGAGAGACTGGCTTTGAAGTGCAGCTACCTGAACACCCATAGGTGCTTACGCTTACGTGAGCTACGACGGATTATCAACTTGGAAGTGGTATCTAGATAGGCTAGCTTAGAAATAGCCATGCTACCATGCAGTTGCTTATTCATGTCACCAATCATACTACTTCGAAAGATAAGCATAAAGAAGGTTTAAAGTCAAAAATGAATGAAAAAAATATATGAAGCTAATGTATAAATAAATGTAATTTACTTATTCATCAGACCTTTAAACATTTTACGTAGGTACAAGTTTTTTATGTTGTCATCATCATTCGAAAGTTGTTCAAAAGCTTTACGTATTTAAGTTTTATAAATTAGGGCACTGGTGAGTGCCCGCAATTTTTTTACACGTGAAAATGGTTTTGTTTAATGGAAACTACGTGTTTGAGGATAAATTTTGGTTGTTTTAATTTTTTTTCAATTGTTGCTTTCTTATTACTGCTCAAGCATTTTACCAATTTAAAGTTATCTCTGTTGTTACATTTGATAATCGCTGCTAAGTTCCCATTGAAAATCGCAATAGTAATTTCACTGTTTGTTATTCATCTAATTTCACGCAAACGGAGTCGCGGGCCAACTACGTATTGTATAATTATACGCTATACAATATACAATTATAGACAGATGACGCTGTAATTGAATTCTTAACTCCTGGAAAGAAAAACATCTGCCAAGCCATTTAGTACAAAGTTAAACTTGAAGGATGCAAGTCGTTTTAAATATTTTACGACGGTTTCAATTCCGTTTGACAAAATATAAAATAAATAAAAATATAATAACTTTGAAATGTATTGTACTTATATCACCCGAAGTTAAGATACATATACAAAACCCCGAATTAAATAAAAATATTGTACAGTGGTAGTAAGTGTAAATTTATGGGCATTACTTATATTTTATCTATACTATATATTTTTATAATACTATATATTTTAATAATACTATATATATACTATATATTATTACTAGCGGTCCCGGCAGACGTTGTCCCGCCCTGATTATGAAAAAATCCTTGACAAATTATATACTAAAACGTTCCTCATTAATCACTCTATCCATCGGTGAAAACAGCATGAAAATCCGTTCGGTAGTTTTTGAGTTTATCGCGAACAGACAGACAGACGCGGTAGGGGACTTTGTTTTATACTATGTAATGATAAAGAGGTAAAGTTTGTGACGTTTTAGGGGGTAATCTCAGGAACTACTGGTTCGATTTGAAAAATTCTTTCAGCGTTATATAGCTCATTCATCGAGGAGGGTTATAAGCATAACGCAAATAAATATATCATAACGCAAAGGCCAATAGGAGCGGAGCACTAATGAATAATGTTTCAAAATCGGGTTTTTTTTTCCTCCTGAGAGCTTCCGCTGCGTGTTAGCGTTAGCCCAAAATAACTATTCCACGCGAACGAAGTCGCGGGCAGAGGCTAGTTATATATATGTATAAACATTAATCTTGATGTATCTGAGATCGATACTAGGTTTTTTTCATTAAAGATTTTTTGCTATCCATTTTACACTACCACATTACATTTGATACTACTAGACGGCGCTAATTTTGTTCTTAAGTTTTATATTATAATTTAACGTGAACGAAGAGTCATGCAGCAACTAGTAATAAAACTCATAATGTGTTTGATCTAGTTATCAACTTAAAATATTTAGGGCTCTTTAATATCCAAATTGTTAGCTACCCCATCAAATTGAAAAACTGTCGTCAAATACGTTATGTGTGTTCTGGTAGCTGCATGTATTTCTGTATAAAATTATTTGTGGCATAGGCCATGACATTATAACTAAAAATCTGCAGATACGTCTTAACCACTTCGACTGCGCCTTGTTAAAACTTGGCTAGCTAGCAAACGTGATCTAGCCCCGTCAATCCACCCGTATGTACGCAAAATATAACTATTTCTTTTTCACCACCGATTTTGAGAATATGCCATAGTACTTCCACATTTTATCTAAGATAGTGTGGCGTTACAATATTACTTTACGTATGTGTGCGTTATCGTGCCATTTGTTTTGTCAAAATATCATGTAGTTAACGTATCTGCAGCTTTTTAGTTATAATATCATTGGGCATAGGTAATCTTTACGCAATTGTCGAGTTTTTAGAAGGTGATATTTGACATACCTGACTGAGTACTAGGGTGACGTCATCACTGCGCAAGCGAGCTATCATCATCGACGCCACGGCGAGGATGAAGTCGCCGGCCATCGCTACCTGGAAAAAAAATTAATTACACTTATAAACAATTGTCACAATAGCCTTGTGCGTGTACCTAATTAATATAGTGTATTTAAACCTATATTAAACATGTGAAATAAAGAAAAACAGCCGATATTTTTATACAAACAACAAAAATGAAACAGGCAAAGGAAGTATAACGAATGCATATCGATGGCGCTCATTTCTCCGCTTCCAAAGAATGTCGAGAAAGTTGTGAGGTGGTCGCATACTAATGCGCAGTGTATATATAGATACAATGGCCACCGTTTCCAGCTTATAAAAATAGCAAGGTTAGATAGGTTATTTGTAAAGTTAATTGATGATGATAATTACTTAAAAATTATGCAACCTAAGACATTGCTGGAAAACAGGTATTCTGTTTAACTACTGTAAGTTACTAAGCCACGCAACTTTTAACTATTCCGTGTAAGTTTGTTCGCCGTTCTTGCTTTAATGGGTAAACACGATGCGACCGACTTATAGTAACACACCGGACACTCGTTAGCCTACATTCAATGACCGCGTTTATTCTACCTGCTATCAACATCTGATTTCCTATCAAAGGGAAAATCGAGAAAATACACGATATTCAAGGCGAAACAGAACACCGGTAGCGGCTGGCAGACTCGACTGCATTTAGTTTCGCAAAAAAAAAAAATCCGAGTTCAATACACTCCAGTATTTCATAAAACAAATAATCTAAACCATTCATATTACGTACAAACGAAATGGAATTCATCTTTAATAAATATTTTACCAAACTCGTTTCCAAAAGTCATTATTCTACTTTTTAATTGTTGTCAATGACCTCATTATTTTGACGATTAAATTAATTTAATCAATACGTCACCAGTGTATGTACATTTTTGTTAAAATCAAATGTTTTCGCCAATTAGTAACTCAAATCAAAATATGTTGAATTTAAATATAGTTATTCCCGAAGTGCAATCGAAATTTCCAATGGTCTAATTAAAATTTCTAAATATTAATGCAATTATTACCATTACAGTATATTTAGGACTGTACAAATTAACTTTGTGGCTTATTTTTACATATGAGTTCACTTTGAAGCTAAATCGAAATTTAATATATTTCTATAATAATGCTGTAAAGATATACATCTATATTTTTGTAGATTAAAAAGTGACTTCTTATTACAATCAACGAAGCAAATTAATTTAATCCGTATATATTTCAGTGCAGTAGACAAGATACCTAATTTATACTCGTATTAAGACATAACGTAACCAGATTTTAATAATGTGTGCTTAGTTAATCAAATTGAAAAATGTGAAAGTGGTCAAGTGGTGACGCGGTGCGTATTTCCATAACACAGCGAGTTCGAAGGCGTCCGTCCGCTTGCTGCGGCTTCGTGCTTCGTTCCGGTTAAACTCGATGACACACTGCATTACCACGAAACATCAAACAATAATTAAATATTTAATTATCTGTCTTTGATGTATTTTTTACTAAGAACGATTCATTGTTTAACTTTTGTGTTAATATTTAATAATTCAGAACTTATATAATAATGTTTATTATACTACACACATAAATGTTACTTAGTATATAATAAAATTCACGTATATCCTCATCCGTATCAGCGTATATCCTGTTTGTAAGCGGCTTTCGCCAATGTACTCATGAACTGGAGTAATGACATCAGTCAACAGAGATTAGTCTCTAAGTGGTCGCCGTAGATCTTGGATTGTAATGCACCTAACATTATGTACAATATTAATAATTTTTTGAGTCAGTGCAAACAATTAAGTGAACAATTATTCCTCGTTGAAAACTAATTCTAAAAACCATAGAATTAAATATCAAAATGTAATCGATGACACCAACATCATTAGGGGAATGAGGAAGTTAACTTTTAAATATAATTATTATCCTAAATAAAAGTTATGATGAGTTTAAAAGGTTTAAAGTTTCACCACTAAAATACGACATTGTGTG
>AP028432.1:8719675-9086192 GCA_036509395.1 Antheraea yamamai
TACTCAAGGGCTCTACGCCGAGGGAATGGACCTAGGCTTGAGCCGCTGCCGAGGGGGGCCTAGTCTAGTGTGCGGGAGTGAAATTTACCCCCAGACCACGGCGGCGTGATCTGTGGTTACGCGGGCGTGGGCGTGAGCACGCTCTGTTTGGAGAGACAGGCTGGTACTGATCGTTCACTGCCGTTATTTCATTGGGAGGGTCGGTAATAATATGTCGCGGACGTCTTTCACAACGCGCAGCGTTCGGTACGGGTTCGTATTTTGTGGCGGATACCACTAACGAACTGGGATGATCCATGGCTTTTTCAAAATAACTAATCGTAAGTGATTTTACGTATGCCCAAATAGAAGGTATAATATACAATAGAGTCATAGAGCAGTAATGGTTCAATGTAGTGTGTTCGAATACCATGTTAGCAACGTAGCTTCAAATCCTACAAAAAGTCTCAGCTTTCATTGAAAAAAAAGTCGTTATGAAACCAAAGCATGGCGGTAGAGTTTCTTCTGATGCCTGGCTGGCTCGGTACCACTTTTCAGTTAAAAATTGTTGTATCCCGATAGCTGCCCTTAATAGACCATTTTCTTTTCGTTTAACAGGTCACTATCTCGGATAGCATATCATAATTTAGCGTAGGGAGATTATGGTAAAATATGAAAAAATACAAATACGAATAACGAATACTATTAAATGTAATTCAATATTTACAATTAATATTAACACATAGTAAAGGAATAGCAACGATAAGTTAATGATGTAAATAAAAATTGCAAGTTTAAAAGAAATAATGGAGCGTGCTGCAAAAACCCTCCCAAAACGGATATTTATATTATAGTTTCGTAATAAAATAAATAATTCAAAGATAGACTATCTAAACAAAATTTGTGTGTAAATGTAAAAATTCATACCTTATCCTCAGATAATTGTTAAAAACTTAATTGCTATTACATATTAATTATTAAAAACTTAAATAAAAAAGATAATTACTTTAAGGTTAATTGTTAAAGTATTTGATTTACATTTGTATTTATTTAGTTATCACGAACACCACAAAGAAGCTGTAAACAATTTTTTAGTAATTAAATATTTCATAAGACTAATTGTATTTCATTTTAAGATTTTCCCTCCAGATTTAAATGATAATAGGGCATTTAATTAAATTTATGCTTCAACAATTTAAAAGGATCTTTTGTGAGACAATGACATCATTATACTATTTTCTAGTATTACAAAGCATGTTGTAGCAGATTGCACTATTGTAGTATTGGGTACTTCTACAATTGACAATAATATGTGCGTAACGTTTTACTCTCTGTGAGTTGCGAATCATATATGTGGTTATCAAGCTGATTTGTCTTTTATAACATTATGAAAGTTTTACGAACGATTTAAGCTTTTATGTTTATACTTAATATTAAGAAGATTTATGGTCATATCTAAAAAAATCCCTTTTTTACTTGTTAAATAAACATATAAGAAAGAAAGAAAGATATATTTATTCAATACATACAACACATACTTACAAGTACTTATATACATTTAAAAAGAATTCAAGAGAGACAAGTGTTGCATGGGGTGTAAAGGTCTTTGTTTCAGCGCAAGCTGCAGGCTTCAGTGTGGAAGCGTTGTCGCGCTGGTTTTCAGACAAAGCCTGCTGTATATTAATATATAGACGAAATTACAAATACACGGACGCACTTATATAATAATTTCAAATTAATATATAGAATACGATAGAATATAATTGTAGCAAAAATTGTGGAATTAAATAGATATCATTTTCAAATGACTGCGCACTAGCTCAGAGATCACATGATGTAACCAGTTTATTCAATTTATTTATTTACTGAATTTCATATGATATATGATCAAACTCATATATCTACAACTCAAAAGATAACCTAATTCATATAAAAAGCAAACACAATTATTTACAAAGGCTCTAGAATTTTAACCTATTAAAATATATTGTTAATATATGCCTCCCAATATCACTTTCATGCGAAACACAAACAGTCTCATGTAACCAATGTAATGTAGTTGATATTCAGTACTAGCGGATGTTATTATAATTTCGTTTGTTACAAGCTCGATAGGTATAAAGCGTCGCCCATTTGCACTAATCTCTCTTACACGTTTCGTAATTGGACCAAGTTGATCACACGTTCTAAATTTAACGATGTCATCTGGCATACAATAGATCTACTAAACATATTCCAAATTAACCTTCACAATCAAGTTTTAAGCAGAGCTACTTCGGTTATCTTTTGTTATAAACTGAAATTATCATTTAGAAATAGTAAAAGTAAATTTTCAAAAAAAAGTATTAACCGACTTCAATATCAATCAAAAACCCATAAGGCACTAAAAAGCGGAAAATAAATAGTTTATCAAATTAACCAAATTAAATAAAACTTGAATATATGTGCTACCTAGTATGTATTGGATTGGATGTATTGGAAGTCGGTGCCAACCGAAATTTCAAATTTGTTCCAGGTAGAAATGTATTACAGAGACGACTTAACTTTGTACCTATGTAGATGATATGATTAGCTTTCAAATAAAAAAAGAATCATCAAAATCGGTTCACCCAGTCCAAAGTTATGAGGTAACAAACATAAAAAAAAAAAATAAAAAAATACAGTCGAATTGATAACCTCCTTTTTTTGAAGTCGGTTAAAAATAGGGTCCGTGTTATTCAAATTACATTTATAAAGCACTAGTTTCTGCCCGCGACTTCATCCGCGTGGAATAGTTAATTTAGGATTACGCTAACACGCAGCGGAAGCTCTCAAAAGGAAAGAAAAATGATTTTGAAAACGATCACAAAAGAAGCGTTCCAGGACTGTTTCGAGATGTGGATATACCGTTGGAATAAGCGTACGCGTTGGGAAGAAGAGTGTTTTGAAGGGACCGAGACATAAATTACATTTTTTTATGTCCTCAGTCCTCATATTTTTTTAACAGACCCCGTGTAATATTAGTATAGATGAGAAATATGATAGCGTTAATTCAACATGTATTTAATAGACGTAGCTTCTTTTGTTAGGTTATTAATGAATAGCCTCTGCCCGCGATTTCGTTCGCGTGGAATAGTTACTTTGGGGTAACGCTAACACGCAGTGGAAGCTCTCAATAGGAAAATACCCGATTTTGAAACATTTTTTATTGGTGCTACACTCCTATTAGCCATAGCGTGATGATATATAGCCTATAACCTTCCTCGATAAATGAGCTATATAACACTGAAAGAATTTTTCAAATCGGACCCGTAGTTCCCGAGATTACCCCCTACAACGTCACAAGCTAACAAACTTTACCTCTTTATAATATTAGTATAGATTGTATAGGTTTTTATTATGATTTATTTTAATGAATTCAATATTTCGTACATTTTCAAACATTTTCTTATTATTATTTACTGATTTAGAAACATAATTTATAGTGGTGTTTAAATATTGTAATGAAATATTAAAAAATACTATAATTTTCTAAATATGCAGTAACCCCAATTTCTCACTATATAAATAAAATAATAATTACATCGAAAGTTAATTTAGAACTAGGAACAAATTATTCTTATCAAAAGTGAGAGATCGTGAGAAAAAAGAGTATATATTCAAATACGTGATGAATGCTTTCACTGTCCCACGGCTATTTGACATTGATATTATATACTAGATACTTTAGTTGTAATGGTTCATTTATCGCAGTATGCAGCAGTTATGACATTATATTTTACTCCGATGATATATGAACTAAATCCGTGCAATGAAATATAAATGAAATTGTAGTGTTTGTTTTGGACTCTTACTAACAGATGGAGGACTTTTTAGTCAAGGTCCTTTTATAGGGGTTAAACAGTATTGATGAGATTTGACAAAAGTAATTCGGAATTGGTAAATGATTTACAAGGGTTGAAGACTAGTAATGACAGTGACCATAATCATCTCAACCTACAGACGTCCACTGTTGGACATGGGCTTTAACAAACTTTCTCCACAGCATGCGGCTTTGTGCCGCCTGTAACCGAATGAGAACAGTATAATTTAAAAATATAAAAACAGCACACAATTATGCCAGATTAAACACCTAGTTTACATAAAGATACGGGCATCAGTTAATTCAAAATAAATTACAAATATACATAACTTGCTTTTGCCCCCGACTTCGCTCGTGTTACTATACATTTGATATATACCTCGTGAACAGTAATTTCTTTTTAGATGAAAAGTACATCATTTTCTTTTCTATACCCCTGGCAACGTTTATTTATAATTTTATGATGATCGGTTGAGTAGTTAAAGTGTGAAAGCGTAACATACAACAAACTCACTTTATATTTATAATATTAGTTAAGATTAGTATCATATATTAACTATTATTAGCTTACACAAGAATAACAAATTCGTATATTACGTACAACTGTTGATCAATTCTTTAAACGAATGTAATAATCTGATTTATATTATTTTGATACTTCTCCATTCTAAATGTAAATATTCAGTGTTGAAAAATAAAAATTAAATGTCAAACGAGCTTCCACAGTACATTGCTAGTCAAAGCATACACGCTTGTGATGTAACGCCACATATAATGTATCATTCTGTTGCAACGTAATCCAATTGACATGATAATGTAATAAGTGTGCTTTGAGCTCGTTGATCATCCGTGGAGGTAAGTAATTATCTTCATACATTATAGTTCTACTACTGAGCTGCCTATTCAGATTCATTCATCGATAGCGTTAATGATAATACTAGTTTTATTAACTCTATTAAATTATTATAGCAGTATATTAAACTTATTGAAATTAATCTACCATTCGGTGCTAGAACATTAATATATATTTGTGTCAATTAGTTACAATACAGCGGACATAATGAGCTTTAGAAATCGAAAATATATGATGAAACATTATCTCTAATACGTGCGCTACAGAGATCAAGTACATACTATCTTTTGCCCGTAGCCTCGCTCGCGTAATGTAGATATGATCGTGCTCTCGGGTACAATACGTTTATTCTTAAAAGTTCTATACTACTAACAACATTTATGCACAATTTTATGATGATCGCTTGAGTAATTACGGCGCGAAAGCGTAACAGACAAATAAACTCACAATCGCATCTCTAATATTGGCGAGGGTTGTGATATCTTTCTTTTTAAGGAAAGAGTAATTGTAGGGAAACATTAAAGATGTTTATATCCAAAATTTTAACATAACAATTACCGAGGTCTTTCAATAAATTCCTATAGTACTATAGTATGTGACGTGTGTGATGAAAATTACTATCATTCTCCTTTATTTTTAGACTAAGTTACACTGTAAATATCTTGTTTGCTGATCGCCGAGACCGGAGCAGTGCGGCACGGCAGGCTAGATTTAGAAACTGGTAATGTTATAAAATGATTCAATTTCTCCGATAACCGCTCACTCGTGCGTCGCGTCACTGTGGTGTTGAGAAGTCGTAACACGTGTTTCGCGGCAACATTGATGAATCCTTAATAGTCGTCATTCTCTTCCGACGATTCATGTAAACGAGCGCGTCGCATCATCACGCATCGTTTACGTAACACAGAGAAAGTGCATTGATAATTTATTGTTTAAATATAAATAATATTATAATTTTCCTATGGTTTTTGTAACTTTTTAGCGTATGGGATATTGATTGTAATGTCATTGTACGTTTTCTTAAATTGCGACTCATCTATGCAGCGGCCGTCGTTGCACCTCAGAAGCGTGTAATCCGATACCATGGAAAACAATATTTTATTGTTTTTAATTTTAATTTTATTTTTTCATTTCTTTCACAATTCCTGTTTTCAGGGTCTATACATTCGTATCAATGTTTTTTGTACGTTAAATAGCAGCTAAGTTGTTATCATTATATTTTTTTAACGGAGCACGACAAAGCACTCTGCAACCCAATCAAATCCAAAAGGACAATCTAATAATCACGAAGACTATTGCAATATCTACAATCTCTCATCAAGAGCTCTAATAACCTACAAGGCTCTTAAAACCTTCATATATCTTGACTGATCCCTAAATATGACAAACCAACAGAGTCACTATGATGGGATTAAGACCAGATACATTATGGGAATCAAGTCGTATCAGACACTTTGCCGACCCTTAATAATGATTGGTATGTGCATATATTCACTTATAGGATTCACAGATAAAATAAGACTTTTATTCATACTTGTTGTAAAATGGCTAACCAAACTAAATGTAAATTAATTTAAATTTTGTGTTATTCAATTAGAGAGCTACTCTTAAAATTAATTATCCCCATCTGTTTACAAAAAAATCAATGATCATTTTTGGTAACGCGTGTGAATTATTATTGCATTGCAAAAAAATCGATATATACTAAATACAATTTGTATAGTAAACATTATTAATTATTTACATTCAAAGTGGCAATTGTCCTAATCTAATTTCCGAATTGGTTAAATAATCTAATATAATGCGAACATAGAGATGTTTACAAATCAGTTTTCTTACTTAACTGAATGTAGGGTATCTAACAAATGTAATCTTAAAAGTTCGCATACTTTTTGTTGTGACGAGAATTTCTATTTTCTAACTTTAAGTTAAATGACGCTGAAAATCAACACATCTTTTAGCGCTTTTATTTAGACATCATATTGTACACTTATATAAGATTTACGAAATAGTTCAATCTCATTTATGTAAAAGATTCTATCTAATACAAAGTTAAGTTTTTATAAGTGAATGACAGGTCAAAATGTTCGTAAAACATCCAACATAGTGAAAGGTTATGTGATCATATTACAACGTATAAATCTACATACATAAAAAATTCTGCTCTCTCGCTCTCTAATGAATTAAATCTAACATGTTTAGTGAAAACCTAGTACTTTTAACAATTTTTATTCCTGTGTTAATAGTTAATATATGAAAATGCTATCGATTTAAAATTGTCACAAATATAAATGTTGATAATAATTCGCATTATTACATAAAATACATAATAATGGAAAAATGATTCACTATTTAAGTACAATTAATTTATTTCATTTAAAACGGAAGTGGTTTATTTTGAAATTGAAATATTACGAATAAAGTAATTAGAAGAACGACTCATCTTCTTTAATGTTTTTTAGAAAATTGAAACCTAATGTTGTAGATAAAGTTTCTCAACAAAAAACGAGTTTATTAAATAATATTAATAAAAATAAGATCTAATACATACGGGACGCATCGTGTCGACAGTCCGGGATACAACAGAAGCACAATTCCTTTACAGCAAATCGATATTTCGATCGTTTGGCGTAAGTCACGTGCGCGCGTGCAGACGCGATTCAGTTCCACTGTGTACTGTGTGGTACTACGCCCCAGCCTGTCGAGAAACCGCTAAACACAGATGACACCGCGACTCATTGACCACACAATGACAAAACAATCAACAATTGTATTAAACACAACATCCGATAATTCTGATTTTCAGGATGTAATAACCACAACATTTACAATACAGACCTGCATTGGTTTAGTAAATTGGTCTAAACAAATTTATGATCAAGTCAAACTAATTCATTATGGTTTGTGAATCTAAATAAATAAAAATCAAATATGTGTAAGAGCATTATTTCAGAACGGCCAGCTTATCTGGCTAATTATTTTCTCTTGTGTTTATAATAGTCAAGACGTCGTCGTTTACGAGTTCACAAGTTACATGTTACAAGAAGTTTTTTTACAAATTCTTGTAAATTACGTTTATCAAATAGTTTCACAAGACTTGTAGTTTGTATAAATTTGTATTTGTAATTCACAAGACAGCTTTTAGTAAATTGCAAAATGTCTTTTTCTACCGTTTTATACTTCTGTAATATAGAAATTACGACAACAAGTTACGATAGTTTAAACAATAAAACGTTTTTAAAATTATTTGGTTTTATCTTTAAATTAGTCTACTATAACACCTATTTTATTAGCCTCATAAATTATAGTTAGAAGATTAATCATTTTTATCCATGAATTGAAAATAAATAGAAAGTCTATTGACGGCCCATACTATTTTAAAATATTTTTAGTAGAAAAATAACATGGCAACGATCCATTCTTGTTATTCATTTATTTTGTTACTTTTCGTATTGCACCGCGAATAGTGTAGAAATCTGATATGAAATTTAAACATTTTCAATTAATTCGTGCCAAAGAGTATACTATACTTCAATCATTTACCCTTAAACTATGCAAGACCAGAAAATAGTACAACTCCAACGTTATATCTATATTATCTAAGAGTCAATGAAAACTCTCTAACTTTTTCGTAAGAAGTTACAAGTTACAAATGTATTTATGATAAACAAAATCATCAATTATTTACAGACGCTCAAATATTTCTAAAGGTACGGCTAAGTAAATATGATTTACATGACAAATGTGTTCATTGAAATTATTAAAACTAATTAAAATACTGACATAGTCCTAAATATCCTAACTTTCTAATTAATATTATAAATGCGAATGTTGGTTTGTTTGTTTATTTGTTGGTTGGTATGTTTTACTCCTCAACTACTCAATCGATTTCCATTAAATTTTGTGTTGGTATACGTTGTTAGGGGCACAGTACTCATAAAAATATCATCCAGAAAAAAAGGTCTGTTCCCGAGGGACAGATTAAATTTTCATTAGAATGACCGAAGCTGCGGGAAAAAACTATTTATTTATTTATAATCTTTATGATATTTTATAAATGGGGTTTGGTCTCAAATTTACCATGTCACCCCAGTGATAAACAGCAAAGTAAAAGAAAAAAAAAAACGAAATGAACCCAACCAATCAATAATTTACCGGTTTTCCATTCCAACCATAACCAGCCTGTAAAGCATTCTTGCTTCCTCGGATGTCGGGAAAGCAAGGATATATGCTATATATATATATATATGTAATGCCACATATATCCACAAATCTTAATGAGTCATTCATTTTATTCTCCAGTGTTAGTCTTTGGACTTGGTTACATGTGCATTCAGACATTATGTGATACATATTGTATCTTCTACAATATTACATATGTCACAATTTGGTGACGACTTCACTTTTATTAAATATAAAAAGGAATGTGCCCTGAGCGGAGTCGAAAGTCAGTACTTAATTCAGTTCGACTGATTTTAATTTTGTCGAACCAGGTATAGCGCAGTAAGGTAGGTTGCAAGGTTTTGTACCATATGCCTTGCATTATTTTTTCTTAACTGATCGCTCATCGATGTATTGGAAAGAACTAGTATTTACATAAAAAAAGATATTAAAAGGCCCATGAGTTTTCATTCTGTTTATACATATCATATTTATGATATAATGATGTCATCATTGAATTATTATAATTATGTATATTAATATGTTTTCACTTAATTCTAAAGATTATATTTTTTTAGAAGTTATGAAATTGGGGTATAGTTCAACGATATATTGAGTTACTTTCTATTAAAAATAAATGTAATTAGTTCATACTGTTCATAGTTCAAACAATTACAGAAAAAGACATGACAACGAATGAAATTCGTCCAGGCCCTTGCTTTGCGCTGTGTTCATTTTCTTACACAACGAATATGTGGTACAAAGGTTGCTCCAAGGTAATATCAATAAATGTATACACATTTCGACATTAAAATAATGTTAACTGGTTAATGGTCGACAAAAACCAGTTTCGTTACATCAATAGTAACATCGGTGACGAGTGCCAACCTACCTGTAATATACATAAAGAGCTCGTAACCCTTGTCAATAACATCGCGACGTAACGTCCGCGTTTTCTCGTGCAAACTAATTAAACGTGACAAAAGATCCGACGTGTCCAATGAGCATGATGAGCGGCGCTTATGTCGGTACGAAGTATTTTAAAAGTTTTTTTTTACTTTACCGACGACTTCTTTATCCATTGAGAGGCTATATTATTTATAATATATATTTAATAATAGTTTCAGTATTTATAATTAAAGTGATTCATTATTTATATCTATCTATCGAATTTATTAAAACTCTATAATCTTCATTGTTGTACTGTCTTAAAATAATATTATATATTCTTAAGTTAAAAAAAACTTCTTTTCATGAAGTATTAAACCGGAAGCGAAATTATTCAAGATGCTTAATGGTAGGTAATACGTTGATTTTTATACAAAAGAAAACAATTAAATTACTCATTTGTTTCTTATGATAAGCATCCAAATAATTTGTTGTATTGAGAATGTATCTGATATGAATAACTCACAATTATAACCATAAGTTGAACAGTACTTTGATATTTTTTTATGAATTATTAAGTGTACTTATTAATATTTAAGACATGAAATGCACAACAAAATGTTATAAATGTGTACTGTAAGCAAATTGATCAGTTGAAGATATTGTATCACTCAAAAAAGACTTCAACGGGTGCTTAATTCCATTTTAAAAATACTTCCGAAAGAAATGAATATTTATACCTACATCTATAATAACTGTATATTACGAAATAATCTGAGGTCATTGTATAATCGTAATTATTTATGTAACTAGTTGTATTAATATATAAATAATTAGGTAATATTTTTATTATATATATTTTCCATAATCTGATATAAATAACAATACTTTAATAATAATAAATATTACTAGGCCTGGTTGTAATTAATGCAATTTATAAATCTCTTCTCAATAAAATTATACACAGAGGTTAACTAGTTAAAAAATGTCAGAATGTGTGGAAAACATTCTCTTGATAAGATCAGTTCAAGATTTAATGGAAACATTTTTCACGTGTGTATGCTTAAAACCACTTTACCTGAATAACCAGAGATATTTATATAATATATATGGTGATATATAGAAACTGAGGTCAAAGCACACCGACCGGTCTCACCGGCCGGCAACTATGCGGCGCGGCTAGAGACATAGCTTTTGGAGATATCTATGAACTTTCTTTTAGTCAACTTTAAACTCGATGTAAACACGACAGCGGTTTTGCCGCGGCCTCTTGAGTTTACTTAATATGAAAGCATAGGTAGTTTAAGCAAACGAAAACACAGCTTCGTAATTTATATGCAATTGTGTACATATAAACTATAATTAATATATGTAGATTTTAGTTGTTTACAGATTGTGGATAATTATATGATAAATAAAATAAGTATTTAGAAATAGGTAATAAGAGAAAAATATTGACATTCTATAAAACTAACAACATGCCTTAACTAATAATTATTAATACAATTTTTTTTTTTATATTATAGGAGGCAAACGAACAGATGTGTCACCTGATGGTAAGTGATCACCGCCGTCCATAGACACTAGCAACATCAGGGGAATTGCAAGTGCGTTGCCAGCCTGTGTTTAGGGGGAGGGAGGAGTGGGGTAAGGGGGAGGCGGGAGGAGGAGATGGGCCTCCGGTACTCTCGCTGACCGTAAAAACGCAATAATGCAAACACTGTTACTTCACGTCGGTTTTCTGTGAGAGAGTGGTACTACCCCGGGCGAGCCGACCCATTCATGCTGAAACCAGTAGTAACTTCAGCGTGGCTCTACCACCGCCGAATAGGATTTTGTCAAATGAAAAATCATTGACAAACTATATACCTAAACCCTCCTCACGAATCACTTTATCTACTGGTGAAAACCGCATGAAAATCCGTTCTATAGTATTTGAGTTTATCGCGAACAGACAGATAGACAGACGTGGCAGAGGACTTAGTTTTATAACATGTAATGATGAATGCGAGTATATTCGTTTGTTTGTTACGCTTTCACGCCTTAAGTACTTAGACGATCATCATGAGATTATGCATACATTGAGCCAGTATTGTCAGGGTACAGAAAAGATATGAAGGGATAAGAGGACCTTTCATACAAAAAATAGTTGCGATTCCGAGGGATAGGTCCAAATCTACATTTACCCGAACAAAGCTGGGGCAAAAGCCAGTTTATATATAAAACTAATTCCTTATTATTTCTTTATACTAAAATGGAAACTGACAAAACACCATGTAAATTAGTACACCAAAATATTTTTCCTGGAGAAATTTTTTCGTTGTACATTACAATAACTAATTATATTATTATGAATTAACGCGAAAATACCCGTGCGCTATTGCTAGTAGTATATCATAAATAATGACTAATTTACGCTGGTGATATAAGGCAGACTCATCCTACTTTTAGTATATATTCTTACTTAATTGGACGTATTTTACCTATGCCATAACTTGGCGACTCTGTTTACAACGAACGAAAAATTACTAGAGTAGAACTTTCCCTCATTTCTATTAATTGCTAAAATTTTATCGACCGTCATTCTTTCGTGAGAAAAGGTGTGTTTGTCTAATACTTCCCATTTACGAAAAATCTACTGAATTTATGGTACAATAATATTCTCTGAACTTTTTCTCTACAGTTTATACTATAAAAGCTCTAAAACTTACAACGATATATATATATACTGTCATATCAGTATATCTTAATATATATATTTCTTGTGTGCGTGTGTATGTGACTGAACTCCTCCTAAACGACTGGACCGATTTTGATGAAATTTTGTGTGCGTGTTCGAGTGGATCCGAGAATGGTTTAGATTCACAATTGGACCCGGTAGGTGGCGCTGCGGTCGACTTTTAGGATTTTTTTTGTTTTCAAGGCAGGACAACGTCCGCCCGGTCCGCTAGTATATATATATATACTGAAAGTAAACATAGATCTTATGTTTGAAGTTTTAATAAATAGGGCATTGTAATATTTTCGAAGTGAAACTTTTTATAGGAGGGCTTTGAAATTCAGATCGGCAACCTTTTTGTGTAAATAAAAGTGGTATGGGTTAACACTGTGTCGGGTAGAGTGTTGGAAACACCGGTTCTCTTCCGATATTCGAAGTTAAACAACGTCGAGCGCGGTCAATACTTGGATGGGTGACCGCCTGGGAACACCGTGTGACGTTAGCTTTTTACTGTATTTTTTAAATTAAAATGTTTCCCTATAATACAAAAGTTTCACGCCTATCGTGTGTCTTTAAGATACACCTTGTTTTTTTAACTAGATTCGTACCATGTTTTTAACATTCGAATGCACTTTTATATACAAAGCGCGCAAGACAAATACAAAATTAAATAATAAAATATTACAAAACTGAGAGTTGACGTGCGGCTATCTGTTTATCACAAAAAAACGATAAACGAATAAGAGACAAATTGAGAGTGTAAACATTTAATTGTATAATAACTTGTCAATAAAAAAAATCATTACGTGTAAGATGCCATGGCCGTGGTTATTTAATAATCCTGAATTTACATTCTTCGTTATGATGCAGGCTTATTAATTTTCCTGGTTCAAGGAAGCCTTAAAGGGCAAAAGAACTTGTTCTTTGTAAAGATGTATGGAATTAGTAAAATATTTTAATTGAAATATACACTACAATATTTATTGTTTACTGTAGTTCTATACTAGTGAATTAACAGTAGCAGTGTTTAAATTAATAAATAACAAAGACGAAGTTTCTTGTAATTTTTCTTATAGAACACATATATTTTATAGGTGGTAGAGGCACGCTGAAGCTATTACTGGTTTCAGCATGATTGGGTCGGCTCGCCCGGGGTACTACCAGTCGACCCACAGAAACACCCACTTGAAGTAATAGTGCTTGCATTGTTGCGTTTCGTTCGGTCAGTGAGAGCGCCGGTAGCCCACCTCCCCTCCCCTACTCCCTCTCCTCCAAACACAGGCTGACAACGCACTTGCGACTCCCCTGGTGTTGCAAGTGTCTATGAGTGGTGGTGATCACTTAACATCAAGTGACCCACTTGTTCGTTTGCCTCCTATGATATAAAAACCATGAGTAGAGATATATTTTATATCACTTTTGTTCAGTTATAAGTGATCAATATGTTATATCTTCAACGATAACTAATACACAATAGTCCAGTTGAACAACTAAAAAGAAAGCGTGCTTTACGTTCATATTGTACTAAAGATTGTATTAAGTTTAAACACATAATCATTACATAGTATAAAACAAAGTCCCCTACCGCGTCTGTCTGTCTGTCTGTTCGCGATAAACTCAAAAACTACTGAACGGATCTTCATGGGGTTTTCACCAGTGGATAAAGTAATTCATGAGGAACGTTTTGGTATATAATTTGTCAAGGTTTTTTTTTATTATCAGGGCGGGACATCGTCCACCAGGCCCGCTAGTATAATCATAAATAAAATGGATATTTCTACACATGCGCATTATTAATCCATTTATAGATTAGTTTATCGATTTTTTATGCATAATATAAAGGCCAAAGCTTTTAATAATATATGAAATATTGCAAATGTCTGGAACGTGCTTAGAGCATCATCGGATACCTAATAACTTGATAAAATATATATTTGACTACAAAAGATTGATAATCCACTTTGAATATCTCTTATGTTTCATTTACAAATGATAGCTATCGGAATCCAAAGAAATATTGTTTTTCACATTTAGAACTTACTAGCTTCTGCCCCCGACTTCGTCCGCGTGGAATAGTTACTTTGGGTTAACGCTAACACGCAGCGGAAGATGTCAAAAGGAAAAAAAAATCGATTTTGAAACATTGCTCATTGGTATTCCGCTCCTATTGGTCTTAGCATGATGTTATATATATATACTAGCAGGCCCGGCAGACGTTGTCCCGCCCTGACTATAGAAAAATCCTTGCCAAATTATATACTAAAACCTTCCTCATGAATCACTCTATCTACGGGTGAAAACCGCAAGAATATCCGTTCAGTAGTTTTTGAGTTTATCGCGAACAGACAGACAGACAGACACGGAAGGGGACTTTGTTTTATACAATGTAATGATTATAGCCTTCCTTGATAAATGAGCTATCTAACATTGAAAGAATTCTTAAATCGGACCAGTAGTTCCTGAGTTTCGCGCCTTCAAAAAACAAACAAACCCTCCAACTTTATAATATGAAGTATAGATTAGACCGATGTTTAGTAAGAATAAATATGTTTTTGAACATGATATGTCTATATTTTTAAACCAATTTAGAAGTTTTAGTTGACTTCAGTTTTATGAAACACTAGCTGACCCGCGCAACTTCGTCTGCGCCAAATCGGTTATTACCGGTTCCAATTTTATTTCCAAACGCGAAAAATCCGAACCCGATTGTAGCGTCACTTGCCGGGTCCAATTGTGAATCCAAACTATCCTATATATATTGGCAAGAAATGTCTTCCCGGTATAGCCTGGGTGGTTTCTCTAGCTCTCACCTACGCGCCCCATTTACTATCCTCGCAACAACGCAATAATCTTACCGGCTTATTATTCTTATGTTATTACCTTCTAACCGACTCCATCAATTAACATGCTGTAAAAAGTAAACTTTATCTCCATGAAATTTTCATTTTGATTTAGTTCTTTGTTCTAATAAGAATTTGTAAAATATACATGAAACCTGTACCTTATAACTTAGTAATTGTAACATTTATTTTCTTTTTCACATAAAACACATGAACAATCTTTTTGGCTGAGATATTAAACTTAGATATAAGTGTGTTGTATTTTTTTATAAAGCTAACAGAAATTGATTTTGCTATTGACTTTATTACTTTATATCAAATCGTTCCGGCAACGCACGCCTTATTTTAGAATAATTTTGCTAGTTTTAATTACGTTTATTGTGATCAATTATTGAATGTATATATACCATAAAAAAGTAGTCTTATATACCTTTCTAACAGTGTAAGAATTTTTAAAATCGGATCAGTAGTACCAGATATTACCCCGAATACCCAAACTCACAAAGTACAACTTCAACATTTTAATATTGGAGTTTCATATATACGAATTCTACCAGTGTTATGTCAGTCATGGGAGAGTAATTTTATAGGTACTATTATTTTTGTTTTGTACAATTTAGTTCTTCGAGATTAGGCCTGTGAGATACACAAAGACAAACACAACACTTACAGACATCATGCCTTAAATAAATATATATTTACATAATAATTACTGTTAGTGATTGTGTTATGTTAAAGCTTAATTTTGTTAAAATATATAAGATTAGCCAGAGCATTGACAAAAAGACAAAATACACACCTTTTGTGCCTTTGTTAAAATCAGACGGACGTAGTATATTGTTAGGTAAAATATCATACAATACAATACTAAATCGGGGCAATTGAAAAAAATGTGTTCTAGAGTGTCTTCATCCAACCCACATTCACATATTGAGTTGTCCCTGATTCTGAGCTTTGCAAGATGGACTGGAGAGCACACGTCTACAGATACATCCTTAGTCTACAGATAGTAGACGCAGCGAACTTGCAATAGTCACGAAACCTATAAAGACGGCTTTATAAGCTTCAGCTTCATTATGGCAATAGCTGCGTTACCCTGGATCCCACTATGTCCTCGTATCCATGACTAGACTACATAAATTCCTAAACAATGACATTGATACAAATGGAATTGATTAATTGTGATAACTGACTTTTCATTGAAACATGTCAAACATGTCAAATTATCTACTATCATATGTATTGTAAAAAGTTTAAATAAGAAGAAGAGGCCCTTTCTTTCTTGAAGGCAAACAATTTTATTGATTAAAAAAACATTTATATACACATATATAGATTTTATGGGCCAGGAACCATCTAGGGCGTCCCCAAAATAGCCGACGAAATTATTATCACAATCTGAAAAGTAGTTTCGGCATGCATAGAGGACAAACATACAAACATTGAGTTTTATATATAAATATAATTTGCAATAGTTTTAATCATAACTCTGTGTACATTGTATGTTGACAAAAAATGATACAAAAATGATCTATTGTCTTATTCAAGCATTTATGTTAAAGATGATTTGCTTTGCCCGCGGGTTCACTCTCGTGAATGTAAATATAATCTATACCTCGCGAACACTATATTTTTGAATGACAGTCCGTTGATATTCTTACTACATCCCTTGACAACGTGTATGCAAAAAATCATGATGATCGGTTGAGTAGTTGAGAAGTAAAAGCGTAACAAACAAACACACTTTCCCATTTATAAAATTAGTTAGGATAGTATATTATGTTGATGTAATGAAGATCCTATCCTCATCATTTTGTAACAATGAACATATACATCCGACTATGACTTCAGCATTATTAAGCAATATACTACTAAACGTACATAATTGCGTTTTTATAATATTTATGGAAGTAACATAAGATACTGTGCCTAATAATAAAAATCTCTTTTTAGGAAAAATGCCGCCACCGCACCTTCCTGTACCGTCGGTGTTTTTACCATTTTATTGTCATTTCGTCATATTACGGTGCTTTCTCCTGACATGTCATTTACATGCATACGCACATTTCTGTTTGCTCTGGTGATTTCACCATGAGCCACAGATACTCTCGTCGCGTGCTCTCACATAACTTATGTCCTAACAATTAGACCCTCCACAGATGAATGAAATGTTTGTGGTATTCATGATCATTATCTCTAATATTGTGTGATATAACAATTTGTAAGTATGATATAATTTTTATTACTGAATGAATCCAAAGTATAGAATATTGTATTATTCTTTCCAATTTTCAATTTCGTTTTCTTTTTTTTTATATCATAGGAGGGAAACGGACAGGTGGGTCATCTGATATTAAGTGATTACCACCGTTCATAGACACTTGCAACACCAGGGGAGTCGCAAGTGCGTTGCCAACCTGTCTTGGGGGAGAGGGGGAGTAAGGGAAGGGGGAAAGGGAGGGGAGGTGGGCCTCCGGCGTTCTCACTGACCGAACGAAACGCAACAATGCAAGCACTGTTACTTCACGTCGGTTTTCTGTGAGAGAGTGGTACTACCCCAGACGAGCCGGCCCATTCATGCTGAAACCATTAATAGCTTCAGCGTAGCTCTACCGCCTACCAATCTTTGTTGTCTATACACATAAAAATAATGTAAATCTAACGTGTCTGTACTTTTTCGATTTTCATGAAAAAAATTGTTTGGGGTGTCTAGGAATAAGTAATAGAATACATTTCAATCATTTTTAGAAATGTCTGTTTGTATGAACACGCATCACCGCTAAAGTACTGGGTTCACAATAAACCATCAACAAGAAAATCGTAAATCATATCCTCGGAAGTAACTTAGTGTTTGTTTCATTACAATCGGTTCACTCTATCAAAAGTTATTGTAGTTTTAATGACGACGCGGCGTAAGTACGAGAGAAAAGTACACAAGTAAATGAACTTAATACACTCAGATGACTTTATTAATTATATAAGCTTCCACGCAGACGAAGTCGCGGGCACAGCTAGTTATAAATAAAATCTCACATAAATTATTGGAGTATAGAGGGGCATACATTGCATTTTCAATAATATAGTTATCTTGTATATTCAATACAATAAAAGAAAATCCAGTAGAAGTGACGACTTTTTGTACAATCAGATTTATAATTTTAATCTTCAAGCTAACAAACCAATAGCAAAATCCACAGACTACTGAAATTACTCGTTAGTTGCTTTTGTTTTCATAATTTATTATAAAACGTTGTAGATAACGTTTTAGTTGACAGCGTTAACAAAAACAACCATAATAAAAATATTCTTACACTACTAATCGTGCTGGTTGAGTGGTTTGACCGATGGAATATCAATACGATGTCCACAGTTCGAACTCGGGCACCTACTAAAGAAGTTTTCGAAAATCGCATACATTTAAATTGATGACACTATATCAGCTGACGGTGAAAGAATACATTGTAAAGAAACCTGTACATCATTACATAGTATAAAACAAAGTCCCCTACCGCGTCTGTCTGTCTGTCTGTTCGCGATAAACTCAAAAACTACTAAAGGGATTTTCATGCGGTTTTCACCAGTGGATAAAGAGATTCATTAGGAACGTCTTTGTATATAATTGGCAAGGATTTATTTATAATCAGGGCGGGACAACGTCTGCCGGGCCCGCTAGTTAAATCATATGTGGGAAAAATATAGGACCGTGGTTTTCTCGGAGATGACTGAGATGGCGTGGTGATTACGCCCATACCATCCTTCGGGAAGCCAATTGTCCTGCGGTGGATCTCTCACAGGCTGATGTTATTATGATGTTGAATATACAAATGCATGGAATGAAGTACCAATGGGCACTTAAAAAATGCTCAATGTGTAAACGAAATAAGTTGACATCTAACGATTTAAATGTTTAGCCATGAGATGGTTCGATTTACATATACTAGCGTGGGCTGTTTTTGCAAATTGTTTAACCAGGAGACATTACTTCATAGATCTCACAGCACATTTTAAGGAAATGTTATTTGATCTCAATCTTGCTTTCGCAAAATTTCCAAGAATGACAAAACAACGTGAGCACATCTGTGTACGACTTGCAACTCGTTTCCATCTTGACAAATACCGTAATATCATTTCAAAATATTTGCATCCTAGAGAACGCTTTTACTGCTTATGTTTACAATGCTATCTGTGTGATATCAAATAACATCGTTTTTCATTATACACGGTTCATATTTTTTTCAAAAGGCGGCACTATAGATCGAAGATTAAAAACCGTAAATCACATTACACCGAGTGAATTACGCAAGAATATGTGCAGTGAACCAAACGGAACGCATTATGCAATCTATAATCTTTATCGAGTATAATACATCTCATTTTCTTTTCAGTAACCAGTAAATGATAATAACTTCAATGACAGTAATAGCATAAGATTAGAGCTATATATTTTTTACACTAGCGGGCCGGGCGGACGTTGTCCTGCCTTGATAATAAAAACAATCTAAAATTCAACCGCAGCGCCACCTACCGGGTCCAATTGTGAAAATAAACCATTCTCGTATCTACTGGAACACGCACACAAAATTTCATCAAAATCGGTCCAGCCGTTTAGGAGGAGTTCAGTGACATACACAGGTACAGAAGAAATTTATATATAAAGATTAACGTAATGTATTTGTATTATATGGTTAATTAGTATAGTAATCTCTCCTTATTCGCAATTCCCTAATTCGTCGATTCTAAATTAGCAATACGTACCTAATGAACTTTCATAATATATAAAAATCATATAGGCGTCAAAATAATTGTAAAGAAACGAAATTAATTAAGTCTAAGCCTAATGTTCTTTGACAAAAGCTGCCGTCGCGCAACTTCCGACGTACAAAAGTACCGCGGGTCGCTAGAACCTTTCATATAAGCCGCGACGGCATGTGCGTGAGCCATTATGATCAACTTTGGTACGTGTGAATTTCATTGGATGGTTTCGAAGTTGTTCTGTTCCTGAATTTGAAACTTATTTAAAGAAAAATATTTTAGACTTCAACGCTGTTCTGATTTTAGACAATGCTCCCGGACACCCGCGTCTGTTTCGAGAGAGAACTGAGACTGAATAACTTATAAAAAAATGCGAGTCAATCCACTATTTATACAGATTTGACAATATATAGAGTGTAGTATTAGTTAATTATTTATATGAGTTAGACGAAAGCGATCGCATGAGAATTATTGTGCAGTTCGAAAATAGTAGCCGTCGACGAAATCAGAATGAATTCAGAATCCTCGTCGTTCATGAACATGGTACATTGTCGTTATTTTGCCATATTGATAGGGGCACAATCAGGTCGACCGCGACTTTCAAACCATTATAATATCGGTATTTAACTTAATTTCCAATTTCAAACGTGATTGATATATAATTTCTAAATATTTTTAGAATAAAAATAAATATAATAATATAAACAACTTTCACACTGTCTGTTAAACTTTAATCATGACCTAAATAACATAAACAACTTACATATTATTAACATAAGACAAGAAATGTAAATTTATTTCGTTTTCGCGACTAAAAACTTTATTTGTTTTTTTTTGTATACATATTATGTGATGTAACGTAAATTGTCTTAAATATAAAGAAGGTTTACAGACGGGTTATTTTAAAAGTAAAGGATATTTTAAATCCGCGAGAATAATTGATTTAAAATATTGTAAAACGTAAACGTATAAAAAGTATCTTTTGTTGCATCCAAAATATAGGTAGGCTCACTTATTTATGGGTACTATAAACATAAAATAAATATTATTAAATTAAAATGAGGATAGTGGATTAAACAGGGGTCCAGTATTCGTTTTGATAGTTTTATTGTACATGTAATAGCAACAGCGCCTCTTGTAGAAAAACAGAGATATTATACTTGGTATATAACAAACAAAATATTCAAACGTATTTAAAATTGTTAAATTATTGTAATATAATTCATAGATTTGACCGTAGAACGACTTTAGAATTAAAAGAATGATTTTTCTATTTTTGTATTGACTACTCACTATAAGTACGTTTTTATTATAAATTACTATAAATATACAGTTTTAATTTAGCCATACATTAGGAAAGGCTGTTTCAGATCTCATAAAAATCTCATGAACCATTTTGTTCCCGGTATGATAATTTTCAATACGAAAGTATAACACAGTTTGTATAGCAAGTAAAGACAAGTGATTTCTCATAAATACTGATTGCACATTGCTGCTAGAAGACTTACGAGGCAATATATATATTACTACTTTGATCACGTCTTCTGAAGTCATTCATTCATTGACTATGGATTAGCAATAGCCTGAGCATTAGCTATTGGTGCACCGTATAATAGTTGAGCTAAATTTCTTCTCTCGTATCGTCCGTGTAGTTGTGGTGCCCCGTGTCCCGGTCGTCCCCACAGTGATGCCCACGTAGCGTGATGTTGCTTCACACTCTCCGCCGAGTTACGACGACATTCCTGAATACAGATAGCCTGATAACAAGATTAATTCATTTCTCAAAGCTTATATCTTCTTAGGAAAGAGAAATATTTAATGTGATCTATCTTCATTAAGAAAACATGACAATAACTTCATTTTACAGAATGATCATGTTGTTATCACCATTTCATTCTTAAGATGATAATTACTACATGGTACATCACTCTCACGTGTTAATTTTATAATACTCAATACATTATTCAAATAACATGGAAGGGTTACCTCTTGATGTATACATTTGTCTCGCACTTGCTGTTTCAACTCTTTCAAATATTCATCGTGAAACACTTCACGCCATCTATAAAAATAATTAAAATGTATAATAGTAATTTCATAGTTTTAAAGAGTAACCTACTCATCGCGACTTTGTTTTTGGATTTTATCATTATAGTTTAGTCCTTGGGGATAAGCGTAATAAAATATAGCCTCTATATTCTTGTGAAAAATCCTTAATCTGGTATTAAACGTTTCGCCAAAATAATTGCATCTGTTGCAGTGATTAGCTCGATTATACCAACAAACACTTTATTTTCCTTTATATATATACAAATTGTAATAATTGTACTTGATTCAAAATGTTAAGATTAATAACAAATGATAGTAAGTCTCGATGTCACAAAATAAGTGACTTTATCTAAATTGAAAATGTAATCTTGAACCATCTTAAATGTTTAAGATTATTATCAGTAAACGTTCGTAAGCCCGTATTATTAAAGTAACAAAATCCATAAATCTTCACCCATGTGAAGTGACACAGTTCTGGCGGCGGGTAGAAAGCAGTGATGCAACCGTACGAAGTTCGATTGGTGACAAAAAATCCGTATGTATATTTTATAGGTATATTATATAAGTACAAAACAATTTTCCAAAGTATTTTAAAATATTTAATGCAGCTATTATTAGTTTTTAGTCAAATAGCATTATGGATAATTATTAAAAACCTAATTAGAATATTATTTTTCGCAGTCAAACTACAGTTACCGTTAATAATAATAGAAATTTACATTAAGTCTTAAGCGACAAAACAAAAAACGAAAAGTTACAGTCTTCCGAGTTGCGAAATACTTATGGAAATACCAAGTTCGAAAAAAAAAATTCAGTTGACATTTGACATCGGGTATCATTTATCTGCAGGGTGCTCTTTGCCGTACGTAATTATTTGTACATAGCCTTCGGTGATAATTACATTTATTTTATGCAATATCTTTCTAGGCCAACAAGTGTGGCGGAACTTGATTTTTTTTTCATTTATACTTTGATAATATGTTATTGTAACATGACCTTATTATGTTTAATCTATATTATGTATAGCAAACTTCTTCTATGAGCATTAATCATAAGTGCGGACTTTACTATTATCTAATATATACCTATATTGCAAAATTGCGAACGAATTCGTGATCGCCGAAAAGACACTTATCAAGGAATTCTCGTTATGTAATATTTCTAACTCTGAGGTCAAATATTGATATAATACATACTGACAAGCCTGTTCGGGTGGCCGCGTGACATCGCTGGAAGGCAGAGTGCGTGCATCCACGCATCGTTTTCTCGCAATTAACGGTACAAGCTCAATGCCACCAGTCAATCTTAAAATGTTTTTTTCGGGAGTTAATTTCTTTTCACTCTTAAACTCTGTCTCATTCAGACTATTAGGATAAGCGTCGTATAGAAGGCGTCGAACTTTTTCAGTACTAGATAACCTCTTTACGTATCTTTTGTTTTTAACACTTCGTTTGCTTTTACCACTCTGATCATTAACAGTTCCTTTGTTTTCAATTTTTCTTTCCAGTCGGGGGTATCCGTTTTGACTATCACCGTGAATGATATCAGGCAATTTTTCAATGTTAGAAGGCTTTTTAGATTCTTTATCCGGAGAATAACCTTTTAAATCATCGTCTCTCTTTACTTTAGGTAAAGTAAGAAAAGATGTTTTTTGACGTCTGTAATCCCCTTTTAACGCGCTAAAAATTTCATTATCGGTCCAACCCTGGCAATGAATATTATTAAAATGAGCTATATTTTTAATGCTTTTATGTTACATCTTAATCTTTTAACTTTAAATAATCACCATAGACTTAGAGAAATTTAAGCCAATATTTCGGGGATTTCTCCAAATTTTTCCACCGGGACCCGGTTTGCCCCAAGGTCCGTCCATAGTTAACTACAAATATAAATAAATTAAATGGTGAATTTAGCAAACGTTTTAGGGATGAACGATTTAAACTCGTTTTCAAGTATCAGACATATGACAAAGATCTTAACATAATCTTTTACTTTGGAAGTATCGCGATCGTGTTTCGACAGTCATCGCTTTGTTCTTACTATCAGGTGCATCACAACCACTTTCTCGAGTTATTACAAATTCTACTTTGTTACCATTTTACGCTCGTATTCCAAATTACGTTTCAGTTCGTCCTTCGCAGCCATTTTCTTTTTATGTACCATATCATCTAAAATAAAATATGTTGTTTTATTTTCACGTGATATTTTATATTTTTCACAGGTAATTGTAAAAGTGTTGTAAAATGTACAAATATGAAAAAGAAAATATGCATTTTAGCAAAAGTGTAAGTTATATTATATTACACAATAGCCCATAACTTCGTACACGTTAATAACAATACAAGATTTATATAGGATAAAAAATAGTATATGATTATCATTTTGAGTATAGTTTTCTATTAGTAAACTGATTTTTAAAATCGAATAAGTAGTCTCAAAGAATAAATTTACAAGTAAATTAAAAGTTTTTCCACTTTATTACAATAATCAAGCTATATAATAATGAGGGATGTCTTTCCCACTCACCCAGTATTTGCTTGTAAATCATCTGCTGCTCTATAGGAAGTTTGTATCGTATATCATTATCAACACTTTTTCGTAAATTTTCTGCGTAACATATCTGCGGATCCTCACGCAGCCGCACTGGTGTTTGTCGTTTTCGTCGATTTTTGGGCGTTGCAAATTGACGACAAGACTCATAAATCGAGATTCCCTGAAAAAAGCTTTAATATTAAAATATATTAGGTAACAAAAATTAAAAAAAAAACATCTTTAGAATCTTTAGCACTGGAGACGTTCTAACTAATTTCTCAGGAGTAGCAACTTAATATTTGGTTTTAGTTAACACAACAGACTTTTTACGTTTGTATAATACCTATAGATTGTGGTAACTTTTTCATACAAAAGAGAAAACATACGTACATACTTGTTTAGATTTATAAGACATACTATTAGCGTGCGCAAAGATTACAACTAAATGGAAGCTACCGGTTGAAAATAAAATTAACCAAATAAACTAGGTTCTCACCGTCGCCACAACTATTCTGCCGTCTCATACTATTGTCATCCATTATGAAGAATTTAGTTATTAAAAAGTACGTCCACAGGTAACATTCCCATTCAGTCTTCGGGATTAAAATAATTAACTGTCTGTAACTAATCTCGACCGTAGACGTCTTTTTTTGAGATTGGTTGTACATAATTACAGTATTACTGAATATCGAAAGTCAGTTTAATAGTTCCTTCTCATAAAAAAAAAAAAAAACTATGAGAAATAACCATTTTATAAGATTGGACTTAAGATATTTAGTTACCGTCTTCTGATTCCAATTACTATTAATAGAATTTCTTCACAGAACATAAAAATGTCACATATTATGCGGCTCATTTTATAAATTAGCGTTTTAAATAAATTAAGTATTACAGTATACTAGTAATTGCCCACAGCTCCACACGCGTTTCGTACTGTAAATATTTTCGATTCGTTATTTTACTTACTTTTATTAAAATTTGAGTAAATATATTATACAATCTATAAAATTATTATTGTTAAATTAAAATTAGTAATTAGTAGATTATCAATCAATTTTGGAGTGTCATACTTTTACATGTGCGATATGCCATGAAAATCAGTTCACAATGATATTTTAATTGAAAACATCATTGCCAATCTTTATACTTTATTAATTACGAAATCACATAATTTGTTTGTGTACAAAATAGTACCAAAATCAATTGAAATTGAATGAAACTTTGATTTTTAATTACTTTCAAGATTCCCTTCAGAGACTTCTTGCCATTCCTTTACATTACACAGTTTATCAACATTTCACGTGAACAAAATTTTTACCAAAGTCAGTTTTACAGTAAAAAATGTTTTTAACAAAACTTGGGTCTTACCAATTGAGATATTACATTAGCTTTCCGTGTAAAGAAATTCATAAGAAACTATCAAGCAGTTTTAAGTTAATTCGGACATACAAAACAAAGTGTTATTCGTGATCTTTATAAGAATTTTTTATCATAAAATTTGCAAAAAATCTTAAATATATATCCAGAACTACAGATCTATTAATAAAGAACACTTTTGTAATGATTATGTAGGATAATGTAGGATTATGTTAGTTATGATTGCGATTAACTACAATAAACTGAAAATAGTCGCTACAAATGTGCATATTTTCACCATTGTTAGATAATTAGTGTGATAAAATAGGCATCCTCATACTTGATTTCGGTGAGTGCCGGTTATTCACACACATATGTACTACATTCATCTCCGTTTCGTAATTTTTTGATGTGGTCCAGCTTGTTAATGGCGCGTACCATACGTAATATACTTGTAAATGACTCTTTGCCTTTTAAAGATTTATTACCTTACTTAATTTTTATGGGGACAAGTATTATCAGTTCTTACAGTTATAGTAAAGTAATACAATCTTTACAGGCCCTTTATACGCGTTCTTCGACTTTTCTGTGACAGTTTCTTATCTATAGCTATTAAATTAAATCTATTGGTATTTGTATTTCATATACAATTTCATTACAATTTATTTTAGTAACTGGGCTGGTTGTGGCTGAGTATGTTACTTATAAAATAAAATAATAAGAGTAAACCCACTTTTCTACAGTTGTAATATTCAATTCGACACTGCAAATAACTTTTACTAATGTTTTATTATTTAGTAACTTTACAAAACGGCCAAAATTACGTATAGAGGCAAATATTAATTTTCTTGGAGATATTAAAAGTATTTTACATTTATATTGCAAATCAATACCCGTCATCGTTTCAAATAGGTTTTATTATATTAGGAAAAGTAGGGAATTACTTTATGTTAATAAAAAAAGATATTACCCTTAACTCATCTTCAGGGAAGATACCAGTTTCCCGCAGGTTCGTAAAACGAATGCCGCGCGGGTTGGGCGCCCCGCCACCCGCCTTACCCCACGGCTCATAAGACGCCAGTTCTTGTCTACACTGTAAATATTATATTAATTAGATAAATCTGTAAGAGACCCACTGTAGGTTTATAGGCCTCTTCCTAAAGGAAGGTATGGGCATAATCAACATGCCAGCCCACGACGTGTTGACGATTTCAAACTCCAAGAAATCTATAGTTCTATGTTTTTCCACGTACAGATGTACAAGTACACGTACAAGAACATGTATCGGGTTCAGGTTTTAACGTAATGTTTTCCTTCATCGTCAACTGATAATTTTACCAATTGAAATTAGTAACTGGGAAAAGTAATTGAATGCAATTTTGAAAAAATTCATTGGTACACGATGGGGTTCGAACCTGTGGACATCGAATTGACATTTCACCGGTCAAACCACTCGATCACCTAGGCTTATATCTTGTTATAGCTACTTGTAATATTATATAATGCTTGCTAATATGTCAATAACATTTTCTTTATTTTTTTCATGTTTAACACTTTTAACTCCATTGGGATGGGATAATGTGTTTAATTGTGAGTATAAAGTGAGTGAGTTACAGCGACGAAACTTTACAATGGATATTTGTGATCGATTAATAAAGTTATCTATATTATACAGGCGATATTAATTCATGAGAGTACTACTTTATTTTTAAAAAAGGGTATTTCAATTATTATACCATCCAAGAAACATGTTTATCAGAACAAAAATACCTTTCTCTGATTTTCAAGTTTTTCTGCAAGTCTTTGAGCTCTCAGTTCGCTTGCTATTCTTTGACCCTCCAGTCTCGTGTGTTCCGCACGTAATTTTTCAAACGTTTGATGTTGTAAGGACGCCGATGTTCGATCACTTATTCGTCTAAAAGTAAAATAATATCATTGAGTACTAGATATTGCTCGCGGCTTTGCGCTCGTGAATATAGATTTGATTCATCCCTCGGGAACAGTAGACTTTTCCTTAATGAAATGTACCTAATGTCCTTTTCTGTACCTTCATGATGGTCGATTGAGTAGTTATAGGGTAAAAGGGTAATAAACCAATTTTTGCATCTATAATCTCGGGATTAAGATAAAATAAAGAGAATTTCTAAAATTAAGTATTTACTTCTGTAATATTACCAAATATCATAATTGAAGAAATATAATAGGACACAAATGTTGCACACAGTCATTTAATCCCAAACTAAGTGTAGCTTATAATTTCTTAACAAGTGATATACCGCACATGTGGATATTTAACACCCAGATATAGTACTGTCAATTATGCTTATCACATAAAAGTTATATACGGGGATCGAAACTGCGATACCTAGGTTTAATGGTATATTTAACTACTTTTCCACTACTATATAAATACATGCAGTACAACCGAATGTATGAACATTAACTTTATGTTTCTGTTCGAAATGTAAAGTTAATAATTATGCTTAATTCAAATGTTACAAATTTTGTAAGTAAACCTTGGTAGGGGCCTGCTTATTTCACAATCAGTTATGCACGTGCGTTTACATTATATTAAAAAGATCTCGATGTTTCCTAGCTTAAATATCTGTATTTCATAAGGATCATCATTCTTCATAGTTCATACGATAATAAAACGTTCAAATGAAAATATATTTAAAATGTAAGGCACTCTTAAAAAGAAAGCGCTTATGTTCATACGCAAATACTAATCCTTCTTCTTCCTAGCGTTTTCCCGGCCTGGTACCAGGGTACACTTTCTTACTAAACTTCCTCCACTTTGCCCGAACTTCGGTATCCTTCTGTGTGAGGTTATTTTCCCTTAAGTCCGCCCTTACCACGTCCAACCAGCGTTTCTTGGGCCTGCCACGAGACCTTGGGCCTTGTACAGTGATGTTAAGACATCTATTTCCGACGTAGTCTAGAGGCTTGCGATTTATGTGGCCGTACCAGGGGAGTCGACTCTCTTGCAGCTTATCTACGATGTCACGGACTCCAAAGCTACCATGGATGTGTTCGTTTCCAATGCGATCTAGTCGCGTAACGCCACACATCCATCGTAGCATCTTCATCTGAGTGACGTGTAGCTGCTGGATATGTCTAGCTAGGACCAGTCACGTTTCGCTGCCATACAGCAAGACCAGTCGGATGATGCGCTTGTACACCAGGCCTTTTAACTTCACAGGTATCCTTTGATCACATAGAACGCCGGTGACCTCTCATCATTTCGCCCAAGCAGCGCCTACTCGAGATTGGACGTCGTGATCGATTCACCCGAACTCGTGTATCACAGACCCTAGGTACTTGAAGCTGCTGGTCTTCGCGACGCTTTCGTTACCTATTTTTAAGGGTTCGGAGTCCGTGCTACTACAAGCCATGTACTCGGTCTTCGCAATGTTGAGTGTTAGACCACCGTTCTTCAGCGCCTCATTCCACCGGTTTACCTTGTCCTCCAGTCTCTGCTTATATGCAAATAATAATAAATAAAAAAACAAAGACGAAGGAGCTACAACAAAATTTGAATTAATGCTTTGCGTCTGCATGAATAAGCCGAATGGTAAAGCAATTCAAAATCAGCAAGACTGAACATCAACATACGTACTAATTTAATCTCGTCAATAAACTCGTTTACTAGTACTATTCGTTTGACATTAAAGGAAGAGTTCACAGGGAAACTCTTGAGAATCTTACTCGCAATACAGTGGTATAATACGTTCAGTACATATGTGTATGTATATTTCTCCATACCTGAAATCATCAATACGTCCTAAACAAGTACACTAAAATGAAATTTTAGCATTGTCGAGATACACATACGAGTAAAATAACTAATTGATATTAATAAATTAATTGTAAAAATTTGTTTTAATTATTAGTGTTATAAAAATTATAATTAATGAAAAATTACCATTGATGGAAATTATAAAAAAAGTTAAGACCTCGCTACTTAATTCTGCGTGAGATGTTCGGGAGTAAAAAACGCTTCGCGTAATTAGTTTCCGATTGTCCGGTTAAATAAGAAACGAAAATGAATTAATCATAGAAAAGAACAAAATCTAAACGAAGTATTTATAGAAAAGAAAAATTTTAACCAAAAACACTTAGTAAAGGTATGTTGTCTTTCATAAGAACAACCTATGCATTTTATATTTGTTTTGTTAATACGTATATATGGATTTATTGAATTACATTATCTTAATAATCAATCAACGATTATATTTTTTATTTATAACATTCAAAACGCACTCGCACTTAACATATGACCGAAACATAATAAAAATTGACGAATACACAAAAAAAAATGTATTGGGATATTATAATGCCTTCACAAATTATTCGTTTATAAGAATTTGTTATCAGCAAATAGAAGAACATCCTCTTACGTACAAAAAGTAAACACCATCACAATTATAAGCTTAAAATATACGATACTAAAATATAATACCTACGCAATCGTTGCGAGTGCAAAGCAAACATTTAAACTGTAGTTTCACTTGTACTAACAAATGATTCGTTATAACGATATCTCTAAGCAAAATAGTTAATTAGAAATAATGAAAAACTATTCATGAAAAACATTTCCATAGCTCATAGCCGAGCGGCTTTACGTTTACAACTGGCGGTTTCCCAAATGCCTTTCGAAATCATGGATTTTCATGCTGAAATCGTGCACGCTTTAGTGTGTGTCTCCACGGTTTTTATGATACGATATTTAGATAATTATTATGTAATTGTAATATAAAACTTGAATACTTTCAATGTTTTGTTTTATGGGAGTACGTTTTTCTGTTAAAAGTCACATAACAAATGAAATAAAAAAACTGTTATTAATTACTTTTGATAATTAGACACTTACTCCTTCGGATGGAAACTCGAAGATGTATGAGTGATGAATACAAGCAAGAAGAGTTCGCTATATAGTAATCTGAACTCATTATCTATATTTATACTAATATTATAAAGAGGTAATGTTTGTGAGTTTGTAGGGGGTAATCTCAGGAACTACTGGTTCGGTTTGAAAAATTATTTCGGTATTACATAGCTCATTTATCGAGGAAGGATATAGGCTATATATCATCACGCTAAGACCAATAGGAGCGAAGCACCAATGAAGAATGTTTCAAAATCGGGGTTTTTATACCTTTTTAGAGCTTCCGCTGGGTGTTAGCGTTAGCCCAAAGTAACTATTCCACGTGGACGAAGTCGCGGGCAGAAGCTAGTACATAATATAATTTGCCATCACTGTTACCAACGTCGAGCACTACTCGAAAAGTAAATTCACCAACATAAATTTAAAAACAATATGCTCATGAATAAGTTTTGTGTATTAAAAACACGATATAGGTTGACTGTAAGTTTATCACTTCGCAGCATGCGACTTCAAATCGAAGTCAGTTTATTTACGTAACTCTAACTGGTGCAGTTTATAAAAGATTTGTGGATTTGTTCCTGCTAATGGTGACGTAATCTTGTTTGTGGTGTAACATACAGAATGTTGGTCCCACTTCCGATGTTTCACTTACATATTTAATTTTTTAATCAGTGTCAATTGAAATGAGAAATACATGCATAAATTATTATTATACTATGTCAACAGCTCTGTTATATTTCGACAGTCAATTTTGTAATATTCCATTATCTACATTAAGTTTGCGGTGAATTCTATACGAGCAAACTATATTTTAAAACTATAAAATTATTTTTTTTAACTGTAAGTACATTTAATTAATATGTCGAACGTTTATTAAGAAATAGTGTGATATAGATATAAGATATGATACATATTTGACGAAGACCTAAGTATATTAAATCTAAGACTTATAAGTGTGTGATACACAATAGGTTAATTAAAAATAGTTATTAATTTCAGTTAACTCAGGAATATAAAAAATATAATATTACACCCTGTATGCGAACACGATACAAATAAACAAAGAATGCTCAACCACCGTTAAAATATAATTTAATAAAGGATATATAAATTAATCTCGAACTTTGGCAAATTATTAGAGTAATGACGTGTTAGCCTTTCATAATTTTTGCAATTTCCGTAATCAGAATTATAGCACGCCGCGGTGCATCAGAATAGAGTTAGTTATATTCAGGACATGGGTGCGAATACGAATAGGAACAAAGGAACAAAAGGAAGAAATATTCGGACTCCGATTAAAATGTTAGCTATAAAGTGTAAGTGTATTTTTGTTATACTATTTTTGTCTGTACGAGAACAAAGCATTTGATATAGCAAGGGGCGTAACATATAATTCTTAGTTTTGAACATTCAAATAGATGTTTTTCTGATGCCCTTAAAATCCGTTATTAGTATCAATACACAAAACATTTAGCATACATTACATACGTTTGTATTTGATAGTTATCCTTAACATTAAACTTTTTATAATAAGTCTTAAGGCATTTTCCAGTCCTCACCTAGGTATTTACTACTCACTATATTTCCATGTGTCTTGCCAGACGGACTGGCAAGATAGTCCCCCTTCGTAGAATTGGTATGTCATCATCTTTTGTCGAAATCATCACATAACACTATCTGCGATTGTAGTGAAACATTAACCTATAATTTAAGGATAGTATACATATATTTATAACACGATCACCTTTCATTTATCAACATTTTTGCATATCATGCATGTCTATTAACTTCTTTGTTATATATTAACAAACATCTAGTAGGTCGATGTTTTTTTTGTTATAGTTCCTACAAAAGGGTTTGCTTCAATTAGAATCGATACAAAGTCATAAAAGAAAGTTATTTAGGTTAATATCGAAACTGTTTTTCTGATTCATTTTAAAATTAGCAATTACAAAATTAATTCATAAAAATGGTCAGAAAAGGGTTTTGCATAGCCTTTTTTGAAATCTATGTTTATTGTCTTCAAATAAATTGTATAATTCTTTTGAATTGTGAATATTAGAAATATATGTAGATATGTAAAATAATCGCTGCAAATACAATAAATACATACTTAGATTTCCAAATTAAATACTTTAGGTGTAGAATTAATAGAACGAAATTACTATTACAATATACTAATATTACTAACTAGCTATTCTCCAGCAGCATTAAGGATGTGCTCTCAAAAAAGGTCCATTTTCACGGTTTTCCGTACGAATTACAACAAAACTATTGAACTTTGGTAAAAATAATGGTGATATTTTAAAATTAATAGGTTTCCATTAAAAAAAATCAATTCCCGTAGTCTCCTCGCGCAAAGCTGTCTGATTTTCGGTAAGAAAACCTCTATAAATTTACATTTTTCTTAATAAACAAAAAATATTTTACAATTAATGTTACATATAATCAAGTTTAAATTACATAACATAACATTCAAGTTAATAACATAACATAACATTCATAACATACTACATCTGAGAAAAAAATAATTTAGTTGTAAACAAAATTTCACAGTTTTATGTAAATTACGTAGATCTTAACTCATATGGAATAATGTACAAATTACTTCTTTATTTAGATTCGATTTAGACAAAAGTGAGGAAGAAGAATTCACGCAGCGGGAGACCGCGCTCAGCTGACCCATAAAATGAAACGTTGATCTGACCCTATGAGACTAGTAGACCTCTGATCGTAAATTTGTTTGATTTTTCTTTCTTTGATTTGATGTTTCTAGCGATTCGTCATCATTATCATCTTACCCTTATCCCACCTAAGTAGGGTCGGCACAACATGTTTTCTTTTTCCACTCTCTCCTATCGAATGTCATCTCAGTATTTACACCTTTTACACACATTTCTTTTGTCAACAATCCTTCCATATCTTTTTCGGTTTTCCTCTACCGTCATCATCTCTCATCATGTTTCTAGCGATTATCAATACTAAAACTTTTTTATCACGATATAGCTGCTCACCTGGCCCTTAAAAAATGAAACCTTGACCTGACACTATGACACTAAGCCTTTGAGTGCAAACTCGATGTTTCGAACTATTATCTATACTAAGATTCAGTGATCATACTTACTACTACTGTCTTCACCAAACTTTAAAAAATTGAACCCTTGCTCCTACACTGGGAGACTAAACATCTAAGCATAAACCTGATGTTTCTAGCTATTATCTAGACTATGATCCAGTTACCACAATATTAGTCCTCATGAGTATGTTGAGAAATGATACCTTGATCTGACACTAAGGGGCTAAACATTTATACCCAATTCCGTGTTTCTGTCTATTACGTATACATATTTAGGTTTAGTTACACTGTCCTTGACCTAATATGGTCTTGAGTAACGATAATTTATTTTGGTACTATGGGATCCAATATAACAAAAAGTAAAACATCAATAATAAGAAAATATTGTAATATTTTTTATAAAAGTCGTTTCACGTGAGTTACAATTCCCCTGATTATCAGTTGTCGTGTTTGTGTGCGTGAGAGTGCACGTCTAGTAGTATGACTCGATGCCAAAATTGAACCGCGAAAAATTGAGAGCGCGTCCTTAGGGTTGTAATTGTAGAACCTTACTTGATAAATGGACTATTTAACGCACAAAACGACTTACTGACAATCCTGTCATCATCGAATGCTAACTTATACTATACAAATATCATTGATACAAATGTTGTTATTTTATAAACTACTAGGTTTTGCTCGCAACTTCTCTCGCGTCAATGAAGATAAACTACATTATATAGATGAAAGAATATTTAAAACAGGTTATGTATTTTTTAGTTTACCCATTACAAACAAAAAATTAAATCTTTTCACATATCATTTTTTATGACGTTCGGTTAAATAGTGTATGTTATTTCTAATCTATACTAATATTATAAAGCTGAAGAATTTGTTTGCTTAAACGCGTTAATCTCAGGAATAACTGGTCCAATTTGATTCAGTGTTAGATATCTCATTTATCGAGGAAGGCTTATAGGCTATATATCATCACGCTTATATCAATAGGAGCGAAGCACCAATGAAGAATGTTTCAAAATCGGGGTTAACGTACATGTTATTTAAAAATATTATCACCTTCTACGTAAACGAAATCGCGAGTCAAAGTTAACTTTAGCCCAAAGTAACTATTCCACGCAGACGTAGCCGCGGGCAGAAGCTAGTTGATAAAAAAATCATATACTTACTGTTTTTTATGGTTTTCATTCATAGCCTTTTTTGCGATCAGCCTTCGCTTGAGGGGGAATCATGTAGCTACCGAGTATGTCATCCGCTTTGGCAGACAACTTTTATATATATTGTAAATAGAGCGTCGTTCAAACAATTGAACGATCGCGTCTCTATAAATAACTTATATGGTTATATTAATAAACAGTGTATTTCACGCACTCCGAGTATTATTATTACGCTGTCTGTGTCAGTCTAGAATCTTATAGTAGTGAGCTCGAAGCTCCTACATTATATTTATTTATGCTACAAATTATTACAAGTTTTTAAATTTGGTATAAACAAAGTCATATGTTTAAATTGAAAATTGTTATTAGAACTATCATCGTATTCTTACGTACACTTACAAATTTATATATAGTGACGTCTCATGTGGTTCCTATCCTCAACATACTAGCAATGTTGACTAATATAACTTTCACTAATATAATATCATGGCAATTGCTCATAGGTCTATTATACAGTGAGACACTGAAAGAAAGGAAGAGGTTAATAATACTGTTAAAGAACTTTAGATACTAAAATATACTTTGGAAAAAATCATAAGTTTTAATTCATCTAGAAACTATTATTTAGTTCGAAATATAATAGGTCTTTACCTATGAAATTGCCGTTCTGCAGTACAGGCCATTTCAAATCAAAATAATTTTTGTTTGGCTAAGAATTCTAATTTCAAATTAATTTTATTTTAAAAACATGGGATTCTTTTTCCGAAAGTAGTCATTTGTTTATTGATTAGTGTTACATTTTCATCGCATTTCAATCTTTTTTGTCATCATGGATACGTTAAAAATTGGAGTAATTATGGAATATGAGTACCGTCGTGGCAGCAACGCGGCACAAGCGGCACGCAACATCAACGACGTTCACGGAGCTAACACTATAAACCAACGTACCAACCTGTTATTGGTTTGCTCGCTTCCGTTCTGGGAATTTCGACCTGAAAAATGAACCTCGCAGTCGTCCGAAGACTTTGGTCGACAATGACGAATTAAAGGCGATTGTGGAAGCTGATGATACACAATCTACGGCTGAATTAGCATCAGCTTTCGACGTTAGCGTCAAAACAATATTAGTCCATTTGCGTCAAATTGGCAAGGTAAAAAAGCTTGACAAATGGGTGCCCCACGAACTCAATGATCGCCAGCGCGAAGTACGCGTCGAGACGTGCCTTGCACTGCTCAACAGATACACAAATGAAGGAATTTTGAACCGCATTAATGGTTTCTGTTTGATAACCGCAAGCGCTCAGCAAGTTGGTTGGATCCTGGTTCAGCACCTAAACAATGCCCTAAACGAAAACTTACCCCTAGAAAAGTGATGGTCACTGTTTGGTGGTCTAGCGCCGGTGTGATTCATCACAGCTTCTTACCAAACGGGGTGAGCATTACTGCAGATGTGTACTGTGAAGAACTGAACACAATGATGGAGAAGCTGGCACATCTCCAACCAGCATTGGTCAATCGCTCGTCTCCGCTGCTCCTGCACGACAACGCGCGACCTCATACTGCACAGCAGACGGTCTCCAAGTTGCAAGAACTGGGGTTGGAAGTTCTCCGTCATCCGCCCTACTCACCAGACCTTGCGTCTACAGACTACTACTTTTTCCAGAATTTGGATAACTCCTTGGCGGGAAAAAAATTCAATAACCGAGAGGCAAAATGCATTTGAAGAATTTGTTGCCTCCCGTCCAGCTGATTTCTTTAAGAAGGGCATCAATAAACTGCCACTGCGTTGGCAAAGATGCATTGATTGCAATGGGTGATTACTTCGATTAATACAAATAAAAATACATGAAAAAAATTCGTTTAAATTTTTTCATACAAAACGACAATTTCATAGGTAAAGACCTAATATTTTGAAATGTATCTTCTCATTTTCTTGTCATTCTAAAATCCATTAAAGTAAGTTGTAAAACTACAGGTATATTAAGTGTATTAATCCTTACTAATATTAAAATGTGAGTTTATGATTTCAGAGGGACAAAATTTATGTATTTGTTTGTGTAAACATAAAATATTTCGGTTTTCAATTAAAATTAATGATTAAAGAGAATACCCAGTCAACGTTATAAAAGACAACTCTTCAAGTATTTATTTTTATACAAGACATTTTTCTGTAAATGTTTCTTGCAAATAATGGCATGTATCAAGAAATAGAGTACGTACAAAGCAGTTAGTTACTTCTAGGTAAATTTTTCATGTCATTTTTCAGCCGGAATTAGATTCGTCCTGCCGGTACCGGGCGCGGGGCGATCGATTGCCGCAAACACGCAGTCTGTTTTTTCCATCGCATTCATTGTTGACGGTTCTTCCTTGTTAAATGATTTTTACGATTATGCATGAATTTTCCCGTATCGTAACTAGTATATCTATAACAATATCGAACTAGGGCTGTTTATTTGAAATACAATAAAATGAATGTTATATAGAGATATAACATATTATATATGAAGCCACATAATCACTTCAGTTAGGATGAGCGAAACGAGTCCTCAATTTCTTTGGCCGCTTTGAATATAGCCTTATTTATGTTGGAGGTTGCGTTTAATACAAAATAAAGTTAAATTATTATTATAGAATTATAAATTATTATAATTTTATAATATAATAATTGCAATAATATAATTTATAATTTTTTAAATATAATTTTATAATATTATATTATATAATATGTTTGAAAAATTGTTTTCTCGCGAGTTCTTGACTCGGTTTAATTCCTAACTCCCGCCCTGAATCCTTCAGGGAAGAGGAGGTTCGGATTCCCTTGAATTTAAGAACACGGTGTCTCCTAATTGTCTTATATAATTATAATATTAGAATTAATTATAAATATGAATGGTATTTATTTACCCTTTTTTTTTTTTTTTTTTTAACGTGGGGAAATCCCTTATGGATACCCACCCTCCCGGGGGAGAGAGTGGGTTATGTCCGACTCGCACGGACTAAAACCCCACGGTGTACCGACAGACCGTTGTGTGGGGGCGGCAAGGGATCGTACATGCTACTCAACCTTGTAGAGCCGCCCCCACGGTACGCCCGGCGGAAGGTGACCGCCGGGCTCCTACCTATAGAGGGACAGACCGGGTACACGCCGGCTGCCCCCCCTCGTCCGCCGGACCTGTGCAATGAGGAGATGGGCCCCCCGGCCCACCCCCTCAGGTCCGGCTACGGTGGCGGGAGGAGTTGGGCGAAGCGCCGCCTCCTCCCGCCTGTCCTCCTTTGGCGGAGAGGGCCACTTTGAGGATCTGCCTCGCGGGCCCTCTCCGCCTCCTCCTTCTGCGAGATGACGTCCTCGCAGAAGGAGGACATCGCTCGCCACGCCTGTTCGCTGCCGAGCATGGCCGAGACCACGCTCGGCAGCGATAAGTCCGGTCCTACCGCCGCAGCCAGAATGCGGCGCTGCTCTCCCCACGCAGCACACTCAGACAGAGTGTGCTGCGCGGTATCTTCGACAGCGCCGCACTCGTGACAGGCGGCGATCGGCTCCCTGCGTGCGATCCGGTGCAGGTACCACCCGAAACAACCGTGTCCGGTGAGTACCTGCACCAGTCGAAACGTCAGGGAGCCCCACTCCCTTGACATCCACTCCCGCAGGACCGGGCGGACGGCGTCTATAGTGTACCGCCCGAACCGCTCGTCCGCCAGGTCCTGCTTCCATCTTTCGACGGCGTCCCCCCTGAGACGCCGTCTCTCCGCCTCTACCTCCCTGGGAGCCGGAGGCTCCCCCCTTCGTTTCCTCGCCGCCGTGAACTCGTACACGGCGGCGAGAACTCCTGCCTCCAGCTCCCAGGGCAGGGAGCCGGCGAGCACAAAGGCCGCCGCCGAAGACACCGTCCGGTACGCCCGGATCGCCCTCAGTGCCACCGTGCGCTGCGCGCTTCGTAGTGCGCGCACGTTGGCGGCACCGAGGGCGTCGGCCCAGACCGGTGCCCCGTAGGCGGCCATCGCCCGCACGACTCCCATGTAGAGTCGGCGGCACCCGGCGCCAGGCCCCCCTATGTTAGGGAGCAACCGGCCGAGTGCCGCCACCGCCCCAGCAATTCGCGGTCCGAGCCCCGCAAAGTGGGGCTCGAACCGCCAGCGCCCGTCCAGGGTGAGGCCCAGATACCTCATCTGGGTCCCCACCCTGATCCGGGCGCCCTCCACCACAACGTGGGCCCCAGGTGGTGGCCCCCGCCGAGGCCCATGAAAGAGTAGGGCCTCGGTCTTCTCGAGGGCCACCCTGAGGCCCAACCTCCTGATGCGCCTGACCACGAGGGTTGTGGCCATTGTGGCCAGGCGCTCCACCATTTATTTACCCTTAAGTTATCTCGGTTTTATATCGTACTAGCTGACCCGTGCAACTTCGTCTGCATCAAATCGGTTATCACCGGTTTCAATTGGTTTTTTTAAACGCGAAAAATTTTAATAAACTTAAAACCCGATTGCAGCCCCACCTACCGTTTCCAATTGTAAATCCAAACTATCAAGAGACTCGCTCAAACATATACCGAGACGGTATGTGAGAAATATTTTTAAATAAGCCTACAACCCGTTCGTAGCATCATCTACCGGGTTCTATGAAAATAAAAACTAACCTACATATATCGGCGGTAATGTAAAAAAAAAGCTTGAGATGTCTATAGACCCACAGTTGGAACGAAGTTCCTTTCCCTTTTTTGTAGACGTTTACTATACAGTCAGTGTAGTTTACATTATAAAAAAAGAATAATCAAAATCGGTTCATCCAGTCCAAAGTTATGAGGTAACAAACATAAAAAAAAAAAATACAGTCGAATTGATAAACTCCTCCTTTTTTTGAAGTCGGTTAAAAATATCAAGTTGATAGAGTTAAATTGTAAATTAGACGATAAAATTTATACTAATATATAAAGCTGAAGAGTTTGTTTGTTTGTTTGGTTGAACGCTATGATCTCAGGAACTGCCAGTCCGATTTGAGAAAATCCTTCGGTTTTATATTAGCTCATTTTCGTTTTTATTTTTTCATTTATTTAGCACAGTTCAAGATAGCTCATTTATCGAGGAAGGCTTTAGGCTATATATCATCATGCTCAGACTAATAGAAGCAGAGCACCAATGAAAAATGTTTCAAAATCGGGCACTTTCTTCCTTTCGAGAGATTTTGTTAGCGTTAGTATTATATACGTTGCCATGGTAACGTGGTAAGTTTCTATCGCAAACATTTTCAAAGTTTATTTTGTTTTCCTATTCAAAAAGTTTATACTACTTTTATTTCCAATTTTTTATTTGTTCTCTATTACGTATTATAAAAATAAAGTTTGTGTATGTACAATTAAAATAACAACTTTTTGATGAAATGCCTACAAATGACCAAAACAATTTTTTTCTATATTTTATCTATATTTTTAGATTATTATATTTTGTCTGTTTGTTTGTTTGTTCCGGGTAATCTCCAAAACGGCTGGACCTACACACATCAAAAAAGTCTAAGCAACATGCGTGATATTACAAATTTTACCATTTATATTAATTAATTTCTAAGTATTTACTCAAACAAAGTGCGTAGGTAAGTAAACTTTTTTGTTATTGATGACATACTGACTGGTTGTAAAAAAAAAATTGATTATGTTTTGTTTTTTCATAAAATTCAAATGACTGCGAATTTGTTTGAATTTAAGTACGTTTTAATTGTTACGTTTAGTCTTGATTTTATAATTTTACCAACCATTTAAATAAAGTTAGCGACAAAATTGAATTGTTAGATATTCTTTACGTCATGAAGCGACATCATTTGATGGCAGATGAAATGCAAAGAGCTGTAGGGATGTTGCAAGCGGGAAGTAATCAATCTCAGGTATCTCGACATTTTGGCATTCATAGAAGTGTTATTTGTCGTCTTTGGCAGCGCTACAATAATACAGGAGAACCCGCTGAACAGCATCCAGGCCGTAAAAGGAGTACAACCACTCGGCAAGACCGGTACATACAACTGACTGCAAGACGCCAGCCGATGTTAACCGCTCGAGAGATAAGTTTGAGGCTACAAATTTCAAGTGGTGTTGATGTAAGTCCTCAAACTGTGCGAAATCGACTGCATGAGTACGGCCTACGAGCTCGGCGCCCAATCAGGTGCCCACCGATACGTCACGGGAATCGCGCTCGTCGATATGAATGGTGTAGAGAACGCATAACATGGACCCAGGAACAATGGGATAAAATTATGTTTTCCGATGAGTCGCGATTCGGGTTTAAGCCTGATACAAGAAGGGTGCGAGTGTATCGTCTGCCCGGAAATACTGAAAGGCTCAGGTGCGTTCAGGAAGTTCATCCATACAGCGGCTCAACAGTTATGTTATGGGCGGGTATTATGAAGAACAGGCGAACTGAGTTCGTTTTTGTAAATGGAAACATGAATGCTGAAAATTACATTGAGGATATTCTCAGACCTTATGTCTACCCATTTGCACAAACCTTTGGCTCCGATTTTAGGTTAATGCATGACAATGCGCGTTCACATACAGCTCGGCGAACCAGTGAATACTTTGCAACGGAGAACATCCGGGTATTGCCCTGGCCTGCACAATCGCCAGATCTCAACCCCATCGAGCACGCATGGGACATGCTCCAGAGACGTGTTTTGAAGGACTTGGACGGAGCGACAACAACCCAACAGCTGAAGGATTTGCTACAATTCCATTGGGAGCGAATACCGCAAGATCACATAAGCAGTCTCATTAATTCAATGAATAATCGTTGCCGACAAGTTCTGAATAGCAGAGGAGCCCATACTTTGTATTAAATTGTTCTATTCTTTCACAATAAATACATTTTCTTTAGAAATTTCATTTTGTAAGAAAAAAGTTTAGTTTCTTATGTATCTTAGTTTCTACAGTATATACTAACATTGTTCATTTCTGTTATTAAAAGAACTTATAAAGACAACAGCTGTTATTTATACATCATAGAACCCTAAAGATATTATTTTAAAAATAAAATACAACGTTATAATGTGAAGAACCATCCTAAAATTTAAATTAGTACATGTTGCTTAGACTTTTTTGATGAGTGTATTTTCACGGGATATTCACTGGTAGATAGCAGACCTCATAAAAAGTCATTTAGGTTTTTTATTCGTCTTCGGCCGCAGTGGAATATCCGTAATGCTTGAACTGATTTTCACGGAACTTTTACTGGCAGATAACTCACCTTATAAGAAGTAACTTAGACTATTTTATTTTGTTACTCAAGACTTCGTCCGCAATATTCTACTATCTACTAATTGGTTGGACCGACTTTCACGGGGCTTTTACGGGCAGATAACTAGCGGGCTCGGAAGACGTTGTCCCGCCCCGATAATAAAATGAAAACCTTGACACATTATACCTAAACCTTCCCCATGAATCATTATTCTATCTACTGGTGAAAATGGCATGAAAATGGTAGTTTTTGACTTTCTTTTTAACCGACTTCGAAAAAGGACGAGGCTACTATGTTCGGTTGTATGTATTTTTTTATGTATGTTAATATATATTTTCGTCAATTGTGAACCGATTTTAATGATTCTTTTTTTATTTCAATTGGACACTATGTAGTGATTAAGTGCTACCTGTGCATTCGTCCGTGTGAAATTGATCAAAAATATGTTACAACCGCGTGAGACGTGTGCCTTACTGGACTCCAAGAATAAATATACATTATTAAAAGTCATATATTTGTATGTAATATGAATTATATCATCTTTTTGGTCAATTTGGCGGCCATATTGTTTTATTTACCGCGTTTGTTTCTACATAACTCAGTGATTATAACAACGTATAAGAATAACTTAAGTATATCGACAATACGGACATATTATATCTATATAATAAAAGATTTAAGATATATTGTTCGATAATGTATAGCTTATAATTTTCATTACTTTCTTATATAGTGTTAGTGAGCACTGAGTTTGGTATATAGTAGGTTGAAGTTCCAGTTATGTTGCTGATGACAAATCGCATTCCATTCGATATACTATTAGTATTCATATATCTAATGTACACGTTACATGTTACAGTAGATGGCGTTCGTATCGTAGTTACAAATGTTTTTGAAAAAGCGTTTCTGTAATGTACACACCCACTCACAATTTTACATTTCTTTAATACATTTTTAAAAAGCGCGTGCGGAGCCGCGGGTAACAGCTAGTATATTCATAAAATTAATAATGGTAATTTAAGCACTGATTGATATCATAACTATTTTTAACTTGTATTAAAACTTTTTCACATTCCATTGTATTGAAGAAAAATATAAATATTAAAAAGATATGAGCACCTGCCAGCCTGTAACCAGTACCTGTAATAAGCCAGTTTTTTATATATCTTTATATACTTCCGAACAGCGTGCGGGCTACCTGGCTGCCGGTAAACGTTGCGTTTATTAGTGCATATCGCACCTTTACAGGCAAAAATATTGATATTTATTAATTTAGATTTTTTTGTTTTTCACTAACTTTGAAAGTCTACTAAAACATGAAATTATTATTGCCAGACATTTTTGTTATTAACAATAATGTGCCCGATGCTATTTTCGGTAAATAAAAAAAGTATGTTCAAACTATGTTAAGATAGTTGTAATTTTAATATTATTTTATTAAGACATAAAAGAGGGTAAATTAAAAATAATATGTATAGAATATCTTAGCTATAGCCATAGTTTAGCGCAACACTTGCTGTATGATAAAGATAGCGATAATTGTGGTAGCGCCTGTTATAAACGCATGTATTTAAGATGGCGTCAGTCCGAAGTTATATGATTACGTTTATCGTTGTTTTTCATTGTTTACGGTGAAATCTCAATATCATAATCTATACTAATGTTATAAAGAGGTAAAGTTTGTGAGTTTGTGACGTTGTAGGGGGTAATCTCAGGAACTACTGGTCCGATTTAAAACATTATTTCAGTGTTATATAGCTCATTAATCGAGGACGGTTATAGGCTATATGTCATCACGCTAAGACAAATAGGAGCGGAACACCAATGAAGAATTTTTCAAAATCGAAGTATTTTTCCTCTTGAGAGCTTCCGCTGTTTGGTGTTAGCTTTAGCACAAAGTAAGTATTCCACGCGAACGAAGTCGCGGGCAGAGGGTAGTGGTTAATAAAATGAAATATGTTCTTTGTAATGAAAAAAATAAAATGAAAAAATAAATAAAAAATGAAATTTCAAAAATGAATTATTTTATTTATAAAGAATTCATCGGGCACATTATTGTCAATAACAAAATTGTCTGGCAGTGATAAATTCATGTTTTTAATAGCGTTTAAGAGATACTGAAAAAAAAAGTTCCTAAAATTATTTATAAATCAAACTTTTGACCTGAAAAGGTATGATGCGCATTAAAAAACGCAACGTTTACTGGCTACCAGGTATCCTGAATCCTGTTTGGAGGAGCATAATATATCTTCATATTAAAGAACCAGCTTTTCTAAAATTCTTGTTCTTCCAACGCTGCTGGCTCTTGTACTGAGGGGTCGCAAAAAAGTCTAGTTACATTAAAATCATATGAATTAACTACAAATTTTTGTCTTTCGTTATCCTGGAGAACCCCTTACGTTTTATGGGACAAAAAGTATACTAGATGTAACCTTGTAATATTAATTATCACTGTATCAAGTTTCCAGAAAATTGGTTCAGTCTTTTCAGAGTGATACGTGTTCACAGGGGTAGACAGACAGACAAAAATTGTAAAAAGATTATTTTCGGCTTCTATATCGATAACAAAGTCTACCCCGATCAAAATTTTCAAGAAATATTTAATGTACAGATTTGACCTTGCTACAGTTTTATTATAATACTAGCTGACCCGTGCAACTTCGTCTGCACCAAATCGGTTATTACCGGTTTCAATTGTATTTTTAAACGCAAATAATCTTAAAAAACCTAAAACCCTATTGCAGCGTTATCCAGCACTTCCAATCGTGAATCCAAACTATCCAGGGACTCACTCAAACATATACCCAGTTGGGATGTGAGAAATCTTTTAAAATAAGCCTAGAATCTGTTCGCATCATTACCTAAAGTAGTGTCATCAAAGTGACGATCAAAACTAACTTACATATATTGCCGATAAATGTCTTCCCAGTACCCCTTGTAACTTCATCAGTTAACATACTGTAAAAGTTGAACTTTATCTACATTAAATTTCCATTTTGTTTTAGTTGTTTGTTTTATAAGAATTTGTAAAGTATACGTGAAATCTGCATTCAATTTTAATTTGGTCACATTTATTTTACTTTTGACATACAAACCACCTTTTTTACTGAGATACTGAACTTGGGATAATATACCTTTCTAACAGTGAAATAATTTTTGAAATCGGACCAGTAGTAGGTACCAAGCATTCCTCGAAAACAAAACTTTACCACTCATTATAATATTAGTATAAATACAACATAGTAACTGCAAACAGTAGTCCGATGAAGCTGTTAAGACCTTGCTAGGTCAATAGCGTGGTCAGTTCGAGAAAAAAAATAACTCCATACACCTCAACTGATTTATTTTAATCTTAGATTCACAAACCTGAACCCAACTACTTCAAGACTCAACAACATTTAGAAAACTAATTTTATCAAATATCGAAACAACACACGTACTGATAGAACTCTAGTTGAGATTCATCTTCTACAATGCAATGTAACTATTATCTAGGTTTATGTTTTAGGAAAAAATCTTGTCACCTTTGTTTAGCAAACATTTATTATACAATAAAATAAATGTAACAACGTATAAGTGACAGTTTCGTTTACACATATTTTTTCATATGAGGTGGATAATTACGCGTAGAAATGTCATATAGCCGTAGCTCAGTTATAACGTACTGGACATTATACGGTCCGCCGTGGCCGATGGTTCGAATCCCGGCGATCTTTTTTTTTGGTATTTTTTTTAAAGTAGCTTAGGGAAATATAGCTTATCTTTTTAGCTAATCTGTCTGCTATATATAGCACAATGAAAATTTACCAAAATCCGTCAAAAATTTAATTAACTACAAATTTTTGACTTTAGTCCGTTATCCTGGAGAATCCCTTGCGTTTTATGAGATAAAAAGTATTCTACATGTAACCTTGTAATATTAGTTATCACTGTGCCAAATTTCGTCAAAATTGGTTCAGTACTTTCAGAGTGGTACGTGTTCAAAGGGACAGACAAACAGGCAGATCCTGGAGAATCCCTTGCATTTTATGAGATAAAAAGTATCCTAGATGTAATCTCGTAATATTAGTTATCACTGTGCCAAGTTTCGTCAAAATCGGTTCAGTACTTTCAGAGTGATGCGTGTTCACAGGGACAGACAGACAGACAGACAGACAAAAATTGTAAAAAGATTATTTTTGGCTTCTATATCGATAATAAAGTCTACCCCGATAAAAATTTTCAAAAAATATTTAATGTACAGATTTGACCTTGCTACAGTTTTATTATAGTATATAGATAGATAGATTATATAATACGTATTTATACCGCCATTTGTGTTCTGCGCATTTATATTCAGAGCGGTTAAAAAGATTGGCGACAAATGTATGTAGGTCTAACTCGTTTTTTGAAAGTATAAATTGAGAACTGAAGCTGAACAAAAATATACTATTTGATGTTTCTTTTTTTCCCGGTGAATATATTAAAACTTAATATTGCAAAAAACTACATATGCGCCCCTAGACGGCAGTACATCTTAAATCGGTGAATCTAGATCTAGAATCTCATCAAATTTTACACAGAATTTATATAAAATGATATCTGAATATTCATCCTCCGACGGCCTTAAAAAGAGGGCAATTAAGAGAGAATAATGTAAAATGTTATCGACGGGTCATCAATCCTATTTGATCCACTATTAATAATATATATGCTGAGTTATATATAGAGAGATAGTTGTGTATAGCATATATAGTGAAAATAATAATTACATTAATAACGTATATGTATATAATGATAATAACGAAATTAAAGCTTCTCGATTAAATATTTCGTAAAAACAAAGCGATAGAAAATGGCATATTCAAATTGTGCACTAAACAAAACCCAATCATAAAGTGAAGACGCTGCTACTTATGTATGTTTAATAACAAAATCTTTCTACGAATAAATCTATAAAGCAAAATGCACATTTTAGTTTACATTACAGCTACAGCACAATGTGTGTGAATTTGCTATTTTGTACCCCAGATTTTGCCATTTCTGTTTCTGCCATTGGTGTTTCGTCATCCAGACCGGACATATTCCTCTTCTCTAGACACACAAAACATATAATACTAGTAGAGCTTACTGTACCGTGGGAAACCAACATTCCTAAAGACCACACAATCAAATTAAATAAATATTGCGAACTAACAAATGAACTAAGTAAAAATGGCTATGTGGTTAAGTTATACGCGGTAGAAGTAGGAGCGAGAGGTATACCAGCAAAATCTCTCTACAACCTTCTGAAGGACCTTGGCCTGTCGAGAACTGCAGTAAGTTCTATTTTAGAACGAGTATCAAATGCTGCACTAACAGGTTCCTACCAAATTTGGCTAGGCAGGACGGGAAACTCGAGCAGTGAAGGTGAGCGTTGATGCGCATCTCAAAGGGGGCCTCCTTAAACCTACACCTGGGTCGCAAGTCCTGGGAACTGCTCTGAGTTTCTCCCTCTGCCACACGATGGACCCGGCACCCGCACGGTGAATCCATGGAAGGCTAAGAAGTTCGTCTCTGTCTCTCTCGCTTCGCTCTTTTGAAATACGTGACGATGGGAAGCATATTGATTATTGTGATTAATATTAGCGAATACAACCAGAAACCATCGAAAATAAACACTGGTCTCTGGTACTACGTATATATGACATACTTTTATTATATTTAAAAAAAATAATTAAGAAATAAAACAATTCTCTGTAACTAATATTTATATTAATAATTATTCATGATTTATCATTTTACAGAATAATAATATTTACAAACGTAAGACACTTACGTAAATGTCTACATATACATATAAATAAAATTCATTTGACTCCATTGTCGTTATAATGTACAAAAGTTATACACGTCATAACGCCACATATCCTAATGACCGACATAATTATCAAAATAAAATTGTTAAACAATAGAACTGTTTATTGTATTTTGAAACGTCTTCAAACGTTTGTTATATGATCGTTCATAAAACAAAGGTTCGAAAGGTCGAAAAACTAGCAAAAAGGTCAAGTTGCTTGTACAACTCGGCGATTCGTCTTTTTTAAATATTTGAGTCCTTTACAGTATAGACAAATCAAATATTTAAATACATATTTTTATTTTGATAAACACAAGTAACGTGTCCACAGAGTGTTTAATGAACATTGACATATAAAAACCCAAGACACACAGTCTCGAATAAAAATAGCGCTCAAAACCGTCCCGCAAAAACTCTCCAATATACATACGGGTTATAGTTATTCGATAAACTTATGATTTTGCAAATTCAACCTTACCTGAATGCTTTAAAGTTGTTTTTACAAAGACGCATGCGACGCGAGACTATTTGAAATGACCGCATAATGCACTCATTTTTGTGTGCCGGCTGTGAGACGTTAAGCGTGCATCTTAGGTTTTTGTATATCAATGTTCATGAAACATATTTTTTTAATTCTTATGTCGGCTGCTTACTTTAAAATAACTAATTGCCTTATTAGTGACTAATATTTTGTATAATAATAATAATAATCATTGTGAAGAACGTAACAATACTGCGTTGTTCGTGCAAAATATATGTATTTATATATTTTATTAATTCATGACAATATGATTTCACTGAGCGATAGACGATGTTATTTACAATTATAATACTAAATTAGCTAACTGTGTTTATTTAATTAATTTTCGGGCGAGTTCACAACGTCCGTATACCAGGTGAAAGTTTAGACAGTAGCAATACTTAAGGAGGATACTCTGTACTTGATTCGCCTTACAAAACATTAAAAAAAAAGGTGCTTCATATTTGACCTAACTATCTAGAAAAATACAAATAATATACACAATCCTCTACGCGTCTATGTTAAAGACCAACTAACATAGGATAATTTTTCCAAGCATGAAGAAAACAAAAGGGTTTATTATACATTTTATTATCGAAGGTTACTAACTTCGGGTCGCCCCTTGCAGCTTTCAGCACCGGTCATTGCATCTAGGTTTATTAAGTTTGTTTACAAACTTTTGAAAGTCTTAGAACAAACTTTAACTTAGGTTCTCTTTGTTGTTTATTAGTATTTGTTATGATATTATGATTTTATATGTTAAATGTGACCTCTCTTTGAATACTGCAAGCGACTAATCTAACACCTGGTATAATATGCGATGAGATAACCTACTAGTGTAAATATTATTTTTGAATATAGCATTTTACTTTAGATATAACGAGTATACTAAAGAAATTGAGGTAATTGGTTTTGAAGATAAAACACGGGTAACTCATCCAATAAGATTTCTTATATCAATAAAATAGACGTAACCGGCGACTACCGATTTTTGTTTAATGTATAAATTTGCAATAATTTGATGTTTTTAATGTCAATGTCACGTTTTCGCATCTTCAAATTCACACTAACTCTAAATTTACATAAAGATTGCACATAATAAGAAGAAAAAAAAAATAGAACAGATAATCTCTCTATGTACAGTAGGGTTAACTAAAATAGCTTAATCAGCAAAATACGACACAGTATTATGTTATAAACAGTTGAGCGTATTAACATCGTACATATTATGTACAGCTGTATTTGGTAACAAGTAGCCACAATACATCACCGTTTGGCAAATATAGTGTTTCGTGATGTCCACAGATTGCATTCAGATAGTTCACGCTCATGAGAGCATTTTCGTAGAAAGCTATCTTAAAAAATAAATCAGGTCACACAAGTGAAGGACGCATAAAAATAAGTACCTATAGCATATAAATAATAATTCATAATAATTTTCGTACGTATATATATATATATAGAATATAATTATTACTTTATAATCAATTCGATTGATTAAAATAACACGAAATATCTATACAATAATTATTATATATTTATTATGACAAATTTATTTGATCGTTCAATAGCTTTATGCAGTGTTATATAACATCTGGCCTTTAACCACAACTACGTCATTTACAGGGACACACCCGCGCACCCAGTGATTCACACACGTGAACGTTCGGCTCTCACTGACCGAAGTTCAATACGCATTCACTCTAATTGTATCAAAACAATGTCCAATACTAATCATTTACAAAAAGGTATCCAATATTCTGCAGTTCCTTTACCCATTTTTACACTAGAATGATGATTATACACAACATTTAATTCATAAACATTTCCAAAGTACTCTTAGGTATAATGTAACTTTAAAAGTTCGAACTCGAAACGGTAGCGAATATTCAGTCGCGGAGTGTGCACAATACTGTGAATACATCAACTTGTCATATGTACTCTCAGATATATGTAACGTTAAAAGTTCGAACTCGAAACGGTAGCGAATATTCAGTGACGGATTGTGCACAACACTGAGAATACATCAACATGTCATAAGTACTCTCAGGTACATGTAGCGTTGTAAGTTCGAACTTGAAACAGTAGCGAATACTCAGTCGCGAAATGTATAAGTTCATCGATAAAACGGACGCTAACGATAGAACTATGGATGCCTTTCGTGGGTAATTATATTTACAGATGACGTACGATGCTATTTGATCCTGTTGAGCACAAGATCGGTGGTGACGACGAGCCCCTTCTGGTACGGTGAGTCCGAGAGCTCCGCGGCGAGACGCGCCGCCTCCGCGCCGTGCTTGCGCGCCAGGAACCTCGTCTGCTCGAGCCCGCGAGACTTGTGTACGAGCTCGAACGCCTTCTCCACGTCACCGCTCTCTTGGAATCGCCTCATAATCATAGGGTTTAGTTCTGGGTACTGAAATAAAAATTAGTTACATGCCTTTACGTCTCCCATAGATCAAACGAAGCAAAAAACGTTTCATAGCCGGTATTTGTTGCGTTTAGCGTTCATTATACACACATCAAAAAAGTCTAAGCAACATGCGTGATATTACAAATTTTACCATTTATATTAATTAATTTCTAAGTATTTACTCAAACAAAGTGCGTAGGTAAGTAAACTTTTTTGTTATTGATGACATACTGGCTGGTTGTAAAAAAAAAATTTGATTATGTTTTGTTTTTTCATAAAATTCAAATGACTGCGAATTTGTTTGAATTTAAGTGCGTTTTAATTGCTACGTTTAGTCTTGATTTTATAATTTTACCAACCATTTAAATAAAGTTAGCGACAAAATTGAATTGTTAGATATTCTTTACGTCATGAAGCGACGTCATTTGATGGCAGATGAAATGCAAAGAGCTGTAGGGATGTTGCAAGCGGGAAGTAATCAATCTCAGGTATCTCGACATTTTGGCATTCATAGAAGTGTTATTTGTCGTCTTTGGCAGCGCTACAATAATACAGGAGAACCCGCTGAACAGCATCCAGGCCGTAAAAGAAGTACAACCACTCGGCAAGACCGGTACATACAACTGACTGCAAGACGCCAGCCGATGTTAACCGCTCGAGAGATAAGTTTGAGGCTACAAATTTCAAGTGGTGTTGATGTAAGTCCTCAAACTGTGCGAAATCGACTGCATGAGTACGGCCTACGAGCTCGACGCCCAATCAGGTGCCCACCGATACGTCACGGGAATCGCGCTCGTCGATATGAATGGTGTAGAGAACGCATAACATGGACCCAGGAACAATGGGATAACATTATGTTTTCCGATGAGTCGCGATTCGGGTTTAAGCCTGATACAAGAAGGGTGCGAGTGTATCGTCGGCCCGGAAATACTGAAAGGCTCAGGTGCGTTCAGGAAGTTCATCCATACAGCGGCTCAACAGTTATGTTATGGGCGGGTATTATGAAGAACAGGCGAACTGAGCTCGTTTTTGTAAATGGAAACATGAATGCTGAGAATTACATTGAGGATATTCTCAGACCTTATGTCTACCCATTTGCACAAACCTTTGACTCCGATTTTAGGTTAATGCATGACAATGCGCGTTCACATACAGCTCGGCGAACCAGTGAATACTTTGCAACGGAGAACATCCGGGTATTGCCCTGGCCTGCACAATCGCCAGATCTCAACCCCATCGAGCACGCATGGGACATGCTCCAGAGACGTGTTTTGAAGGACTTGGACGGAGCGACAACAACCCAACAGCTGAAGGATTTGCTACAATTCCATTGGGAGCGAATACCGCAAGATGACATAAACAGTCTCATTAATTCAATGAATAATCGTTGCCGACAAGTTCTGAATAGCAGAGGAGCCCATACTTTGTATTAAATTGTTCTATTCTTTCACAATAAATACATTTTCTTTAGAAATTTCATTTTGTAAGAAAAAAGTTTAGTTTCTTATGTATCTTAGTTTCTACAGTATATTCTAATATTGTTCATTTCTGTTATTGAAAGAACTTATAAAGACAGCAGCTGTTATTTTTACATCATAGAACCCTAAAGATATTATTTTAAAAATAAAATACAACGTTATAATGTGAAGAACCATCCTAAAATTTAAATTAGTACATGTTGCTTAGACTTTTTTGATGAGTGTATTATTAGCATAATAATGCAGGCGATTCCGACATAGACAGAAACCATTAGATAATGCAAATGTGGCTAATATGTGTGTTGATCTCATGTAAACGTGAATGATGTTTAGATCTATTTCTAATATGGAGCGGTAGGTTTTCAAAAATATCGAAGTTTATGACAGTAACGTTCGGTTTTCGTTCAATCAATATTTTTTTATGTATAAAGAAACAACAATTTTTGACATACGGATAACACAAATCATTACATAGTACTATAATAGTTATGAATAATGTTATAAAAATTAGTTACATGCTTTTACATCCCTCATAGATCAAACAAAGCAAAAAGCGTTTTATGTCCCATATTTGCTGCGTCCAGCATTAATTATATCATTAGCGTAATAATGCATGTGATACCATTCCCACGTAGACATACAATCAATGGATAACATAAACATGCCAATACGTATGTTGCTCTAAAGTAAATGTGAATATTGTTTAGAGCAATTTCTAAACTGGAGCGTTAGGTTTCCCAAGATATCGCAGTTTATCACAGTAAGGTTTGGTTTTCAATAAATCAATATTAAAAGTTGTTTTATGTATTTAAAGAAACATTATTATTATATTAGCAGATTAACCGACAGAAATACTTAACCACACTGCACTTTGCGTTTTAGGAGAATATCAAATCTTCGAATATACTGCACTACGTGGAATACTACTAGTATAAATAAAAGGTTAACTTTTTAAAGACATTTTTATATAGTGTATGTTCCTCTGGTTTGGAAACATCGTGTCTTGTTGCCCTCCCCTAAATTCGGTCCTGGCACACATTTCAAACGAAATATAATACTCTAATTCCTAGACTGTGAATATGTTAATAGTAATCGCGATCAATCTGAAATAATATACTATAACCACATAACTTCAACGAGGAAAAGTTTTTCTTCTATCTATGACTCCGTTCTTACGTCAGACATACTAATACGTTTACAGCGAGGAAAAATGAATCTCAATATTCAATGGTTGCTTGATATTTATGACAAATTTCTATCTAATAAATAAATGTGTGTGACGGCATTTGAAATGTATAGTGATTAAGATATTGGTAGATTTATCACAATCTAAGATCAGGTGGATACCTACCTGACTATGGTTAAAGATGCGCGGCGTATTTTTTAAGCCAATTTTTTTTTAATTTTGTCATTTCTACGAGTTCTGTCTAAAAGTTACCTTTTCGCAAGCGAAGAGAACAGGTGCGGTGGCGAGGCCGAGCTTGAGGTCCGCTGCGGTGGGTTTGCCCATGGCCTGTGCGGAGGACACAAAGTCCAGCAAGTCGTCGACGAGCTGGAACGCGAGCCCGAGGTTGCGCCCGTACTGGAACGCGAGCTCGCACGTGCTCTCGTCCGCGCCACTCAGCAACGCGACCTGCCGCATTACCGCAACGATTCACTTCATATTACACTAGAGTCTCATTAATCCGTTAATCCGTCTTTATACACATCAAATCACCTCAGATACGTGCACACATTACACACATGGTGGAAGTGTTTTATTTTTTTCCCTTATTCGGTAGTTCCGTTCGTTTTATTTCCGATATACATGAAAACCGAATATATGTATGAATAGCTTAGAATAGTTAAGCTAGGCCCTATCCGGGATTTCGGCAACAGCTCAAGCCGAGGTGTGCCGTGCACCCTTGAGCTTGTTACCTGAATAAAATCGGCTGTGTGCCTTAAGCGCTCGCTTTAGTAGTCCGGCGAAGCTATAAAGACCTTGTCAGGTCAATAGCGTAGTCAGTTCGAAATAAAAACTAATTCGCCATTTCAGTAGTCCGATACGTCCCATAATCCGGCACCTCACGCTACGCTCACGCTACGCTCACGCTACGCTCACGCTTACCTCACAAAATAAATTATGAAAATACTAATACATGCTGTTTTTTAATACAATACACAAAACAAACATATCCTTTACGAAATTTGAACTTTTGTAAATGTTTGGAGCTTGTTGGATTTCAAATATCTAAATAAAAGAGGGTATCGAATTTGGCCTGCGCCTCAGGCGAGTGAAAAGCACACACGTAAATACCTCAAGAGAGAGAAAGAGTATTTGTTCTTTTCGGTGTACGGCTACTACTACTACTAGTTCAACTTTGTGTAGCACTTACGAGACTAAATGTAAAATTAGCATAATTAACACGTTCCACGCCACGGGTACCACAGGTGGTACACGTTAAACTTGATCTTTAAGCCACGTGTACCACCGGTGGTACATGTTTGATAACAGTTGGGTACAAAAGAATTACTTATGTCACGTTATGTATGATGGTGTAATCTAATATGTGATGTAGCCCTACGAAGCTGTGAAGGCCCGTCCGCGTCAGACAGTTCGAAAAAAAAAGTATAGTCATACAATTTTTTGTTAAAATATCAAATGGCCTAAAGGACATGTCAGGCGGATATGGCTTGGCACGGAACATGTTAAGCTGTTTTAATGAATATAATATAATAATTTTAATGAAGCAATACATATAGATTAATATATATTTATGAGCGTTAACAAACCAAATATAGGAACATTATTATGATTTAGTCTACAACGAAATAGTAGGAATACAATTAAAACGCACCCAACTATTTATTCATGTTTAACATATTAATTAGGTTTTGTAAAAATATTTATGGTATCATATCAAACCTAAATAATATTATAAATATGATTTTTTGCTCGTTCGTTACGCTTCTGCGCTTTAATCACTCAACCGATCGTCATAAACTTCTGCTTACACGTTGTTAGTTGTCAAATCTAAAGCGAACGAAGTCGCGGGCAGAAACTAGTAAATAATATTACACTAACCGCCTTGACAGAGTTAGCAATGAGAGAAGCCGTTTTTCTGTACGTCTTTGTGAGATAATGTGCAAATCGCTCGTTTTCCGTTTCCTTGCTGCCGAGCTGCATGAACTCACCTTGCACCAGATCTGTTACCACCTGAAAATAAAAAATATACATTTAAAAAAATTATATTGAACATTATCGCATAATCACTATAGTATAAATTTTATGAAAGTTAAAATCATAACGGTTTTAACGAACAACTAAGTAAATCACCCTTACGTATTATGTGATTTCCGCTTTCAAATTTATAACTCGGTTATCATGTAATAAGTAACTGGGACAAGAACAACTCAAAGAATTAATTTGAAGACTTGAAAATAGCGTTCTGTAATGAATAAAAAAAATGCTAAATAAAGCATTATGATTAACAAAGCCAATGGTGAAATATGTCTTCATACTATGTTGAAAATATTTACCAGAAATTGATTGCGGGTGATACAGAGACTGCAACAGGAAACAATAAATCTAATTTATTTCCCTCTGTGTTTCTTTGAACACGCTAATCTCCAAAACCACTTACTGAATTTTGGGAGATTTTCGCAAACGATTTGACGCAGGTAACATATATATATAGTTAAATTTGACAAAAATACCTATTACTACTATTATTAATAACCTGACACAGTTTGTAGAAAAGTCAAAAGATGGCGCTACATTAGTTGATTTTCAGACGCTTCATATTACAAACAAGGATGTTAGTATCAGTCACTTTTCGTACGGCCAGTTTTACGTGGTTACCCTCTTATGTGAGTAAGGCAAAGAAGCTGTTGTTTGTAATACTTAATCGGTTATAAACATTTGACTACAATTTCATCTGATGCTAAATGACGATATGGTCCAGGACGGTAAACACGCTAAACCCAGAGAGACTGGCTTTGAAGTGCAGCTACCTGAACACCCATAGGTGCTTACGCTTACGTGAGCTACGACGGATTATCAACTTGGAAGTGGTATCTAGATAGGCTAGCTTAGAAATAGCCATGCCACCATGCAGTTGCTTATTCATGTCACCAATCATACTACTTCGAAAGATAAGCATAAAGGTTTAAAGTCAAAAATGAATGAAAAAAATATATGAAGCTAATGTATAAATAATGTAATTTACTTATTCATCAGACCTTTAAACATTTTACGTAGGTACAGGTTTTTTATGTTGTCATCATCATTCGAAAGTTGTTCAAAAGCTTTACGTATTTAAGTTTTATAAATTAGGGCACTGGTGAGTGCCCGCAATTTTTTTACACGTGAAAATGGTTTTGTTTAATTGAAACTACGTGTATGAGGATAAATTTGGGTTGTTTTTATTCTTTTCAATTGTTGCTTTCTTATTACTGCTCAAGCATTTTACCAATTTAAAGTTATCTCTGTTACATTTGATAATCGCTGCTAAGTTCCCATTGAAAATCGCAATAGTAATTTCACTGTTTGTTATTCATCTAATTCCACGCAAACGGAGTCGCGGGCCAACTACGTATTGTATAATTATACACTATACAATATACAATTATAGACAGATGACGCTGTAATTGAATTCTTAACTCCTGGAAAGAAAAACATCTGCCAAGCCATTTAGTACAAAGTTAAACTTGAAGGATGCAAGTCGTTTTAAATATTTTACGACGGTTTCAATTCCGTTTGACAAAATATAAAATAAATAAAAATATAATAACTTTGAAATGTATTTTACTTATATCACCCGAAGTTAAGATACATATACAAAACCCCGAATTATATAAAAATATTGTACAGTGGTAGTAAGTGTAAATTTATGGGCATTACTTATATTTTATCTATACTATATATTTTTATAATACTATATATTATTATATATACTATATATTATTATAAAGAGGTAAAGTTTTTGACGTTTTAGGGGGTAATCTCAGGAACTACTGGTTCGATTTGAAAAATTCTTTCAGCGTTATATAGCTCATTTATCGAGGAGGGTTATATATCATAACGCAAAGGCCGATAGGAGCGGAGCACTAATGAATAATGTTTCAAAATCGGGGTTTTTTTTCCTCCTGAGAGCTTCCGCTGCGTATTAGCGTTAGCCCAAAATAACTATTCCACGCGGATGAAGTCGCGGGCAGAGGCTAGTTATTTATATATATAAACATTAATCTTGATGTATCTGAGATCGATACTAGGTTTTTTTTTCATTAAAGATTTTTTGCTATCCATTTTACACTACCACATTACATTTGACACTACTAGATGGCGCTAATTTTGTTCTTAAGTTTTATATTATAATTTAACGTGAACGAAGAGTCATGCAGCAACTAGTAATAAAACTCATAATGTGTTTGATCTAGTTATCAACTTAAAATATTTAGGGCTCTTTAATATCCAATTCGTTAGCTACCCCATCATATTGAAAAACTGTCGTCAAATACGTTATGTGTGTTCTGGTAGCTGCATGTATTTCTGTATACAATTATTTGTGGCATAGGCCATGACATTATAACTATAAATCTGCAGATACGTCTTAACCACTTCGACTGCGCCTTGTTAAAACTTGGCTAGCTAGCAAACGTGATCTAGCCCCGTCAATCCGCCCGTATCTACGCAAAATATAACTATTTCTTTTTCACCACCGATTTTGAGAATATGCCATAGTACTTCCACATTTTATCTAAGATAGTGTGGCGTTACAATATTACTTTACGTATGTGTGCGTTATCGTGCCATTTGTTTTGTCAAAATATCATGTAGGTAACGTATCTGCAGCTTTTTCGTTATAATACCATTGGGCATAGGTAATCTTTACGCAATTGTCGAGTTTTTAGAAGGTGATATTTGACATACCTGACTGAGTACTAGGGTGACGTCATCACTGCGCAAGCGAGCTATCATCATCGACGCCACGGCGAGGATGAAGTCGCCGGCCATCGCTACCTGGAAAAAAAATTAATTACACTTATAAACAATTGTCACAATAGCCTTGTGCGTGTACCTAATTAATATAGTGTATTTAAACCTATATTAAACATGTGAAATAAAGAAAAACCGCCGATATTTTTATACAAACAACAAAAATGAAACAGGCAAAGGAAGTATAACGAATGCATATCGATGGCGCTCATTTCTCCGCTTCCAAAGAATGTCGAGAAAGTTGTGAGGTGGTCGCATACTAATGCGCAGTGTATATATAGATACAATGGCCACCGTTTCCAGCTTATAAAAATAGCAAGGTTAGATAGGTTATTTGTAAAGTTAATTGATGTTGATAATTACTTAAAAATTATGCAACCTAAGACATTGCTGGAAAACAGGTATTCTGTTTAACTACTGTAAGTTACTAAGCCACGCAACTTTTAACTATTCCGTGTAAGTTTGTTCGCCGTTCTTGCTTTAATGGGTAAACACGATGCGACCGACTTATAGTAACACACCGGACACTCGTTAGCCTACATTCAATGACCGCGTTTATTCTACCTGCTATCAACATCTGATTTCCTATCAAAGGGAAAATCGAGAAAATACACGATATTCAAGGCGAAACAGAACACCGGTAGCGGCTGGCAGACTCGACTGCATTTAGTTTCGCAAAAAAAAAAATCCGAGTTCAATACACTCCAGTATTTCATAAAACAAATAATCTAAACCATTCATATTACGTACAAACGAAATGGAAAATTCATCTTTAATAAATATTTTACCAAACTCGTTTCCAAAAGCCATTATTCTACTTTTTAATTGTTGTCAATGACCTCATTATTTTGACGATTAAATTAATTTAATCAATACGTCACCAGTGTCTGTACATGTTTATTAAAATCAAATGTTTTCGCCAATTAGTAACTCAAATCAAAATATGTTGAATTTAAATATAGTTATTCCCTAAGTGCAATCGAAATTTCCAATGGTCTAATTAAAATTTCTAAATATTAATGCAATTATTACCATTACAGTATATTCAGGACTGTACAAATCAACTTTGTGGCTTATTTTTACATATGAGTTCACTTCGAAGCTAAATCGAAATTTAATATATTTCTATAATAATGCTGTAAAGATATACATCTATATTTTTGTAGATTAAAAAGTGACTTCTTATTACAATCAACGAAGCAAATTGATTTAATCCGTATATATTTCAGTGCAGTAGACAAGATACCTAATTTATACTCGTATTAAGACATAACGTAACCAGATTTTAATAATGTGTGCTTAGTTAATCAAATTGAAAAATGTGAAAGTGGTCAAGTGGTGACGCGGTGCGTATTTCCATAACACAGCGAGTTCGAAGGCGTCCGTCCGCTTGCTGCGGCTTCGTGCTTCGTTCCGGTTAAACTCGATGACACACTGCATTACCACGAAACATCAAACAATAATTAAATATTTAATTATCTGTCTTTGATGTATTTTTTACTAAGAACGATTCATTGTTTAACTTTTGTGTTAATATTTAATAATTCAGAACTTATATAATAATGTTTATTATACTACACACATAAATGTTACTTAGTATATAATAAAATTCACGTATGTATCAGCGTATATCCTGTTTGTAAGCGGCTTTCGCCAATGTACTCATGAACCGGAGTAATGACATCAGTCAACAGAGATTAGGCTCTAAGTGGTCGCCGTAGATCTTGGATTGTAATGCACCTAACATTATGTACAATATTAATAATTTTTTGAGTCAGTGCAAACAATTAAGTGAACAATTATTCCTCGTTGAAAACTAATTCTAAAAACCATACAATTAAATATTAAAATGTAATCGATGACACCAACGTCATTAGGGGGATGAGGAAGTTAACTTTTAAATATAATTTTTATCCTAAATAAAAGTTAAATGAGTTTAAAAGGTTTAAAGTTTCACCAATAAAATACGACATTGTGTGTAAATAACTGCTATAAAAATGTATTCCAAGAAAGATAAATATTATTTTCCTATTCAATTCCATATTCAATTCAATTCCTATACAATCAAAGCCTATTTGTTAGTCCACATTAAACCACGGCTTCTATATGTTGCGTTTTATTTATACGTTAATTTTGTCAATATTTCATAATTTACTCCTTCGTCAAACTCAAAGTAACGAAATCCAAGTCGGATCTTGGCAGAGTTTTTGAAATTAAAGTTTGCGTTCACTTATGAAATATTTTTTACTGATTCTATAATTAATTTCGAATAATACGGTTACATAACGCATTATCTAAATTCGAGTCAAATAATTAGCTTATATAAATTGGTAACGGGATCATATACGGGAGTGAGTAGTGCGTATCGTACGCGGTCCGCTGCTCATATCGGTGGACGTATTAACTAACACGCTTTCTGCCATGGCCATCGAATAAACGGGCTAAAAACTTATCCGTTACACGAACAAACAACACAGCTAATACTTGCCACAAAATATGATTCAATGAACAGGACTGACGTGGTCTATTAACGGTGACGTAAACTTCAGTGCAATGGTTCAGTGACCGACTGAAGTTTCGGTAGCAACTTGAACGGTTTCGGCTAGAATCGCCCGAAACTAACGTTCGTGTGTGTGAGACATGTGCACTTGAAACTCACCTACACAACTTATTTCAGTTTGATCCAGCGTTACTGATGTTTGAGGAGTTATCAAAAAGCGGGAAATCACAACCAGATTGATGATTTTGTAGGAGGATCTCTAATTTATCAATTTATCCATAGCTGGTACGTTGATGGTTTAAGAAGATATCGATATAATAAATAATCTTTGCTACCGGTATAAGCCTTTAAGCCTTTACCAGTGCTTCACAGATTTATAACAAAAAAAAGTAAATGACAAGTAGCAAGCTTAAATCTATGCTTGATTTATTTTCCCAAAGTTGAAAATTGCCATTTACTTATTGCTTATTATGATATCAACCAAAAAAAATCAGTGATCTTAACAGTAAGCCGGATTTGCATTATTTGTATGCAAATGTTAATTTAAATTTTAAAAATAATAATTTAAGTGAGCAATTCGTTATGAAGCTAGAAAAATCACTAAATAATAGAGAATTTTACTACAATTGGCCTTAACTACATACATAATTTTGGTTTCGGAAGATACTAAAAATATAGGAGAATTCTGTTGAAAATCATGTTTCATTCGGACAATTAATGGTTGTATACGCTAGTTATTTCATTGTATTATATTTACATAATTACTATTAAGTTTTTTTTACTTTCTTTAGTACCGACATCATTTAAATAGTTAAAAACATACATATTATTATAGAACTCCCATGATAAGAGTGAAAGGTTTTTATAAAACGCGTCGAAAGTTTGCCCAACGTGAGCCACATGAATAATTTAGCAGAAGAACCTCTACGATTTCACGTCCAACTTAATTCCGAATGCGTTGTGGTTTCTATTCTGTAATTTATTCCAATTCCGTACATTATAATTTAACTTTATAACAAATTTGAAGAAGTCATCTTGAAGGAATACTTTAAAATATACTCTAAAAACACCACACTGCCGAAAGCATCAATTATCATAATAAAATTATCTCATTTCAAGGTAAAGCGATAACAATCACTTAAAGCAAAGATTTCTTTCTTTTTTAAGAGAAAAAAAACGGCATGTGATTGTTGCTAAAGTAAATGTTACTACAATAATACTTGGAAACAATATAAAATGTAGTGCTCCTTATAATCGTGGGGAATTCCATGACGGATATGGTAAAAGCGGTTTTCAAGTAAACAAGGAAGTCTAGTAGAAGGTTTGCAAAAATGTTTTTATTAATACGAATAAATGTCCTGTGATAATTTAAAGGTCGGTGAATTAAGCCCGTTTTAATAGTTGCGAAACTAACATAAGTGGGTCTCGCAGGCTAGGTGTACGACGTAGTAATGTTTCGCAAGGTAGCCTTGACAGTGGTGGTGGACTAGCGGCGCGGCGCGGCAGGCGGCTGCTTCACCGCGCTGGACGGAAGGTGAATGTAGTGGGATGTATGTCAAGCGGCCGGCCTTGACTCCCCCTCATCCTTCTCGTCAACGAAACGTTTCGTTGGACACCGAAACTACAACATCATTACAGTAGAATTCACACCACTACACCGGTATTACTAGAGCTTAATGTTATTCTACATTGCTGCACTGTGTGCCTTACTTTTTAACTGCTTGCGTCAATGAAAACGTAACATCACTTGCTTCTTTTAACAGCCATTCTTCTTTAGTTTACTGACTAGTATTCTTCGGATTTTTCGATAAAACCCCGTTTTTGGTATTTCATTTTAATATTGGCGTTAAAATATCTAAAAATTACTTAATGTCGAGTTATATATTTCACGTGAACTACCAATATACTCTCTCGACTTCGACACAGGTTCGCGTTACAATCGATCAATGTGTTTCGCACCGAGTGAGTGGAAGGTCCGGTGCTGGTTGCGAAACGTGCAGTATCTAGTGGCGATTAGTGGCCGACGAGTGGGTCATCGTTTCAACACACCTGCCTGAACACCGCCGGCACGTGTATAGGAATAAATCCGGTTTTTGTAATAACTGTTGTGTGTGTAATTTCTGCTTCCAATAAATCTATAGGGTCATTTATATCCACGAATCACGACACTTTTGTAAATGTCAAATTAAATCTCACGTCTTTCGAACTCAAGTTATCTAAATTGAAGTTAAAAATGCTCGACACTGTCATTCAAGTCATAATAAGAAATATTGCCAAAGTAATCGAATTTACACTAAACATGGGAACCGGTGGAATAATACATATTAAGTCGATGTAAAGCTTTATACTGCCTGGCGCACACGCAGTGCAATATTGCCGTTACTCTGAACAGAAAAAATGAACGTTACAAATAGTAATTAATTATAAAGGGTCATCCATTAATTACGTGAGCGGTTTAGGAGAGATCTATCTCAAATCGAGTCTCACTAAAGCTCACGTGCGAGAGAGGGGACTTTCGGCAAATATAACGTAATTTTTGGAGTAAACATAGTGTAAACATTTGAGGAAATCTGGTTAATTTAAAGTAATACATGTTTCTAAAAAACTATTTAGAATTGATATTTCAAAATGTAACGTAATAATAATTATAACAAAATGGAATAGTAAAAAGGTTAATAAAAAAATTATAACGCCAATCGCGTTTTCGTTAATCAATTCAACGTATTTATACTTAACTAGCGGGCCCGGCAGACGTTGTCCCGCCTTGATTATAAAAAAAAATCCTTGACAAATTATATACCAAAACGTTCCTCGTGAATCACTTTATCCACTGGTGAAAACCACATGAATATCAGTTCACTAGTTTTTGAGTTTATACTATGTAACGTTTTATACTATGTAATGCAATATAAATTTTGAAAGCTCTCGCTTGTAGTTAAGGGAGGGGTGTCAGGGGTCGAGACAAACCTCACGATATCATACAAGGGAGGTAGGGAGTTCAAAAAATCCTCAAAAACGCCTCACGTAATTTATGGACGACGCTTAATTTGTATCGTCTAACTAAATCACATACAGTGCGATTTTCATAGCTTATTATACATATATAACTTTTTGCAAAACTGCTGGCTAGGTACATTAGGAAAAAAATTTTATTGCTTTCATAATTAAAAATTATTCGTTTACTTGTAAGTTGCAATAATTATTTTGGTTAAAATTATTGAGTGCCGTAAAACTTTCTTGATTTCAGAGTTCATCGAGTGTACATATATAAGTGTTTAAGAATGAAAATCCGGAAATAAATTTAAATGGAAAAAAAAACATTTTGTATGTAAAGTGTAACAAGAGGTCCCCAGTCGCGTAGGCAGCGTGGTGTCCGGTGTAGTCGCGCGTCCGACCTAAATCCCCCCGCACTCACCCGCCGAATACAGTTACGAAGACCAGTTTTTTATTCTACAGTCTTTATTAAATACATGCCACGGTAGGTCACTCGCCGAAAGTGTTGGACGAATTTTGCTTTCGACAGACCGTTTGATGACGAACCGATAGAAAGTAATAGTTCCCAGTCATTCATGTATCTATAAAAATATATTTTATTTTTTTAAAGTATAATAGTATAGAGTTTGATTAATTGGATGATGACATGTCGATATAAATATTCCATACCTCCTAGAAATATTATATACGCCTTACGGTAAACATACATTTAAACTTGGCAAAAGACATCGTATAGTCGAATTTAATTATACGCCAAATTAAAAATATGAAAAAAAAATTAAGGCCATAGATAGGGGCGGGCATAAATATCGGCTTTAAAAAGATAGTTAGACATTAGGTACTGATAAGATAATTTTAAAAAATACCCTGAAAGTTTTAGATCTCTAACGGCTTTCGAGAAAAAGAAAAAATATGTAAAAAAAAAGGACGGAAAACATCTTAGAATTGACTCGACCGATTTATATACTTACTTTATTTTTATACTATATTTTAAAAATTAAAAGCTATTTACTGTAGTATATAGCTTAATAAGGCCATTGAGAAAAAATCCTTTAAAAAATATTTCACTCTATTTATTCTCCGAATGCGGCCTCACAGGTGTCCGCTATCAATATATATAGCCGTACGTTCGATATTGCGCGTAAAATAATCAAAAATTTAATATAAAACATTGATAAAGTATTATTATAGGTATATAAAATTGTCATTTATTACACATAGTTGTAACCAAAATTGTTTTCTGCGCAACTATATTCAGAGCGGTGAAAAGGATTGGCGAGGACTGTACTCTCAGTGTCACAACTGTCAGGTGTACGGACTCTCTGCACGTAACTGTCATCTGCGTCCCAGGTGCGTTAAGTGTTCAGAGGAGCATTCAAATAAGGAGCCAATTATCTCATATCTCTCTCCGCGCCCGCAACAAGTGTCCCCACCAGCAGTCCGGTGAAGCTGTTAAGACCTTGCTAGGTCAATAGCGTAGTCAGTTAAAAAAAAAAAAGTGTCCCCACCAGGGCAGACAGGCAATCGCGCCAAGGACACCACGACCTTCACCTCTGATTTCCACAGAGGCTTTCAATAACCTACGTCTTACGTAGGTTACGTCTTACGTAGGTTACGTCCTGTGGCCCGGCAGCACAAGCACCCACGTCGCGTGCCCATGCCCACATAATCCTCTTAGTCTCCCTAGGCTTCAAAGCCCTTACCCCAGTCCCAAACCCAGAAGGTTAACCACGCACTAGCTAACCTTACCTTCTCTTTCTCCCTCGCCAGTATCGACTAGCTGCCCCAGCTGCTCTTAGTACACGATGTACCGGAGACTATCGCTTTTAACGCAATGAATGACAAGCAAAAGTAAAGATATCAGATTACTTAACGCAATCTCGAATTTCCCCGACATCGCGGCTACCATACAACGGATCCCGATTGCCTCTGCTTCCATTAAAGAAATTCAGTATAGTTATGGATAGAACAGATATTCGTATTTGTGTCTATCCATCTCTAATAACCGAAGTGTTAGGATCTCGCGCAAATTATAGATGCCTTTGTAATCCCGCGATTACAAGGCAACATCCCAATCCGAGGTTAAGCCCATTTAGCACCCTTGACCTTGTTGCCGCAAGCAGCTGGATGCTTCAAGCACTTGTCTCACAAACACGGTGAAGCTATAAGGGATCATCAGGTTAATAGCGTTAGTCAGTCTGAAAAACAATAACCCGATTCCGTTACAACTTGTAAATATTAACATAGATACTAGGTTAATTTTTTCTATAAACGTAAAATTCTTATTTCAGTTGATTTAGTTACGAATACATTATCAAGATTAGGGTTGGTTTTCTTTTACTTTATAATTCTTATTCTTTTGCACCTGCTTTAATATGTTGGCGACTATTTTACGTCATTCAAATAACGGCATACATTCGCTCACCAATCCACACAAAAGGATTTTTCATAGTCGCTACTGTCACGTTATGTTTTTGCTACTTCTCAAAGATTCAATGTTTCGTACATTATGAAGATAAACATGTATACCCATACTTTTACATTTCGAAAATTTTGAGCGAAATCCGTTTTGAAATTTTCACCTTTCACCACTGGTTGCTAGTTTTATAAATAAGATAAAGTATAATTAAAGTATTATGATTATTCTTGGGGTGTGACATGTCTGATAGGAATGGAATAAAATAATTGTGTTTACAATAAATAATTCAAACTTTGTACAATACGATGGTCTAAACGGTTGCGGTTACTTCAGTACTGCCGCGCCGGCCAGGTTAGTGCTCTGAGTAGGGTTGCCACCCGTATTTTATAATAAAGTATTGTACGTTATTTCAGGTAATTGTACTCTAACTTTATGTGAACAATAAAGTACACGAAAATACTTTATTCGGCATGATTTGGTTTCTCTGGAATTTTAAAAAGTTTATTCATATGTATTATTTTTTTGTTATTATTGTTATTATATTATCTATTCCCGACACGTCAGCATTCACAGAGAGCGTTTTTTCTGTGATGAATAGCAAATGGCGAGACGAAAGAAATAAAGCGTCTCTGAATTAGATTAAAAACGGATTACTTATTTATTTTAATTTAAATATAGACTGTGAAGATGCTGTGCAATTGTTTAGTAGCGATACTAATTTGATACAAATCGCAAAAAGTAATAAAAAATATGTATTTAGACATAATAATAATAAAAAATAAATTGTACTTTATTTTAATACTATGTACTTTTTGTTCCTACCTTAATAACCAATGTACTTTATCTACAAGAAAAAAGGTGGCAACCCTAGTTAAGAGTTCGAATTCCACACAGGACAACAACAAATGTTTGTGATCCCTAAGCGATTATTCTGGATGTAGTTTGAACCTGAAAATCGTACGTTTGTGAAGTTTTACGCAATACAAGGATGAATCCCGCATATGGGGTTTGGCTTTAAAAAAACTAAAATAATAAATATTCTAATTATTCAAATTATCGGTTCGGATTACTCGAGCAGTATTAGCATTGAATATTCAACTCGACTTTCGAATTAAATTATTCAATCCGATTTGTCGACGCAAGGTGCTAGCTTATATTAGAATACGCATATGCAATTCAAAATAAGTGCTGAATAATAGTCAGTTTGATGATTCTAAATTTACAAATGTCTATCTCACGTCTCAACAACCACAAAAAAGGATGTAGAAAAATAAAATAAGCAGTAATTTTTGGTGTAATTGCGGTCAAGGCCCTAACGATAAAAAATACTGAGGTGCATGAGGAGAAAGTTGATCAATTCCGTTGTTGATCTTTCCTCTTTCTGTTCCAATGACATAAATATTATTTTGTTTTTACTGTATTATAAAATAAGATAGACTAGTTACCCTCAATTTCATATATGCTACATGCTGTTATAAGGTGTACTCTAACGCAAACCGACTTTTAAATTAAGAATGACGTTGACTAACGAATCTAGTTATTTAATGAGCCTTCGAGCGGCAATCAAACTACACAGACATTGAGAATTAGTATATTAAATTATTTATTAAATTAATTAATCATAAAATTTAAAATAAAAATGTAATGTGCGTGTAAGTATCAATTTCGTTATTAATATAACCGTCATCATAAAGTTTTCTTAGTATAAAAATGCGTAAAGTAATAAATGTGTTATTGTTACGTCTTCTAATTCTGTGTACACTTCGTTGATTATATACGCATTAAATAACTCATAACAACGATTAAATCATATCCAACCAGTATTTTACATGCACGTACAATTATGTAAAGTTATATGTGTAATAAATACGCAAAGGAGTGTAGTGAACTCGAAAAAGATGCGATACTACTTAGATCAAAACGACCAGCCGAAACGTTACGTAATTTTTCGCGACTTTGAAGAGATCGAACGTGATGACAAAGAATCATCTGGAATGTAATCGTAACACTAAATGTGCTAATAACCAATGAAATAATAAGTTAAAACCCAACAACATTCATTGTAATTTTTGGAATGTACATAGTGCCCGTTATCAATTATTAATTTATCCAAACATAAATGATAAAGTACATTATTTTAAACAGCACTAAAGGACACTCATAGGTAGTCACTAATCACGATGGATTTTTTATAAGCATCTATTTTTGGCGTTATAGAAAGTTCTTTAAGAATTTATGTTTACCTATATATATAAAATTAATTATGCACGTGTCTTCCGGTCGTTATTTTTTGTTTTATTCTCCGTGTCCGAATATCTTAGTATTCGTAAATATTTGAACAGGTTTTTGGGCTACACATTTTACTATAACTCGTTAACAGGAGGCGCTGCAGTACATTGATTTCTGTACCATTCTACCGACGCTCATGAATTTCGTAGATATTTGATAGTGAATAATATTTTCCTATATTCATTTTTCTATAACTCATGAAGTAATAAGAAACGCGAGCGGAACCTTAAGCACAACTTGTATGCTACAAATAAGTCTAGATATGATATACATTTTGTTAATTAAAAGCGATTGCTATAGAAGTCCTTCAAATTAAGTCCTTTAAATATAAATCACTTGTCTTTGAAATCTGAATATATAGAAATATAAGTTGAGCATAAACAGTGTTGAATGTTATTACGTTGAATGAAATGAGATTCGTTAGTACTGCCATAGTTCAAGCTTTAAATTAATAAGTGTATTAACGTATTAAGCACCGCATAAGTTTAAAACAGGTATGTTTTTAAGAAAGTTGTCTTCAGAAACAAATATAAAAAAAAATCGGAGTGTGCCGATAGCTGTACTTGAGGAGTCCCTGTGTTTTAACTAGGCTTTGGCTTCATCGTCATGAAGTTTAATAATCGATACAAAATACATACGGCAAATATTTGCTAATATCCATTTTGCCCATGCAACACGTCAAGGGAGTGAATAGTGAATTGTATCAAATTACGATCACTCCTCTCTCCCTTTATATTGCCAATTTCAATTGACCTCTGTGCGAAACAAACAAGTTTGAAAAAAAAAATATCCATTAATACATCTTGTATCCGCTTCACATATTCATACAATTCGGGCAATACAATAAATATATATAAGCATCTATCGTCCGATGGTTATCGTTATACATTTATAAGTATTCGAATTACGTACGCTCCTCATTTAAACTCGCAATTCCATGCAGACAGAGTGTACAATAAAGGTATGCGACATATTCTGAACAATAGTCTCTGATATGATACGAATCGCCAATTCGACGGTGACGTTGTCTGCGCAACTCAGCTCCAACTATTGTCAAACGCGAATCCTTTATAGTCTAAGAATATTTAATTATTTAAAAGCTAGCCTGGGTCAATGGACTAATATTACGACACGACAAGTGCATATGTTACATAATTTTTTGCCTTACATAACAATTTTACGGTAAAACGTACAAAGGTACAAACTTATCACCCGTAACGAGAAGCTATGTATAAATAGGCAGAAACAATGCAGTTAAATACACCTTCCTCCTTTGTTACTAAACCGATTTTTTTTTGTTTAGAAGCCATTAAAGTGTTTATTAATAAAGTACCAATAAAAAATCGTCAAGCATTATTTTTCTCTACTTACAAACAAATACAAATTTCGAAAATCACAGTTATTAAAAATTACTTGTTGTGAAATTCCCAGCACACAACAAACTTTCCGTATAAACTGATTTCAAAGGCATCGAATTTTTTGTATTGCTTAATTTCGTTCATTTATTTTGAGACAGTTTTCAATAATCATTATGGTTTAATTTCAGCCAGTGGGCGATCACTAATTCTAAGAATTTTTTACTCAGTAACGTGGTTGTAGATGAGCTAAACTGTAAATAGACGCGCCCTGTAACCATGATAGCATATTTACACAAAATATATGTACACACTACTCGTAAATGGTAGATACAGCCGGTACTAACAAAATCAACATAAAGATATTTGAATTACATAACTCAAATACGGGATAAGAGATTATAAACCTGTATTAACGCACTGTGATAACATCCGTAAGTGCTTGAGAATTAACGTAGCAAAAAAAAATATTGATACAAGGTTACTATCATACATACTAATATATAAAGCTGAAGAGTTTGTTTGGTTGGTTGTTTGTATGGTTGAACGAGCTTATCTCAGGAGCTACTGGTCCGATTTGAAATTTGGCTTTAGATAGCTCATTTATCGAGGAAGGCTTTAGGCTATATATCATCACGCTAAGACCAATAGGAGCGGAGTACCAAGTAAGAATGTTTCAAAATCGGGCATTTTTTTCCTTTCGACAACTTTCGCTGCGTGTAGCATCAGTATTATATACGTTGCCATGGTAACGTGGTAAGTTTCTATCGCAAACATTTTCAAAGTTTATTTTGTGTTCCTATTCAAATAGTTTATCTGCGTTAGTTTTGATATCAATTTTTCATTTGTAATCTATTACGCATCATAAATAAATAATAATTTAAAAAAACTAAAAAAACACGCTTTCATATAAAATCCAACTAAAAAACAGAAAATAAAATTTAATAAATTTGGATTAAGAATAGTTAACATGCGATGCGTCACTATTAATATCAGCACCTCCAGATATCAGTATTTTTATCATTTTTTTGTCACTTTTTACAAAAACATACATTTATTTCTAATTTACACTATTCTTAATCCAAATTTATAAAATTTTATTTTCTGTTTTTTAGTTGGATTTTATATGAAAACGTGTTTTTTTAGTTTTTTAAAGTATTATTTATTTTTTAGTAAAAATTTTTTTTTTTAACTTTTTTTTTTCGGATTATTGCATTGTCATCGACCTTTGACAGGTGTGCAAAGTTTGAATTAAATCTGATCGTTCAAAGTAGGACAAAATCGAGCTCAAAGGGGTCGGTTACAAACAAACATACATACAAACATACAGGTGAAGCTAATAAAAGCGTGATAAAATAAAGTATGTGTATGTAAAATTAAAATAACTTTTTGGTGAATGGCTACATATAACAAAAAAAAAATGTTTTTTTTTTAATATTCCGTCTATAATTTTTATATTATTATATTTTGTTTGTTTCTTCTGGGTAATCTCCAAAACGGCTGGACCTATTTTAAAGGGGAATTTTACTGGCAGATAGCCGAAATTATAGCGGTTGACATATTCTATTTTATTTGTCCGCGACTTCGTCCGCACTGATATGTCCAAAATGGTTAGACCGATTTTCACGGGGTGTTCACTGGTAGATGGCAGACCTCATAAAAAGTAATTTAGGTTTTTTATTCGCTTTCGGCCGCAGTGGAATATCCGAAATGCTTGAACTGATTTTCACGGGACTTTCACTGGCAGATAACTCACAATATAAGAAGTAACTTAGACTATTTTATTTTGTTAGCCAAGACTTCGTCTGCAGTGCTACCTCCAAATCGGTTGGACCGATTTTCACGAGATATTTAAAGGGAGATAACTAACTAATGAGCTATTTATATAGCTATTTATTTTAAACTAGCGGGCTCGGCAAACGTTGTCCCGCCCTCATAATAAAAAGAAAACCTTGACAAATTATACCTAAACCTTCCCCATTAATCATTCTATCTACTGGTGAAAACGGCATAAAAATTCGTTCTGTAATTTTTTAGTTTATCGCGAACAGATAAACAGACAGCCCAGAGGCCTTTGTTTTAAATTATGTAGTGATATGTAGTGATGACCTGTTACCTGTGCATTCGTCCGTGTGAAATTGATCAAAAATAATTTGTATACTGTAAACAAGCGAGTGAGACGTGCGCTGTAGATACTGGACTCCAAGAATATATATAATTGAAAGTCCTATATTTGTATGTAATTTAAGTCATATTAACTTTTTGGTCGATTTGGCGATCATTTTATTTTATTTAACGCGTTTGCGTCTACATAACTCAGTGATTATAGCAACGTATAAGACACAATTATATCGACAATATGGGCATATTATATATATATAACAAAAGATTTACCACATATTGTTCGCTAATGTACAGCTTAAAATTTTCATTACTTTCTTATATAGTGTTAGTGAGCACTGAGGGTCGTATATAATAGGTTAAAGTTCCAGGTATGTTGCTGATGATAAATCTCATCCCATTCGATAGTGTTCTATTAGTGTTCACATATCTAATGTACACGTTACACGTTAAATGTTACAATAGATGACGTGCGTGTCGTAGTTACAAATGTTTTTGAAAAAGCATAGCTGTAATGTACACACCTACAATTTTAAATTTCTTTAATACATTTTAAAAAAGCGTGTGCGGAGTCGCGGGTCACAGCTAGTTACATATATAGGTATAGTGATATTTTGTCACGGGTAAATCTAATGAGACCACAAATTGATACTAATCTCTTAGAACTTATGAAACTAAATCAAATTTACATCTTAAGTAAATGAAGTTTGGTAATTATGAATAATGTGTACGGGATAATTTGGTGGTATTTTTTATATCTTTGAATTCGTTTCGCAAATTAGTTGGGGTATACTTTTATATGCGTAAATATGAACAAACATTTTGTCTGAAACTTTAACGCAAACGTTAACACAAATTACGATAAAGACCTCACCGGAAGGTATAAACGCAGGACACAAGCATTTTATTCTTCAAGGACGTGTATAAACGCATAGTGCGTACAAGTAGATTTAATGAGGTTGATGAACAATTTATTCATTCAATAAGGAGTTCCTGAATTTATAGACCCAGATTTCTGGCACAAATATTTATTCATACTCTTTGTTTCTATTCATCTCTATTCAAGTCATATTCGCTTGTTTAACATTCGCATCCTTATGCTTATTTAAGTAACGGTCCGTATGTACGATTTTGAATTATATATTTCATAACATCACTGAGATGAAATCAAAAGTTTTACCTAATATTGGCCGTACCTAGCGTTGTGACGAAGCTTACGAAAATTGCCTTGACCAAACTAATAGCCCTAATGGATTTAACAAATATAATATATTCATTCAAAGAGGGGTATATTACACAATAATCAAGTTTAACAAGGCACTCGGTTACACTTGAAGTTCCTTTTTACGTTTGCAATATTATTTTTAAAACAGTAAATTTGAACGAATTCTGATTTAGAAAATAATTTAATATAAGATGCCAATATAGCTAACACAATCTCTCACAACAGAAATTCTAAGCATTTTAAGCTCATAAGCAGATCACATAAAATCTAGCTTATTATGAGGTTCAAAGTGATGAGGCCGCGGGGCACTTTCACCGAGGGTCATTGAGCATTAGAATCGACGCAAGCGTGTGTGCCGCGTCTGACGCTATCAATAACACTCTCCAAGGCTACTTTACTACAGGTATATTGGAAGTCGAAACACAGTTGTACGCTCTTACGTTCTTCTCACTTATAAAGTGAAAGAAAGAAACGAAAATAATACAATGCCGATGATCATTACAAGGTACGTTATTGAACGCGTGATAGAATCGTGCGGCGAAAGAAGACGTCTCGGACTACTTCTCACAGATGAACTTATTTTCATGTTTAGTGCAATTTTTTTTTAAATATTATTAAAAAATTACGCTACTCTGTTTCGAAAATTCAACTCTCTGTAAATAAAAACCGAAATTGAACGCGGGCATAACCATACAAATATCAATATTGGCACAGCAAATGGGTAAATAATGTGTACCGGTTAAAGGCCAAACGTAATAGTGGAAGAGAAATCATTTTTACGCCATAACTTTTTTACTGCCGTATCACTACATGTTATAAAACAACGCCCTCTGTCTGTCTGTCTGTTCGCGATCAGCTCAAAAACCATTGAACGGATTTTCATGCGGGTTTCACCAATAGATAAAGACATTCATGATGAAGGTTTAGGTATATAATTTGTCAAGTTTTTTTAATAATCAAGGTAGGATCATGGAGCTCATCATGTACGATCATTCACGATCACGTATCATGTACGAGCTGATTGAATAACATATCACATGAAAACAAAATGTGAGCAGACGAGTTAATGAATTTCAGCTAACCATTGACAGTACCTTAAGAACAATTCAATAACTTTTACACACTTGGGTATCATAACTTTGAGCAGGAATAGATTTTTTATCGATCGCGAAGTAGAACATTATAAATTATATGTCAACAACTGAAACTTCTCTTCTATACAAATTTAGTTTTGAGGTGACTCAATCCTGAACAAAAACCACACCGCAAATTGTTAGAGAAACAAAAAGATTTTTTTAGTATAGCACAAACCTAATACTGTATGTGACTTTAAGTAAACTACCGCTAATCGTAATAAACAGACTTATCATTGCATCCTACAGAACTTATCAATAAGCTTACTACATTATTTATTAGTAAATAGACCTAATCAATAATGTGTTTAAAAATCATCCAAATTTTTAGTTTTTTATTATCCGGGCGGAACAGCGTCCGCCGGACCCGCTAGGATGAAATATTCTCAAATTAGTACAATAGCACAAATTTACAATATTAGAAAAATTAGGCATATTATGTGCCAGACCAGCGAGCGATAGATCCAAAGAATTTTAGCATGAATATCAAAAATTGTCAATCCAGATATGCTAATTACCAAAACAAACGCAAAGGCAACGTACATAATTTTTAAAATAAAAAAAACTCTAAGAATGAGTTACTAAATTGAAAGAAAAACGCGAATTAATGTCACTTGCAACCTGATGAACTCGATCATTAATAACACGGCGACGAAACGAATTCCTTTAAAAAAAACTCACGTAAATCAATGAAAAAGATAATAGTATCCTACCAATACAAATGTAATGACAGACAAAGTAGCCGATCAGTATTTATACGGGCCATTTGGACTTTCCATTCGGCTCGTCATCGAGACGACACCAAGCTCATTTTAATGACCAGCACGGGTAATCTCGAGATATATCTATTATTATTTAACAGACTTGAAATAAGGAAGGTTCTGGTTTGGCCTAGTTCGTTTTTTTTATGCGCATAAGACCGATTCTATAATCTCAAAAAGGAGTAGTCTATATTTATGAGTTGTTACTATACAAGGTACCTACCATTCACCATTTTTATTGAAGTCGGTTAATTTATTCTTTGCTTTTTTAAAACACTATAATTTTTAAATAAAAGCAACAATGTGAATCAGTTTTAATATTGAAGGTATTCTTACTACTTTACTCAGATTAAGCCATGAGAAGGTGCTTATGAACGTCGAAACTACCACCGGTTTGAAAAACAACCCAGTCATCGAAAACAACCGGCAAGAAACTCGATGTGATTTTTTATCGAATATATTTCTTTAAATCTGACGCCGTGTTTTTAAAGCAGAAGATCTTTACATTAACCATTTTATTATAACTCGTCATCAGATAGAGCTGGGCTATAATTTTTTGTTATGTAGTTTCATATCGTTATTTAACGTGAAGGAAGCGCGGGCGCTTGCGGTATATCATTTATTTATACAACGTCATTGTCAAACCAATATCTTCTACGTGCAAAAAGTATAACTTTCCAGTTTTCTTTTATTTTTTATGCCAAAAGGCAGCAAATAGGCAGATCGCCCAACTCATGGTGAATGGTTACCGTCGCCTATGGACAACTGCAACACCAAGGGCATCACTGTTGTGTAGACGACCTTGAAGAGAGCGTTTCAGTCCCTTCTTGAAGAGCCTCATATCATAGCTCTGAGGAAAAACCGTGGTGAGCAACCCATTCCACAAGCTAGTGTACCCATAAGGAAGGTTCGAGATTACGTTGTCATACATCAATTTATTATTTGAAAATATGATGCACTTTTTTTTGCGACCACAGTTCACCGTATAGCGCAAAGGGTCGTAACATAGCAATCATTTTATTATGAAAATTTAGTCAGTAAATTTGTCACAATAATCAAAAACTTCGATATATCCAAAACGTGCTTATAGAAGATATTGCTCTGATAAGAGACGAAAACATTTATAATTTACAAGACGTATTTACAGAACGTATTTCAGAAGAATTCTTGTTTATATGCGAAATTTACATTAATAAGATTTTACCAAGTTTCCCACTTACTACTTAATCAACAATTGAGATTATAATTTATACTACTTTAGTTATTTCGATTTCTAATTAATAAGTGGCAGTATAGCATAAAAAAGTACTTCATTTGATTTTCAACTAAACCTACTACTGGTCTAAATACTTTTGCAGTACCATGTAATAAAATACCGAACACTTAATATGTCTAATGTCATGGAATATACTTAGTGTCTGGCTAGCTACATTGCATAGCATTAATGTACTTGTATTAAGAAACAGGTTATTCGGTTACAGTTTTGTATATTCAAAGCACGGTTGGAATTTCCTGATGAAGACGTTATTATAGTAATCTTTAGCATATACAAAACGACAACCTTGAATGTATATAGGTTAGCAATACCTTATATGTTGGATATTTAAATTAAATAGTATATTAATGAAAACCTTATATAATTTGTAAATTGAATAAACAAAAAATAAATTGAATACATTACTACAATTATTCAAAACAATTAAATCGAGAAAAATAACAAAGGTATTATTAAACATGATCATTAGAATTAATTGATCGAGACGCACCTTAAATTGTCGCTCAAAATGGACTATAGAATTGATGCATACACTCTGTACATATTACTGTGTTATATTGATGTATACTCGTAGAAAAGAAACTGCTCACAATATTTTAAGTGTTAATTACTATAGAAAAATAAGAAAACATAATCCTTCTCATCGAGGAAATAATAGACTCTATTATTTTAAGAATTTTTAGAATTGTATCAATAGTTTCTGGAGATTACCTCAACTAATATCTCCATTAATATATGTACTAAACTTACTTCTTTATAATAACAATCCGTGTATTGTACACAGATTTCACCCGGAACACGGTACTACTCGCCTTCACAGATGGCTTTGTAAATCCAATATTTAATAGATTAGAAACAACTCTGTCAGACTGTTTATTACGTTTCCACAATTAAACATATGAACCGATCGAAAGGAAATTTAGCATGGAAGTAGCCTGAGATGTGGAAAATAATTTCATTTTAATATATCTATATATCCCACATATATATATATATATATAATGAAGACACAGTGCATTAGAGGCTCAATGGCATTAAAACTACTGAAATGCTATGACCATTCAATACGGAATTTTTCGTAGATAGTTCCAGGCTAACTTTTCTTTATTACATTGACTCTTGCTATTTTTGATATTAAAAGTTTATATAATGCACAACAAAGCGAGCAGGTATCAGCTAGAATTATAATATATTTTTACTACAGTGAGAAAATAAATATTAATAGGCAATACATGCAAACTTTGTGACGGGAAAAATATAATTTAATATAACGTAAAACTTTATAAAATTAACGCTACAACCATATCACTAATTTCATCTGCACTATACTATAGAATCTTATAAGTGTATATATTACCAACACCTTATTTAAGTTAAAATATATATTCCACGTATGAAGACCTTCAAGTGATACTAAACCGTGAAGTATAATCACTTAGAAACACGAATAAGTAAGTACTTACTTACCGATATGGTATTCTAGTCATCGACGATGTAACAAATGACTCTATTGTAATATATTCAGTAATTGCCGCGAGATGTTTTATTATACGACTAATAAAAATACCCTGCGTTGTCTCGGTCATAGTGTTTTATGTAATCGTTAAAATTATCTCCGTAGACAATTTAATACTTTATAGGTCTTAACGTCTGAATACAATATCATCTGATGTTAAATGTATATGTATAATAGTGTTAGATTTTATAACAAAGTCCCAAAACACATTACCGATTTGCCAGATAGTAACTTCAAGTATTATGTCAAGCGGGTCTTATTACATAAAGTCTATTACAGGGTGAATCAATATGTGAACGATGGCGACGTCTGGAAGTGACGCCTCTCTCTGTGCATTCACTAAAAACGAATATAGCTTTACATGTCTATTCAAATTCAAATTCAAAAACACTTTATTCAATTTAGGCCCTAAGAAGGCACTATATGAACGTCAAAACTACCACCGGTTCGGAAAACAACCCAGTCATCGAAAAGAACCGGCAAGAAACTCGATCTGGTTTATCTTTTTAACAAATATATATAATATTTAGAATAATAATATATTCTATATAATAGTAAATTTCACAAACGTTTTTAATGGATGCACAGAGATGAGTCAATTCCAGACATCACCATCGTTCACATATTGATCCACTCTATAATAGCCTTTTGACACCAAAACCCGCTTGACATGGCGCTTAAATTCACAATCCGGCAAATCGGTAATATCCTTTGGGACCTTGTTGTAAAATCTAATCCCAAAAAACTGTTACTGGTTTTACTAAGTCTAAAACGCGGGACAACCAGTTTGTCACAGTTTCTAGTATTTAGATTGTGCCGGTATTTTACGAAATCTAGCTTTTCTAGGTTCTTACGGATTATGTTGTAATAATCAAAAAATATGTTATGTATTATGAAAAGATAAACCAGATCGAGTTTCTTGCCGGATCTTCACGATGACTGAGTTGTTTTCCGAACCGGTGGTAGTTTTGACGTTCATAAGTGCTTTCTCAGGGCCTAAATTGAATAAAGAGTATTATGATTTTGAAGTCGCGGGAATCAGCTAGTTGTTATCATAAATGAATATTGTTTATTGTAGGACAGTATTTATTTTCAGCAAAAATTCAAGTAACTGAAACCTCTTAAAAATTAATCATTCAATATACTCAAAATTTGAATATATCTTAGCAACAGCACTTATGGAATTTGAAGTAACATGTTCAAAGGATCATTAAAATTCATGTAGTATATTTTAAGTTATAAGGTTTAATTACACACACACTGATAATTTTACACATTGTACCTATAGTTTTATATATTAGTATGTATGGATTTGTACGCACACGACATATAGATTTCACGTTGGGTTTTTAAAATAAATTGACGTTAATTTATGAAGCGATAATTTTAGTACGTGTAAATTTTGTGACAATAATTTTGTTTAATATATTACAAAAACGCTAATTCGATCTTAATCATCGCCTTACATCAATGTAGTTTATAAATATATCTGGTAAATAGAGAGTTTGCACATATCTGTATAACATATAAATAGTATAAACATACATACAAACATATTTACATTCATCTATACTAATATTATAAACAGGTTAAGTTTGTGAGTTTATGACGTTGTAGGGGGTAATCTCAGGAACTACTAAAACAATTTTGGAAATTCTTTTACCAATAGAAAGCCACGTTATTTGTGAATGTCATAGGCTATATATTAACCCGAAAAATGAGAAAACTTTTGTGGTAGTCGGGTTGGCAAAGTCGGAGAAAAAACGGTCGAACGAAAACGTTTCTTACGAACGCTGCCTTAACGATGAGAGATATATTATTGAGTTCTAGAGAAAAGTTATAGAGCTTGATAATGCCTAAAAAAAAGCGGCACCATATGTCTAACTTTTATATTTAAGTCACAAAAAGTAGTTTTTCATATTAATACATGATTTAAATCGTCAAATAACGTTTATTGGTCATATTATCAATAACAATTATGAATTGTTTTCAGTATGTAATGATATGATAACTGAGCCACAGCAACACGTGGCCGAGTCAGCTAGTTTAATATAATTTAAATGAATTTAAAAGCATTAATGTCGCCAAGTTATTATCTTAATATTTTTAAGACTGACTCTGATTAAAAATATATCATAACTCTCACAATGATTATTTATAATATCCCACGTCATATCAAGTACACTATAATAATATTAACAGTGATCCTGTCGTGCGAGAATGGTACATGAGTAATGCCGTCAGATAATTACCTTCTTGTGATTCCAGAGCACGTTGACGGAGGGTTTACCGCGGCGGAAGTCACTCTGGTCGATGACGTCATCGTGTATCAGCGACGCCGAGTGGATCATCTCGCTTATCATCGCCACCTGCCTTTGTGATGGCAGTAACGCACTGTATACAAAACAAGAAAGGATTAAAACCATAGGCAAAACGAATGAACTGCATGAGATCATAAATATAAATAATTCGAAAACTGACATCGAACGAGGAGAAATGATAATCTATACAATATAATAGAACTAATTCTTAACATTTAATTTCATAAAAGAAGCACTAATTATAATGTGCATTGAATTGACTAATCGAATTGAAATAAAAAGTGCTTAATGGTAGTAGGAAGATACCGCATACAAAGTCGTGTGTTCGAATCCAAAAATGAGCGTTGCACGCTTGATGAACGAAGGAAGGGTGATAAAAGAAATCATTACGATTCCATCATAATATTCTTATTTTGTGCTTTGTTATCTATCAAGTTAAAAATCTTTCGTCAAATGTCGCGTCGGCAAGCACCTGTCCTACAGTGTTCGGGTACATCATTAAACTATCAATAATCTTGATAGTCAAAAAGAAAAACTACGTTCAATGGAATGAAGGTTTTAAAATATACCTATCTCGACTACAGTTGATATTGTTAGGTGTCCAATTTTACGCCAACGGAACATAAATCTCCTACACTTGCCCACACCTAAAGGGGTCATAATACTGTCCATGGTATATTAAAGGTTTGTTCTGTACTTCTCTCATTAAATTCCTGATACTTATTTTCGTATCCACAATGCAGATAATATCCGCAGAACTTTTGTAGGTGGTAGAGCCACGTTGAAACTATTACTGGTTTCAGCATGAATGGGTCGGCTCGTCCGGGGTAGTACCACCCTCTCACAGAAAACCGACGTGAAGTAACAGTGCTTGCATTGTTGCGTTTCGTTTGGTCAGTGAGAGCGCCGGATACCCACCTCCTTTCCCCTTCCCCGTTCTTCCCCTCCCCATCCCCCACTTCCCCACTCCCCCCTCTCCCCCAAACACAGGTTGGCAACGCACTTGCGACTCCCTTGGTGTTGCAAGTGTCTATGGACGGTGGTGATCACTTACCATCAGGTGACCCACATGTTCGTTTGCCTCCTATAACATAAAAAAAAAAAAAAAAAAAAACTTAAACATATATCGTCAACTAATATCTGTCATCGACTTTCAAGCATATTGTCTTCTATATTTTAGCCATCTGCGTAAAGTATAGGCAACAAAACGTACGGATTGACAGGAGTCCATTATACTTGTTTCGGTGATTGTAGAAACAATTTTTAGGACTTTTATTTTATTTTATTTTATAATTAATTTATTAGAGCTTGTTTGATTTTTGCCGAATTATTGTCGGACAGATTAAAATAGGCCATCTTTGCTAGGCTAATTACTTTAACAGTACATCTACTTTAAACTAGAATAAAACTTTTTGATAACGAACGACAAATATTAGTTCATTTCATAGAATATGAAAATGGCAAAATCTTAAGGTTATTACAAGAAACATTTTAATATAATTCATTACGTTGCTAATAGATTATATCACGAACATTGTCAATTTGAATATCGGGCTTTTGTAGCAATAAACTTTCTTACTGTATTACTCTTGATTTACCATTGGAACTAGTCCTCACGTTATTAATAACGTGATATATCAATTTTTATTCAACTGGAAACTGAAGTTCCAAATACCTTTATTTGCTGTATATTTATTATTGCTTAGATTCTATAAAATTGTGCATACATTTGTATTTAATAGATACAAAAGTCTCTATAAGGTATATTAGTTTAATGAAATCGTAAATAATATTTTTTCGGGTTCAAAATGATATACAAACTGTACATTACTCGACGTAAATATATTATATAAGAGTATTATATAATGGAGTAACATCTGGTAAAAATTTATAAGTAACAAATACATTACAAGTTTTAATTAGACAACGATACTGTTACGACAACCTTAGACCAGGATAAGCATTCAAGTCACAGCACACGGTTCAGTTAAACGAAATAATTACGTTCGAAAAACTACGTCACCAGTCTGTTACCACGGGTACGGGTGACTATATGTTAATTGTGATATTATTATATCCAGTATTTTAATACACTGATTTATATGTTCATAAAGGCATTGCTATAAAGAAAAACTAAACTTATACTATTAAAATAAATATAAATGTGACATAACAGAATTTGCACTACAATTAAAGGGTAATGTAAAACATTTTCTTATTAAATTTGAATCAACTAGTAAATACGATTTTATTCCTACAATATTTAACATAAGCGCATAAATTTCAATTAAATGTATCTAAATCCTTACTGTATTAATTACGTTCTCTAGGACATTCTTAGAATCGGGTTATTATAAGACACATTATTTGTACAATATGGTGCAATATATGAATAATAAAATGATATTCAAATAGTAGGCAGTATGGTTTTTTTTTTTAAGTGGTAACATAAAGAACTTTTAAGATATGTAATATATGTGTATATTTTTAGGACATAATAGTAGGTTGTCAACTATTTTATATATACATATTGTGAAAAAAAAGTAGTGGTTGTCGAAACTTGGTATGGATGGAACGACATTCTGGTGTCTTCTAGTTCGTACCTTTCCTATATTTTCCAACTCGGCAAACTGAGTACACTTCTCTTGATAATTAGTACTACCTGAATTCAGCCGTTACCTCCCAGTGATGAGGTACTATCAACAAGATACGTCGTCAAACCAACCTCAGGGGGCGAAACCCCGAGATATACGGTATACCCCGAGATGCAGCACAGAAAAAAATCGCAATATTTATTACTTATACACACATTTGCATAATGGTCGTATATATTTTATGATAAATACAGTGTTATGTTTGATTTTAATGTTCTCATTACGATGTATACGAAATTATTGTAAATTAAATCATTCTGCTTTCGTATGTCGAAATACCTTTCTGTATTTTTTCTCATAACATTGGAATCCCAAGAGTGACGTAATTTTGCTCACTGCCTCTCTTTAACATCTTTAGCACGCAAGAATCAATGGCAATCACAAAGAATGACTTATCAAAAATTTAAAAAACAAATGGCCTTAACTATTGCACCAATAGGTTTGTATAGCCTTGGGTCAAAGTAATACGCAACCAAACGATGTGCGAGATAGCTCGATTTAATGCTCTTTAGACGCGCGACACGGCATTGCGGTTAATTATGAAAGATAATATAAAAAAAGTCTGTTATTCTTATTCATATTTATCACTAGCTTCTGCCCGCGACTTCGTCCACGTGGAATAGTTACTTTGGGCTAACTAACTCGCAGTGGAAACTCTCAAAAGGAAAAAAAATCCCGATTTCAAAACATTCTTCATTGGTGCTCCGTTCCTATAGGTCTTAGCGTGATTATATATAGCCTATAGCCTTCCTCGATAAATGAGCTCTCTAACACTAAAATAATTTTTCAAATCTAACCAGTCGTTCCTGAGATTACCCCCTACAACCTCGCAAATTTTACCTCTTTATAATATTAATATAGATAATATAGAAGTATAGATAAGGCTTTCTTATCACATATAGAAGAATACGGGTAACTGTATGGTTAATAATTTACTGGGAAAATTATAAAGTCATAAACCCATAATATACAAACATTTCATTGAAATGGTCACGAAGGAAATTAATTATATAATTTTCATGGTGTTTAGTCCAAGAGACATATTTTTATACATATTTAGTAGATAAAGGAAACTAAACTTTTATATATTTTTATATACTATTTTTATATAATAAGATAAAATTAACACTCGTGATAAAGAAAGTAATCTTACTGGATTTTAAGTTAATAATTTACAACAATAATTTTATTATACGCGTATAACTAAAACTAACGTAATTCAGACAATGAACATGCTTATCTCTTTTCTAAATTCAACAAAAAATGTAGGGGAATTCCAATAGCGTTAAATATTCGCAGCATGAATTACACAAAGCAGCACGGGACTATCTATATGACGCGAGTAGAATAATACTATTAATAATTTATTGGAATGATCCATCTTGTCTAGACAGAAAAATTGTACTTTTCCTTGTCACGTGCATTATATTCACACGTTTGTCATATCTCCATCAGTGATTCCATATTACATGTTTAGCAAAAAATATAATGTATATTGTACTCTTATTCATTCCTGGCTTAAACAATTAACCAGAAGATATTTTTAGTTTTTTGTTCCTTTCTTGTAGAAAAATTAGAACATGTTAGTGTAAGTAAGCATGACTGGACTTATACAATTAAATTGAAAACAATAGATATATTGTATATTTAACTGCATATGTGTATTGGGAAATATGTTAATTTTATAATCATACTGTATATGACAATTATAATTTAAAAATACATTATTAGTATAAACTATCATATTTATCGAAGAGTTTCATCATATCACGACATATTTATGATAATGTAATTAATATTCACTATAGAAGAAACACCCATTTTTTCAAGGTTCCCGACAAAACATTGAACTATGGAACGCGCAGTCAGATGATCAAACGCAATCAAAGTTTGTTGGCAAACTATTCGTTAAGCAACAACCAATGAATTATACAGCGAAAGGCAACAAAAGATAATGAACTCGGACTACTTCCTACTCTATATTTAAAATCTTATATATCGGTATGTGTATTCATTAAATCTTCAGTATTAAGACCTCGAGTTATATTTTTCTTGTACTAAACAACAGAACTTAGAGTTGACATGTGTATATTCTGTTTACGCTAATCCATAAACAAAACACCCCAAGGATGGCAATCTATGACCTACTACAATTATGTACGATACTTTAAATTACTATCATTACATAGTATAAAACAAAGTCCCCTACCGCGTCTCTTTGTCTGTCTGTTCGCGATAAACTCGAAAACTACTAAACCCATTTGCATGCGGTATTCACCAGTAGATAGAGTAATTCATGAGGAAGGTGTTAGTATATAATTTGTCAAGGATTTTTTGTATAATCGTGGCGGGACAACGTCTGCCGGGCCCGCTAGTTAAATATAATACTGGTCGTGGGGGTCTAGTTGTTTGACCGGGCAGAATATCAATTCGATATCTGCAGTTTCGAATCCTAGCATGTATCAACGATTTTTGGTATCAACGGCTGACGGTGAAGGAAAACATCTTGAGGAAACCTGAACCTAAGAAATGTTCTTGTAGTACTATTATGTGTGGGAAAACATAGAACTGTGGATTTCTCAGAGTTTGAAATCGCCAATACGTCGTGGGCTGGTGTGGTGATTATGTCCATACCTTTCTTTGGGAAGACGCCTATGGCCCGGCAGTGGGTCTCTTGCAGGCCGATGATAATGATGAATAATATTACAACATGTGATTGTTGTAAAAGTGATTGTGAGAATGATTCTTACCTGTTTTCACCATAAACGTGGTAGTTGACTGCTCGCGCCATTAGTATCGCAACCATCGGCCTGAGCGCCTTCCCCTGGCCGTCGAAGTAATATGTGGCTATGGTGTTTAGTTCTGTCTGGTTCGTGTTTCGCTCCAACTCCTGAAGGCAAGAGACGCTACAGTCGAGTTGGGATCAAATCTTTAAACTATATAAGAATTATATATAGTTTAATCTATTATTTGAATTTATTATAAAGAGAAACGGTCATTGGGATAGTTTAAATAATTTTCACCACAAGTAACATATACATTAACTAAAAGTTTACGGTTAGTATACTATATTACAAAGGAGATAAAATGCTAAACATTTAATATCACATGAAAAAGAAAATAATTAAACTATAAATTATATAAGTTTTGTTGAAAATAAAGTACCTATAACTTATATTAAAATCATGTTCATGACACACAATTCTTTCATTGTTAATTTATTGTAACAATTTTTATAAGTAAAAATGGAGACACAATAAACGGTCAAGTAACTTTTAGTATTGAGTAGATTAATTATTTTCTGGAAACACAATGTCCAAAAAATATTATATCGATTATTTACTATTTAACTGTACAAATATACGGATAGGTTGGAATTGTTCACTTTTGATAGCTTTTCAACCCATTTCCATTGAGAAAATCGGTATATTATATATCTTATACTTGATATGTTATTTTTGTTTCGTAGCATTTCGTAACGCACTCGCCACGCTCGAATTGCTACGACGTAGAGTCGGCTACGAATGAATACGTTAGCATCTCATATAAAAACTAAACATTGCTTTATTAAAAATAATATAACGGTCAAGGGCATCCTTTGGAAATGATTACCAAACTTCTTGCTTCTTTAATATTCCTTTTTATATTGTTTATAATATAAAATAACATTACACAATATACGATTTCAAATTATAAAAAAAAGTCAGGAAATATGATAGATCAATATGTATTGTATAAATAATAACAATTATTTTCTGTTACGTATATATAATACTAATTTCTGTAATGCCCATTAGTAAATATACTTTATATCAAGAATGTTTAAGCTATTTTCTATCTATGTCTATTCCATTTATAATATACATATACCTATAATATATAAAAGAATAGATGTTAGTATATTCTAAGATAAATTAAATTTAAAATCGTTTGACCAGCCAGTATGAAAATTCGCACACCACAATGATTTTTTATGGAGATAGTTTTTATGGTATTATTTTTACTATAAATAAGCACTACGTAACGCTACAACCCATCACTTTTTATATCCTGTAATCCATCGTCATGAAAATTAATATGTGTATTTAGATGAAGTAAATATTATCATTATATCCCTCTTCCTATAGCTCATCTGATTATTACAAAATACGCGTACGGATTCGTTAGTTATTATACAATATATCTGAATATCTCATGTATATCCATCATATACTTATTTAAGCAATAAATAAAAGTAAAATTCAAAACTTGCTTTGACAACTTAACATTTAGATAACGCTTACCAGATACTTCGGTATTATTATTTCTAGAATCGGTCATTTCTCGAGAACATTACAAATATTGAAATAAAATGTATTAAACATAATAAATAAAAGATTTTAACATTCGCAGGTGTCTTCTATAATAGACACTTCACTCTAACATTTTTTGCATTTTGGAATGTTTTATGGGATACTATGCAAACCTAATACTGTTGAAGCACTCAGTCTATTTAAATTGTTGAGTCGTCATTAGTGAGGCTCCCGTTCATTTTAACATTAATTATCTGTTTTATTTATGTTATTCAGCCTGTAAATTGAATTAAGGTTACTATGGGGCTCATATAGCTTTATATATAGCCTTTATATATAGCTATATAGCCCCTAAATAAATAAATAAACCTGTTCTGTGCAAAAATGTAACTATGCATTTAGGGTTAATCCATTAATCCAACCAAATATTATAAACTCTTTTTGTATAAGTGATAAGTCACTTATTACAGAATTGACGCATCGTTGGCACAAACAATAAACAATTCACATTCCCATGGTGTACCAAGGCACCAATTTTTTATGTTATAAAAGCGTCATTTCAGTTATCTGAAGGACGTTCGTAATATTCAGCTAGGTATTGTCGCAACCACCATCGGTAGCACCTTGACGCAATTTTGACGCAAGTCTCCTTTAAGTTTCGGACAATACATTTCGGCACTGCTAACAGTTTCAATTGTACACAAATTTTATTGTTTTTAAGAAACAAAATCAACTTTGTTCGTCGGTAAATGTATTTCTCTGTGTCTCGATCTTTTGTCCCGAGTAAATTAATTTCTAAGATGAGTGCTTTAATACGGGGATCAGAAATACTGTCGCGTTTTAGGTAAAAACTCTGTTTCATAGCCAACAGAAACGGTTTAGTAATATCACTACATATTATAAAACAAAGTCCTCTGTCAGGTCTGTCCGCGATAAACTCAAAAACTACTGAACGGATTTTCATGCGGTTTTCACCAGTACTTAGATAAAGTGATTCATGAGGAGATTGAGGTATATAATTTGTCAAGATTTTTTTATTATCAGGGCAGGACAATGTCCGCCTGGCCCGCTAGCGATATACATACATATATATATATATAAAATGTAATATTGTATCATGTATATAATGAAACTATAGTTCCTTTGAGACTCAATTTGTATAACCTACTGAACGTATCGGCGTAGGACTACAACTTTTTGTTGTGGTTTTTTTTACAAGTTTCTAGGCTACTTATTTATTGGATTCCATTGACAATTTGCCATTTTTTTAATAATTAGTTTATTTACTACACACTACTTAACGCACAGCGAAGCGAGCAGGTATCACTTAATATTGAAGTAAATTGGAATTAACTTTAAATATTGCTTATACTGTATATATAGTTTATTATTATCATTGTTAATTCGAATGTCATCTATAACTGGATTATCGTCATAAGCGAGTAAAGTAAAAGAGTGACGCTTAAAATTTTGCACTTTTCAATTTAACAAAATTAAATGGTATAATTATCGCAAAATATATTCTTAAAGCAATTCTTTGAAACGTGATATTTCTGCAAGTTTCGACGAAAGTATTAAACGATATTTGGATTTCTCTTATAGAAGGTTTTATTTACATTATTATTGCAGTGAAATGAATATCAATATCGCATTTATTCATATATGTTATTAATACATATTAACTAATATATACATATATTTCACCACGGACCTACTTCTGCGACATAGAAGCGATTTAATTTACAATTCAAATATAAATATTTTGAAAGTTTAGAATTCAGATGACATTGTCCCACCGTGAGAAATCAACTTTTAATCAATCAATATTTCAATTTAAATCTATACATATAAATAAAATTGAAGTATACATTACTAATCTGAAGTAGTTCCAAACGGCTGAACCGATTTTAACGAGACATCTGATAGCAGACAGAGGATTTTTACAGCATTATCTAGGCTACATGCCGTTTCGCTTTGCCGTAGGGACTATATATCATTACATAGTATAAAACAAAATCCCCTACCGCGTCTGTCTGTCTGTCTGTTCGCGATAAACTCAAAAACTACTGAACGGACTGTTATGTGGTTTTCACCAGTGGATAAAGTGATTCACGAGGAACGTTTTGGTATATAATCTGTGAATGATTGTTTTATAGTAAGGGCAATCAGGGCGGGACAACGTGATAAAATTTACCAAAGCTAAATTAAAATCTGTATAAGGGCTATATAGAGGTTAAGTAGTAATTACATTTAAACAATATAAAAGACGACACACAATTATATCAGACAAAACGCGTAGGTATCATGAAACAGCAAAATAATAAAATACAAACAAATTTTACAAATAATACAGTAGCCAAAACTGTTTATACTTTTTCACTCAACTTTTCTTAAAATTATAAAAATTAGATGATATTTTATACATGTTCCGATAAGTTAATAATTTAAATAAGTTTAATAATTTTTATCACTGACAAAGTTCTGATTAATAAAACGACATTAATTAATTAAGTTCTAACAAGTAGAGATCTAAGCGGTATGTATGTAAAAATGTTAATAATCTGTAATCTTGGCATTTATTTTTTGGAATGAGATTTTTATAAAATTAAAACTAATTTAGCTAACTCCCTTTGATAAATGCCGCCAAACACATGGCGCATGCGCCTCTAGTTGATTTTTTGTATTTAATAAAAATGAATATTTATGTAATAAAATAAATAAGCAGTCATTATTTTATGGAACAAATTTGTAATGCTTTATCTTTTCATTATGCCATAGCTGATTCCTGTCGTAATCTGTTCTTTTAGACATATAACTTACACAAAACAATTTTGACGTTTCACATCTGCCAGGCGTCCCGTGACGGCTCCATTTTTTTATATGTATAGATATATAGAGGAATATGTTGCTTAAAATAATTTCAAGTAGAACATTTTATATATATTTGATCTGATATCAAAAGCAAATTAATGCAAATCCTAACTAATATCATAAATACGAATACGAATTTGTTTGTTTCGCTTTCATGTCTCACTCAGGACTCAGGAGTGCTCAAACTTGAACTGCTGGCTATCCACCGCAATATTGTTAAGCTACGATCGATCGTCTCGGAAAGGATGTAAGTATGTATGATACAGGATTGTAGTCTAGGTAGGGGGGGGGGGGGGGGGGTAGCTTTAGCTAAAAACGAGATTCTTACCTAACGATACCTACCTACTAAAGTATAATATCGGAAATTTTTTGTCGAGATCAACTCAAAAAGTTCGATAGCGATCGACCGTTTGAACACCCCTCCCCTAACAACTCAAACGATCATTATGAAATTATGCATAATCTTGTCAGGCGTACAGAAAAGGACAGGGTATTTTTCATCCCAAAAAAAATGTACTGTTCCCGAGGTACAGATCAAATCTACATTAACGCGAGCGAAGCCGCGAGTAAAAAGTAGTTTCTTATAAGTTTTTACATTTTCAAGGAACTTGTAACACGAAAGATAATTTATAAACTTACTTTAAGCTGTGACCTAACTTATCCATAGTTTCATTGTATTCATATGACATATATAGTAAGTATATATAGTATTTCACATACAGAAATACAAAATGTAGTTAGAGTATATTAATGTCAATACACATAAACTGTATGATGGGGTCTAGGTCATTACTAAATAAAAGCCATTAAGCCGTCGCGACCCGATGATCAACTATGTTGACCGTAACTATTCATGCATCTCGAATGCATATTACGAAATCGAAACCCTGCCATTTACCATAACTACGACGTGACGTGTTACTTATTTATAGACATTATTCTTTATCGTAGCACCTTTGAGATGTATACGAATGTACTGAGTTTAGTGACTCGAATCAGTATCTTCCATAGTACATACAGTTTACAAAAATCGTAGGCAAAAGCATGGTTACTAGCCAGTAATATCAGTAATATGAAGATCGATATGTGTGTGTGTGTGTGTTTGTATTTATTGAAATGAGTAACAGCTGAAAATTACGAAGCGAAATTAGACCCGAATGTATGTCCGCGATTTACTCAAAAACTACTAATCCGATTTGGATACGGTTATCGTTATTGGATGTACGTTATTTATGTAATGTAATGTATCGTTATTTATGTGAACAATGGTGACGTCTGGAAATGACGCCCCTCTCTGTGCATCCACCAAAAACGAATATAACTATGTATGTTTATAAAAATATGTATCATGAAAAGATAAACCAGATCGAGTTTCTTGCCGGTTCTTCTCGATGACTGGGTTGTTTGCCGCACCGGTGGTAGCTTTGACGTTCATAAGCGCCTCCTCAGGGCCTAAATTCAATAAAGTATATTTTGATTGATTATTTTTTTAGGGAAGGTTATCTTAAATCTCCATAATAATTATCCATATTAAATTGTTGTATCCAATCATAGATTAATATTGTATAAGAAAAATTAAATAAAAAAATATAGTAATAGGTTAAAACAAAATAGATATATACATATACGCAAAAACAAAACAAATTAAACATGCTGATTTATTTAGAATTTTTTACATAAAGATGATTCTAATGAGACTATTGTTAATAGAAAATCCTGTAATTAATGACTGCATTAATATTTACCATTGTAATATTAATACTTAACCATTATTCATAGAACGCATAAATTCCATAGCAACCACTATTTTCCGGTAATATACCCAAATATTTACAATAACCCATCAGTGTTATTACCAATTAATTCTTTCAATTTGACCATTTGTATGAACAAAAAAAGCAATAACTTATTTCTAATATATTGCAGAAGTGAATATTTTACATTACCATTTACTTAATCAATCGGTTTACGATTTCTAAAAATCGATAATATATTATTCACTTACCATATACACTAATGTCATTTCAATATTGACGCACGCAAGCCATTGTCGACTCTATTTATAATTGGAGTTGGCAACAAGTATTAGGTACCTACCCAAGTTATGCATGTGAATTGAATTCATGTCAAACATGACTTTCCTGTGGCAAAATATGTAAGAAACAAATATTTCTTAGGTTATCTACTTTCCAAGCCCAAGGAATGCTAATATTGCTTTAATTTATAGTTTCTTCTATATCACACGTTTAAATATCAAGTAAACATCTACGTAGAACCGTACCTATAATAAACATAAGCCCAGTTCAATATAATTATTACATAGTATAAAACAAAGTCCCCTACCGCGTCTGTCTGTCTGTCTGTTCGCGATAAACTCAAAAACTACTGAACGGATTTACATGCAGTTTCCACCAGTAGATAAAATGACTCCTGATGAAGGTTTAGGTATATAATTTGTTAAGGTTTTTTCTCAGGGCGGGACAATGGCTGCCGGGTCCGTTAGTTTATAAATAATTTAATAAGTGCGCTCTAATAATAAATTGAACCAGTAGGTACAGTGACTCATGAGGAACGTTTTGGTATATAATTTGTCAAGGATTTTTTTATAATCAGAGCGGGACAACGTCTGCCGGGCCCGCTAGTACATAATAAGTAATACATAGTCCAAGTTTGTTGAAATAAGAAAAAAGCAGGATGAAACGCGTCAAAACTACTAAACGTTTCTGCACACGAATATGACTGTTCGATGGAGAAGTTTTCGTAGAAGGTTCCAGTCCTAGCTTACTTACTATTATTAATGCCTTACGAAGCGGGCCGGAATTAACTAAAAATAAATAGAAGGGATTCTGCTTCAAAAAAACGTAACCATGCTTTGATATTGTGTATTTTGTACTACAGCACAGTATGATCTCGTTATGGCACAAAGCAAAATATATCCACCACCACTAAATATTCGCTAATCTACATGTGCAAATGTATTTATTATTAGAACGCACGTATTAAATTATTTATAAACTAACGGGCCCGGCGGATATTCTCCCGCCCTGATAAAAAACCTTAACAAATTATATACCTAAACCTTCATCAGGAATCACTTTATCTACCGGTGGAAACCGCATGAAAATCCGTTAAGTAGTTTTATTGAATTTATCGCGAACAGACAGACAAACAGATAGACGTGGCAGAGGACTCTGTTTTATAATATGTAGTGATTGTACAGTATTAATATTGTAAGTAATTATTATAAATAAATATTGTAAGTATTTATTAATATTGTAAGTACTAATAAATAGAATTATTTAAAACACAAGTAAACAAATAAGAATTAACTATCTAATAAGGCACGCGTGAGGATATTGCATGTGAATAGCCGCGACTGAAATTTTTCATATCAGTTGGTACTATAAATTACGAATGAAGTCTAAGCTGCACGTGTTTTCGGCATTTACCTAAGGTACGAATGACTTAATAAACGTGGCCGAAACATGTGTAGAAATTATCACGTATGTCTAATACGGTATAGTATAATTTATAATAAATAGCTTTAAGAAATGTAATAGGCTGTTTTACATAATATACATTTTTTGAAGTTATACTTCTTTTGGCGCGTTAGGGAAAAATGATGAGAGTAAATTTTCACGATGCGCGCGCACACCGTCACGAAAAACCGACACCCTGAAGTTAGCTATAGTCAACATTTTGTTTCTTTGTATTTGTTGTTTGTATTTCTTTGTATTAAAACTTTCAATGTATTAAATACCTTTTTTCTATTGTTAGTGTCGTTTTTTCTACAAACGTAGAATAAGGCGAAAGATAAAATTTTTGAAAAGATTTTTATCTTGTTACGCCAAAGAAGTATAACTTCTAATGCATGTACATAAGTACGCACACTCTTTTGGTCGTACTTAATAAGTTTAATCATTTGACTATAATCTCGTCAGATGTTAAATGACGATGTGGTCCAGGATATTAAACACGCTAAGCCTAGAGTGAGACTGGCTCTCAAGTGCAGTTACCGCAGCACTCCTATAGGTTAGATATAATATTATTAGCAATTTTTAAAAACAATTATTGATTATTAAAAACAGAACTGGCCAATTTACATATAAACTGTTAAGAATCAATTCTAACAATTAATCACTCGTTAAATAACCGACACGAGTTCGGACAGAGCTATCGCACGATATGACGACCACCGAAAGAGTGAGTCAACACGGCAAGCGCCGCTCCGTATATGGGCCGACGCAGTGTAACTATCCGACATTTTCATTTATTTCCAACAATATATATATATATAAGGCGGGCTTAGATGAAGCCCTATAACTATGCATATCATATTATATGGCTGATATTTAACACCCAGACAGAGAACTGACAATTATGGTCATAATACAAAAGTCAGTCATGCACGGGGATCCAACTCGCAACTTCTCCGCTCAAGGATAGGACTTACTATCACTAAACCACGAAGCTTGTTATTAGTTTTTCTTCCAATTCGCGCGTGTATTATAGTTTTTATATTGTATTATATAGTAGTATTTTTATAGTGTATTATAAACTTTTCATATATGAATAAAAATCTGGTAAGCAGATAATACGTATAGGTTTAAATTGTTCAAAAGACATATAAGCTCTAAGTAATTGTTTCCATTTATTTATTTTAGAACAATTGTGTTAACTCTCATTTTTATACAGTATATGTTAATACGTATTCACCAGAATTTTAAATGCTAACTATTCCCACGATACTTATATAAGATATTCCTAAATATAATTAACAGGTGACGTCTTGTCGAGCCGTATTTGTACTTTAATGTGGCATTGATTTTAATGAGGAATGGGTAATTCCGAAAAAATATTTCTTGATTACATTAGAAGATTTTAAAGTGCGGCATTAGTTTTGTATTATGAATATTATGTACTTTTTGATATGTATCAAAAGGTAGACCACCCTAGAAAATATTGACTTTCGTCATATTAATAATTCAATAAACACTGGAAAAGATATAGGTAAATAGCTCATATAATATAATCTATGATGTTACGCCAAATACACGTAGGTTCAGTCCATGTCACTGAAGCGATGATGGCTCATCGACGTAAGCTCGAACACTTGCGACTGAGTCGAAAGCTTTCGGTGAAGGTAGATATCATGTTGAAGCCATAGCATGGTGATAGGGCTTTTTCTAAGTGCGCCTGACTAGCTACCACCGCCAAACTGAAAACCCTCACGTTGAAGAGTACTATTCAAGGTTACAATTTAGCAGAGATAGAAGATATAGATAGCTAAAAAGCAGAGATAAAACTGTTTAAAACCGCTAAGTAGTAACGACAAAGTTACAGTAAAAACATAGAAGGTAATTCATAAATAATCCATAATTCCCATAGAACAATAATACTTAGAGAAAAACTAGTTAAACTTGGATGTTACATACAGTAGCTATAATTAATAAACAGAATAAGTTAACTTTTACTTAGATAAACATATACGGTGTTATTTAAAAAAAGTTAAATACGTATTGAATACTTGCTTTAAAAAGGTCTAGAATTAAAAGCACCGCGCTCGCCCGAGGCAAGTTCGCGTTATCCTTTTTCGCAAGTCTAACGTAACCAAAGCGAGACAAAAGATCAAGATGGCGAACGTTCAGCGACCGCGGTGCATTTAATTCGAAACCTTTTTAAAGCAAGTATTCAATACGTATTTAACTTTTTTGAAATAATACCGTATATGTTTAACTAAGTAAAAACTAAACACGGTAAAAATGTGGCGACATATTAACATGTGTCACGAGGAAGTTGATATGTAGAAATAACTAACCAGCTCATGCAGCATTCATTTACAGGCCTAGTTTAAGACAAGTTTTCCAAACAGAAAGTAGGCAATCCAGTAAGCAGAAACTGCAGAAGTAGCAAGTTAATCGCAATCGGACAATCGTGTCATCAGACAAGATTGGCGGAACCTAGCTATTGCTATAAAAATCTTCATTCATTCCTATATGTACTCGTTCCAAATTTGTTTGTATAAAATAAAAGAATTTTTAGTAGACTTACATATAGTATATTACGGTTATAACAATTTAAATCCTTTATGACCGGTGTATTAGTGCAATAGTTGAAGTTTAAGCGGCAATCCCTAAAGTATACTTTACACATTTTTATGTTTGTGTGTCGCTAAGATAAAGAATTTTATGAGAAAATTGTCTTCCAAAAATTTTTTTTCTAAAAAAATGAAAAATTATCGAAATCCATTCTAAAAGTTTTAACTTATAAATAGTCTAAACGAAACGTTATCATAATTTAATTATATTATGTTTTTTACCATCGATTATAATCATTATAATTATAGAGACCATTAAAGGTACAATAAATAGTTGATTTTACTAATAATAAACAAAATAAAAAATACCACCAGTTACCAATGGATTTGAGATAGATAATGTAGTAAATTACTAGTTTTACTGTGAAAGCATAATACCACACAGACTTTACTAGTGGTATCCCCAATTCATTTTGTTCCTTTGCGGATAGGTAAATTAAAATCGTGTGGGTTATAAGGCATACACTATCATGATGGGAGGAAATTATCAACACTACGCAAATTGTACAACCGACAGCAACATCAACCGACATGCTAACACGCTGTGACTTTGACACAATTACTTATCATTAGACAGACACGCGGTCGACCTGTAAATTTCCCATTATTTCTTTTATAAATATTGTACAAGAACGTATAGGTTATTAAATTCGTGTAAACTGTAAATCAATCTATTGTTATTAGTTTTAATTGTCACAATAGCATGAATGTCAACCTTGTTTATTTTTATACTCAAATAGAATGTTGTGTATATCTATACTAATATTATAATGCTGGAGAGTTTGTTTGTTTGGTTGAACGCGCTAATTAATCTCAGGCTGGTCTGGTTTGAAAAAAACTTGGATTTCAGTGTTAGATTTATGGAGGAAGGCTATATGCTGTATACAATCACGATAAGACCGATAGGAGCAGAGCGCCAATGAAGGATATTTCAAAATCGGAATTTTTATCCTTCTGAGAGCTTTCGTTGCGTGTTAGCATTAGGCGAAAATAACTATTCCACGCGGACGAAATCGCGGGAACAGTTAGTTATGTTATGCTTTTCAACTGACTTCAAAAAGGAAGAGGTTCTCAATTCGGAGGATTTTTTTTAATATCATGAGGCAAACGAACAGGTGGGTCACCTGATGTTAAGTGATCACAACCGTCCATAGACACTTGCAACACCGGGGGAGACGCAAGTGCGTTGCCAGCTTGTGTTTGGGGAGAGGGGAGGTGAGGTGGGCCTCCGGCGCTCTCACTGACCGGACGAAACGCAATAATGCAAGCACTATTACTTCACGTGGGTGTTTCTGTGGGTCGGGTGGTAGTACCGGAGGCGAGTCGACCCAATCATGCCGACACCAGTAATAGAGTCAGCGTGGCTCTACCACCTATCAAATTACATGAAATCTTCATAACTTATAAATCGATTTGGAAAAAAATAATTAGAAAGGTATATTTTCAAGGGGTCCTCATTTCGAAGATATACTAGGAAACTCTTTAAATCGTATAGGAAATATATAGCGATTGACATATTGATAGGTTTACGACAATTCAAGAGTTGGTAGGTACATTTTTAGAGTAGAATTTTTGAAGTCGGTTTTATTTTTTGTAAAAAAAAAAATGTATTATGCGTAGGAGTTATTCGTGTGAATTTTCTTTATGCTTAGTCCGGTGAAGCTGAGAAGGCCCGTCAGGCAAATAGCGTAGACAGTTTGAAAAAAAAATTCTGCATGTATGTACGCTCATATGGAATCTTTACATTACACTACCTTACCTTACCTTACTTCACATCATTATTTAGCTCGTTTAACCTGCATCCTCTCTTTAATGAGCCAACCAGATGTACGTCTCAAACTGCATCTTGTATTGATAATGTTTTTACTAACTTCAAGACCATTGCCGGTAGTATTGTTACTGGGATACGGTCTGACCACAAAGGACTCCTTGTTAAAATAAATTGTGATAAACCTAGCAGTGACTGTAAGAAAACAACTAGGCTTATATCCAAAAATAGATTAGGTCTTTTAAATCATAATATTGCACAAAAGTTATCTTTCAAGACTTTTATTAATAAAGATCCAGATAGTGATTATGACAGCTTATTTAATATCATAAGCACTGAATTTAGTAAACATTGCCCAAGAAAAGTTATTAGGGTAAAGAAAGTAAAAAAATTTAGTGAATGGGCAACTACAGGTATTAAAATAAGTAGAGATCGTTTGTATGATCTATATTATAAGAGATCACTAACAAATAGTGAATCATTTCATGCCTACGTTAGGAATTATTCTAAAGTTTTTAAACGTGTTTGTGTAGCTGCCAAAGCAAAATTTTTAGGAAATAAAATTCTCGAGTCTAGAAATAAGACCAAGACTGTCTGGCATATAATAAATAAAGAATTAGGAAAAAATAAAATAAATGATAACTCATTTAATCTAAGTGTCGACGGAGTACGTATTTCGAACAGTTCAGAGGTAGCAACTGTTTTCCAAGAGTATTTCACTAATATACCTTCACAAATAACAATAAGTATAACATCATCAGCCCAGGGTGCCGCAGCTCTTTTAAAGAATATGAGTGCACCTACAAATTCAAAATTTAAATTCTCATTTATTAGTGCAGGTGAAATAATAAGGACATTCAAACAATTAAATTTAAAACACACCGAAGACATATGGGGAATGTCGGTAATAGTAACACAGTCCTTAATTGTCACTATTTCACCACATTTGGCTAATATATTTAATCAGTGTATATCAAAAGGAACTTTCCCTAATCTAATGAAAGTAAGCAAAGTGGTTCCTTTGTTTAAATCAGGCTGCAGAAGTAGTCTTGGAAATTATAGACCTATTTCTGTACTTCCGTCGATAAGTAAAATTTTTGAAAAGATTATGCTTAAACAATTGGTAGAATATTTTACTTTGCAAAAGTTTCTGGATGGTCGACAGTTTGGTTTCACAAAATCGAAATCTACTACTGACGCTGGTGCAACGCTCATAAATCATATATTGGGAGCCTGGGAAGATTCGCGGGATGCAATTGGTGTGTTCTGCGATTTGTCTAAGGCCTTCGATTGCGTTGACCATAGTACGCTTATTCTTAAATTAAAACACTATGGTATTTGTGGATCTTCTCTCGACCTTCTAGTCTCTTATTTAAAAGATTATTTATTTAACATACATGGGGTAGCCTCTGCGGGATCGTTTGCCCGAATTGGTGTCCCGCAGGGCTCCATTTTAGGGCCGTTTTTGTTCTTAATATATATAAACGATCTACCGCTAGTGGTTAATAACTCTGCTGACATGGTGCTTTTTGCAGACGATACTTCTCTAATATTTAAAGTGAAAAGGATAGATTCAGAGGTTGGGCATCTGAATAATACTTTAAATGAAATTTGTCATTGGTTTGCGTTAAATAACCTGTTGCTAAATGCAGATAAAACGAAATGTATAAGATTTACTTTACCCAATGTTAGACAGGTTTGATAGTAGAATCAAGATCGAAGGGAATTTAGTAGGGTTAGTTGACAATGCTGTATTCTTGGGAATTACACTAAATTCCAAATTACAATGGGGCCCTCACATTAAAAAACTGGCGAGCAGATTAAGTTCCGCTGCATTCGCAATACGTAAGATTCGCCAGCTTACAGATATTGCCACGGCTAGGTTAGTCGACTTCGCTTACTTCCATAGCTTAATATCTTATGGCATTCTGCTATGGGGTACGGCTGCTGAGGTAGAGACACGATATTTTTATTACAAAAACGGGCAGTTCGGGCAATATATAATATGAGACCTCGCGAATCATTAAAAACGAAATTCCAGGAATTCGGTATCTTAACTCTGCCCTCCCAATACATTCTTGATAATTTAATGTATGTCCGTAAAAACTTTGAAAATCTGAATTTAGTAAAAGACCGGCATAATCTAAATACTAGAAACTGTGATAAACTGGCGGTCCCATGTTTCAGACTTAGCAAAACCAGTAATAGTTTTTTAGGTAATAGTGTTAGGTGCTACAATAAAGTCCCAAAGCATGTTACCGATTTGCCGGACTGTAAATTTAAGCGCCACGTCAAACGGGTTTTAGTTTCAAAAGGATATCATAGAGTGGATCAGTATGTGAATGATAGTGATGTCTGGAATTGACTCCTCTCTGTGCATCCACTAAAAGCATTGTATGATGTATTGGAAATATATGTTAAAAAAATGTACCCGATCGAGTTTCTTGCCGGTTCTTCTCGATGACTGGGTTGTTTTCCGAAACGGTGGTAGTATTTGACGTTCATAAGTGCCTTATTAGGGCCTAAACTGAATAAAGTATTTTTGATTTGATTTGATTTGATTACCGATTTAAATAACCATCCTAAGATACGAATAACCATATTTATCTTTATTTACGTATATTTTATTTCTCAGCATCTTCTAAACTATCTCGTTTTGATATTAAGAAGGATAAGTTTCGTTATATTATCCATCCTTTTTGATTTCACTAATTTACTTTTATCAAGTCTATATTAATTACTTATTGATAAATAATGAAAAGAAAATAATTATTAGGTATTTCTAATAAAAATCGCTTCAAAGTTGATACTTATACAAAATATTACAAACGAATATAAAATATTTCATTAAACGCGTGAGTTAAATGTCTTTTTATAGTACATACGATGCCGTCATCTTAAATATCTAAGAAGCTTTAATAGTTATAATAACATACATAACATCCTATAATTATTGTAAATGGATTCGTTCTAAATTCATAAAAGATAACTAATATTCATCTTTACATTGCAAAATTGTTATTTGCTAACCTTGAGTATCAAGAACAAGTGAGTGAAAGGTGTGAAGTCAAAAGGATATAGTAATAAATCCTTACCGATCTTATATCTTCGTAAATGCCGTTAAGGTCATCCTCGAGTAAACGGTAAGGGTCGACGATCTGTGTGCCGTAATCAGGAAGCGATCCGGTACTTGTGCTCTGGAGGCTGGAGGCGAATCGGCGTGCCACACTTGCGCCTGTGTCGACTGAAGTACCACCAGAACTGCACGTAGCGCCGCACGCTGACACTCTCTGCACAACCAAAGTAAATCATTAAAATATACTACTAGTTATTTTAAGAACGAAAACGAAAGGAAACCACTTATAAATAAACTTTATACGAAAATTCAATATCATGTTAGCATTGAAATTTACGAAACGAGGCAATAATAATACAGACTAGCGGATACCTGCGGTTTCGTCCGCATTGTTTATTATACATATTAACAATATCTTTTATATACAGAGGAAAAACATAAGAAAAATTGACAGCAAATACATATTTTTCTTAAACAATGCAACCGTTTACCATATATGATATAACCCCTTTTATGCGCATGGGCACTAAATCGTTTGTCGCCACACACACACACACACATCGTTTGTCCACAGACAAAAAAAACAGCGCTGAACGCGAGTTTTTATGAAAAACGCAGTATCTTAAGACTTCAATAACTGTATTTTGAATAATTTTATTTCTATTTTGGGATATATTGTGGTACATTTTTTTTAGATAAGGACCAAGCATCAAGAAGTAACTCTAACTCTAAAAAATATATCTAAATCTATTTAGTAGTCATTGCGTGATGCGCACACAACGGCAAAACCTCTATCATTTAATTATACTAGCGATCGCTTTGTGGTCGAAATTCGACTATAATTCATTAATTTCTCAAGGTTCAATATTAAGAAAAAATCCATCCAAATCTCCAATTTTTTATTGATAACATTAAAACTCGACAATATCCACTAAATAAAAAAATATCGATTCTTTTCAATCAATTAATTTATGAGTATTTCACAGTAATTTTTGTGTCATCTTTTTATATAGAGAAGAGTATATATATGCGAACGCGTAAAAGCGGGTGTGTAATTTTTACATAGATTTAATGAAACGTTAAAAATCTGTACTCGAGGAATCGCTACCACCATACATATGTTGATAAACACGTCACAGTGTCTCTTTATAATTTAACTAGCAGGCCCGGCAGACGTTGTCCCGCCCTGATTATAAAAAAAATCCTTGACAAATTATATACCAAAACGTTCCTCATGAATCACTTTATCCACTCGTGAAAACCGCTTGAAAATCCGTTCAGTAGTTTTCGAGTTTATCGCGAACAGACAGACAGACAGACGGACAGACGCGGTAGGGGACTTTGTTTTATACTATGTAATGATAATGATATTTTGCAATCAACTAGTTACGGCTGGTAGGCTATCTAACGTACCAAAGATGAATCGCGGTAGTTAGTCACTAAGTTTTTAGATTACATCATGGTTACTGTCAACCGCAGCGCTGCATTTTTTCGTGCACCAATAAAAATAAAGTATGTTGTTAAAAGTATAACTGTTCCAATACGTCGAAGGGTGCGGTAGGTGCCCTTAACTATGCATCGGCACCGGCGGCGGCAGTGACCGCGATATGCCATTTCACAATCTTGTTTATGCAACTGCAAGCGAATGCAGTGTATAGTCCGCTCGATGGGCTCCGACCGACCAGTTGCAAAACCTCGACACGTACCGAGTGCTCACTCTGCACGCGTACATATCTCCACGTACCGCAAAACGGTTACGTCTTCAACGATATACCGAATTTAAATGATAATTAAAAAATATAATTACATAGTTTATAATCATTTTTAAGTAATTACATTACAAGTGTAAACATACTGTTAAAAGAACCTTAATAGCCACAGTCCAATTGCAAGTCATGATGCATTTATAAATGATCATATTTTTATTAATATAATGTGACAGTATTTTCAACTTTGTATCTGTATCTGTAAATCTTTTTTATCTATTAATCTTGGTTATATTTTTATATAGACTTGTACATTTACTAATATGTATTTTATTAAAACTCGGTTGGACGATAAACGAAGATCTTGAAATCAAATATTAAAGCCGAAAGGCTCGAGAAATGTTTTTATATTACCACCGCAACCTTCCCTTGAGAAGGGTCCTTTATCCAGCAATGGGATAGTATCAGCCGATATTAATACTATTATTACAAACATTACGTTTAGTAAAGTAAAATGTTTATTCCAATATCCAAAACTCACATTATGTCTAAGTCTAAATAAGGACGAATATTCGTATACATTTGGTTGCAGTAATTCCCATAAACGTTTACATATCTCTAGTAATAATGAATACACACACTACAAAATACAAAAAAAAAAAACACGAATAAATTAGGTACCTATACCAAATTATATTTATTAGTAACAAAAATGTTGTAATAAATCACTATATAATATCATCCAACCGTATCTAACGAGGTGTGTAAAAAGCGATCGTATTTACATTAAAAGGCATCGTAATTTTGTTACAGAATTTGAACGGATATGATCAACAAGCGGATGTTCATGAAATTACATTCATTCATAAATAATATCAACTTATTGAAGCATAAATTAGGATTTCATTGATATTAGATGTTATATATTTACAAATAAACAAAATTGAAGTGTTATTTTTGTATATGTAAATCATAGGACCCGTATACGCAAATTTTACTTCAATAATATTTGATATATCAAATAGGTACTAAGTTAAGACGATAAATATGGGAAAAGGGCTCCACCCCATTCCCCATTCCCATTCCCACCACTTTCATCTTCGATAAAACAAGTGACAAAAGCCTACACTTGAACCTTTCCACAGCTAAAAATTTGAAAGCATAAGAGATCTAGTCATATAAACAAAAGTCATTATTATGAAACTAAAAGATATTATGGAATGTGCTTCAGTACAGAAGTCCTTAGGGTCTACGCTCAATAGATTGAACAAAAAACAATGACTATTTTTTGATTACATACTCGAACACGTGTAATCAAAGGTATTAATAAAGAACAAAACACGAATTATAAATCTTTAAATGATAGATCTGCTGTCCTTGTTCATATACGCGATATCATATAAAGTTATTATTTACACGTAATTTACACGACTATTGTAAAGAGGTGAAGATTTTTTCTAGAAATAAAAGGAACATTTCAAGAAGTAAAATATGGTTTATAGGAAGTAATTTGAAAACTAGATTATCTCTTGAGTATATTTTACAGGTATTTTTAAATTGTAAGTAATGTCTATTAACTCACTGACGTTTGCTAGTCTATCTATCTATACATATAATAAGAATGTAAATCTAACGTGTCTGTACTTTTTAGATTTTTATGAACAAAATTGTTCCAGGTGTCTTGGAATAACTAATAAAATACATTACAATCATTTTTAGAAATGGTTGTCTGTCTGTTTATTTGAACCGCATCACTGCTAAAGTACATTCACGATAAAACTTTACGAAGAAAATCATAAAGCATATTCTGGAATAACACGTAGTTTTGGTTTCGTAGTTAAAATTTATTTGTGTGTTTTTTACGCATACAAACCTTTTCACATGGGCAAATTCCTAACAGATACCCACCACGGCGGATAACTGAAAGGGGGTTATGTCCGATTCGCACGGATTAAAACCTCATGATGTTTCGCACACCTTTTTGCCGGGGAGCAGAGACTGCCTACAGAACTGCATCTGCTCCCGACAGGTGTTGGATCCTTATAAGGGACCCGTCTTCGATCTGAGGGGTCGAGATAGTAGATCCCTCTACGTTTTCATGCCTTAGCTCAACCAATCATGAAATTTTGCATACACGTTTTTACGGGTACAGAAAAGAACTTAGGGTACTATTCATCCAAAAAAAATTTACTGTTCCCGGAAGATAGGTTAATTATTTATAAGTGGATACATATAAAAACCTGTTATGCTATCGTAATGTAATGTTACCGTTTGGACGTAATAGTAAACTCAACGTGACTACTCAGTGCGCTGAATAACAATAAATCGTTTCCAGTAGATTTCACACGCGTCAATTTGATGAAGTGGAATTTAACTAACTAATAAATTACATTAGAGAGAGTAAAGAAATTATGTGTTATATTTTGCCACGATAATATAAAAATTGTGAATCAAGTACTTTAGTATTTTTTTTTTATCAAAATTGTATAGTATTTTTCACGTTTAAGTTCTTAATCGCTCCTAGTTATTTTTTTAAGTGAAAATTTCTTTAGCAGTGGTGGGTGATGTTTCTTATCGTAAAAACCTATGTGTTCGAGTCACCAATGACCTCAACATGCGTATGACGTTTTTAGCTTGCGGCAGACTGTTGCTAGTGCAACGCGTAGTATAGCGCCCTCTGAATATTTAATATTGATATTTTTTACTAAGCTTGTGCAATTCATCATATGTTTGATTAATTAATAAGCTGTATAAAAATATACATATAATATATAGTTTATGTTCGGAGTGGCAACATATGTAGTGACCAGAATAATGTTAATATTAGGTCTTTACCTATGAAATTGCCGTTTTGTATGAAAAAATTGAAACGAATTTTTTTCATGTATTTTTTATTTGTATTAATCGAAGTAATCACCCATGCAATCAATGCATCTTTACCAACGCAGTGGCAGTTTATTGATGCCCTTCTTAAAGAAATCAGCTGGACGAGAGGCAACAAATTCTTCAAAAGCATTTTGTACTGCCTCTCGGGTATTGAATTTTTTTCCCGCCAAGGAGTTATCTAAATTCTAGAAAAAGTAGTAGTCTGTAGGCGCAAGGTCTGGTGAGTAGGGAGGATGACGGAGAACTTCCAACCCCAGTTCTTGCAACTTGGAGACCGTCTGCTGTGCAGTATGAGGTCACGCGTTGTCGTGCAGGAGCAGCGGAGACGAGCGATTGACCAATGCTGGTCGGAGATGTGCCAGCTTCTCCATCGTTGTGTTCAGTTCTTCACAGTACACATCTGCAGTAATGCTCACCCCGTTTGGTAAGAAGTTGTGATGAATCACACCGGCGCTAGACCACCAAACAGTGACCATCACTTTTCTAGGGGTAAGTTTTCGTTTAGGGCATTGTTTAGGTGCTGAACCAGGATACAACCAACTTGCTGAGCGCTTGCGGTTATCAAACAGAATCCATTTTTCATCGCAGGTAACAATGCGGTTCAAAATTCCTTCATTTGTGTGTCTGTTGAGCAGTGCAAGGCACGTCTCGACGCGTACTTCGCGCTGGCGATCATTGAGTTCGTGAGGCACCCATTTGTCAAGCTTTTTTACCTTGCCAATTTGACGCAAATGGACCAATATTGTTTTGACGCTAACGTCGAAAGCTGCTGCTAATTCAGCCGTAGATTGTGTATCATCAGCTTCCACAATCGCCTTTAATTCGTCATTGTCGACCAAAGTCTTCGGACGACCGCGAGGTTCATTTTTCAGGTCAAAATTCCCAGAACGGAAGCGAGCAAACCAATAACAGGTGGTGCGTTGGTTTGTAGTGTTAGCTCCGTAAACGTCGTTGATGTTGCGTGCCGCTTGTGCCGCGTTGCTGCCACGACGGTACTCATATTCCATAATTACTCGAATTTTTAACGTATCCATGATGACAAAAAAGATTGAAATGCGATGAAAATGTAACACTAATCAATAAACAAATGACTAGTTTTGGAAAAAGAATTCCATGTTTTTAAAATAAAATTAATTTCAAATTAGAATTCTTAGCCAAACAAAAATTATTTTGATTTGAAATGGCCAGTACTGCAGAACGGCAAATTCATAGACCTTATAATTTCAATTCACAAATTATGAAACTTAAATAATTCAGACGATAATTTATTTTAACAGTGAAAAAGAACACAGTTATTCCGTTGTATTGAGTTTTCACTTCCGTCGGCAATCCTTATGTCTGCATTGACTTTTTTTTTAATGATTTTTTTTTGTGGAAATTCCATTTTGTATATACCAAATTGGGGTTTATACACGGAAATCGTTCATCTCCACTATTTATTACTCAAACTTAAGGTAGGTATTGCGAAAATACGGCTTATTACAGAATTAAATCTCATTAAGCTTTGATAACGTTATAATCTATTACATCTGAAAGTAGATTGTTTCTTAATGACTAATGGAAGAACAGATAATATCTTATGATAAAATTTGAAGGAAAAAAAACAACCTTCCTCTCTCTAGTTACTCTTGGTACACATTAATCAGTTCCTTTTCTCTATATGTGTACAAAAAACAACATGCAATATATAGACGTGACAATAGACAATAATTAATATTTCAATATGATATAAGGGAAAATACTGTTTAATTATAATGAGCAATTTCTTGACCTTTGAATCAACAAGACCGCTTACGGAAGTCGTTATAAACAACGGCATTTCAGAACAAGGAAGATATTGAATTTCAAGTGCAACGGGCGAATTAGTAAGGTTCAACGACTTTAGGCTTGTGTTTATAACGCATATCCCATTGTGAATCGCTATTACTGACACGTATACATTATTTTATTTTTATATTATTACATTACGAGTTTAATACGTCTCATCAATGCGACATATATCTATATATTAATACGTGAAGCCAAATCTTTGTATCCCTTTTTGAAAGAAATGCACGAACGGGTGACCGTGAAATTTGGCATTGTTAAAGTTTATATGGAGGAGAAGTGCAGAAAGCTATTTATTTTATATAAAATGCATTATAAGTACATTAAATTAATTAAAATATGCATTACTCACACTACTGCTCCAATTTTACACAACATATGCACACATGTAAATAAAAATGACATTGAACTTCAAAAAAGTAGTAATAATATTCGTCCAATAGGACAGGCGAAGGAATTAATCCATACTGCCAAACTTCAAAAAAGGTTGCGAAGGAGGTTGCCATGTTCGACTCTATGTATTTTTTTTTACTCTTACGTTCCAATTACCCTTTTTTATTCTACATTCCACAATGATATTATAACATATCTTATATATTAACACGTAAAGCCAAAACTTTGCACCCCTTTTTAAGCGAATTGCGCGAACGGATGAACTTGAAATTTGGCATAGTTAAAGTTTATATGGCAGAGAAGTGCATAAAGCTATTTTTTTTATATAAAATGCATTACAATCATATTAAATTAATTAAAATATACATTACTCACACTACTGCTTGAATTTTACACAATATATATGTAAATATAAAAGACGTTTCGAACATCCTTCATCCTTCTTACGTTCCAATTACCTTTTAAATATTTTTAACATGACTGACGTTGCATGCCTTACAATATGCCCTTTGAAATCAACTGGTTAAATTATAGGTTAATTTTAGAATAATATAATATGTAAATTCATAATATACATTACTATTATTTACTAAATAATTTATCTTTAGTAAATTTATGGAACTACTGAAATAATTATTATTCTCTTTGGTTTTATTGAATGTCAAAATTTTTAGGTGACAGGACTGCTTTTCACTTCATGTCACTTTGCTTCATGTTGCCATAAGAGTAAAGCAATATTTCCAAAGTCAATGTCAATATTTTAATGTTCAGTATTTCTTTATGGTGTACTCACTTCAAATGATGATTCAATAAAAAATGACAGAAAAATACTTTGTAAAATCAAAATAAGAAAATTTGTTTGGTCATGAAAGTAATCCATGACTTATATCTCCGCGGTTACAATGATGCAGTTCAACTTGATGTAGGAATTATATTTAGTACAGTTGATGATGAATTATGAACAAAAATGAATTCATTTTCAAAAGTTAATGGTAGTATTATAAACCTCTTTGTTTTGGATTCATAATTTGATTCTATTGTGTATCCATTACTTTTCCAAATGATGATACTGGGCATATCACTATTCCTCATAATGTATAGACTATATTTAATTCAATATCACCCAGAAATACCACGCACCCATGGTGTCGTGTAAAATGAATTGAAAATTGTGTCATGAGGGGGTCCCATAATTTTTTTTTATTTTCGTAAAGTTATGTTTACTTAGTATTTAAGAGCCTTACCACCTTATGTAACCGCCTGTTTTTTGTTTCAAATTTATAATTAATTTCAATTTTCATTTAGACATCATTTTTTTTAATGTTTATATAATTGAAAAAAAGTGGCAAATAACTGAGTAGGCATGATGAAAGCTTTTGATTATAGAGGTTATAATACCCTTTGATAAAAGAACCCTAATAAAGCTCAAACTTTAAAAATTCAATGCACTATGGTCGAATGTCGACTGTGACTGTGACTAGTATATTTTAATATGTTACTTTGATATGTATTCATTATCAATTCAGTCGTTATGTGAAAATACAATCAAATCGCTTAAAAGAAGCTATATTTTTTTTAATAAACCTATATCTATCTATACATATAATAAAAATGTGAACCTAGTGTCTGTACTTTTTAGATTTATGTGAAAAAAATTGTCGCATGTGTGTCTTGGAATAAGTCATAAAATACATTTCAATCATTTTTGGAATGTCTGTGTGTTTGTTGGAACTCGCATCACTGCGTAAAGCACTGCGTTCACGATAAAACCTTACGAAGAGAATCATAAAGCATATCCTGAAGTTAAACACGTAGTTTCGGTTTCATTAAAATCAGTTCACTCTATCAAAAGTTATTGCAATTTTATTGACGACACGCACTTAAATCCGAAAGAAAAGTAGATAAGTAAATGGAATTAATAAATTCAGATGATTTTATTAGTCACTGTTTTTTTACATTAGGTTAGTAATATCTGTCTATGTATACACAGAAGAAAATCAAACGATTCAGTAACTTGTTCATCTATTTCTCAATGGATTTCCTATATTTATTTTTTGTCTAGTAGCTATTAGTATTATCAATAAAGAAAATTGTTAACAATCACGTTTTGTTTTCTAATATCGACGAGTCGAAGCCTTTATTTATAAGAATCAATTCGTGTCAATATAGTTCTATCATTGAGATAAAACAATCAAAATGTAAAACAGACAATATATATATATATATATATAAGCTTCCTAGCCGATTTCGACTACAGGGACCAAACTCAGGGCCGGAGGTCCGTAAATTTAAATAGCCAATTTTATATGTGAATTTACGAGAGGAAAAATTAACACAAATATACTCTAATACGTGAATCAAAAATATTGTATTATTTATTGTGATCAAATTTCGATCAATGGACGACTAGTAGGCTAGATAGATTTAAATAAATCACCGAAATTTGACTTCTATCTCTCAACCTACTATACAGCTTTTTTCCACGAAAAATAAAGAAGTTTCAACAGATTTCAAGTCAAGCCATAATGTTCTAAGGTCGCTTACGATTTTTTTTATTTATGCCCTTAATAACATAACATATATCGCGGCTGACGTTGGAGGGCGGTAGTTATAAAGATATGACGTCCTCCTACACTCAGAGATGTGAATGGTCCGACAATCCAGGCCATACTGCACCCCGCTCCAGCGAATATCATCACGCTTGCTCCGTAGGGGCATACGGGGAGACCGCGTCAGGGTGACCCCTCTGGCGGTAGCTTCACTCACCCCCTGTTTTGACGGTGGTGTCTTCTTGTTTTGGGGTATGCTTTCTTGCATGACCCCGGCGTCGTCTCGTGGCTCAGCCAGTCTGTTCGTTGGGCGGTCTTCGGAGGCCGAGTGATGTTCTTACTAGTTTGGCGGAGATCTCATCATACACTCTCCTGAGAGCCTGTATTTCTTCAGGTGAAGCATCTTTTTCGCGATCCTCGTAGTCGCTAGCTAGGCATACCGGCCTTCTGCTTAGCTCCTTGGGCTCGAGAAACTCAGTTTGTTGGCGCCTCTTCTTTTTGGGTTTCTTAGAGGGAGGGTTGGCGGGGCTCATAAGGCTCGCCTCCTCAACCATCTTCAGGGCCGGTCTGGAGCACGCTCCGTTATTGCTACGCTTTATATAGGCTTGCTTCGTAATAGAGGGTAGCGCGTAACATTTATATCAGTACAAATACTTTTTGACGATAGAACGGGCATTTGCGCCGACAGATATAATTTATATACCGCAGCATTACTCTACAGTAGGAATATACATGATTGAAATGAGAATAAGAAAAACAAATCCGTGACCGATGCTAATGACGAACGACATTGGCGCACGTAAAATTGCATGTAACTATAAACCTCAAACGCGCACAACAATAATTATTAAACAGTGATAGAAAGTGAGCGCTTCGAACTCTTACACATCGTTATATGTATACTTTATATAGAAATGAACTGCGATCGACACGTACATTAACTTGATACACGGGTACGTGAACGTTTTAAATTAGACAACATACTTTTTAAATGAGCTTCTGTATTACTACTTAACAGTAAGTCATTATATAAACAGAAAACCCCACCACATTCAAAAACTGCATATGTGTGTGGTTCTACAAAATAACGAGTAACCATGTTAACTAGTGGTCGCCCAGTGGTCGACATTCGACCATAGTTCATTGATTCTTTAAAGTTTGAACTTTATTAGGGTTCTTTTGTCACACGGTATACTTCTATAATCAAATGTTTTCATCATGGCTACTCAGCTATCTGCCACTTTTTTTTTAAATTATATAAACATAAAAACATCTATGTCTAAATGAAAATTGAAATTAATTATAAATTTGAAATAAAAAACAGGGGGTTACAAAAGGTGGTAAGGCTCTCAAATTCTAAGTAAACATAATTTTATGAAAACAAAGAAATTTATCGCATCTCATGGCACAATTTTCAACTGATTTTACCCGACACCGTGGGTGGGTGGTATTTTTGGTGATATTGAATTACATGAAGTCTTATGATGAATAGTGATATGCCCAGTATCATCGTTTGAAAAAGTAATGGATACTCCATGGATAATCCAAAACAAAGACGTTTTAATACTACCATTATATTTTGACAATTAATTCATTTTTGTTCAAAATTCATCGTCAACTGTACTAAATATAACTGCTACAGCAGGTTGAACTGCATCCTTGTAACCGCGGAGATCTAAGACATGGATTACTTTCATGAGCATACAGCTTTTCTTATTTTTTTTTCAACTCTGACAATGATCCTTCATCGCAATAAATTACTACATAACTATTACAATAAATAGCATTACTGCGCTCCAATTCGAGAGAAATTTCATGTATAATGCTCTATCATTGTATGTTCGATTAAACTGTTCCTGGAACCACGCGCTCATGGTGTCGTGTAAAATTAATTGAATATTGTGTCATGAGGGGGTCCGATAATTTTTTTTATTTTCGTAAAGTTATGTTTACTTAGTATTTAAGAGCCTTACCACCTTATGTAACCGCCTGTTTTTTGTTTCAAATTTATAATTAATTTCAATTTTCATTTAGACATCGATTTTTTTATGTTTATATAATTGAAAAAAGTGGCAAATAACTGAGTAGGCATGATGAAAGCCTTTGATTATAGAGGTTATAATACCCTTTGATAAAAGAACCCTAATAAAGTTCAAACTTTAAAAATTCAATGAACTATGGTCGAATGTCGACCACTTGGCGCCCACTAGTATATATTAATACGTGAAGCCAAATCTTTGTATCCCTTTTTGAAAGAAATGCGCGAACGGATGAACGTGAAATTTGGCATAGTTAAAGTTTACATGGAGGAGAAGTGCAGAAAGCTATTTTTTTTTATATAAAATGAATTAGAAATTCATTAAATTAATTAAAATATGCATTACTCACGCTACCGCTTGAATTCTACACAACATATACGCACATGTAAATGAATGACTTATTGACATCCGTCATATTAGTTTTACGTTCCAATTACCTTTTCAATATTTTTAACATGACTGACGTTGCATGCCTTACATGACCTTTGAAATCAACTGGTCAAACTGTAGGTTAATTTTATAATAATATAATATATGTAAATTCATAATATACATTAATAAATAATTTATCTTTAATAAATTTATGGAACCACTGAAATAATTATTATTCTCTTGGGTCTTATTGAATGTCAAAATTTTTAGGTGACAGGACTGCTTTCACTTCATGTTGTCATAAGAGAAAAGCAATATTACCAAAGTCAATGTCAATATTTTAATGTTTAGTATTTTTATATAGTGAACTCACTTCAAATGATGATTCAATAAAAAATGAGCCAAAAAATACTATGTAAAATCAAAATAAGAAAATTTGTTTGATCATGAAAGTAATCTATGACATAGATCTCCGCGGTTACAATGATGTAGTTCAACCTGATGTAGCAATTATATTTAGTACAGTTGATGATGAATTTTCAACAAAAATGAATTCATTTTCAAAAGTTAATGGTAGTATTAAAACATCTTTGTTTTGGATTCATCATTTGATTCTATTGTGTAACCATTACTTTTACAAACGATGATACCGGGCATGTCACTATTCCTCATAATCTACAGACTACATTTAATTCAATATCATCGAGAAATACCAATTTCAAATGGTGTCGTGTAAAATTAATTGAAAACTGTGTCGTAAGTTGCAATAAAATTCTTTATTTTCGTAAAGTTATATTTACTTACTGTTTTTTTATATAATTAATTTCAATTTTGATTTAGTTTAATATTTATATAATTAAAAAAATGTGGCAAATAACTGATTAGCCATGATGAAAACCTTTGATTATAGATTATTGACAAAAGAACCCCAATAAAGATCAAATTTAAAAAAAATCAATGAACTATGGTCGAATGTCGACCACTGGGCGCCCACTAGTATATCATTAACAGCAGTGTCCACATCATAAAAATATAATTGTGCATAATATGGTGAGCGACCATTCCAGCAATCATTGGTCCTGCCCTGTAATAAAAAAAATAGAACTGTATCGGAAACTTTAGCTTCTTAGGAAACCACACGCATAAGTAAACGACGTATTATATTTGCTAATGTTGACAAAGTATTTTTTAGCTTTTTTTTATTGAATCATCATTTGAAGTGAGTCCACCATAAAAAATATTAAAATACTAAATATTAAAATAAAATATTGACATTGACTTAAGGCTGGTAATATTGCTTTACTCTTTTGACAACATGAAGTGAAAGCAGTCCTGTCACCTAAAAATGTTGACATTCAATAAGACCAAAGAGAATAATAATTATTTCAGTGGTTTCATATATTTACTAAAGATAAATTATTTATGAATGAATTATTAATGTATCTTTTGAATTTACATATGATATTATTATAAAATTAACCCAAAATTTGACCAGTTAATTTCAAAGGACATGTAAGGTATGAAACGTAAGTCATGTTAAAAATATTGAATGTAGGATGAAAAATGGCAATTGGAACGTAAGAGTAAAATGAAAGATGTCAAAACGTCTTTTTCATTTACATGTGTGTTTATGTTGTGTGTCATTCAAGCAGTAATGTGAGTAATGTATATTTTAATTCATTTAATATGTTTTAATACATTTTATATTTAAAAAAATATCTTTGTGCACTTCTCCTCCATATGAACTGTAACTATGCCCAATTTTATGTTCATCCGTTCGCACAATTCGCTTAAAAAGTTTTGGCTCCACGTATTACTATATATAAGATTATTATAATACATTATTTAATAATATTCACATTTAGAATGTTATACACTAACACAGTTTAAATATAATCTAAATATTTTGCAAAATATCCAATATCATTTCATTGAAATCGGCTTTACACGAGTATCACCTTAAACGGAGCAACGTTTTGGTGAACGGCTAACTGTTTAATTACCAATAATACGAAACCAAAGACTACAATCACTTTACAAGTGTACCTATTCTAAGAAAAATATCATATTTAAAGCTCCAGTTTTGTTTTATCCCTTGTTAAACTGACGTTAAACAGATCCTCCGAGTTCTCACTTGTCGAATCTTCATCTGGCGATTAGGAAAACATTTGAGCATCAAACGATAATAAGCATTCAAAGTCATGTCTACCTAGGTAAAATTTAAATTTGTTTGAAGTATTTTTTTCAGTAGACTTAATACATAAAGCTGCCTTCTTTAGCAATAAATCCTTTAATATCTTCAATGCACTATGTAATTTTAAAATGTTTAAACAAATTTAAAATAAACTGGAAGTATTTAAGGGTCTTAAGCTTATTCCAGACGTGCGGCACAAGTAATTATTTGATTATATTTATTTTTTGTCACATCAAATCGATAATGATAAAATTGACAATTCCAGACACAAACACTAATCACGTCCGTTCTACAAAACCTGTAAATTTTCATATATAACTAAAAAGCTTTCACTGTCTTTAATTTTAAAATTATAAAGATATATTAATAAATATTAATGTATTGCGAATAATATATTAATATATTAGTATACAAATCGAAACAACAAGCGATTATATTATATGAATCATTTGGCTTTGAAATGAAAAAGTAAGGTTACACGGGAAAACAGGTTAACGTTAAAAGACTATGCGTATGGCGACATTAATTTAAGACTAATAAATAACAACTTTTATAGCGTGACTTTTATTGTTTACATAAATGTGTGTTTCACTTACGTAAAATCTATATACATAGCCAAGTCATAAAGTCTGTCAAAAACTTTTAATGTGATTAATTATACAGCTTTTGATAATTGTTTAAAAATTAAATATGAAATGAAAAGTATTTAAATGTACAATATAATTTTATTTACATTATTCAAAATGCCCTCCCCGTTTCGAATACAATCCCTTAATCGACGCGTCCAGTCATCTATTGCAGCACGCACCGTATTCATATCGCTCGCTGCCGCTGCTTTAACCAGAGATGCTCGGAGAGAATCCAAAATGTGATAAAGTTTAGCGCAGACTTTCTCTTCCAAATGTTGCCATATCTCTGTTATCCAGTGGGTTTCAATCTGGACTGCAAGATGGTGTCTTCATGCTCAATGAAGTCAATACCACGTGACAGTCAGTTTTGCGTGCTTCGAGGCTTGTGAGCTGGCGCCCAATATCCACCTGGAATATCCACTGTACTAGTCCCAGGTCTTCATTTAACACACTTTTGGTCGTGCTTCTGCTTAGACCACTCTCAAGAGCTAAGATTTTTTATTTGCGCACAGTATTATGTTGGATTCGTGCTTCACTGCTTTGACGACAGCTTGTGTGCTAATGGTGCGAGGTCGGCGGCACCTCTTAGTATCTTCGCAGTTTGAATCTGCAGTGTACCGTTTGATAGTGCAATAAAGAGACCGTAATGTTATTTTCAATTTTTGCAAAATATTGAAAAAAATTCTGTTGGCGCGTAAACAGCGGCGCAACACGATAACTGTGACTCTATCTTCCTTATGCGACCACTCCATCTTTGAAAATGAATATAGAAAAACTTGTTTTTTATTTTTGAAAAGCGCGATCGTTCTTTTTTCAAAATTACTCGAAGTATATCTCGCTAGTCTCGAAAATTAAAAATAGTAACATTGGGACAGAACTAATGACCCGAATCGAATAAGGTATAAATATCCGAAAATAAAGCAGTTCAACACCTTCTTCTCCTTTGTTTGTCAATCGTTTTTTTGTTTAGTAGCTATAGATGAACTTAGTGTTTACCTTTTTTTCCATACGTTAATTTTAGTTTTCATATATGAATTCATTTTCACTTTTTCGTTTATTCTTATTCTTTTTTTTTTGTTTGTCTAATGTTTCTTAGTATTTACTGTTATATAATTTGATTTTTTTATTATTATTAATAGTGTAAGTTATATTTGTATGATAAAGCGTTGTAGGTCTTCAGTTTAGTTTACTCCTTTTTATTATTGTTGTTGACTGTTTCTATATCCGTATTTGTAAATAAATAAATAAAATACCGAATCGTAATTCCAACATGAACATACGAATACTTTATCCAACAAAAATATTTATCGGTTCATTCATAAAACTCTGTATAAAATATTACAAGCCACATTTTTTTTTCAATAGAAACCCACAGTAGGATATATCTGTGAGATCATACATTATTTGACTGTAGCCAATACTCAGAGGCAATCTATTAAAGGGGTCAATGTTGTGCTAGGTCAGCTGTCATTATGTTTGGATTTACGCATAATTACCCGTCGGCATGCGATGTTATTGCATGATTCTTGTGTCTCAGCAGATGGTATTTTGAATCAGTGATCACAGTGTTACAACCTGCTATTTACTTAACTACTATCTTCTATACAATATGAAACTTAAAACAACAACCGAGTATAAGAGAATACTGTAGAGTAAGTAGGAATATATCACAGTACAATAAATTACAAGCATCAATTAATTGAATCAAAAATAAATTATCCCAAAATAATATTGTTACATATATCTATATGATCAGGAATTCATGTACCTGTTGTGCTGGAGATTTATTCACCTTTGTAGGACAGATTTCACCCTGACCACAAATTAGTATATAGGTGTTGCTATAATCATTTCATAAGTATATAAAATAAAACAGTGATACAAAATGTATCGCTTCAAATTGAAGATATGTATGACATTTGGAACACCATGTATGAGTTGTATATAAATAAAATCACAGGAATCAGAATCGCTGAACAAATTCAAATATTACGGAAACATGTACCAATTCAATATTTCATAAAAAATATCAATTCTTCTTCTTCTTACCCTTATCCCACCTAAGTAGGGTCGGTACAACATGTTTGTCATGTTGTGGTGTAAAAATATCAATTATCATCATGATATACTTATATCTGAACACTTATCTACATATATGTAAGCTTAAACGTGTTATAGGCTAACGTTTTGACTTCAATATCAAATCATGTTAAGACTTACATAACCAAAGATACGCTAAATCCAGATTGGTGTTGATTTAAATCTCACGGAACAAAGCAATAAGCGATTGGAGATAGATTTTAAATTGAGGATTATGGCTAAATAAACAGGCGAATACAATAAAATACATAAAATAAATTGCACATTAAAAATCCACATGAAAATACTTATATTTAATCTATATATCTCTTGACACCATTTACTACGATTTTCTAATCAAAATGTACCATAAAAAATTTGTACGATAAACATAACACTATGTTATAACGTATATGCAATGGATTATTCTATGTCCGTAATTCATATTACATACATACGTAAGATAAGGATGACATTAGCTGATAAAATTATACATACGTACATATTTAACATTATCAATATCTCAAATGCTAATATTTTATTTATTCAATCAACTATAATGAAAGCATTATAGTAGTATTTCACTATAGTATGTATATATAATAGTGACAATAAACTTATGTTATTGTTACAGCTTAAATCTGAACGAATGCGGGTGAAATAGAATGTTGGACAAAATCGATTTCATTCTTGAGTAATATAATAATGCTTATGATAATTTCAGTCTAGCGATTCATGAAGCGAGAGTTTAATAATTAATTTTCATATTACGAAATCAAATAAAGAAAGTTCAAATAAATGAATATTTCATGACATAAGCAATACTCTTATAAATAAAATATTATTCAAAGCCTGTACCCGCGTTGCTTTACTAATGAAAAGTTGCGATAACAGATCAAAGTGATCTAAAGTGACGAGTAAATACAAATTAAATTCTATTAATGTATACTTTGTAGACATGTATTTTTGTAATATTCATTAGAGTTTTATTTAATAGTAATATTATGTAATTAAATATCTTATTACATTACGTTTATATATTACCTGAACTCCATTAGGTATATAGATAAAAATGTAATTTCTTTAATGACCTAAACAACTAGACACCAAGGATAGATTACGTAAAATGAAACAGGATACATCTTCTATCTGTTAGTTACCTTTTTATCATGACCGACAGGGCCGAATTCGCATTTCTGTGCGCCTTCCACCCAAAAGTGAAATATGATTGGGATATCCACGTCGCGTTGGCAACCTTTTTTAAATATTCTCTTTTGCTTGCTTTAACAAGAAATTTTTTATAAAAAACAAAACCGACTTTTAAAAAAATGTACGCCAAAAATCCGCCACATCATACACACACACATCATAGGTTGAGTAAGAAGAAAGAAAGAAATACTTTATTGTTGGAACAACCATACAATTAAATTGAATTACACAAACAAATTGATTTTTTTATGCATTTGAAAAATAAAAATAACTGAACCCATTCAGCATAATGTGCAGTACAGTAGTACTGCAGCGCTGATTTTCAATGGGAGCGCCTATATGGGGATAAACGGACGTACGATCAAAGTACCAATCTAGCCCTGGATTATCATAAACCTGCCAATATCCCAACCACTATAAATTACCTACACGATTATAAGGAATTATCTATTAATTATATCTTCGAAACCCAATGTCCAATACTAATGAATTAAAAAAGGACACTCTTGAGAGTATCCGCTTTCCAACAAAAAAATAATTTTCCAAATCGGATTACAAATTACGAAGTTCTGAGGTAACAAACATTACAATTAAAAAATAGAATCGAATTGACAACCTCTTCCTTTTTCAAGTCAGTTAAAAAAGAAGAAAAAGTTGTGTCTTATTAATTATCACAGGAATATTAACATTTTCTATAGTCCTCGTACAGTCTTAATCCGCCTCTGTGACCACCATAATACCTAATGTTTACTTAATGTGTAAAATTAGTATTTACCTATTCACTTTCCATATATTACGTATTTGATTCATGTCATCATTATATAAAAGATCATAAATTTGGCAAAAATATCTAGGCAAATAATAAGTGTAAATTTACATCCGTAAGGCGATGGAGAAAAGTACATATTATATCTATATAAATAGAATAATAGACGTGGATGTAGATTTCGAACATTATTAATTTTACTTCTGAGACGGTCCTAAAAACAGCATCGTGATACGATCATAATCTGTAGGTGGTAGAGCCACGCTGAAACTATTACTGGTTCCAGAAGCCACGGGTCGGCTCACCCGGGGTAGTACCACCCTCTCACAGAAAACCGACGTGAAGTAACAGTGCTTGCATTGTTGCGTTTCATTCGGTCAGTGAGAGTGCCGAAGATCTACCTCCTCTTCCCCTCACCCCCCTCCCCCCAAACACAGGCTGGTAACGCACTTGCGACACCTCTGGTGTTGCTAGTGTCTATGGACGGCGGGGTCCACTTAACATCAGGTGACACACCTGTTCATTTGCCTCCTATGATATAAAATAAAAACGTTGATTTAACACAAAGTTATTAAAGTTTTATGATACTACGGTTTGTATATACACTGCGCATTCGACGATGTGAGTTTTCTTGAGTTTTGAAGTAGGGCAAGTTGTGTGATGATCGTTTTCTACTCTTTACATGACTCTAAAGCTACTGGATAGATTCTTGAGCAACAAAGATTAGAGCATTTAAAATCATATTTGTGACAATAGAGTTGACGCATAATTTTACATTTCATATAACTTTACTAGCGGGCCCGACAGACGTTGTCCCGCCCTGATTATGAAAAAATCCTTGACAAATTATATACTAAAACGTTCCTCATCGATCACTCTATTCACCGGTGAAAACCGCATAACAATCCGTTCGGTAGTTTTTGAGTTTATCGCGAACAGACAGACAGACAGACGCGGTAGGGGACTTTGTTTTATACTATGTAATGATAATGATATTGCAACATTTTATTCTTTTCTCTCTTATTACTTTATTTTTGGTTGGGTCTCTTAATTAGTTATATGCATAGCAATAGATATGTATTTTAAGTGTATATCCACGACTTGGGCGCGAAATAACTAATGCTTATTTGTATTTTAGCTGCAAATTTGAGGTCTGGCTGAAAATCAGGGCCGTTTTCAAAGACGGCAATACGCTGACGCCAGGTCTCATCGTCATAGTTTTACTTTCTTATGTTTAAGGGTTTTTTGTACACTTTTATTTATTTATGGCAATAAATATTTTTGTTTCTTTTTAGATTTCGATCGTTTTGTTTTGTTTTATTTCACTTCTGAGTAGGGTGGAGTGAAAAAAACAATTTTTTTTTTTCTTAGCCTGGGGGTCAAATTTATAGCTTATAAAAAACAAAAATTTTTGAAAAAAAAAAAAAAAATTTTACTCAACATCTTGAGCCAGCCCACTCATTTTTAAAATTAATTACGAGTAAAAATATTTGGTTGCAAAAAAAAAAATTTTTTTTGTCTTTGAATCTCTTAAAACATCTAAGAACTGGCAATTATGATCATTTCCAACTCAAATTTTATTCTAGTGCCCTAAAGAGGAATGGTACTTTTTGGGTTTTTTTTTTTAAATTAAAACAATAGTCACAAAATTTTTTTTTTAACTTGTGATTTTTAATTGGCATAAAAGAGGATACTCTGAAGTTTCTAGAACGCCTTCAAAAATTTTTTTTTGCAACCAAATATTTTTACTAGTAATTAGTTTTAAAAATGAGTGGGCTGGCTCAAGATGTTGAGTAAAATTTTTTTTTTTTTTTTCAAAAATTTTTGTTTTTTATAAGCTACAAATTTGACCCCCAGGCTAAGAAAAAAAAAAAAAATTGTTTTTTTCACTCCACCCTACTTCTGAGTCACATGGTGCTAAAACATTTTTTTTATTGTAGCACAGCAAAGTTACTGGACTGTGCCTGGTGGTTAGCACAGTACAATCCAAAAACAATGGCGACTACCGAGAGATGCGCTATCCCTCGCCGGTGGCCGCTGTCATGCCGCCCTGCGTAAATGTCTCATCACGCTACGCTTGAAGGACCCTATGTTATAGGAAGGAGGGAACACACTGGCTGGGAGATCGTTGCACAGCTTTACGATACGCTTCACAGCTTCATCATGACAGGTTCATTTACTACAGAGTTACGAAAGTGTTATCAAACTACGATTTTTATAAGCTCTGCGATGTAAATTTTCTTGGTGTAGAGAAGTACGACAAGTTGTGTGATGCTTGTTTTTAAGTCTGTACATAGAATATATTATTTACATAAAAATGATACAGACGAATTCGCAGGTATCATGTAGTATATAATATTCTCTTATATGTATGTAATAACTAACTTCTGCCCGCGACTTCGACCGCGTGGAATAGTTACTTTGGGCTAACTCTAACACGCAGCGGAAGCTCTCAAAAGGAAAAAAACCCGATTTTGAAACATTCTTTATTGGTGCTCCGCTCCTGTTGGCCATACCGCGATGATATATGGCCTAAAAGCTTCCTTGATAAATGAGCTATCTAACACTGAAATAATTTTTCAAATTTTCCTGAGTCTAGCGCATTCAACAAAGCAAACAAACCCTCCGCCTTTGTAATATTAGATGTAATACATTTATTACCCGGGATAGAAATTATTGAAATGTATTCAGACTACATAATTAAAATATGTAATGTAAACACTATAAAATAAATTATAAGCTTTTCCAACTCAAAGGTCATTTTAAATAATTAACGCCAAGGATAAACAAAAAAGCTATTTATGTAAATGAAAGTCCTTTTACGTTGATACCTTCACGAGAAATAACAATAACACGGAAGAAGGCTGTCATTATAAACTTTCTGAGTTGATTTAAATTTTTACTTGTGTTTCATGTGCAAAAATTTACCTTTGTAGTTAAGAAAACACTTAAAGTTAATATTTTTTATGGCTATGTGAAAACGATAAGTGAATATTGTTCAGGAGAACTCATATCAGAGTCCTCTCAGGAGTGACTCAGATAGAAAAGGTTTTTTTTTATTTTTCAGTTGAACCCTTGTTTATAAAATCAATGCGATTATTGTTTTCTAGGTAATCCTTTTTGGAGTCTAGCTATTGAATGACTTATGCCCGGTTTCTGAGGTAGTTTAAATGTAGTTTATCAGTTCCATAGCGTTATCGGTTCGATAACTTGTCGAATTGCGTTTCTGAACACACAATCATACGATAAATGTCAGTAAAACTCAACGGGCCATTTGACATTTTAACTTGTGGATAATTTTGTTGAGTCAATAACTATTGGTAGTTTAACCGAGTATCTCAGAAACCAGGCATTATTGATTCACGTATGATTTCTAGTAATCATATGAGTAGGTTCTATGTAGGAGTACCTTGTATCCTAATAATTTATATATACTAGCGGGCCGGGAGGACGTTGTCCTGCCTTGATAATAAAAAAAAAATCTAAAATTCAACCGCAGCGCCACCTACCGGGTCCAATTGTGAATCTAAACCATTCTCGGATCTACTCGAACACGCACACAAAATTTCACCAAAATCGGTCCAGCCCTTTAGGAGGAGTTCAGTGACATACACACGTACAGAAGAAATTTATATATAAAGATGATAGTAGTATATAAAGTGATAATAATTCCAATAATTTGCTTGTGTTATTCTTTTATATCATACTAGCGGTCCCGGCGGACGTTGTCCCACCCCGATTATAAAAAAAAACCGTGACAAATTATATACTAAAACGTTCCTCATGATTCACTTTATCCACTGGTGAAACCGTTCAGTAGTTTTTGAGTTTATCGCGAACAGACAGACAGACAGACGCGGTAGTGGACTTTGTTTTATACTATGTTAATGACATATATTTACCCAATAATAAACTCGTAGAGCCTGAAACCGAGCACAATACATACAAACTGAAGAAAATAATTTATTACGTACTATATATTGTATACATAATTTAAACATGCATCACGCAATACCCAATAAATTACGGTACGTTTAACATCAAATAACAATTTGTAAAAGTGGAACCAACTCCGCCTCACTTATTTTGATCGCAAATAGAGGTTCCTTCTTACTCTATGTTACGATCCGAAGTATGCAATTAACATATCATAAGAACATGAAGCGCTTTTAACCCTCGGTGTTATAAGTGGCTGACCTAAGTCGAGACTGCAGATATATCTGCTATATGCTTCCGCGACTACTTAAAAGAAGTTGTGTCAAACTGTTAAAATGGAATATTCTTGGAATAAACACATTTTATTAATACTTATTTTTATTCTATACCTTAAAATTCATACTGATCGCCATGTAGCACGGACCTTTTTCTTTGTATTTATTTTAAGTATATAAAATAAATACCTTGTGACAATATTTTTAACATAGTACATTAGTTTGATTCCTTTGTGTATTTAGTTTATGTTTTCAATAGTATTAATAACTCTGCGCTTGTCTAATTACAGCACAAAATAGAATACAGAATATAGTTCTTGGTAAAAGATAAAATAGGTGACATTGGTTATATCATGCTACGATGGTTTTTATAGGATTACTAGCCGACCCGTGCCCACTTCGTTGGGCGGTAATAGGCATTATCAAGCCACAACTTTTCTCTAGAACTCAATCATATATATCTCATAATTAAGGCAGCGTTCGTAAGAAACATTTTCGTTCGACCATTTTTCTCCGACTCCCCAGATATTACCCCCTACAACCTCACAAACTTTACCTCTTTATAATATTATTATAGATAATATAATTAGTTAATAGCTTCTGCCCGCGACTTCGCACGCATGGAATAGTTATTTTGGGCTAATACGCAGCGGTAGCTCTCAAAAGGAAAAAATACCCCGATTTTAAAACATTTTTCATTGTTGCTCCGCTCCTATTGGTCTTAGCGTGATAATATGTAGCCTATGACACTCATAAATAACGTGGCTTTATATTGGTAAAAGATTTTTTAAAATCGGTTTAGAAGTTCCTGAGATTACCCCCTACAACGTCACAACGTCACAAACTCACAAACTTTAACTCTTTATAATATTAGTATATAGATTAGGGGCCATCCATAAATTACGTCACACGAATTCCATGGTTTTTTGACCCCTCCCCCGTCCTTGTCACAGCTGGTCACATTTGTGAGACTCCCCCCTCCCTAGTGTGACGTCACATATTTTGCAATTTTAATTTAGAAATTATTGAATTCAAACAGCAGGTTCGATATTAGTTTTATATCCATTTAAATTATTTTTGAATAAAAATGGGTATCAAGTCAAACCTTTGAAGAGATAAACAAAACAAAAAACGATTACTTTATTAATTAAAGAAAACTTAATCATCTTGAGTCCATGGACCATGAACCCACTCCATTAAATTATTTATAACTGGCATAAAAATCACTTTGTTCTCGTTTGAGTTGTTGATGTCGGGAACATTTGTTGTGCCAACATCTATTTCATCCAACCATACAGCATCACCGTTTTCATCCAAACAAAGAGTTTCTCTGACTCGTCTAGTAGCAATTCTTTGAGAATGCATCTTCGCGAGGGGCAAAACTTCTTGTTGATTTTTATGTGATCGCTTGTGTTGATTAGTGGCCTTGTATGATGCAAAATATAGACCACAGATGCCACATGATCGCTTAAACAAGTATGTATGGGGCAATAGCTATCATGCATCTATATGCATATTCATAGCATCTATAACTTGCTTCAAATGTGAGGACGCTCGAAGATCCAAAACTAGCTGAAGTAACAGTGGAGCTAATTTACCTTTGGCGTCATCTTTTTCTACGGTCTGCACCACCGAAAATTGCAATCTCCTTTATGACTTCAAGCATACCGGACTGATTTTCTTCTACTCTAGGCCGACAAACAGAATCTCGAATTTTTAGAGCTACTGCAAAGTCGGTATTACTTTCATAAAGCTCTAAAATTTTCTGTTTTCTAGTCACTACTTTTTTTTTGTCGGGATTACCCCAACAGATAAAGAAATACAAATTCAAAATGACGGTCGTCTTTTATAATAATTTATCGATTCGGTAAATAATAAATTAAGTTAAACATTGTTTTCTCATATCTGCCTCCGTCGTCTAATAGTTGTGTATAGCGGCTGCCGATCACGTGGTTGTGGGTTCGATGAGTTCGATCCGCAAACGACACACTTTTATGTGATGATCATATGTGTTTCTCCTGAGATTGGGTGATTTTCTATTTCATACTTTCTAGTGGTGACATGGCATCGTTCGCAATTCAAACCCAAATTAAAAAAATTAAGTAGATAAATATTTCCAAAAAATAGTTTTTAATTTGGACACTAGATGTACTAGATGGCGCCTTGTGAATGTGGTGGAATATTTATATATATTTTATTTAATTACAACACACACAGTACAACATTATGTACCCAAATTGCTAAAAGTGTTGTGTTATGAAAATCATCACTAATAAAAGTAGCACAAACACACAAACCCGATACAGCTATTTATATAATTATCTGTCCCTGTGCGGGAATCGAACCGCAGACCTTGTGTCATTAACGGAATATAAAAATTTATATACTTATCGAGTTAAGGTTATAATTTTCAAGATCGGCAACATAACAGAGATGCCCCTGATGTTGGAGTTGTCCATAGGCGATGGTAACCATTTAACATCAGATGGGCCATCTCGCTGTTTGCTGCTCTTTGTCATAAAAAAATAAAAATAACAGCAAATTAAGATACTTAAGTATATTTTTAATTTATCTAAAGTCAATAACAATTATTTTGTGCACTTAAAAAATAATCGAATGAGATCACTTATCTTTTCCACCCTGTGTACATATTTAGTGTTCTGCGGAACGACCTAGCAATACTTAGGCAGTTATTAGTTTGATAACTACAATAAAATTCGAATTTACTTTTACGTACTCGGACTCCAGTTGTATTCTTGAGGTTGACGACATAGGAGTTTTCGAAAAAAAATCATGAGTGTCGCTTTCTGTTGCAATTCTTTGATCTTAGATTTCACTTTTTTTTATTGAGTATTTCGTTAATAGTGCAAAGTTCATGTTTTAAAACGTATATTTGGAAATGTGACGGCACAAAATTTAGGACCCCTCCCACCCCCTTGTCACACAATGTCACACTTCGTCGACCCCCTCCCGCCCCCTTAACGTGTGACGTAATTTATCAATGGTCCCTTATAGCCCCTGCCCGCGACTTCGTTCGCGTAGTAATAGTTACTACTTTGGGCTAACGCTGACACACAGCAGAAGCTCTCAAAAAAAAACATCTCGATTTTGAAACATTTTTTATCTCTGCTCCGCTCCTATTGGCCTTAGCGTGATGATATATAGCCTATAGCCATTCTCGATGAATGAGCTATATAACACTGAAAGAATTATTCAAATCGGACCAGTAGTTCCTGAGATTACCCCTTACAACGCCACAACGTCACAAACTCACAAACCCACAAACTCACAACGTCACAAACTTTACCTCTTTATAATATTAGTATAGTTAACATTATACAAAATGTTAAAGCGATACAATGTTCAATTCCAAAGTCGCCTAATCAGCAGTTAACGCGCCAGTGATGAATACTTCTTAATTCGTTCATACGGGTACAAGCAGTGGTAAAAGTTAGTTAACGACAACTTTTTAAACTTTGAAACACAATAATCATTTTAGTTGAAAGATTTTGCACGAGTGCGAAATCAAATATGAGCAATTCGAATCTACAGGTAACCTTGAAAGCCGGTAAAAGGAGCGTGTTCACTTTGCTCTACACTTCGCAACTGTATACGACACGATTAAACAATTTCTTCTTTATCTCATTACCGGATTGAAAATATTTATAGTCTGTATACCAAACATCAGCAACCGCCCGCGACTTCATATGCGTTAATAGAAAATTAAACTTATAACAATCTATGTTATTAAGTTATATAATCTATGCTATGTTACTCTGGGAACAACGAAGAAATCACCTAAGAGTGAAGAAAAACATATGGAATTACTACATCTTTATATATAAATTTCTCCTGCACGTGTGTATGTCACTGAACTCCTCCTAAACGGCTGGAACGGTTTTGATGAAATTTTGTGTGCGTGTTCCAGTGGATGCGGGAATGGTTTAGATTCACAATTGGACCCGGTAGGTGGCGCTGTGGATGACTTTTAGGATTATTTTTTTGTTATCAAGGCAGGACAACGTCCCCCGGCACCGCTAGAATATATATAGTTTCCTTGTTTTCCCCCACACATATAAATTTGACTATTTTAAACTTAATAAATTTAAATTTTTAACTTAATTTAGTAATAGTAAAATAACAGAAAAATTAGAAAGGTGTATTTACATAAAAACACGAAACAAACCAGGACATTATACTTATGTGTTCATATTCCAAATGAGCCTTTGAGTATTTGGCTTATCTAATAAGCGTTTCTGTAAAATTAGTTACACATGGAAGCAGTGATAATAATCGTCATAATGACTTAAAAACAATTGGCGTGAGAATTTGGAAAGATAAAGTCAGATATATATCAGTTTGAAGGAATATCTCTTATAAGGAATATTCTAAGAGGGAAATATTTGTGTAATTCTAATGTTAAAGAATACAATCTCGTGGCGGAGGACACACGTACCGACATACGGATTATTAAGCTTAATAGCTTATTAATACAATATTAGTACGTTTACTAGGAGCTATTATATTATCGGTATGATATTAGGTTTTCCCGAAACTTCCAAATTGCGTTAGATATTAGCAAAATGTCTACTGTCAATTATTACACCATCCTTATGACCATCCAAGTAGATAGTGTGATGATTGCTAAATAAAACTATTTACATACAAATATAAAAAATCTGCGATAAAGCATCCGTGCATAAGTAATTATGTTGATTTACCGCTTCTAAAAACATAATTACAGTCAAATCCTCTTCATTTAATAAAGGTTAGTTTATGTCAAAACGATTAAAATACAGTGTTCTTCTCCTCATTATATTATTATTCATAGTATTTATTCAGAAGTTAAACAGTCACGCTCTACGCAGTGAATTAAAAGTATGTATGTTATTACTAGGTACTTTGTATTTAAAAATGTAATAATGGCAAAATTGTCATTGAATAATAAACAGTATGATCACAGAATATTTTATAAACCATTAGAAGAACTTGTGTATATGTTTATAGGGGGATAATATCTACTAGTGGCATTATTTTCAAATTACTTCAGTAACAGGAAGCTACATTAAGTTCAACAGTCGAAAACGACTATACTCTACGTAAAAAAATGCGTGGGCGGAAATTTGTATTGTGTATATATGAAATACGACTAACGTAATATAAGAAAATCGGTTCAAAGAAGAATAAATAAAAAGCAAACAGTCGTTAACGTTTTACAATGTGACACAAATAATAAAGTGTTTAAAGGTGTGATAAATTCAATAGCCGAAAAGCTTATACTCTACGTAAGGAAAGCCGTGGGAGGAATGTTGTATTTTGTAAATGAAGAAATACGGCTAGTAGCGTAATTTAAGAGAATCAATTCAAATAAGAATAAAGTGCAAACAGTTGTTAGCAATGTTGTTTACAATGTGAAGTTAATAATAAAATGTTTATTTAACAATTACGAAGCTCCACTCCCTTATAAAATAAAGGTGACACGTGCGCAAGTTACAGCAATTAATATTTCCTCCACAGACAACATTGATGAGTTCATTGTTTGCTACCGAGTACGGCAGAAACCAAGCTTGCTCAATTCTGCCAAAGCAAGGCGTAGTGAGAAGGACATTATTGGTTATCTATTCTCTAGTCATAATTATATAGCTAAGCATTAACAAATTTACAAGAATTGTTTAGTAAAACGGTTTAAGCATATTCTATTGTAAAGTTATTGGAAAATTTAATAAGACAATATAGATACGTATCATATTTATGTTCATTTTAGGATTTCTTCAGTAAAATGAAATATCGATTGTTTGAGTCGTTACATTTAAAAATGAGCTAAACCTAATTATAATCGTTCATACAACATGCTTCATTTTTTTTAAGATTTCCAATTTTTATACACCGAGAATTAAGTTCAAATTTTGCCGTTCGTGAGGTTTTTAGGTTATTTTTAGGATCACATGTACAAAATTAGAAGATTTCGAAAAACAACGTAAAATATTAGGAACGGCTAAAAATGGATTTAGCTTATTTTCAAATGTACGTACATTATAAAGGCTTCCTTTTTCGTTTGCTATTAATTGTTTTTGACCTACATTTGTAAAATCGAAGGTTTACCTAAGAAACATTACCTAAACAAAAAATTATGGGACTATAATTATAGGGAAAAAATATGGAAATAACAGGTTCTATCACAAAATGACTTGTGGTAAAACGAAACATGTTAACGATTTAATCTTATTATGCCCTTTTGTATTGTTGTCACGAATTTAGGATTCAACAAAATGTTGTAAGCCGAAAATAACATATGCCACATAGTGTTTATTGCTGCAAACACAAACTCTTATACAATGATGTCGACTGTACAAATAGTTGTGTGTTCCGCATTTCTACTGAGCTTCATTTACGCAGGACGTTACGTGCCACACGAAAACAATTATTTTCACGATGTTAAATATACGCAACAATTTCTCTATATGCATATATGCGAGCTATTTAATTATGTTTTAGGTGTAAAATTAAATAAATTATTAAGAAAGGACCGTTAACGCTGCTGGGCGACCCGATTTACTTGGTAAGTGTACATTCGAATTTTAAATTGTCTCGTGACGAACTACGACATCTCACGATTCGACCTTCAAAGGTTTCCTAAGGTCCTGATCTAAGGCAGAGCGGTCATCATAAAACCAAATCCCTACAAGGATAATCAATTTGTCAAGTAAGACTAAAAGCCTCTTTCTTTCTTTCTTTCTTTAAACAAGATTTCTATGAACATATCATATTTAAAAAGTTTGTCTAAGCTAACCTCCTTCTACAGGTTACTTACCTAATTTTCACGTTATTAAAAATTCAATGAATAAACACACAACTTTCACTAACAGTGAGAAATTATACGCAACTTTACGAGTTTGTCATCATAGAAATTACGCCAAAGTTGTTACCTATTTATCTATATTCATAATTTTTTTTGATCACCCTTATGGATAACACACATGTATTAAAATATATGCATGATTTAATCGCCAGTGAAGGAGCAAATGAAATATTAATGTAAAAAATAATTGTTGCTTAGAAAGTTTGTACCAGTCATCGAGAATGGACATCGCATGCTCGCACGCTGCGCGAGAAAGCACAACGACGAATGAACACACCAGGGTTGGCATTTCTTATCATATAGGACATTCTTTGAATTAGACGCTTTGTGTTCCTCATTCAATATCCTTTTGATAAAAAGTATCAAAAATGTAAGTCTAAGTTACAACTAAATATTTCGGTAAATGTTGTACTTGAACTGTTAGAAGTGTAAATTCAAATGATTTCTTAATAATACAGAAAAAATACTAATATGTAAAAAATAAGATTTTAAAAGTAATTATACAAATAACTAATAATATATCGTAAACAGAAAGTATATATGTAGTTTTTTAAAAATGAATACATTCCGACATATATTGTGTACAATAATGTTCACTTTCCTTTAAAACTTATCAAATACTTGAAGTTGAAATTCGATAACGGCGACCGCCAACTTATCAAACAATTAAAATCGACAACCCTACATATCGACATGTTTACGGTATATCTGAAATCGATTATTCGACTTCACAAAACACAAACTATATTAATAGAAAATAATTTTAATATTTTAACCATACAGATACTCGATATGTATACAATTACAAGAATTTTATTTAATAAACGGTCATGTTTACTACTACGGCAAAGCATTAGCAACTATCGCACAAAACATTAAAAATAGTCAGTTTTAAGGTCAAAACAGAACACTACTTTGTGCAAAGAAAGTAAAAGTTACGAATGACACTAGTTGCGGAGAAAATCATTGGACAAACTCAACAAACCAGTGCCGCGCGAAGCGACCCACTGTCTACCGACTTCAAAGATTTCACTTTTAACATTTCCTATGAATGAACCTACTTTACACATACTAAACCTCAAAACTAAACAGATTCATTTTCTTTTTTCCAACAAAATAATTGAGTGCCCTCCATGAACTTCAACTTTTCTTCAAAAGATCAGCTGACATAGAGAGGTTATATTCTGTCACACGGTTATGTAAAAAGCAAAAATCAGTATGAATTATTGCTATCAAAATTTCTAATAAACAACCATTAATGCTTTAATTTTTAATACAGAAAATTGTTAATTAATCCTTTAAATACGATCATTGACACCAGTTAATTTCTGACCTGACATGTCCTTCCAAATATTCGCAAAGGCGACGGTCCGGGTGGTTTGAGTTTCACAAATACAGTTTGTTTTCGAACTTTATGTCCAAACTGACACAATAACTTATCTTGAACACGAGCACAGAGCCTACTCGAACTAAAACACGCCATTATAACAACTGCAACGAAACGCTCGTAGACGTGAACTATCTACATAACACGGTATACGATTGTTTGCCCTTTCCTCCCCACTTTTTTTGGACAGCTGATTGTCTAACGCCATTAAAGATGTGTTGCTATTAATAAAATATATTGTGTCATGTAAAAAAATATTTATACAATCTCATAATTTTATACATTTCTATATAATTTAGTGTACATGTTTTAAAATATTTTGTTTAATACTTAAAATAAAATATACCGAAAATTTCGGTCACATAATTTTAGCTGTTCACAAAATGTTATTTTAGTTTTTAAAATACTTAGTCTATCGTTCTATATACACTAGGGTATCTATTATATACCAAGTTGGCTTTTTTTACCTTAAGTATTATTCAAATCGTTAGTTTATAGCCGAAAGTCATTTAAGAAAAACAGTAAAGAATCCAATGCATTGAATCGTGCCTAAATGACGGTACTTTTCCCATTCATTTAACATTTAACTTTTTTTCAAATTAATTTTTATCTTGCTTGTCTTATTAAATAACAGATATTATAACTATAAAATAATACTATGATCCTTTGGGATGGAATTTTTTTTATATGGTACCTTTTTGGAAACGAAGCTTTTGACTCCACATAGTACAATTTGACTCAAGGACTCTGGCAATATTTTTCCGAAGTATTGATTACTCTGTGGTATTGATAGCCACAGAGTGAGTTACATAAATTAGAGCTGCATGCAGTAAAAGTGTTGGTTATAGATTTCCGTTAAATTGTTTCAGTTTTGACATTATAAATTATTTTATAAGAGACACGTACCTCCTTAGTTTACAAAAATGATATCACGTTTTACTTATGCACTACAAATTATAAAAAATATCGAGAAAAACTTATTTCATAATTTTTTTGGTTACCCACCTAAAGGTTAGGCTGATGTTTATTTAGATTTTATTTCTTGAAAATTGTTAACAAACCGTTCTTGTATATTCATCTTTATCACATTTTAGAACTCGCATTAGCATGTATCCAAGGTCAGCCTTCAATACCACCTAAAAAGTTTACTGTGAAAGACCTCGTAGGAGATGGATTCTTATTAGCTGTTCCAAAATTCAGAAGAACCATAGAAAAAAGATGGAAGCGGAAATTTGGATCCCCTGAATATGTTTGGAAAATGCTTGTACCAAAGACTAACATCAAAGTATGCAATGAATGTGGGCACCATCATGAACAAGGAAGACTTTGTGGTATGCCAATATTCCTTTATAATTGTCAATTAATTATCGAATATAATGGAAAGCATTTTATACGAACCCCTATTATCTTGACTCTGCCAAAACCTCAAAAATACATCAAGAGTTATACTTTTATATCTTATTAATAGTCATATTTTTAAATTTAGTACATGTGATATATTAACATAAAAGAAGTTATGAACTAAGGAATCTGTATTTTCTTCATTTTATATCTCATTTTCTTGTGTTTAGAGTAATTGGTACTTATATATTAACAACACTATAGTGCACTCACCAACCACTGCCATTGTTTCACAAATCAACCAAACCGAGATAGACGATATCAATCACATTGCCCTAAACGAATTACGTATTAACTCCATCTCAACTGAATGAATGAAATGTGGTTGATATCTTGCAGTGTATATTAATAGGGAGACTTTATTTTCTCAATTCTCCCGTCTCAATTGGTTTAGGTTAGATTAACATGCGATACAAAGACAGTGCTACCCAATGATAGCAGTTTTTGCTAATGCACTGAGATGGCATTAATACTTAAGTACCTGGTTATTTATTTAATTCTCTTTTTAGTAAATTGTTATAGAAGAGTAAAACAAGAAACTAAAGAAATACAAGACAAAATACAAGAAGAATTGGGTAGTAGCCCAATTGAACAAGATGTCATTGTTTTATACAATGGAGAAAATTTACCAGAACAGGTGATAAAAACTATTTCATTCTGTGTTTATTTGTTTCAGGAGTCCATGCTTATATACAATTAAATATATTAACTAAGTATTGATTACCACTAAAAAAAAATTGACATATACTATTACTAATATATAATAACATATTCATAACTACAATGTACTCTTTATAGCATACTGTTGATAATGAAAATTTAGTATAACAGAAATTAGTACAATTTGGTTGTTTTGACCATAAAACACATACATACACATTCATACACCCGTACACTCTTTATAGTACAACAGAGATTATCTACTTAATCTTATCCCACCTAAGTAGGACTGGCACAACATGTTTTTCTCTGTCAGATATCAACGCAATATTTACATGTTTTTCACAATCCATCAATACCATTTTTAGTTTGCTACTCCCATATCTGTCCGCCTACATGCTTAAATCTTTTCTGATTACAAAACTTTCATTTCCCCTCATTACACTCCTAACCTATTATTTTGTAACTTCTCCGTTTCTGATGTTACTTTCAAACTTCCTCTGATACACCAGTTCCTAATCTTATCCATTTTAGTTACACCACACATCCATCTCAATATTTGCATCTCTGCCACATATAATATTCTCTCATGTCTTTCGTAGACCAGTACTCATACCTATATGGCAACTGGTTTTATAATAGTTTTATGTACCTTCTCATTATTAAATTCACCAGATGCCTATTATCATCACAAACCTATTTTGAAACTTATATATGGTCAGTAACAATTTTATTATGAGTAAAAAGTTGTTAAAACTCGGCTAGCTAGCAAACGTGATATCAGTATTGTGTCAGCATTAATGGAAGCATGTCATGGACGTTTCATAAAATGCCTCAAAACTATGGTAAATGTCATCCTGTGTTATGAGATATTGCACAACTATGCGAGCAATACTTCTTCCAGTTTACTTATTCACATATCATTCTTAAATTTTACTTAACACGTTAAACTTCATGAGGGGCACCAGTGACCTCTTCTGACTTCTGTTATTGCGCCATAGGGGCACCTGTGACCTCACGTAAGAGGTATATTTGAAATGCTTTTTAGCGCCGCTGGTCACATCACATTTCTCCTTGAAATAAAAACGAAAATACATATTTTAATTGTTTCTCGACAACATTTTAGAATTGTAATACTAAACAAATAATCATATCTGCTGTGAAATGTAATTTTAATCAATATTTTAAACAAAAGTGTTGAAATGAAAAACAACAGTATTGAAATGTAGTGGGCGGCGAGGTGACCCGCGTGGCATCATGGTAACGAAAATTATTTTTTTTTTACTTCATAGTGCTACGGGGGCCACCAGTGACGTAGAATAGTTTGTTCGTTTGTTTATAAGTATGGAATAATTCAGTCAGATTTTTATGAAACATAATTTCGGGGGCATATCATAACCAAATACACTGATTACATTAAATTTTTTTATGTAAATTTTCATATTTCTTCTATGGCGTTTAACGTGTTAAAAAGTAATTAAGTAATGTCGTTAATCTAAATTTTATATCTTTTTCTCATGATATAAAAAGGCTACAGTACTATAATAAAAATGCTTGTTACAGACAAAAGAATTCTGGAAAGGTAAAAGGATAATTGAAATGAAAAAAGAAAAACCACAATGGTTCAGCAAAAACCTTCTCCAACGTTCTACCCAACAGCCATCTAAATCAACAGATGTTAAACCAAAAGATTTAGCATAGACATTGTGAAGGATTTTAGTATGTAATTACTATATAATATATGTCTGGAACATAGATTTTATGTTTTATCTTAAAAATTTTTGATGTCCTTCTCTTATGATGTTTCAAAATCTGTTGATTTACTTATTATTGAACTACAACTATATTTATAAACACTTTAATGTAGCTAATATAAGAGAGAAAGTCATATAAGTCAATCCTTTTTTCGCCTCAAAATAAAATATATATACTACAATAGTAATATAGAAATAAAAAATTGAGCCAATTCAGAATGATTTTAATTTGTCTATGATTTTTTTCTCCATAATTCCATGAAAAGACATGAGTCACTAAATTCAACATATAAATATCTGAAATAGAAAATTTAGTGATAACAAATTTCATATTCAATTTTAAAGTAAATAGAAAAGAAATAATGCACAAGAAAGAAGTGTAGCATGAGAATTACACATATTACTGATATTTAATTTTAATAACCATGTATCTTTACAATGTCACAGGCATATTTATGATAATCTTAATATAGCTACAATTTTATACTCAATTGAATAAAGTGATAAAAATCATTACTCATCAAACATGTTACTAAAGTTTAAAATAACTATCATATGGCATAATTGAATAATTGTTATTAGAATTACTTACATATTGTACTCAAATAACATTAAAGGAAATCTTAAGAGTGTGGTTCTAGAACTACACCAATTGTTCCTATGTTCAATTTATGATCTATACGCATTCATATGTCTATGTTGATATACAATATACAGTGCTTTTTAAACAGTTATGACACTTTATTATATTAGTTAAATGTATAATGCTATAACTTAAAAAAAATCACTTAATGGAAATAAAAATAATACAAATAAAATTTAGGTAATTTATTCTACAATAATAAAAAAAATAACAAATTAATTTCTCTAAAATTATTTTATAAGGAATGCTTTATGCTAAAACTATTAATTAGTACAATCATATTATTCTTCATGTTGGACTTTAAAAATATATTAATAGTGCAGTATTGTCACTTAGCATAATTGCTAAAATCTGCACTAAGAATCTTAAAAGGTGCAGATAAGATAGTCTTGATTGATTTATGAAGTAAGAAATAATATTGGTTATTTACAAGTAATTATTTTAATCGTATACTATATTGAAATTTTTTACTGGCTTCATATTCTATTCTTATACATTTAAAGTTTTTACAGTAGTCATATATTACTTATTTGTAAAGGACAGATGAAACGAATTAATTTACATCCCATTGTCCAAAGAATTCGGAATGGTTTCAAAATTGTCTATAATGGAATCTATCTCAGGATCACCAATAAAATGTTTTTCTACATGTGCCTGAAATGTGTTAAATGTGATATCTTTCTGGAATGTTTGTCCACACATTGGGCATATTTTATCACATAGTTCTTCTGTCACTTCTTTCTCACTGCTGACACTTTTCTTGTACACTGAATTGTTTATTTCACTAAAATTATTATTGTATGTACTTGAATCAACTGGTGTCGCCCAGTTTGCGAGACTGTCACTTGTTTCTATTTCCTTATGTTCCGATGAGATAACTTTAGCATTATTTGCAATGCATGTTGGACATTTATATCCATCTGAAATAATAACAAAAATTGTAATATGAAATGTCATAATATTTTTTTTGCACTAGCAGTCCTCTATAATTTTGTTTGCATTTGTATGTTTATAAATGATAGCACCATATATTGTCTCCGCATTACTGTAACTGTTTATGCAACACACCCAAAGATAGTTCACTGATAGAAGGATTTTTTCAAACGTACTTGAGTCTCATCATTATATTATAGCCAATGTAACAATATCTTTACAAATTGTAAGATATCCTATGGTGAAATTTAATAAAAATCCTTCAGTAGTTGCAAGAGAGAATAACATACATCAATATGTCTTTAAAAACTTTTTTGTTTTTAATATTATGAACACCAGTACATAGAATATATTTGTTTGATAGGACAAATGAAATATCTTAAACTAAAAGCCTAATATTACTTTGAACCTTGATTTCTGTCTGACATAAAGACACTCAGATTTTCAATTATTGCTGCTCTATAAAGAGGTAAGGTTTGTGTGTTTGCAGGAGGTAATCCCCAAAACTTCTAACCTAATTCTGACAATAATTTTAGTAAACTATGTTTTCTTTGCATAACACTAGCTATATTTTAGTGTTATTATAAGATAGACTAGCTGACCCGTGCAACTTCGTCCGCACCAAATCGGTTATTAAAAAATAAGGGTTGATCGTAGAAGAGTGAAAATTGAGGATTGTATGTATTTTTGTATGTTGTATCATAAAAAAATAGAAATTAAAAATTTTGTCTAAAAAATAAAAAATAAAATTTAGGGGTGGACTACCCCTAACATTTAGGGGGATGAAAAATAGATGTTGGCCGATTCTCATAGATACCGGATAAGCATAAAAAATTTCATCAAAATCGGTCAAGCCGTTTCGGAGGAGTATAGCAACGAAAACTGTGACACGAGAATTTTATATATTAGAGATTAGATAGTGATATTGAAGTTGCAAGCCCTGGTTGAATGAATATAAAAAATTCCTCAGATGTGAACTGTTTGATGACATTTTAATAAAATTACAAAATACTGATTACATTTCTCATAGGATGATGGGCAATCCCTCATGACATGCCATCTCTAGATAGTTGCATATTTGAAACTATATTTGTTTTACTTCATAGAATATACATAGCCTTTTGAGACTGACAGATCATAATATGTAATATGTTAATACATACTATTAATGATAATAATATATAATTTATGAGTCATTTGTATATAACCTTGGTAAGTTAAGCTAGTAAAACTATTTTGACATACGTAGTTGGATGACACAAATTAAGAACACCTGTATTAGTATTAAAAATAACCAAGAATAAGGTATTAACAATATAATATCAGATACCTAAACCAGTTTTACCCAATGGTAAAAAGCTACAGGTATGTAATATACGCAATGACAGCACCTTGTAAAATATCGGGGTCTAATGACTGAACGACCACAATATGCACTATGACCCTATCATAATACTGTTAGTGTACTTAACACTTCAACAAGCATAGTAATAAAATTTAACCAAATATTATGTAATACAATAAATGCATATCTATACACATAAGAATATAAATCTAACTAGTCTATACTTTTTATATTTTTGTGAAAAAAATTGTTGCAGGTGTCTTGGAATAAGTAATAAAACACATTTCAATCATTTTTAGAAATATCTGTCTGTCTGTTTGAACATGCGTCACTGCTAATGTACCGCATTCACAATAAAACCTCACCAAGTAAAGCATATCCACAAGTAACATTTAGTCTTTGTTTCATTAAAATCAGACCACTCTATTAAAAGTTATTATAATTTTAATGGCGAATGACTTAAGTACAAGAGAAAAGTAGATACGTAAATTGACTAATTACATTAAGACGTTTTATTAATCACTTTTTACATTAAGTTACACAGCTAGTATATAATAATAATTAGTTACCTCGCAAAATTGTTTCAACTCTAGATATTATCAACTTTAAGTCTTTCTCCTGTTGTGCCAACTCTTTTTTTAAACTTTGTAATTTTTCAGTTTGTGATAGTATTTCCTTAAGAGAATCTGTCGCTGGATCCTCAACATACGTAAAACCAATTGAATCCACATTTAACACATCATCATCGGTGTAATTAAGTTGTGCCATCTGCTCATACTGTTCTACTAATTGTGATTTCTCTTGAATATAACTATTTATCACTTTAAGAGAAATTTCTTCTAAACTAGATTCTGAATATTTATCTTGGTAATTTGTGCTGGTTTTTGTTGTATTATTGATGTAGGTATTGGCATTTTGCGATGTTGTCTTGATGTACTCTTTATTTGTTTTTACAGGGGCTTTTAAACTAGACAATTTATTCCATAAAGTTTTGTTCTCACACGAAACCATAAACACATGATGCATTAGTTGGGATTTTTGTTTGTTGAGTTCTGCAATTTTTTGCAATAATGGAGTCCTTTCGTCTTCTTGCAAAAGAACGTAAGGAGAACCTTCATTAGTTTTCGTAGCATCAAGTTTTAGACGCATATTGTCATTTTCTAACACATTTATACGTCTTTGTAACAATAGACAACGATCCCTCATTGCATGAAGAGCCAATTCATGAACACTCACATTATTGTATTCTCCTTTCAGTGTAGTTTGAAAAGCTAAATCATTGTTGAAGCTTACAACAGTTGACGACTCCATCTCTACAACATTGAAAAATCCATGTAATGTATCAGTAGTATACAAAACAAAATAAATAGATTTGTAAAGACTAAACTTGAAATCTAATAAAATAAATCATGTTTTAATTTCAATAAATTGAATTTATACAATTGGACATTATTGACGTTTGGAATATGTCCACAGAGTAGGGATGATCGATATCCATCGATGTTGAATAAACATCGATGTTTTGACTTCGATTAAATAGACACATCGATATTATGAGAATAAAATATCGAAATTTCAATATATTTGTTAGGGTCATCTAGCTTTGGATGTACTAGCTAGAGACTAAACAACCATCAAGTTTAACTATTTTACATTAGATGATACTGATCAACGTAATCAGATGAAAAGGGAAAAAAAAAAGAGACACACCTTTAGAAAGGCTTTTTTCCAAAGCTAGCTAACTCCTGTACCAGCAACGGAACAGACAAAATGGAAAACACCTTACAAAAGTAGTTTTTTTACAGAGTGTGCCCTAAAAATACTGGGAATTTCAAACTTTTTCTTGTATTTTATCTTCAATAACAATAAATACATGTAATAAATAGAATAGACAGTTTTATTTGCTAAAAAAAACATAGATGTTTTTAGACATCGACATAAATAGAATAGACCGTTTTATTTGCTAGTAAAAACATCGATATTTTTAGTCATCGATGTTTTACTGTCGATGTTTATTGTATATCGATACTTTTATGTCCATGTTAACATCGATGTCAATATCGTTGTTTTTATAATATCGTACATCCCTACCACAGAGTACAGTCTAGGAGTGTTCGACATATATCGACGTTAAATTAACATCGATGCTTGACTTAAATATATCAAACCATTTGTACGAGCCTTGGGCTCACTACTGTAGGAGTCTAGACTGACTTGGACGGTGTAATAATAAGACTCAGAATCAGATTTTTAAGTCCCTACTTAAGGGACGTTCTGTCTTAAGTTATTACGTCATTAGATAACCTAACAACATCTTATAGTGACCATATCATTATTAAAAGTCTTTTATGTTTTAAATAAAATAGATTGTCTTGGCCATTACGTGAAAACATAATGTACCTTTAAATCTTATATATAAAATTCCCGTGTCACAATGTTAGTTACCGTACTCCTCTGAAACGGTTTGACCGATTTTTATGAAATTTTATATGCATATTCAGTAGGTCTGAGAATCGGCTACTATCTATTTTTCATACCCCTAAGTGATAAGGGTTGTCCACCCCTAACATTTATTTTTTATTTTTGGACATTTTTTTTTATTTCAATTTGTTATAATGAGGCACTAAAAAATACATACAACCCTAAATTTTCACCCTTCTAACACCAGCCCCTATTTTTTTATAGTAATTTTAGTAATTAATCATTTTTCATCCCACTCGATAACTGATCAATTATCACTTGGTAAGTTATCCCAGAGAAAGAACTAATTAAAACCAAGTCGTCGTCTTTTTTGTGACTGTTTTTCACTCTATTTCGATTAAAATTTCCCTGAGCTTATGGCAAAGCTAAAATTTTTCTTTTTCTGGATCAACACTCATTTGTCAGACTATACCGGTGTCACATCCCAGTAAACAGCACGGAGTAGGGATGATACCGACGCGGGTCTCCTGTTTCTCTCACACAATAAGCCTTCTCTCACTTCCTTCACAGTTTTCGGCCATTATTATTGTGTATGCATCAAGCGAATTAGTAACGTTTATAATTATTATTTGAGGATACCTGATAGCCGGTTTACGTTGTGTTTTTTAATGCGCATCACACCTTAGAGGTCAAAATTTTGATTTCTAAATAATTTTAGGAACGTTTTTTTTTTCAGTAACTTTTAAACGCTATTCAAATATGAATTTATCACTGCCAGACAATTTTGCTATTGACAATAATGTGCCCGATAATATTCTTTATAAATAAAATTAATCATTTCAAACAATTTTATTTTTTCCATTGCAAAGAACATATTTCATTTTATTAACCATTATGATATAGAGATTTCACCGTAACAGTGTTGCGTCAAACTATAGCTATAGCTAAGTTATTCTATACATATTATTTTTAATTTACTAACTTTTATGTCTAAATAAAATATTATTAAAATTAAAGCTATCTTAACATGGTATGAACATTTACTAAAAATGGCATCGGGCACTTTATTGTTAATAATAAAAATGTCTGGCAATAATAATTTCATGTTTTAGTAGCGTTTCAAAGTTAGTGAAAAACAAAACATTCTAAATTATATAAAAATCAATACTTTTGCCTGTAAAGGTGCGATATGCACTAATAAACGCAACGTTTAACGGCAGCCAGGTAACCCGCACGCTGTTTGGAAGAACATAAAGATATATAAAAAACTGGCTTATTCGAATTCGTTATCGAAACCGTTGCTAGCTCTTAGACGAATAATTAAAGCAAGTGACAGTTGATGCGTCGTGCTCATATCTTTTTAATATTTATATTTTTCTTCAATACAATGGAGTGTGAAAAAGTTTTAATACAAATTAAAAATAATTATGATATCATTCAGTGTTTAATTTAACATTATTTATTTTATGAACATATTTTATCATTTAATTTACAATTTAACTGTGTCAACTTGATATTTTATAATGTAAACTATACCGACTGTATAGTACACGTCTACAAAAAAGGGAAAGGAACTTCGTTCCAACTGGGGATCTATAGACCTCTAAAACTTTTTTTCACATTACCGCCAATATATGTAGGTTAGTTTTTATTTCTTATTGAACCCAGTAGATGATGTTACGAACGGGTTGTAGGCTTATTTTAAAAGATTTCTCATATACCATCTGAGTATATGTTTGAGTGAGTCCCTTGATAGTTTGGATTCACAATTGGGAACCGTAGGTGTGGCTCCAATAAGGTTTTAGGTTTATTAAAATTTTTCGCGTTTAAAAATACAATTCACACCAGTGATAACCGATTTGGTGCAGACGAAGTTGCACGGGTCAGCTAGTATTAAATAAGATTGTTTAGGTTCAAATTGAATGAAATTTGAAATATACCGTGTTTATACAATGCTTGCTTGGTTACTGAAACAGGCTTCTAGTTTTATCCGCAACGAAGTAACAGGGGGTCGAAAATGGCCTGAACTGCTTCGAGAAAAGGAAGTACGGCCGTGCCGCTTTTGTGCTCGACTTGGCTATCAGCCGGTATGCCAAAGAAGATGACAAACTCGGTAGCTAAATGATTCCCCCTCAAGCGAAGCGTACCGGCATCTTGATGCTTCGACCGAAACGTGTCTTCTCCAGGGCTATGTCAGTTCACTAGGAAGAGTTTGATGTAGCATTGCTTTGAGTAGTGTTCGGTTGATTCTATTCGTTGATACCGTAGGCAGATTTTTAACGATCGATGGATACAGTTGCTTCTCTAGTAGGCAATTGTAGGATGAAAATCCTGTCGCTTCTGTGAAGTACTTTGTAGGGTTCTTCGTAAGGAGCTTGCAGAGACTTCTTAAGAGCGTCGAAAATATATTTTGATGACTGAAGATCTGAGTGAACGAAAAGCTGTCGATTTCCTCCGTGTGACTGTGCTGGAATAGATTTTTAACTGTTGATGATGCATAGTCTAAATGATTCTGTAGTTTCTGCAAACGCGAATGTCTCCATTCTTCTTTTTCACGACATGAAGTGGGCTTGACCAGGGACTCTTGCGGTCTGCATACGCCTTGACTCATCATGTGTTCGTATTCCTTTTTGACAATATCGTACTATGCGGTGGTATTGTCATGCACGGTAGTGTATCGCTTGACGAGTCGTTTCGATAAAGTGTTCGACGTTATGATTCTAACTTAATTCATCAATAAATTTTTGTATCTGGGAATTCTGCTAATATGCGGCGATATAAAAATCCAAGGTTGATACTGCATTTGGTTTCGTGAACCGAGATGCGTGCAGGAACTTCGACTGAGAGTTTTGTCGTGTTATCAGTAAGCTGTCGGCTTTTGAGATCGACGATCAGCTGATGATATCAAAGAAAATCAGCTCCAAGTATTGGTAGTCAGTCTAGCTGTAAGTGCGGTTTTCATACAACTGTACCAGTAATGGATTACACCATTGCTTTGTGGGTGGTATGATGTTGTATACACTCGTTTTACTCCTAATAGATGTGTTAGATGTGGTAGTTACGTTGCTCGATGCTGTATTCCTGGTTTTCTAGCAGAGTAAAATGCATCGATTTGCTTTCTTGATTTTCGGCACAATCTTAGTATTTACGTTTGTAATGTAAACGTTACATGTTACAGTAGGTGACGTGATCCGCTAGGAGTATTATCATAGAATATTATTATTATTCTGTGCATGCGTATCTTGCTTACAGATGTTTTTGAAAGAGCATTTCTGTAATTTTACATCTTCTCACAATTTTACATTTCTTTAATTATTACAATTTTGAAAAACGCATATGAAAGCGCAGGTAACAGCTTGTATATATAATAAACTAGCGGGTCCGGCAGACGTTGTCCCGCCCCGATTATGAAAAAATCTTTGACAAATTATATACTAAAACGTTTCTCATCAATCACTCTATCCACCGGCGAAAACCGCATGAAAATCCGTTCGGTAGTTTTTGAGTTTATCGCGAACAGACAGACGCGGTAGGGGACTTTGTTTTATATTATGTAATGATGCGTATTCCATATAACAAGTAGTGGAAACTTGTAACAAAAACGTTCTTCTTGGCATATATATTATTAAAGATAAAATAATGAGTCATTGCCAAGCTAATTTGAACAATATAATATTAATTCTTGTCCTGTTAAATATGTTAATTATTTTAAGGTTGAATGTAGATGATGATTAGACTCTTTAGCATATACATTCAGTGAATGTCTTGAAAAATAAGTTTGGTTTAACAAGAACATGTTCGAGTGTGATGTGACGAGACTCAAAAAGCACCCTTGATTTTAATGAACTGTAAATATCAAAATACCAAAAAGAAATGTGGTGTGGCTGTGTCATGACACGGCCGTTTGTTGCACGTGACTACGTCTCGTGGCGGGCGATATTTTGTATATAAATTACTAGCTGACCCGTGCAACTTCGTCTGCACCAAATCGGTTATCACCAATTTCAATTGTATTTGGAAACGCGAAAAATTTTAATAAACCCAAAACCCGATTGCAGTCACACCTACGATTTCCAATTGTGAATTCAAACTATCAAGGGACTCACTCAAACATATACCCAGATGGTATGCGAGAGAACAAACATATACCCAGATAGTATGCGAGAGATCTTTTAAAATAAGCCTAGAACCCGTTCGTAACATCATCTACTGGGTACAATTAAGATAAAAACTAACCTACATATATTGGCGGTAATGTAAAAATAGGTTTGAGGGGTCTATGGAGCCTCGGTTGAAACGAAGTTCCTTTCCTTTTTTGGAGACGTTTACTATACAGTCAGTATAATTTACATTATAAAATATCAATTTGATACAGTTAAATTGTAAATCAAATGATAAAATATATTTATAAAATAATTAGTGATAAATTAAACACTGAATGATCTGGGATAATCAAGTTAATAAAAGTTAATTTATCAATATGCAATCCTTGATTTGGTTTGCTATTGAAATGAAAATTTTATGTGTAGATATATTATATTTACTCTCTCTCTCTCTCTTTTTCTCTATCAGGACACCTAACCTATTGCGCATAGACTCTGCACATATACAATACGTAAAAATAAAATTAAATAATCATCTCTACCACTTACTTTATCATAACTATCTTCTACTTGTATTGAAACTTTTTCAGACTCCATTGTATTGAAGAAAAATATAAATATGAAAAAGATATGAGCAACGCGTCGACGCGTCAACCGTCACTTGCCTGTAACTATTCGTCTAAGAGCTAGCAACGGTTTCGAGAGCGATTTTAAATAAGCCAGTTTTTATATCTTTATGTTCTTCCGAACAACGTGCGGGTTACCTGGCTGCCTGTAAGCGTTGCGTTTATTAGTGTATATCGAACCTTTACAGTCAAAAATACTGATTTTTAAATAATTTTCGAATGTTTTGCTTTTCCCTAACTTTAAACCCCTACTAAAACATGAAATTATTATTCCCAGACATTTTTACTATTAACAATAATGTATCTGATATTATTTTATTAAATAAAAAAGTATGTTCAAACCATGTTAAGATAGCTGTAATTTTATTTTATTATATTTAGACATAAGAAAGGGTAAATTAAAAATAATATGTATAGAATAACTTAGTTATACCTATAGTTTGGCGCAACACTGGCTGTATGAAGGAGGGTAAATTATATATAATATGTTTATGGAGGGAATTGCGGCTAGAGGGACCATGAACTGATGGGGATCGAATGTGGTCCACTCACTTGATTCTTTTCACCTCCATTGTATGCGGTTGATTGACTAAGGAGAGATGTGGACTGTATTTTGACGGTTTGCTTGGGCAAAGGTATCACGGGAAATATGCTCAATCAAAGGATCCAAGAGTATATCGATTGAGCTAGGATAGAATATAACGAAATATACACGCTTACTTGGCAGATGCTGATCGCTGGTTTCGGCAGGTTTGTGTCCGTATCCAGTCAGTTGGCGGGTCACATAAAATGTATTCACTAATCACTAAGGAATTGATCCGCACAGAGGGTTCACTTTCGAGTCTCGAGCGGCCGTGACACAGATATAGCGTAATTTCACGCGCGATGCGTCCACGCATTTGCGGTAATTAATTGCAACTTGCGATGCGTGCGTTAGCGATAATCACACTCTACTGGATGCGTCCGCGCGCTAGCGATAATCGCACTCTAATCCAGAAAGGATCGTCGCGGGCGGGGGGAAAGGGGCTAGGGGGGAAGTCAGCAGCTGCCCTCGCGCGCCACACTACCCAATATAATAACTACCAGTTTAGAATAACTTAGCTATAGCCATAGTTCGGCGCAACACTGGCTGTATGATAAAGATTGCGATAATTGTGGCAGCGCCTGGTATAGACGCATGTATTCAAGATATCGTCAATCCCAAGTTATATGTTTACGTTTATCGTTTTATTTTCATTGTTTACGGTGAAATCTTAATATCATAATGGTTATTAAAATGTTATGTTCTTTGCAAAGGATAAAATAAAATAGTTTGAAATGGATTATTTTTATTTATAAAGAATATTATCGGGCACATTATTGTCAATAATAATATATTGTCAATAACAAAATTGTCTGGTATTGATAAATTCATGTTTTTAATAACGTTTAAAAAAAAGTTTTACTGAAAAAAAGTTTCCATATCAATATTTTTATCTGTAAATGTGTGATGCGCATTAATAAAGACAACGTTTAGCGGCAACCAGGTATCCTGAATCTTGTTTGGAAAAGCATAAAGAAAGATATATTAAAAAAACCAGCTTTTCTAAAATTTTTGTTCTTCCAACGTTATCGGCTCTTGTACTAAGGTGTGGCAAATAGTCTTGTTACACTATTTTCGGTCTAGCTCCCATACGCTTATAGCGTGTAACGTGTAATAAGAAACTTCATTCTAATATAGCTTAAATTTATAGCTAATCTCTCTGCTATATATAGCTCAAAGAAAATTTACCAAAATCCGTCAATAATTTCACTAACTACAAATTTTTGACTTTCGTCCGTTATTCTGGAAAACCCCTTGCGTTTTATAGGACAAATTCTTAAATGTAACCTTGTAATATTAGTTATCCCCGTGTCAAGTTTCGTCAAAATCGGTCCAGTACTTTCAGAGTGATGCGTGCTCACAGGGACAGACCGACAGACAGTCAAAAATTGTAAAAGGATAATCTTTGGCTTCTAAATCGATAACAAAGTCTACCCCGATTACAATTTTCAAAAAATATTTAATGTACAGATTTGGTCTTGTTACAGTAAGCTGAAGAGTTTGTTTGTTTGAACGCTCTTATCTCAGAAATTACTGCTCCGATTTGAAGAGTGTTAGATAGCTTATTTATCGAGGTAGGCTATATACTATATAGCATCAAGCTAAGACCAATGGGGGTGGAGCATCAATGAAGAATGTTCCAAAATAGAGATTTTTCTCGGGTTCGGGGGCCAAATGTAACTATTACACGCGGACGAAGACGAGGGCAGAAGTTAGTATGTTATATCGATGTATAAGCCACTACCATACCAAATTTCGTCAAAATCCGTCCAGTAGTTTTTGCGTGAATCCTGTACAAACGACAGACAGACCGACAGACAGACAAAAATTTTAAATACTATAGAAATGTGTTCTGCCTTTGATTGTAAACCCTCCCAGAGTATTTTTTCTTTAAAATATTTAATGTACAGATTTCGTCCCGTTAGCCTTTTATTATATGTATAGATTATTATTTATGTATGTCATAATCATAAGAAGTCATCCGCGTTTCGATGTTTTGTTTATGATGGCAACTGTTCCATTTAACGGGTTCAGGAAATAAATCAACCTAACAAATAATTACAATGTTATAACTTTATTTTAATTATTATAGGTGTGTGTGATCCGCTCGGCCGCATTCACTTTTTTACGTTGCCTCCACTGCTTGCCTCGGTCATATGGTATTTTATTGGTACCATTCGATTGGTTTTGAGATGCTCTCTCCAACCCTCTGCGATTTATGTATTTGGATTTGGCTTTTCGACGCGTATAGGCCGGCATTATATGTCTCTTGATTTTTTTTTTTCGTTTTAACACATTATATACACAGTCACCATTTTACACTAATATTTTATATATAATCGATAGACTTTGACAAGAGCTGTCGACTGAAACTTCATAAAACGTGGTAAAAAAAGGTGAAGTCGAGTCGAAAGTTATACAAAATGGAAATTTGAAAACGCAGCAGAATTACCCCAAAATGGCGGCGCTTCCCTCTACACCGCATGCGATGTGTTACAGTCCTGACTTAGCGTAATGAATTCTTTGATCCTTTAGCTATTCAATGGTATATTTTTAGATGCAGAGAATAGATTCGAAACTACATTGCCAAACTGTATCCACCGATTTTATTATCATTAGGTTTTTTGGATTACCCTTATATGGTAGCAAATTTAAATACGTATTCATGTCAAAATGGATGTTGAAAGTTTTTGGCGGGATTTTGGTCTGACATGTAGTGGATTTTATATTTTATTCATAGTCTTGTGTTACTTGACTCTATATTGTGTAAAATTGGTGGTGTTTTATGTAATATAGTTTGTTTATTGTGCATAAGTGAAGTGAATGGAAAATATGACCACGGACCATGAATTCTGAGATGCCACAAAAACTCCATGGAAAGTTCTAACAGGATGGCCACCATCTTGTTAGGTCATTGAAATTATATCAAGAAACTTGTAATATCGATATTCACTTGACAATGGCAGCAATAGTCTACTGGAAGACTAGTTGCCAAAAATGGAATGGAAGAAGAACTTGTAATACTATTAACTACTCGACAATGGCAGTAATAATCTAAATGATTGGTTGCCAAAAATAAACTTAAAAAAAAAATTGATTGCATATTAGATATTCAAATCGTTTCAAATAAGGAACATTACTGTTTTAATTACATTTATTATAATTCTCCCTTTATTAATTTTAAAAATGTGTTAATAATTTACGACTTTTTTTATTTTTGAAGCTATACTTCTTTTGGCGCGTTAGGGAAAAATTATGAGAGTAAATTTTTACCATGCGCGCGCATACCGCCACGAAACACCGACACCCTGAAGTTAGCTATGGTCAACATTTTGTTTCTTTATATTTCTTATTTGTATTTCTTTGTATTAAAACTTTCAATGTATTAAATACCTTTTTTCTATTGTTAGTGTCGTTTTTTCTACAAACGTAGAATAAGGCGAAAGATAAAATTTTTGAAAAGAGTTTTATCTTGTTACGCCAAAGAAGTATAACTTCTAACGCGTGTACATAATTACACACACACTTTTTTATTTTGGACAACCAATTTTCTAGTAGATTATTACTGCAATTATCGAGTAGGTAATGATAATACAAGTTTCTTGCGATCATTTGAATGTTCTAACAAGGTGGTGGCTCCTTTGTTAGAACCTTTTCAGGGAGTTTCTGTGGCAAGTTAGCATCCGTGCTCCGTGGTATTATTTCCCATCTACTTCACTTGTGCACAGTAACTAAACTATATTACGTAAAACACCATTAATATTACACAATATAGAGTTAAAAAATTGTGCGGTCGGGGAACCCCCTTTAGGAACGAAGTTCCTTACGTTTCTTCAACTCTGAATGTAATTAGAAATGAAATCCGTATATTTCAATTTTTATTTTATACCATTTTCTGAACGCAAATAATCTAAAGAACGAATTATATCAGAAAGTTTCATTCAATATTTCAGGAAAAATATATATTCATAAAAAATATATATATAAGATAGTAAATTATACGGTATATAAAAAATAAAAAAACACTCAAATCACATGTACAAACAGTAAATACCTGTATCAAGTTATACAATTTTATCAACTTACTTTTCTAAACCTGTATTACATGCTTTACTGCAGCTTCCGTTTTTCAACACTTAATTGCAGTAATAAAATATTTACGTATGATCTATATATCTAACACAAATAACAAATACGTTTTCACAAAACTTACACATAACTGTACAACCGTGTGTTGAGGTTATATCATAAAAAGAGACAGAGACAGAGAGAGAGAGTTGCGCACCCAGCTGCGCGATCACTAGCTCGTGTGCTCATTTGCTTGTAATAGTCTCGATACACACACAGCATATTCCTTACGTGACGATTTCTACTAAATCACACCACCCGCAAGCCGCGTTAAGAAACTTCGTTCCAATAATACGAGATTATGAATAAAATATAAAATTCACTACGTGACATTCCAAGATCCCGCCAAACACTCAATTTAAGGCTTCCCAACTTCGATCAACAATAACTAGATAAAGGGTCACGTACAAAATCGAAGCTAACTGCTGTCTCCGTAAATATATACTTATTTAGCTATTTGTTTACTAAGAAAGGGAGGAAAAAAGTTTTAGAACAGTTTTAAGTTCAACCTAATTACAACCATGACACCTAGTATTAAAGTCACAAATGTTCAAAATATTATCTAATACTTACGATAACACGAGCAAAGCAATAAAATAAATAAGCAAAGCAGTCACTTACAAATGAAAAGACAATATAAACAACATTTAGTGTGAATTCAACCTTAACACGCAATGAATAAAGTACTTTTTCCCGTTATTGTGCGTGTTTGTGCGTGGTTGGTGAGCCTTGGCCAAACATTTGTACCGCAGATTTAAAATCGGTAATTTTGTTAAAAATTTGATATTATTTGTTAGTGAAAAGCTTAAAATATAACTTATTCAACATGTATTTAGCGAAAGTAAGATACTCCGGCCGTTAAATTGATTTTTCGGGTATTATTTTTGCATCTTTTGAATACACTGCGGCATTGTGAAACGTGCTTACATTGGCTGTGTTTCCAACAAACTAAAGAAAAGAAAAGCTCACATTTCAAGTGAGCTGTTATTTACCGCGACGTAATTTTCGCGCCGACCCAATATCTAGTTATTGTTGATCGAAGGTCAAACTGATTTTATTTACATGTACCCACTAACATGTACTTATATAACCACCGTATGTTCCTATTTTTATAAACATAGAGATTACTGTACTATACATATAAGTAGCATATTTACTAGCGTTATTAATTTTCTATCTTCTTCTTTCTATTTTCTTTTAGTGTTGCCAAAATATCATAAATACAAAAAATAGTAGAAGTACATATCATTATATTTCTTACTATAAACTTATTAATTCACTTTACACTGTCATAATAAACCAAGCAATCGGCTAATTGGTTTTTTGAATATGGTAACACTAGCTGGAATATTGTTAGCAATGTTAGACTGAACTTTAAACACTGACACTGGCAAATGCTTCTGCGGAGCCAAAACAAGTAGAAGAAGAAGAAGACTGAACTTTATATAGGTACGTTACTCTGTGGACCGAATCAGTTTTTTTGTATTAATTTGTCATTTCTCACAGATTATCGTGTCAGTGGTTGCTGCCATCAGTGTTATTTGCTCAATATACAGTTCTTTGTTTTATTATGGTTTGTTGGACGTAAGGTAATATCACCGATACAGCAAAACGTAAATTGTGATTATTATAGTATATTAACGCTAATGTTTTACAAACATAAATTATAATATTATTATAATCAATGTGATGTGGCGGCTGTGACCTACCTAATCCACTGAGGTTTGCTTATTTTGCAAACTTGATCAGTGTCCGAAGGCTATTGGTGAATACTGTGTATCTACTCTGTGAATCATAAGAAAATAGTCTGTGTATGAGACAACAACAAATAGATATATCTTGTGAGTATTACACATTTGATCTTATTAGATATAATAACCGGTTTCGAATAGCATTTTTTTTTGTTCATGACCTCTTTTTTATTACCTATATACGTAAATACTATAGATTTTATTTTTATACTTCACCCTTGATAACCTTGGAGTCAAATTTAGCGTTTGTTTAAATATATGTTGTATTAAATTATTAAAAGAAAAATCAGGTGTAATTATTGCAGTAAGCTAACTGAAGTTGACAATATGATTCGTTGTAAAACTTAAACATTTCTTACTATTCCAACTATAATTATTTCTGTGAACGACTTCATCCTCTCGAAAATTGTTTTTATTATTTCACCAGAACTAAGTGTTCTATATGGATTAATTGTTGACTGCCTTTTAATATATTTTTATTGTAAATTGTCATTGCTACTTAATTTTAATACTGATGTTATTGTACCTCTGTTAAATTTTATTATTACCACTTAATTTTTATGAAAGCTCATAGCAAGTTATATGTAGCCTATATTGTCTCCAAAAAGTTGTCAATGTTTGTCAAAGTCTTATCGAAATTAGTTCAGTTATTTCGGAAGGTAATCTGAAAATCTTTCACTGTTTACTTCAATTTTTTTTACATGCAAAGATTTATTTTTAATTCTTTGTTCTTAAATCAAAAACAAGTGTTGTGTTTGAACAATTCAAAATTTTTATTTTACTGTCTTCAAATATGCTTTTGAACTTGGGTGGTTTAAATTAATAATTATAAAAAATATAAAAAAGTCTTGTAAATGGGGATGTCTATGATGACTTTCTTTATCTGCTTCCCTTTAGATAAAACTATTTCAAAAGATGCAAAGAATAGCAATAAATTGGATAATGTAACACTTATGTGGATATCCTTCTCCATTATCATTTAAAAACCAAGTTAATATTGAATTTCATAAAATTTATGAAATTGATTTTCCGGATTATTGTATAAATGAAAAGTAGCTTACAACATAGAGTATTTATAAACAATCTATACAAATGTAGTAATTTGACATACAAAAAAAATTGTGTTACAAATAATTATAAATTTTATAATTAGGTAAAGTGAGTTCTAATGATCATTCTGCATTTCAATTACCTAAAATGGACACAATTAAATGGGTACTTTGTTTTTTCACATATTGCCAAAATTATTGAGAAACTTTAAAAAGTGTGTTTGGTGTTTGTTTTTATAGATTATTCTGTTTATTAGAACAAAAAAGTTATGTTGATTTTTTTTTATGGTGAAAAACAATAAAAAAAATATTACAGTAGAACCACCTTAAGTTAAAAACCAAAGGAAATGCAAAATATTTTAAGTTATAGAATTTTTAATTTATCAAGGGTTTATGTTAGAGAGTCATTGATGAGTTAATATACAGTTCCTATTTTTGCAAAAATGTGCTACAAGAAGTAGTAAAATAAAATAGATACACATATTACATAAAAATAAAGACTTCAGTCCACTGAAAAAAGTATATGATTTTTTTGTTATTTTGTTTTTATTCATAAAAAAACGAGTTTATTATGACATTAATGCTGTTTACCATTCAAATTGTGTAACATTAACTTTCACTTTGTGCCTTATTCTTAAATACTCCTGTTCAGTTAATGCTCATCATCATCTTCTTACCCTTATCCCACCTAAGTAGGGTTGGCACAACATGTTTTCCTATTCCACTCTCGCCTATCAGATGTCATCTCAGTATTCACACCCTTTACACACATATCATTTTTCACACATTACTTATTATTATTCTTTTGGCGCGTTAGGAAAAATGATGAGAGTAAATTTTTACGATGCGCACGCACACCGTCACGAAAAACCGACACCCTGAAGTTAGATATAGTTAACATTTTGTTTCTTTGTATTGGTTGTTTGTATTTCTTTGTATTAAAACTTTCAATGTATTAATGACGACGCGGCGTTAGTACGAGAGAAAAGTAGACAAGTAAATGGACTTAATACATTCAGATGACTTTATTATACACTGTTTTTTACATAAGCTTCCACGCAGACGAAGTCGGGAGCACAGCTAGTCTAATATATATCTATATGTATTATTGTGCATACATATATCACACATAACTTGTTGCTACATTCTTTGTTTATAACGTTTTACCATTGTGGCGTAGTTCAAACAGGACATGAACGTATTTAGCTAGTAAAAAATATTGCACAATACATTTTATCTTCATTTAAATATGAATGCTTTCGCTTCTAATTATGTCAAAAATTATCTAAAATTAGAGTTCCTGTGAGGTTCCGTGGGGTAATGTCGGAATGAATTCAATTCACTCGTTTATACCGCTTGTTGAGTTTGACCCAGATCGTAACGCCAGAGAGGATTTTTTTGAGATTGCTCGAATGAAGGTAAAATGCGGTGATTTTAAAATTGTATAGTTTATTGATATACCCATCGAAAGTATGATGGTTATTTATTAAAATATCAATTGTGCTCTAATGATTACATATTTGAATAATGTGCTGTCACACAAAATTGGTTGACGAAAATTAAGCTCACGCGGTGTTAGATTTTGTTTGTCATTATTTTTTGGTTATATTTATAGCGAATACCAATATGTGCTCCTAAATTTAATAATCATTACCTGGTTATTAATTATATTATCATGTACAAGGAACTTCAGTGATTTTAAAAACGAAATACCGAAATCACTACCTATGGATATTGTATTATCTATGTTCGAACTATGTTTTTAATAAAAAAATTATTTGATATAAGTTTATGATAAAACTATTAATTTTGTTTTTTGCATGACGGCAAGGCTTTTTCTGAATTTACCTAAGTATCTACTACACTCAAGTTCAAAGTCTGTCGTCGAGAGCCTATAAGTATATTCCGGCAGAGCATTTGAGTACTCTTCTAGGCTTAGCCTTTTTATCATCACACACAAAGTTTTTTTTAATATCAAACGGACAGGCGGGTCACGTGATCTTAAGTGATCACCGCCGTCCATAGACAATAGCAACACCAGGGGATTCGCAAGTGTGTTGCCAGCCTAATAATAATAAACATACTATCGTATTATATACTGAATATATTTAAATAGATTGTATAGTTATACATAATATATTTAAAAATTTAGAACTAGTAGTAATTGTAGTGTATGTCATCATGAAAACACGAACCATACCAGAATGAGTATATTCTTGTAATCGCATTACCAGCTATGCATGTGGTATACACACAAAAAACAGATTTATACATTTATATTATTCCTATATCTTTGTAACATACAAATTCTCACCAATCTTGTACTATATTATACACATAGAACGTACTGTCTCTACATTTTCCGTGAGTAATACTTGTAACTCGAGTACCACTTATCTAATTTAGGTGATTTTTGTAAATCATAGATATGTTCTCTGGTCAGGTTTTAGTTTATATGTCGTGTTACATTGGAGAAAGAGAATGGAAGACGGCCATGAGGAATTAAATGAAGTTGGATAAGAAATGCTTTTCGCTCGTTTCTTTGTAATACGCTACATAAATCATTAAATATAAGACTATTTCATTATTATTTATTATTACATAGTATAAAACAAAGACCCCCGCCGCGTCTGTCTGTCTGTCTGTTCGCGATAAACTCAAAAACTACCGAACGGATTTTCATGCGGTTTTAACCAGTGGATAAAGTGATTCATGAGGAACGTTTTGGTATATAATTTGTCAAGGATTTTTTTATAATCAGGGCGGGACAACGTCTGCCGAGCCCGCTAGTAATATAATATAATAAATAATCGTGTACAGTAATAACAATGTAGTCTAAATATAACTTCATAATGCTTCTTATCTAAGTATGTTTAAGTCACTATTACTGTTTTTATAGTTGTAAAGAAATTGAACAATGGTTATGCTCATGTGCACTTTAACCTACATAACATTTTTTGTTATTAAAGTAAACAAGAAATAACGAAACGACATATAACTCGTAAATATTTCCCTTCACAAAATCGAATTGCGTCTCATATTTTGAAAATAACTTTGAATATGAAACAAACTTTATTTCAGTGTCCACAGATCTTACCGCTGTAATTGACGGATTTGGGAAAAGCAATTTAATAATAAATCGATAAATTATATTTTGTAATATTCTTTATTACTCCTAATTAATATTGAAAATGCGAGTGTGAATTGCTTTATTATGCCTATATACCTTAATTTAGTCCACCGATAATTTTTAACAGTTGCATATATGTTCTCAGAGGTACAAAAAACCATAAGGGGTATCTTTAATTAAAAAAATACTGTTTCCGAGGGATAGATGAAATTTACGTTAACGCGATCTAAACTAATCTTGGCAATAAATGTAAGTAGCTATATAATAAATTTACACAAGCAACTGTACAGTGTATAGGTAAACTGAATATAAAATGTATATTTATAAAATTATCAGTTTTTTATATATACATACTAGCGGGCCCGGCAGACGTTGTCCCGCCCTGATTATGAAAAAATCCTTGACAAATTATATACTAAAACGTTCCTCATCAATCACTCTATCCACCAGTGAAAACCGCATGAAAATCCGTTCGGTAGTTTTTGAGTTTATCGCGAACAGACAGACAGACAGACGCGGTAGGGGACTTTGTTTTATACTATGTAATGATATATTTAAAATTTTATTAATCTACTTTATCCAATCAGTAAGGCATTAACAGGATATAAATTTTGTAACTTAGTTTTGGTTGATTACCCATGACACAGAATTTAGTTCCTAGTGCGGGAATCTACAATTTATTTTTATGCCCTGTAATATAATTTTTGTTAAATAAAATGCTTTTTTTATACTGGATCAATAGTTAATTTACTTTTAGTCCTTGTGTTTAAAAAAATTAAAAGTTGCATGTGCGATACATGAAGCATCAGTTTCCTGAGGACAACTACTATATAACAATATCGCAATGCTATTTACGCGATTCTTGTAGGTGTTATTTACAAATTTTGGCTCAACGCCCAAGAAATTCTGGTTTTCACTCTCTTAGCTTTAAAATGCATGTTTTAAAGCTAAGAAGAGAGCTAATATACGTTTTCTTACTAAATACCAAATACTGTATTATAAATAAAATACACAGTAAATATGATCTAGAAATAGTTTATAAGAATATGATATATAAAAATGGTGATTTCGCTATTTATGGGCATATTGAATAGATTAATAATAGTTAAAAAATAGTGGTGGTAGGGTTTTTTCTAAGTCCGCCTGGCTAGCTACCACACTCAAGTTGGAAATCTGTCGCCAAGCACCTGTTGGCATAAAAATGGTGATTTCGCTATTTATGAGCATATTCAATAGATTAATAATAGTTAAAAAATAGTGGTGGTAGGGTTTTTTCTAAGTCCGCCTGGCTAGCTACCACACTCAAGTTGGAAATCTGTCGCCAAGCACCTGTTGGCATAAAAATGGTGATTTCGCTATTTATGAGCATATTCAATAGATTAATAATAGTTAAAAAATAGTGGTGGTAGGGTTTTTTCTAAGTCCGCCTGGCTAGCTACCACACTCAAGTTGGAAATCTGTCGCCAAGCACCTGTTGGCGTGTTCCAGCAGCTGCACTTGAGAACCCCCAGCCCCTTCTAGGTTTAGCGTGTTTACTATCTTAGCCCACATCGATATTTAACATCGGATGAGATTGTAGTTGTAGCGTATGCGGTAAAGCATACATACGCTGTCTCGTGTGTTCCCGTGTTGGTAAGTAAATAGCATATATCATTGTCATGAGAGCCGTGGGCGCGTGTGGACGATTGTGTTATATTTGCTAATACGTGAGCATTGTCGAGCACAAAGGATACCATACAGTAGTCAAACGAAAAATAGTACCTTCTACTGCTGAGAGGATGGTGATAATGTAAACCAGTCTTTCTCAAAGTGGGTGATAACGCCCCTTGGGGGCGTTTGAAACCTAGAGGGGGGCGTTAAGGGGCCCAGAAAAAATGGAGGGCGTTGATGTGGGTTAGGGGGACGATGTATAATTTATAATTTCATTTACTTTATATAGTGTTTAAATTTCATTAAAATTAAAACCCACCTACTACACAATAACGAATAATTAGTTTATATTTCTACCCTGTATGATGTTATAAAAACTTAAAATACTTAACATAGATTTCGTAGGATAGTCCGCACACCGTACGCAATCAAGTTGTAACAAGTTCATCGGCTGGTTCATCGATACTTGCTCAGTACGATTGAGCGTCGAAAGAGGTAAACGAGTTTGTGCGTGTTTGTCTTATTCCTGTCGTTACTTGCTGTATTTAAATTTTAAATCCTATATAAATTCACTAAAAAAAAATAATATCTTAACAATAATCTTATTAGAATTTAGAAGTAAATCTATACTAATATTATAAACCTGGAGGGTTTGTTTGGATGAACGCGCTAATCTCGGGAACTACTGGTCTGATTTGAAAAAATATTTGTTGTAACAGTGTTCGATAGCTAATTTATCGAGGAAGGCTATAGGCTATATGTCATCACGCTAAGACCAATAGGAGTGGAGCAATAATGAAGAATGTTTCAAAATTGGGTTCTTTTTTCGTTTTAAGAGCTTCCGCTGCGTGTTAGCGTTAGCCCAAAGTAACTACTCCACGCGGACAAAGCCGCGGGGAGAAGTTAGTACTTTATATAAACCATAATGAGATGAGAGATTAAAACACATAAATACATCTGTTATAAACATCTTTATACTCTAAACGTAGACACCAATGTCATATTGTAGGCGAAGTAAGAGCTGCGGATGTAAGCCGATATTTATAAACATTGTATCCTTGTGTTTTTACGGTCACCTAGTAACGATTAGTCTCTAATTATTGTCAACTTTGCATACAATGAATGAGGTAACGTAATGAAGGTTTTGTTAATGAATAATCTTGTGTAATTTTTAATAGTACAGCCGGAAACACTGTTTAAAATGGCTCGCAATTCGACATGATACTGGGCCACTAATCTGCCAATTTCTGAAACACTGGAATTATGGAAACGTATCAATCACTACATATTATAAAACAAAATTCTCTGCCACGTCTGTCTGTCTCTTCGCGATAAACTCAAAAACTACTGAACGGATTTTTTTTTCAACAGTAGATAAAGTGAATCATGAGCAAGGTTTAGGTATATAACTTGTCAAGGTTTTTTTTATTATCAGGGCGGGATAACGTCCGCCATGTCCGCTACTCTTATATAAAACAGTCTTTTTAACAAACCAAATTTATTAAATATCCTCAATAAACACAATTATTATATTCATAAGTCTTTACATTAGTAAATTACCTTAGTATTTTTTATCAATCACACTAACAGGATTATTGAAATCGGTCTTAAAATTATTGAGAAAATTGCGTGTATATACATACAAATATAATAGGAAAACGGAGAATCCTCGTTTATTTCCAGTATATTGAAAAGAGTAAAAATGTGGTTTTTTACGACTTCAAGAAGGAGGTTCTCAGTCCGCTTGTATTTTTTAAAATGTTAATTCCCTTAGAACTTACTCGATTATAAACAAACTTGCTTCTGCTCGCGACTGCGTCGACGTGGAATAGTTATTTTGGGCTAACGCTAAATAAAAACCGCGATTTTGAAACACTATTCATTGTTGCTCCGTTCTTATTGGCCTTAGCGTGACGATATATAACCTATAGCCTTCCTCGCTAAATGAGCTATCTAACACTGAAAGAATTTTCCAAATCTGTAGTTCCTGAGATTAGCGCGTCCAAGCAGTCTTCAGCTTTATAATATTGGTTATAGATTCGAATGATTATATTTTTAGTGGGAAAGGGATATTAATAAGTAAATCCTATTTTCATTTCATTAGCATGGGTCAAACATCGAAGATGCACCAGAGAACTGCTCAGAATCAAATAGCAAATGTATAGTGATAAATATAATGATAGATTTATGATATTCCTAGACTAGGTAGGGTACCTAACTATGGTGTGGGACGTTTTGGTGAATTTTTAAACTACATTTGAAGTTGATTTTATTTTATGTTAAAATTCTATTATCGAAAATTTTTGAGTAAAGTGTGTTTATCCCATATCGACGTCGCGCTAATTTGAACCGTGGATTGGATAACTACACCGGTAGTATTAAGTAAATAGCAACGCATCGGATGTTTATAGATTTGACCTAATACGATTTGATTTTAGTCCACATGGCAGGATGTGTTGAGTCACGTCATGGATTAAAACGTATCTAAATTTATTTACAAGCTTGCTCTACAAGATTAACATAAGACAAACCAACCATAAAATATTGTATGTATAGCACGTGTATTTTATGCAAATCTTATGCAATATAAATGACATAGATAATTATTTTTCAGATTAGGTATCGTCTAGCGCAAAGCCATACAATAAGGAATCTCATTTTTATGCGTCTCGGTACTTGAATACACCAAAACAAGCAAAGCAAATTTGTTATGGAGATTGACGGACAAACTGCGTGAACCGAATACGATATGTTGTCAAAAATTACTGCAGTCCTTGCACTCGTCGGAACCGCTGTCGCTCTTCTGGAAGGGCCAAATGTCTGCACCAGACAGGAAGCGTAAGTTTTTATGTTTTCAATATTATATTTATATTTCACTTATAATGTACACTTTTGTAAGGAAATTCTTTAATGCGGCTTGTGTTACAAGTTTATTGGTAGAAGTCGTCACGTAAAGAAAAAGTGCTATACCTCCTCCATTCCACATCCCCCATAACATAGCCTGTAATAATTTCCATACTTAGTTTAATTATAGACATAATTTTTTACAAAGTAAGTTCATTTAAATCTGTCTAGATTAAGCGAATGATATTATATCTATATTCTATATGGATATGTTAAACGCGCTTCGATAGCGCCTTGTTAAAACTTGACTAGTTAGCTTATTTTTGACTACTGCCTGTCAATCTGCCCATATCAGAGCAAAATCGTATATGTGCGTTACCATACCATTTTTTTGCCAAAATATCATGTAGGTAACGTACCTTTAGTTATAATATCATTAGATTAAGCCGCGTCAATTTGTTTTACACGTGTAATAGCTGTCAGCGTATTGTTTGTTGTCTATGATTTTCGACTCTCAATTCATATTCTCTAAAACTGGCTAGAACGGGTCAAATTTTCAAATGAATGGACTATAATTATTGCAATTTAAAAGAATAATTATTTCATTAGTCTTGTTGGATTTTCGTCTTCAGTGGCGACTGTAATACTATAATATTGAATGCGATGTATCTTAGTCATTTATAATGAAAGAGTGTTTTTCAAAAGTCCTGTATTTCAATTATATTATATCTATACTTCTATACTAATATTATAAAGAGGTAAAGTTTGTGACGTTGTGAGTTTGTGACGTTGTGGCGTTGTAAGGGGTAATCTCAGGAACTACTAGTCCGATTTGAATAATTCTTTCAGTGTTATATAGCTCATTCAGCGAGAATGGTTATAGGCTATATATGATCACGCTAAGATCAATAGGAGCGGAGCAACAATGAAAAATGTTTTAAGATCGGAAAAAATCGGAATCGGAAAAAAAATTCCTTTTGAGAGCTTCCGCTGCGTCTTAGCCCAAAATAACTATTCCACGCGTGTGAAGTTGCGGACAGAAGCTATTAACTAATTATATTATCTATAATCTATACTAATATTATAAAGAGGTAAAGTTTGTGAGGTTCTCGGGGTAATATCTGGGGAGTCGGAGAAAAATGGTCGAACGAAAACGTTTCTTACGAACGCTGCCTTAATTATGAGATATATATGATTGAGTTCTAGAGAAAAGTTGTAGCTTGATCATGCCTATTACCGCCCAACGAAGTGGGCACAGGTCGGCTAGTCATTTATAAATGAATTATATTGAAGTCGATAATTAAGTTATACATGGATCTTTTTCAATTCATGTTGTAAAGGGGTTTCTCTTATTGAACTTTACTCGCATGTCGTTAATAGTATGGACTTTCTAATCGAAAAGAATGTGAGGCACCAAAACGAATTCGGAGATAATAAACTGAAACCGGTCCATTTTTACGTTCATGTGTACGTGATGGTAAACAGCAATTGATAGCGTTTGCCAGGACATTGACTTCACGTCAATAAGTGGCTACTACATAAAGGTGCAACATTTTCATTAGTCGATTTTTTTATTACTAGCTTTCCTTCTGCAGTATTGCTCATGTAAAATATTGTTAGTATAATATTTGCACATTGTGTTTATTTTCATTGGATTTATGTGTTTATCTATGTTTATTATATACTAGCGACCCCGGCAGACGTTGTCCCGCCCTGATTATAAAAAAATCCTGGTCAAATTATATACCAAAACGTTCCCCGTGAATCACTTTATCCAGTGGTGAAAACCGCATAAAGATCCGTTCAGTAGTTTTTGAGTTTATCGCGAACAGACAGACAGACAGACGCGGTGGGGGACTTTGTTTTATACTATGTAATGATATCGTTACGTTCTTGTGTATTTGTGGATAGTATAAAAGAACAAATTATACAAAGCTGCCGGCAGAAAGTTAATTAATAAAATATACTTATTTGTATACAACTTTTGTGATTATACTGTCTGGGGCTAAAATCACCAGTCTGCTATCTGAACTTATTTTGGAAAAAAACACACAGATTAAATATGACTCTTAAACTATTATTCCCATTATCACAGTTGTCACTTTTTATCGTAACGAGTGAATTTAGAAAAAAGGCCAAAATATATGTCTCATTAATTTTAAGAAAGAGTATTAGTACCATGTGTTTGAATATATCTGACCCATAATTATTTTCCCATATAAACCATGTTATGTCTTTCTCTCTTTAATAGTTGAACTTTGGGGAATACATACGTTTCATTAATTGAAGCGAAGAATATTAATATCAAATAAAAATATAACCCGAAAACGACTATTTATCATGCAAACTTTGCCACTTCTTCCACCAAATTAGAATTTTATGGAACATTTTCTTAATCTTTAGCTATAATATGTTACCCCAAAGTTTCACAATTTTATACTTATTCCACTGGGCTGAGCAAAGTTAAGTACTGTGAAGCTATACGATGGAGGAAATCAATGTAAGGAATTGTACATATAAAATATAATATAACATATAATTATATAATATAATAATAATATTATAAAGAGGTAAAGTTTGTGAGTTTGTGGGTTTGTGAGTTTGTGACGTTGTGACGTTGTGGCGTTGTAAGGGGTAATCTCAGGAACTACTGGTCCGATTTGAATAATTCTTTCAGTGTTATATAGCTCATTCATCGAGAATGGTTATAGGCTATATATCATCACGCTAAGGCCAATAGGAGCGGAGCACAGATGAAAAATGTTTCAAAATCGAGATGTTTTTTCTTTTTGAGAGCTTCTGCTATGTGTCAGCGTTAGCCCAGAGTAGTAACTATTACTACGCGGACGAAGTCGCAGGCAGGGGCTATAATCTATATACTAATATTATAAAAAAGTAAAGTTTGTGAGTTTGTGACGTTGTAGGGGGTAATCTCAGGAACTACTCAACCGATTTTGAAAATTTTTTTACCAATATAAAGCCACGTTATTTATGAGTGTCATAGGCTACATATCATCACGCTAAGACCAATAGGAGCGTAGCAACAATGAAAAATGTTTTAAAATCGGGGTATTTTTTCCTTTTGAGAGCTTCCGCTGCGTCTTAGCCCAAAATAACTATTCCACGCGTGCAAAGTGGCGGGCAGAAGCTATTAACTAATTATAATATCTATAATCTATACTAATATTATAAAGAGGTAAAGTTTGTGAGGTTGTAGGGGGTAATATCTGGGGAGTCGGAGAAAAATGGTCGAACGAAAACGTTTCTTACGAACGCTGCCTTAATTATGAGATATATATGATTGAGTTCTAGAGAAAAGTTGTAGCTTGATAATGCCTATTACCGCCCAACGAAGTGGGCACGGGTCGGCTAGTATAAAATACACTCTTATATGACATGTTTACGTTTTGCTGAGACCAGTGTTGATTTATTTATCACGTTTGGCACAAAAATACAAGTGATAAGTGAAAACAATAGTTGCTATTTATTCATTTAATTTTACTCTAAATATATTATTTACACAATAAGCCGTGTACGTTATTTGTTTTCGAAGTTAGCTTTTATTATATTGCGGTATATGCTATCTTTTATGTTCATATTATAATAACATTTGAACACTTTGTGGCTAATAACTGTATGAATTAGGTAAATAACGTGTGACACATCCCTTTTTAGTAACACAGTTCATGGGTAGTGCATAAAACTGAAAGGAAAATTGAGTTCATATAAAGTAATATGTAAGAGCGCATAGTTCTTTTGTTCGTTTGTTCATTTAAGTGTGTGTATTAATCATATGTCTCTTTTGTTGTGGATTTTTGTAAACATTTTTCCTTGTTAACTAACAAAACATTGTTCCAAAGTTATGGGAATGGTAATGAATATTTAATCTCGTTCTGTAAAATTATCTGATAAATAGTAATTCTGTGAATAAAGAACGTTAGTTTAAAGAAGTACGAAATCTTGATAAGTGAATTGAGACCATCCGATTAATGTAACAGAGTGCAAAGATATCTGGGAGTTTCGTTGGGTTTTAGCTAACTTTCGGATTCTGACATATTATTAAATAATCAGTATTAAAATTAGCTCTTACCCGCGAAGTCGTTCGCGTAATTTCTCAACATATTAACGATGAAAATTATCACGTTTTCCTCTACGTTCTGGGTTAGCTGTATGCAGAATGTCACAGTGATTGATTTAGAAATTTAGTCGTGAAAATGTAGCAAATAAAAAGAATTAGTTCTGTATTTGTAATGTTCTGATTAATCATTCTAAACGCTCTACTATTTTATACAAATAATTGAAAATACTTTTCGATTTACATCAACCGTGTCTGAATCAATTAGCTATTTAAAAAACTAATATTTTCTTGATTACATAATTAATATAAAATATATATTTTTTATTTTAGTTTTTCTTGTTCCACAATAATGTGATTTATAAATTAAAAAATATACCGAATTACTTACTTTGCTGAAAAAGTTCTTGTTTACCTTTTTTTTATGTTATCAAGTATTAAGCATGCAGTCCGTCCGATATTAAATGCAATTATAACAGAAGCCAGTAATAATAAACTGACAATGCTAGGAACTAGGTTGGAATGCATTGAAATAAAGTACACGTTGTCACCTACATACTTTGGAGCGAAACAGCAGCGCAAGCACTGCTGTGTGGCGGTAAAACTCGCGCAGTCGAAATTTGCACAGTTGTTGCCACTGTAATGGTAATGTTTCTATGCGTGTTTCGTTCTTCTGAACTTATCTATTTACTGGTTGAAATATTTAGAAATAACTCTAAATGATCGTATTTTCTCATGTAAAAATTATAACTATTATGTATCTAAATTTAGTATGATCAGTAAATTGTTTGTTTAGCTGTGTAGAAATATTAATTTTGCTACGTTTACATGTTGTTTGGCACGTTACTCATAGTAATTAATTGTTTTCTATATATAGGCAGAGAGAAAACCGTAAGGTGTCCCACGTTTTAGACTTAGTAAAACCAGTAACAGTTTTTTGGGAAATATTGTTAGATTTTACAACGAAGTCCCAAAGAATATTACCGATTTGCCGGATTGTGAATTTAAGCGCCATGTCAAGCGGGTTTTGGTGTCAAAAGGCTATTATAGAGTGGATCAATATGTGAACGATGGTGATGTCTGGAATTGACTCATCTCTGTGCATCCATTAAAAACATTTGTGAAATTTACTATTATATAGAATATATTATTATTCTAAATATCATATATATTTGTTAAAAAGATAAACCAGATCGAGTTTCTTGCCGGTTCTTCTCGATGACTGGGTTGTTTTCCGAAACGGTGGTAGTTTTGACGTTCATGAGTGCCTTCTTAGGGCCTACATTGAATAAAGTGTTTTTGAATTTGAATTTGAATTGTGTATCTTCTACTCTTTGTCAAACGATTATTTAATTTAACTGTTTGTTAATCAGATCTTGACGAACATTTAAGTGTTAACTTTAAAAATTAATTAATTATGTTCGAATTTCGACGACGGTCACTACTATTCTTAAATAAACAATTGTATTAATTATAAATATTCATTTTGTTGGAGTCAGTCTTTTTGACCTCTCTGAATATAGCTATAACTTCGGGTTTGCGGATAAATATAACCAAGAATTTAATATAAAATCCAAAATTAAAATATTATTATAGAAATCTAAAATTGGTTTTTATATATCCTTATGTTGCTTAATATATGTATTATTGTTAGTTTTTTTTATGTCATAGCAGGCCAACGAACAGGTGGGTCATCTGATGTTAAGTGATCACCACCGTCCATAGACACTAACAACACTAGGGGAGTCGAAAGTGCGTTGCCAGCCTGTGTATGAGGGAGGAGGGAAGGGAGGTGGGCCCTGGCACTTTCACTGACCAAACGAAACGCAACAATGCAAGCACTGTTACTTCACGTCGGTTTTCTATGAGAGGGTGATACTACCCCGAGTAAGCCGACCCATTCATGCTGAAACCAGTAATAGCTTCAGCGTGGCTCTACCACCTACATAGAGTATATATAGTATACCGTATTTATACCTAAATTTGTGTTCTGCGCCACTATATTCAGAGCGGTCAAAAAGTTTATCGAAGATTGTATATCGTGTTTACAAACATATGAATTAATGGCGATGGCGGAACTGTAGGAGCCTCTATATCATTCGCAAAACCGCTAATACAGTTATATACATGTGGTGTTTAACACATGTACGTTCTTCTTTACTTGATGCGTCATGTTTCGGGATCAGCAAATGGACATGCATATACCGAAACGCTTTATTCGTGGTATTTCCAGGCCATAATATTGGTGACGATTCTAGTTGGAACATTATCCTTCTATAGTAGGTGTGACTGTTTCATTTTGCGTAGTTAGGATATAAAAAATTTGACCAGTAGTCCTTACCAAGGATGTGTATTATTTTAGTTTCTTACAACTAATTACGAACGGAATACATTAAGATTAAACAGTGAACTTTTTCACATCAAATATAGTATATACTTATACCGTATTTAATTGTGTAATTATCAAATGCTACTAGACAGACTTAATGATATAATTATTAATTATCATGTTAATGTGTATAAACAATGATAGGTGCTTATTGTTGTGTATTTGTGCGCAATACCACGAATTATAATACTCAGTTACAAATACCATATTTATGATAAAGCTTAACAATATAGTAGTCAATATAATATTCAAGAAATTAAACGTTTGAAACTTTCATTTTTAGCGTTAATACCTAATAACCAACAGCGTTTTAAATTTTATTATCGTATTATTAAACCATATTACCTATTCAATTATTATTCTATTTACACAATATATCGAATTTCTGCAAAAAATAAATTGCTTTATTTGTCATATAAATACCTCCGTATTTTTCAATTTTCTTTTCGTAAAAGATTTAGTCTGTAGGCTAGTTTGCATATATTTATGACAGACTAAGCTATGATTATACGTTTGTGAGCAGTTGAAAGCGCATAGTTATTTTTTTAATTCTTTATTTCGTTTATGTTAGTTACCCTTCCTCATTTGTTAGATTTATTCGGTACTAGCGGCCACGGCGAAGGTTCCCGATCTGATAATAAAAAAAAATTTGAAGTTAGACTATGCTGTCTTGACTTTTTTGTAGGCATTATCAAGCTCTACAACTTTTCTCTAGAACTCGATCATTTATCTCTCATCGTTAAGGCAGCGTTCGTAAGAAACGTTTTCATTCGACTGTTTTGTTCTCCGACTTACTTTGCTAATCCCGCTACCACAAAAAAGTCTCTTCAATTTTCGGGTTGATATATAGCCTATGACACTAACAAACAACGTAGCTTTCTATTGGTAAAAGAATTTACAAAAAAGGTTTATTAGATCCAGAAATTACCCCCTACAACGTCACAAACTCACAAACTTTACCTCTTTATAATATTAGTATAGATTATATATCTGACACATAAACAAGCAGTTTAATGAATATGGAATTGCTTGTGCATGTAATATACATCGGTCAGTATTATAGCAAATTGTTCTTTGTCGTCGCGTTCGCGTTGTTACATTATACAGTAAGTGGATTGTTTATTTTTTTCTGTATACAAGGGGACCAGATCGCCGTTGACCAACGTTGATACCATTTTACTCATCGGGTCAGTTAACTTTATCACACTTCCTCGACCATCGTCCTTCTACGGTCTTTGTTATTGTCTCTCTGTTCACTTACTATTATACAGTACTATTATCCAGTAGCGGACAGTATACCTGTCATTAGATTATATTTATATAATATTGCATTGATATATTCTGTGAAAAAATATAATTTATCTAGTGCCCGTATCTTACTTTGGGATAATACCCAACATATATATAATATTTATATTTAAAAAAACGGCAGTTCGAGTACTTTACAATATGGGATCTAACAAATCATTAAACATCCTGAAACTAAGTTTAAGGAATTGAATATCTTAACTTTGTCCGCCCAATATGTTCTCGACAATTTAATGTACTTCCCCATATATATATATAGATTTATATATATTAGATTTAGTAAAAGACTCTTGATTTGGATACTACAAACAATCACAAATTGACCACATGTGTTTCAGGCTCAGTAAGATCAGTAACAGTTTCTTAGGTAATATTGTTACGATCTACAACAAACTCTTAAAGCATTTACCGATTTTTCTGGAAATAACACCCCTCTCTGTACATTCGTTAAGAACGATTGTAACTATAATGTCTTGTTAATAAAAGTATCTTACATCCAAATAATATTATAGAGGTCGGCACTGGAACGGCATTACGCAAAAACTACTGCTATCGTTAATATATATCGATCAAATTATTTTAGTATATTTTTTAGATGCTTGGCCCGTATCTATAAAAAATCTAGAAAGCATCACGATATTTTCATCTATACATATAATAAAAATGAAGTGTCTGTAGGTAATATTAAAATAATTTTTTTTTACTGATTGGGTACGAAAGTATACACTAATGATAGCAAAAAGCAATTTTTAAAATTTTTGTCTGTCTGTCTGTTTGTTCCGGGTAATTTCCGAAACGGCTGAACCGATTTTGACAGAAATTTCACTGGCATATAGCTGAAATTACAGCAGGTTACTTAGGCTACTTCAAATTAGACTAGCTATTAACCGCGGCTTCGTCCGCAAAGCTAACTTCAAAATGGTTGGACCGATTTTCACAAAATTTTCGCCTTCAGATAGAAGACATCATAACAAGTAATTTAGTATTTTTTAATTTAGACTAGCTGTTAACCGTGGCTTCGCCCGCTGTGCTATCTCTGAAACGGTTCGACCGATTTTTACGGGACTTTCACCGGCAGATAGCGGGTATTATAAAAAATAATTTAGTCTATTTTAATTTAGACTAGCTGTTAACCGTGGCTTGGCCCGCAGTGCTAACTCCAATACCGTTAGACTGATTTTCACAAAACTTTCACTGGCAGATAGTTAATCTTATAAAAAGTAATTTAGGTAATGTTGATTTATACTAGCTGTTAACCATGGCTTCGCCGGCAGTGCTATCTCCAAAACGATTCAACCAATTTTTACGGGACTTTTACCGGCAGATAGCAGACATTATAAAAAGTAATTTAACCTATTTTAATTTAGACTAACTGTTAATTGTGGCTTCGCCCGCAGTTCTATCACCAAAACGGTTAGACCGATTTTCATGGGACTTTCACTGGTAGATAGCGAACCATATAAAAAGTAACTGAGGTTATTCTATTTTAAACTAGCTGTTACCCGTGACTTTGTCTGCATGAAATTTTGCAAGATTCAACTCATTCTTTATTTTTAATAAGAGAAATAATTATCACCTTATTGTTTACAATTCGACATTATAATTATTAATAACTTTAATGATATAGAGGTCTTCCTAATAAGATCTTAGATTATAAACGTATTACGTAAAGAGTTCCATAATACAATTTCTTGCGGAACAGATAAGCGTTTATTTTTTATATAGTCACAAAATCATAATTATAATAATGGCAATGTATATTAAATGTGATGTAAATGTAAACCTTTATAATAATATTTTAAGTTATTGTTTCATTAGTTAGTTATACAGTGTAAGTGAGCACTGAGGTAGTGTAGTCCGGTGAAGCTGTTAAGACCTTACTAGGTTAGCGTAATCAATTCGAGAAAAAAAACTGAGGTAGTTATATGGTGGGTTAAGATTCCAAATATGTTGCTGATGACAAATCTCATTTGGCACACTGTTAGTATTTATATATCTAATGTATACGTTACATGTTACTTTCAGTGGCGTGCGCGTCGTACTTACAATTGTCTTCAAAGAGCATTTCTATAATTGTACAGTCTCACAATTTTATAATTCTTTAATACGATTTAAAAAAACGCATGCGGAGCTGCGGGTACAGCTAGTTTACTATAAAGTTATTAAAAGTTTTAAGGAACTACGATTTTTATGAGCACTTTCTGCGATGTACGAACTGTGTTGTGGGCAGGAAATGGGAAGTAGACTGACAATATTTTACAAAGACATATTTTAAACAAAGTATATTATTGCTTTCAATATTTTTTTATGTTTATCTCTACATAAAATACATTGTGAAGATAATAAACAACGCAGACGGAGTCGCGCGTATCAGCTATTATACAATAAAAGGGTAAACCAGATCGAGTCTTGCTGGTTCTCCGCGGAAACAGGGTTGTTTTAGGTTGGTGATAGAGTTTTGACGTACATAATCGCCTTCTCAGAGCGAAAGTTTAATAAAGTATTTTTTATTTTGATTTTAATGCCATTTGAAATCAGTATATGCATAGATGGGTCTGAATGTAAAGTCCCGTTGGTGGAAGACAAGGAATTGTTTTAGGCGACACATTTTTAGCTTGAGTGTGGTAGTAGTTATTCATATGAACAGTGGATAATGATTTACCGAAATGCGATGATTGAAATGATATGTATATGGTAACAACAATATACGTACTATGTAATTCAGACATTGTATAAAATGATACTGAGCCTCTTGTTAAACTATTTTTAAGTTGTGATTTTCTACAACTATTCTACACATTACCTAGATATTGTTTATTTAATCTAGGTATTGTGTAGAATCCTAAAGGTATTTTTCGTTAAGTATTAAATGAAAGACGAATTAAATCGTGTTATTATCGTTCACGTTCATTTTCTGTAATATTCCTGTGTCTAGAACAGAAAGGTACGCATGAGGGTTTTCCTAATGTTAACAAAACGCGTTTGGTCACGCTTTAAAAATAGCAAAAGTAGGCCGCGGTAGCAGGTATTCAGATCAGAGACAGAGAAGATAGTTCTTATGTAATTGATATGTGAAACGATTTTCTATACTTGATTTTTATCGGTGCATTACCTTAACATTTCAGGCATTGTATACAACACCAGGTTTCGTACGTTGTCGGTAACTTGTACAGTATACATTCACCAAAAATTCGAACTTATTACTAATTCGATATCGTGTCAAAACAAATATTCACTGGAACCATCGTCGCTTTCAAACCAGTATTCCATATATTTATTATTTCCATATTTTCATTGGCAGTATAAAAGTCTAGTCCTAATTAGTTAAAGTACATTTAAAATAGTTTACCTCCTTAATAGTCATTTCTCATAACGTTGCGTATTAGAGCTATTCATTCGTTACCGTAAAAGCAATAAAATTTAATGATGTCAACCAAACACATGCTACTACGACCTAGTGTGTAATTAATGAATTACCCAGCGGGAGAGCTGTGCAACTCAATTATAATCTGAATTCGGTTCGAGTTTATTTGTAACTTAAAAATTTCAAGAAAGCCAACTCGTTATCACTTTTGTAAACGAATAGTTGAAACTAATTACTTAAGTAATTGTAATTAACTTGTGCAATTTCTGTATTTCCAGACACACGATCACAATAAAAGTATCAGAACAGCAACCTTATCAAGTTAAAGAGTACGCCTGGTGCTTAAGTGTACCACCGCGTTGTACCAAATATAAAATTAATTTTCGTAAAGTATTCAAAACTCAAACATTAGTCAAACATAAAGTGGTGGAAGAATGCTGCGAAGGATACGCCCCGGACGTGCGGGGAGAGCAGTGCGTGCCAGTGTGCGTCGAACCGTGTGTACACGGCAAATGTGTCGCTCCTAACACATGTACGTGTGCCCATGGATATGGGGGCCCTGCCTGCGATATATGTGAGTATATGTAATTGACGGAGATTGAATTATTAACATCTATAACAGTTACGCGAGACGCTGCTGCAGTGTGTTTTAGTAGGCTAATCTATTCTTAGCTGACGCAGTTCTCTAGCTGTATGATCGCGTTGTTTACCGTTACCGTTTGATTGTTTTGCAAATACTTGCGTTCAGCTGGTTGACCTACATTGTTAGTGCCATATTTCGACATAAGGAGTATGAACACTAATTATATTACATATTACTATTAGAAATTAAAAACAAAGTTTAGCTCTTATTAAATAAATTAATAATTATTTTAAGGATTGCTAAATATATGATATCAACAACTAATACTCTATCGCTTGACCTATTGATGTAATTAAAAATTCGAGGTTAACATCGAAACATTCACAAAAGTTAGCGTGGTGGTATAATATTATTATTCAAATGCTCTTCTGTTAATAGAAGCAAGGTTAGTAAGGAATTAAGACAATAGCTCATTCTGAGCCTTTGTAAAATGTTTAGGTATAGGAAATAGAACAATAAATATTGATAAACACTGCGATCAGCAATATACTCAAAAGTTGGGTCATTTTACTCGATTTATTTTTAAGTTAATCATCATTTCTTCAAAAATTACGATATTGTGCGACTGTAAACATAAGGCGACCTACTTAGCGCAAACGGTTCTTGTAAGGTACATATTCTACGCACAGAACAATATAGTCCCAAGTTTTCATTTTGTTTGGACATATTTAGTTCAATTATCAACATAGTATTAGAAAATTTGGTAGGAATCTACCAAAGAACAATTAATTTGTTCGTGCTCATAACCAATTTGATGTTACTTACTGCTATTAATTATTTTAAAAAGCCTAGGTTTATAGTATTTTTATGAGAATATGCGATATATTATAAAATACACTATACGTGCCCATTTAATAGCCATATTTTTTAAATAACGTCGCCAACTACTACAATGTCACTGTTTTTGCACGTTATTTCCCAAAAATATTTATGATACCTCGACTGACTGCCTACGAATTTGTATAAACTTTTACTTTTCCTATCTCGGAGGTTTGGAATGTACTTACAATATTTTACAACATGTGTTTTTTTTCCAATCATAATTTTTTTTATTCAACCAAGAATCAAAATATTTAATTTTTAAACAGTTTCCAATACAGCGGTAGATTTATACAACCATATTTCATTTATTAGGATAAACAAATGAATACGTTTTATTTTTTTAAATGTAGTTTAGACGCAGGTTTCTATATTTTTAATTTCAGAAATTTTTATTAAAAAAACGGTTTTCATGGCATTGAGATAGAGCTAAAAAATAATAGTTTAATAAAACTAAAAAAACACTTTTAAACTATTATTTATTTTTCATTTTTTAGTTAAATTTTTTTAGCTTTTTTTTCGGATTATTGCATTGTCATCGACCTTTGACAGGTGTGCAAAGTTTGAATTAAATCTGATCGTTCAAAGTAGGACAAAATCGAGCTCAAAGGGGTCGGTTACAAACATACATACATAGAGGTGAAGCTAATAAAAGCGTGATAAAAATAAACAAGTGTATTTTGTTGTTCCTTAAAGGTAAATTGATAAAGATTCATACTACTTATTAGAGTGGATCGATAGCTCAGTCTGGCCATTTTTTGTATATTTCATAATAAGTGGCGCCTACGTCGACGTTACCCTGAAAATGCTTCTTCTTTTCCATTGGAGTGAAAGCGATTCTTTTAATTGTTACTTTATTATTACTATGTTATATCCTACAGATCCATAATTACGTGTAGCCGGTTAGGTTTTATATAAATGTGAAAACTACATTTATATTAGTTTAGTAGTTTTCCAGTGTTGCACGTTCTAATGAAGAAAATTACCGATTTTATGGTACAGTCCTCGTGTTTGTACTATGTTACGAGAATACTCGTAGAACCTCGATAAGTTAAAACCCAAGGGAAACAGAAAATATTTTAAATTATAGAGTTTTTAACTTATCGAGGGTTTATGTTACACTCGCACTTTCGCCGCACACTTTCTTGAAAGCCAAATCGAAAGTTTTTCTAACCAGCCATTGCTAGCTTTAAAATTATGGTTTTTCAGCGAATTGGCGAACTCTTGAGCTTTTTCTTTCACTATGCGTCTGTAACACTGATGTTTTGGTTTGGTCACTGTTTGAACCTCGTAAATAAACCAATGTTTATTGGAGCAATCTCCAAAATAGGGAATTCAGCAATTTTTCGCCTTTTACATAAAATACTTTCTCTAGATTCTCGTTTCTTCAAGAGTTCAGCTTCTTTTTTAATTATAAGTGATCATGTACTTTCGTGTGTTCCAAACTGAGCCGCAACATCTTTTCTTTGTAATCCACTTTTCACCGCTTTCATCCCTTTTCATTTATCAGTGTATGTTAGTGTTGTTAATTTTCGTTTTGAACCTAATTTTACTTAGGTAACTTTTATCACACAGCACAGTTTCCTGGACAGTGATTAACAACTAATCATCCAAGTAAGTCGCTGTCCTAACACAGCAAATACAGCTTTTAGGGATTTCAAAGAAACAATAGGGGATCGTGCACTTATTGATTGTGTTAACAATTTAACTTATAAACACGTCCAATCAATAAATTTCGAAAAACTTTTTGTACATTCATTCGAAATGACTCACTGGCAGACAATTTATGTTACAGAGCTCATCGAAACATTTCTCTAAGTGATTGAGGGCTAATACTGAAATTATTAGTTTAAGTTATCGAGGGTGCGTATTTTAAGTAATAGAGATTTTAGGCCATGAAGAGAATCCCTGAACAGATTATTTTTTGAACTTATAGAGGTTTTTACCTTATCGAGGTTCTACTGTATATAATAATACTTAAGAATAATTAAATATATACTATGTCACACAAGTTTAAAATAGTGTTTTATTAATTAAATATATTTTACAATGAAATAAGAATAATTGTATAGATATATACTATATAATTGTATATTTAAATTACAGGTATTTCTTTATTACGGATATTTTTTAATATAGAACCAAATAATGTAGCTACTCTATTTATTTTAACAAAATATCGCAATAATATTTTGGTACATTATTACAGTTGGATAAATATGTACAACATATTTACGGTACTTTAGTATTCATACAATGTGGAATACAAACAGACCACAGAGTATAAATATAAGTGGATGCTAACTTCGTGACTACGCACATCAAACCGTTAATATGGCAAAACTAGTTCTTGCTTTACTCACCTCTTTACAACGTAAATTAGTTCTAATACTGACTACTCTAATTATTATTGGTATTTCCTTGTAAATGTTTTACAATATCAGCTTGTTGTGAATGTTTAACGAGGTAAAAACGAAATACTTTATTTTTTTTTAATTTAAATATAAAAATCCGACAGTTTTTTTTATATCATAGGAGGCAAGCAAGGAACAGGCTTACCTGATGTTAAGTGATCACCACCGTCCATAGACACTTGCAAAATCAGAAGAGTCGCAAGTGCGTTGCCAGCCTGTGTTTGGAGGGAGAGGAGAAAGAGGAGACAGGGAGGGGCAAAGGGAAGTGGGCCTCTGGCGCTCTCACTGACCGAACGAAACGAAACATTGCAAGCACTGTTACTTCACGTCGGTGTTTCTGTGGGTCGGGTGGTAGTACCGGGGGCGAGCCGGCCCATTCATGCTGAAACCAGTAATAGCTTCAGCGTGGCTCTACCACCTAATTAGTTTTGTAGAAATATACCGTGCGCTGTTTGGTAATCATCTAGTCATGTCTTACCAAAACTAGTAGAAAACTTTCCAAACTTTCTAAATATTTAACGAATGAATTCTATGAACACATTTCTGAACTCACTTATGGTACCTATGCTATTTTTTTTAATATTTTATAAGTTTCAGGGTTTGTTGTTATGATGATGTGGTCTGAAATGATAACTCGTTAAACCTATGGAGGAACTTACTCTCAATTGTAGCTGGCACGGGTCATTAACACGTTGTAACACGGTGACTAACACTGTGTCATGGTTTGATTACTATATTTTCCTTCACCGAAAGCTCCCATTCATTATAGGATTCGAACCTTTCATTGATTGACAGCACGCCACACGACCTACAACAACTGAAAGTTTTAAAATGTTGAATGTTCTGTGTTCCGTCTCACACACTCATTCATTTTTATATGGAGTTTCATATCAAATTCGTTTGTCAAATCAAATAAATTCGTTTTATATCAAACAACCCTCGTTTTAACAATCACAAACACGACAAAAATATATATATATATATTCCGCTATCTTATTATTACATTTCTATTTTATAATTTTTCTTCACTTCTTTTCTATTTGCACTACCTACGATAATTTTTTTTCGTGATAACAAAACTGCTGGTTAGTTGGAAGAAAATGTCTTGTGACATTAAGCTCGCCAATGTACAAAGTAAAAAGTACAATAAAGTATTATGTCCTAATGAACTATATGTGATTTTGTCTTTGTGTAATCCTTTATATTGATTTGCTAAATATACAAAACTAGCTGACCCGTGCACACTTCGTTGGACGGTAAACATTTTTACTTGTGATGTAATTATCGAGTGTGATTCGGTTAGTACTGAGTGCTCTGATTTATTTCCTGAAACTTTTTAAAGAGACAATACAATAGAAAGAAGTTCTTAAAACGAAATAATATTAGTATAGATAAAATAAAAAATAATAAGCGGTCACTATGTCACTAGTAACCATTGTCGTTTACAGCATGTCCTGATGGTAAATGGGGGCGTAATTGTCAAAAAGAATGTCAGTGTTTTAACGGTGGTACGTGTGAACCGCTGACGGGCGAGTGCGCGTGCGCGCCCGGCTGGCGCGGTGACGCCTGCGAGAGACAATGCGCTGCGTCCACTTACGGCGACAACTGTAATGAAACTTGCAACTGTAAGAACAACGCTACTTGTGACCACGCTAGTGGAGCGTGTGATTGTAAACCAGGTTTCACCGGACCCTTGTGAGTAATAGTATTTTTTTAAGTAGGTAATACTGCTTCTAGTGCGTTATGAGAAATCGTTGCGAGTGAATTTCGTCTTCTTTAATTTATCGCCCTGTGTGTTAGTTATACACAATTCCGCCAATGACATGTAGATACAGAGAGTGCTCTGTCTGGCGAGTGAATTTTTAGCTTGAAACTCAAAAGACGCGCCATCTTGTAGCACACCATGAAGTTAGTTAAAATAATTTCTTTTAAATATATGTATTGTTTTATATATTTTGAGTAATTTGTTTATTTAAAATTTTGTTCATTGTATTATATTTCGTTGTTCGAATTTTTGATTCAATTCAAAATGGTTTAAATATCTAAAGGTATAAATATTTACTATCCGATAACCGCGAGTTCGAGTTTTTGGCGGGATCTTGGAATGTCATGTAGTGGTAGTTTATATTTTACTAGCGGGCCCGGCGGAATGAATCCTTATGAATCACTTTATCTACTGGAGAAAACCGCATGAAAATTCATTCAATAGTTTCTGAGTTTATCGCGAACAGACAGATAGATAGACGTGGCAGAGAACTTTGTTTTATAACTTATAGTGATTCGTAACTAATCTTGTGTTGTTCGAGTCTATATTTTGTAATATTGGTGGTGTTTTACGTAATATAGTTTGATTATTGGGCACAAGTGAAGAGGATGGGGAATAATACCACGGAGCATGGATTCTGACTTGCCACAAAAAGTCCCTGGAAAGTTCTAATAATAGAGTCACCATCTTGTTAGAAAATTGAAATGGTCGGAAGAAACTTGTAATATTATTACCTATTCAACAATGACAATAATAATCTACTAGAAGATTAGTTGCTAAAAAAAAACACGACTTACTCTGAGTCCTTTATTGTTTTAACAAAGCATTTTGTATAGATGAAAAACATAAGAACTACATTGCCTTCTCCTCTTCTCCGCGGCAAGAAAACATATATCGCTGTACGCGTAGTTCTATAAAAATCGTAGCTTCGTCCCAAATTTCCTAAACAGATTAATAGAGTATAGCTTAAAGTTACGTGTTTTCATTTATAGATGCGAAGAATTATGTCCCAATCCAGAGGAAGCCTGCCCACAGAATTGCCGATGTCAAAACAATGGGAAATGTGATATAGCTGGAGAATGTATATGCACTGCAGGTTGGACCGGTGAAGTTTGTGCTAATAAGTAAGAATTATTATGAATAATACTACCCGCATCTAGGTTCGTGTGAATAATAGTATGTAATTACTTATCGCAAATCTAGTATCTAAAGTTTGCCTTATACATTAGGTGTATTGATTTTATGGAGTTACTCCAAAGAAAGTTTTGAAGGTTACTACTACATGGGCACATTAAACTCATCACTGATTATAAAAAAAATTCTTGACATGTTATATACCAAAACATTCCTCATGAATCACTTTATCTACTGGTGAAAACCGCTTGAAAATCCGTTCAGTAGTTTTTGACGAACAGATAGACGCGGTAGGGGACTTTATTTTATACTATGTAATGATAATGATATACACTATTAATAATATTGAATACTTAAATTATGTAATAATAAATATTGTTAAACAATTGAAAGAAAAAAATAGAACAAGAATAAATGAAAAAGTGAAAATTAATTCATCTATAAAAACTATCGGGGCTTTTTTTCCTTTTGAGAGCTTCCGCTGCGTCTTAGCCCAAAATAACTCTGCCACGCGTACGAAGTCGCGGGCAGAAGCTATTAACTAATTATCTATACTAATATTATAAAGAGGTAAAGTTTGTGAGGTTGTAGGGGGTAATATCTGAGGAGTCGGAGAAAAAATGGTCGAACGAAAACGTTTCTTACGGACGCTGCCTTAACTATGAGAGATATATGGGGTCCTTCAAGCGCAACGTGAAGAGATACTTACGCAGGCCGGCATGACAGCGGCGACCGGCGAGGGATAGTATGTCTCTCGGTAGTCGCCATTGTTTTTGGATTGTACTGTGCTTACCATCAGGCACAGTACAGTCATTTTGCCGAGCTACGATAAAAAAAAAAAAATATATATATATGATTGAGTTCTAGAGAAAAGTTGTAGCTTGATAATGCCTATTACCGCCCAACGAAGTGGGCATGAGTCGGCTAGTTTTATATATTTCCCTAGCAGATTCCGAGATAGGGTCAGACAATAAGGAATCATACAAACCAATGTGGAACGTACCAGAAGCATTTAGCCGACATGTAATACCTTCTCTTCGAACACATTCTGCCAGGATGTGGTGCACATCATCAAGGAGCCCATAATTCTGGCAGAATGGTGATGGTATTTTACACATCCTAAAAGCGAACTTTTTAGATGGAATGTGTCCAGAGTATAATTTCTGATCACTATTATCCGTCCAGGGTGACGTTAAGGGACGTGGCTGAATTGTTCTGTACTATATTCTTTTTGTTTTAGAACACTATTCAAAGTATTCCTTCCAATAAACATAAACGATTGATATGAATTTATTAATGTCTGTGGCTTTCAATCCAATGGTGTTTTTACATTTTAGATGTCCTGTGGGTAGATGGGGAGAGAGATGTGAGAAAACTTGTGAATGTTCTAACGGAGCTCGGTGCCATCATGTCACTGGACACTGTCAGTGTGATGCTGGGTTTATAGGAGAAAAGGAATACCAAATATTAATAAATAAAGAAGTAATCTAACCAATGTTGAATTATTCTTATTTAATAATTTTTAAAAATTATTATTTTTTTATTATTTTGGAAATTAATTGTTTTGAATGGTAAAATAAGGCGGGTGAATGATAATCACGAACTGAAGGAGGGAAGAAAAAAAAAAAATTTGGGGTTTAAAAAAAAAAAAAAAAAAAAAAAAAAAAAAAAAAATTTAAAAAATAATTAAAAAAAAGGAATTAATAATTAAATTTTACTACATTCCCTAAATAATTTAATAAAATTGGGAGAATAAGAATGAATAGAGGGAAAAAAAAAATGTATATATAACGGAGCTGACCCGTGCAACATCATGTGCACTGGACACGGTTAGTCCGGTTGTGATGTACTGGGTTTATAGGAGAAAAGGTTAAATTACTTAAAACAGATTGGGCATAGTTTAATTGTGTCCGCTCCCGGTTCCTAAACATTCCAGCTGTATGTGGAATTTTTTAATACCTGCCGTTAAAGCTCACTTCCGGGTCAATAAGATAAAAACTACATATTTGCCGATAAATGTCTTCCCAGTCCCCTTGTTGCTCCTGTGCCCTCCCTCCGCGTCCTGTTTTCGGTTTTTTGTTTTTTTCGCATTGCAGCTCTCAAATTACAGCGTTAAATTACTTTTCATTAAATCCAGTTTGTTTTTTGTTTAGTTTTGTAAGTTCGGATTATTGAGTTTTTTTACTTTTGAAATATAACCACGGGATTAATAGATTTCTTGTTAAACGTATAACGCACGCCATAAGAATGTGCAGAATTAATCGGGTTTAATAATTGGAAATATTTATTTGACATTTTATTCTTCTAATTCAACTGATTTATAATTACGCATAGAAACGCCATGTTGCCGTAGCTCAATTGTAATGTATATTATAAGGATCGAAGGATCGATGGAAGACGTCGGTTTGTGTTTTTTTTTTAAGAAGCCTAGGAAGATGAAATGTCGCTTACATTTTTAGCTAATCTGTCTGGTATATACATACCATACGTGTGGCGTATCTTGCTCCTCATCGCCGCAACTGAAATCAGGCGTGGCGCGAAGCTCAGGCGTGGCGCGAAGCTCAGGGGGCGCAGTTGGGGAGGAGTGGTGGGGGAGTGGGGGGGGTGGGGGGGGTGGGGGGGGTGGGGGGGGGGGGGGGGGGGCGCGAAGCTCAGGCGCGGCGCGAAGCTCAGGCGCGGCGCGAAGCTCAGGCGCGAAGCGAAGCTCAGGCGCGGCGCGAAGATCACGCGCGGCGCGAAGTTCAGGCGCGGCGCGAAGCTCAGGCGCGGCGCGAAGCTCAGGCGCGGCGCGAAGCTCAGGCGCGGCGCGAAGCTCAGGCGCGGCGCGAAGCTCAGGCGCGGCGCGAAGCTCACGCGCGGCGCGAAGCTCAGGCGCGGCGCGAAGCTCAGGCGCGGCGCGAAGCTCAGGCGCGGCGCGAAGCTCAGGCGCGGCGCAAAGCAAAGGCGCGGCGCGACCCTTAGGCGGGGCGCGAACTTCAACGCGAGTATGTTGAGAACAGTCGTGCAAACCTTTAAAAAAATAATCTACAAAAGGAATTTGTTCCACTCGGTCACTCCTGAACAACCTCGTAACTTCTACAGGTAGAGAAAATCTCAAACAGGTGAACATTGGAAATAAACGAGATTACAAGCACCAGGCCATGTCCACAGTCGTTAAAAATTCAAATGTAACAGAAACGGCAAGAAACCCTCGAGTAAAGCCTCTAACGGCACTGCTCTCCAGCCGACTAGTAATCACATTGCTCTCACACATCTATCACATGGATCACCCGTGTGCATCTCCCACTGACTACACACTAAGGTCTCTCCGCCAGTATTAAACGCACAACTACGAACTAAAATTGGTACGGTTGAACACAATAGGGCCGATGGAGCACTCTACTCGATTTTCTATCGCTGCTTATTAGATAAATCATTATCAACTACAATACCCGACTGGTACATGACCCTTACATTAGCATCACTGTAAACAGAAACATTATTAGCATCACTAAACAGAAACATTATTAGCATCACTAAACATAAACATTATTAGCATCACTAAACAGAAACATTATTAGCATCACTAAACATAAACATTATTAGCATCACTAAACATTAAATTAAGACCCATACCTTTGTATGTTCTCGGAGTGGTTTAAACACTTTAGCATTACTGAAAACAGAAACAGAGACCCATACGTTCGTATGTTCTCAAACAGAGGCTCATACGTTAGTATGTTCTCTCAGTCTAAACACATACACTGTAAACAGAAATATTAGCATCACTGAAAACATAAACAAGGACACGTACCTTCGTATGTTCTTACATCATACGTTCCGCCGTAGCCCGCTAACGCCCGCATGGGACTTACATTAAAACAAGGCTAATTAACGGCGAAGTCCTATCCCGCTTTAATCAACTCCGAAACCTCGAGGATCGAGGCTATCGTTACTCACGGTTGATTGTTCCCTCAGAAGCGCAATGATATGTGGATAGTGGTGAATCCCACTTCTGATGTTAGCGATTTTTAACAATTGGTGATTATTAAAAACAGAACTGGCCAATTTAGATATAAACTGTTAAGAATAAACTGTAACAATTAATCACTCGTTAAATAACCGACACGAGTTCGGCCAGAGCTATCGCACGTGATGACGGCCACAGAAAGAGTGAGTCAACACGATAAGCGCCACTCATTGTATGGGCCGTCGCAGTATAACTACCCGACATTTTCATTTATTTCCAACAGAATAGATTTAATAGTAAATAATCATGTCCTGGCTTTGAATAAATTATAAGTTATAAACGTTTAGTTGAACAAATATATCTTATAATTAAGAAAAAAAAGACGCAATAATTCAAATGGAAGCAAAAGCATTAATTTGTAATTTCACTGAAAAAGACGTATATATTCATTTATCGTCACAACAACAATAAAATTAATATTTGTAAGTAAGATACAAATATAAATGAACTGTAAGGTTATTATTACACACTGTTAAAGAGAACTCTTAAATAAATCTCTGAGAATGGGAATGTTATCTCTACAACATCTAAGAGATTGGGCATCCTGAATAAAGTTCGCATCTCTGGAATGGTTCTGCTCAATACCTCCTTGATGCACTAGACAGGTTGCAGCAACGGGTTGTCCGTATTGTGAATGATGCAGACGTTACTAACAACCTTGAACCGCTTCAGTTGCGAAGAGACATAGCCTCACTGAGCGTCTCTTATCGTCTGTATCATGGCGAGTGTTCTGAATAGGTGTTTGACCTCATTCCATCTTCTCCTTTCCACTATAGAACTACACGTGCGGGTACGCGTCTCCACAGTTTCACAGTAGCAACCATCCCGGCAAGAACGAAGAAGTTCGAAAGCTCTTATTTTTGTCGTACTGTGAAAATGTGGAATCGTCTCCCAGCCAGTGCGTTCCCTTCCTCTTATGACATTGGGTCCTTCAAACGAAGCGTGAAGAAGCACTTTTGCAGGTTGGCATGATAGCGACGACTGCCGTTGCTATTTAACACTGACAGTCACCGTTATATATAGACTGTCCTGTACTTTCCATGAGGTATAGTGCAGCCATTTTGCCGAACTAGTAATATTTTACCTCCATTAAAAGGAATAACATTATGTATCTATGGGGCCTATTCTGTTATCTATATCTATACATATAATAAAAATGAAGTGTCTGTATGTAGTATCAAAATAATTTTTTTTTACTACTTGGGTACGAAAGTATACACGCTACTGATAACAAAAATGCAATTTTTAAAATTTTTGTCGGTCTGTTGTCTGTTTGTTCCGGGTAATCTCCGAAACGGCTGGACCGATTTTGACAGGAATTTCACTGACAGATAGCTGAAATTACAGCGGGTTTCTTAGGCTACTCCAAATTAGACTAGGTATTAACCGCGGCTTCGTCTGCAATGCTATCTTCAAAACGATTGGACCGATTTTCACCAAACTTTCACCAGCAGATAGCGGACATCATTTCAAGTAATGTAGTTTATATTAATTTAGACTAGCTGTTGACCGTGGCTTCGCCCGCAATACTATCTTCAAAACAGTTCAACCGATCTTCACGAAACTTTCACTGGCAGATAGCTGACCTTATAAAAAGTAATTGAAGCAATTTTAGTTTATACTAGCTGTTAACCGTGACTTCGCCCGCAATGCTATCTCCAAAATGGTTCGATCGAACTTCACATATCTTTCACTGGCAGATAGCTGATCTTATAAAAAATAATTCAAGCAATTTTAGTTTATACTAGCTGTTAACCGTGGTTTCGCCCGCAATGCTATCTCCAAAATGGTTAGACCAGTTTTCACGAAACTTTCACTGGCAGATAGCCGACTTTACAAAAAGTAATTTAGGCAATTTTAGTTTATACTAGCTGTTAACCGTGGCTTCGCCCACAGTGCTTTCTCCAAACCAGTTAGACCGATTTTCATAGGACTTTCACTGGCAGATAGCGGAACTTATAAAAAGTAATTTAATTTATTTTAATTTACACTAGATGTTAACCGTGGCTTCGCCCGCTGTGCTGTCACCAAAACGGTTACATCGATTTTCACGGGATTTTCACTGGTAGATAGCGAACCTAATAAAAAGTAATTGAGGTTATTCTATTTTAGACTAGCTGTTACCCGCGACTTTGTCTGCATGAAATTTAGCGAGATTTCAACTCATTCTTTATTTTTAATAAGAGAAATAATTATCAGCTTATTGTTTACAATTCGACATTATAATTATTAATAACTTTAATGATACTTATAGGTCTTCCTAAAAAGATCTTAGATTGTAAACGTATTACGTAAAGTGTTCCATAATACAATTTCTTGCGGAACAGACAAGCGTTTATTTTTTGTATAGTCACAAAATCTTAATTATAATAATGGCAATGTATATTATATGTAATGTAAATGTAAATCTTAATAATAATATTTTAAGTTATTGTTTCGTTAGTTCCTTATACAGTGTAAGTGAGCACTGAGGTAGTTATATGGTGGGTTAAGGTTCCAAATGTGTTGCTGATGGCAAACCTCATTTGGCACACTCTTTGTATTTATATATCTAATGTCGTCGTACTTACAATAGTCATTAAAGAGCGTTTATGTAATTGTACATAGTCTCACAATTCTACAATTCTTTAATACGATTTAAAAAAACGCGTGCGGAGCTGCGGGTACAGCTAGTTAGTAAATAATTCTTGCTAAAAGAGATTTTTTTCACTTTGCTAGTAAAAATTGCCAAAAATGGCAACATATTACAAAATCACTCTCAAATATTTTTGTTAATTAATTAATTCAAATTTATCATATTACTAATAGTTTTTGTTGCTTAGTTTATTGTGTTGAATTGTATGATTGTATTTGCAAAAACCACAGCAAAAAAAACCTTTACTTGTATAAGTTTGAGTCATACATGTTTCCCTATAACTCCAGTGTGTGTGTCAATTCTAGGAAATCCAAATTTATCGCCTTTTATAATATTTTACTTATAATTCGAACAATTATTATATATTTATTAATTACTGTAATTAATATATACAATATATTAATTACAGTGTATTTATGTATAGGACTTTACTTTTCTCATGGCAGTAATAATTTAGATCAAGCCAATACTTGAATATTAAAGAACGTGTTATTAGTATATTTGTATGTCGGACGAATATTGTTTGAAATTATTTTATCGTATAAAAAAAATATATAATTCCCTTTATGTTTCAATGGAGTCTGATTCTAATATTTTAGTGAAATATTAGAATTTACGAATCAAAGAATAGAATCGAAAAACTAGATTCTAACATTTCTTATTTACTATAGGAAATAAAGTATAGTAAATCGCATATTGCGAAAATTAAATACGAGGACTGCGTATATATTTGACACTCTGTTATAGAGTAATGACCACATAGTATTAACATGTAATATTATATGAACTTTTGTAGTGCTTGGAGATTTGTCCGATCGGTTCGTACGGCGTGGGATGCGGGTACAAGTGTGAGTGCGCGCACGGCGGTGAGTGTGCGGCGCGCGACGGCTCGTGCACGTGCAAGGCGGGGTGGCGCGGCGAGCACTGCACCGAGCGCGCCTGTCCCGACAACAAGTGGGGTGCGCACTGCAATAACGACTGCGAGTGCAACCCCGACACTACAGACATGTTAGTATATGTACAACTAGTGGGGCGCGGCGAGCACTGCACCGAGCGCGCCTGTCCCTTATAGGCTGCAAGCCCTAAGTCAACTTTTAAAATACGCGACATGGTTCTAGGTGCTATCTTCATCTCCCGAGATAAAATCTTTTGCTTTCGGACAGGATTTCTTCGAATTCTTTCCCTTACTGCTGTGACCACCTTTTTCGTACGAACACTACGTGGACGGCCAGATCTTTTTCTGTCACAAACAGAGGAGGTCTCATTGTACCTATTAATAGCCCGGTACACAAACATTTTACTAATACCAAGCGTATGGAGAGTTTTAAACATTGCATTTGGCTCCATACCTACTTTGTGTAATGCAATCACATCGATTCGGTTCCCTTTATCACCCCACTCCATTTTAATATAGAAAAATATTGTACAATGTATTGGCGTCAAAATGAGAAAACCCAATGAATAATCATATAAAAATGACAGATTCTAAATTCAAATGTAATATTTTGTTTATATTTAATTGTAACAGTATTTATGGCCAGACTAAGTATATACAACTAGTAGGCTGCGCGCTGCAATAACGACTGTGTGTGCATACCCCGACACTACAGATATGTCATTTTTGAACTCCCTTAATAATATTTTGAAGTTTTGACTGTATTATGCGCAATCCCGAACTTCAGAGCAGCTAAAAAGATTGTTTGAATTTTCTCCGGTTTGTGTTTTTAGTAAGATGTGCCCCTTTTCCTTACGGTGGGAGTGTAGCGAATAAGTGTTTGGTGTTCAGGTGCGATCCATGGACGGGAGCGTGCGAGTGCAAAGCCGGGTGGGACGGCGAGTCTTGCTTACGTCAGTGTCCGTTGCTCACGTACGGGAAGGGGTGCCGGTCCACCTGCCGCTGCGAGAACAGCGGACTCTGCTCACCTGTTAACGGTTACTATTATTGCATATTATAAAACTAACTCCTCTGCCATGTATGTCTGTCTGTTTGTTCGCGATGAACTCAAAAACACCCACAAACACAAGTTTTATATATAACTAGCTTTTACCCTCGGTTTCGGTCACTTTGATATAGATTTGACCTATTCCTAGGGATCAGTATTTTTTCCTAAATGAAAGACACCCTAAGTCCTTTTACGTACTTATAAACGTGTATGCAAAATTTCATGTTAATCAGTTGAATTGTTGAAGCGTGAAAACTAACAAACCGACAAACTTGCATTCGCATTTAAAATTTTACTTAGGATTTTTTTTTATATACAGGTTGTTAGAGACCGTTTCCGAAAACGAAGACAGACGATAGTACTAATGATACCTTTGATGATGGGACGGGAAAAAAATCAATCCGGATTAAAAAAAATAAATCATATTTTGAAAACGTTTTATTAGCATTATTTACGCTCCATCATGTTAGTACAGCTAAATGAAACGATCATTTCATAAAAAATACAAAAACAAAAATACAGCTGATACTCGGGTCAACGAACGGCAGCTAGCGATCGTGCAAATACTTATTTACAACATTTAATCGTTTCTTTTACACGCACACCGGCGCGGCGCTGATACCGCGCCCCTCAAAATTTACAACTTTATTGGTATAAATATTGCAGGCGCCATAAAATAATTAGAGGCGGCGTTCACAATAAAAATTACAAGTAATTTTAGATAGTTGTGACGGACATATCTGTTTTCAAATTATGGTATTGGACGGACTAAAAACGGAAACAATGGTAACGTAAACTATTAGAATATTATTTTAAATTCATTCTGATAGATTAATTAACTGTCGATCATAAATGTGATTCATTTTAAGTATGAAATTATTCTGTACCATTTTATTTTTAATTTCTTGTACAAAAGCAAACATAAAGATTAAATAGTTTTATAATTGTGCACGTGAGTATGTAATTAGATTAATTTAATATTCTAATATCTTTTTTGTAGTAACGAGCTTCTTGTTACGTCAGGGTACAATTGAATGTATAGTTGTATTAAATAATTAGAGTTATAACTTCTAAATTCCATAAAAAGACAAGTTAGTAGGGATAATTATGCTTAATATAAAATAAAATTTGAGAATGTTTAACGCTTTATTGATCTGTGGAAATGATCAAAGTGCCGTCAAGTGCGGCGCGTAAAAAGAGCGGTTTGTTTTTGCGGGATTCGGGATCGTGCACGATCGCTAGCTGCCGGCGTGGTGCGGCTGGGCCGCGCCCGGGCGTTCGATGACCCGAGTATCACCTGTTTTTTTTATTTTGTTACATTGCTTTTTTTAATTAGGGTCGATTTTTTTTCCGTCCCATCATCAAAGGTATCATTAGTACTATCGTCTGTCTTTGTTTTCGGAAGCGGTCTCCTAACACCCTGTATACTTCAACTTATACTGCTTCTACAAAGTGAATATATTATTTTTCATGGTGAATATGATGCAAGAACAAACAACAATGGCCATTCTGTGAGCTTGAAAAAAAATTTCATAAATCTATATAAAGTAGAAACACAAGTGGCTTAATTGTAATACGAGAAATAAATATAAATTAGTAACCATTTGTTTTAGATTCGATAGAACAAATAACATTTTATTATGTAATCATGTTAAATTTTATAACAAGATTTTCAAAACATTTTGGCTATTTTCCAGGAAATAAATTTAAGGATCGTACTAAGCCGATTTTACTGTGCAATATTTATTACAGGGTAGATAATTACATGATTGCTAGCGTTGTCTGGAAATTACCTTTTATCTATACATCTATAGAAAATGTATCTGTAAATAATGTGAGTACAATAAAAAAAGTGAAACTCAATCGAGTCTCCTACCGGTTCTTCATGATCTATTAACCGGTAGTTGTAAAGTAATCTAATTGAAACATGATGATATATGGAATAGTGCCATTATGAAAACTAAAACTTAACCCGTGAATGCATAATGTGGTCAATTGTGTACATTCCACTTAGTTTTATTAAAAAAAAAGTGTGTGTGTGCTTATTTATGTACACGCGTTAGAAGTTATACTTCTTTGGCGTAACAAGATAAAAATCTTTTCAAAATTTTTATCTTTCGCCTAATCTACGTTTGTAGAAAAAACTACACTAACAATAGAAAAAAGGTAACACAAAAAACAAAATGTTGACTATAGCTAACTTCAGGGTGTCGGTTTTTCATGACGGTGTGCGCGCGCGTTGTAAAAATTTACTCTCATCATTTTTCCCAAACGCGCCAAAAGAAGTATAACTTCAAAAACTTGAGTGTGTTCGTTCCCGAAAGTATGTTAAAATAATATAAACTACCTTATTTGTGAAAGAAAATGTTGACATTACTTTTGACGGGTAAATTATAAATAATTGTTTTTACATTTGAATATGGTGGGTGATAAAGTGTGTGACTCTATGGTGCTTTTGGTGTGTGAGATATTTATAGAAAATACGTTTTTAGCTTATAGCATTGATTACTCATTATATTTTGTTTAGGGAAAGTGCGATATATTGAATTTATTCAATGTGGTACGAAATTTAGTACAATTTAAAAAATATAGCAATAATTGTGATGTTTGCATATGAAAGGATCGTGCCTGTGTGCTCCCGGGTACCGCGGCCTGCGTTGTGAGGAGATCTGCCCACCCTCGCACTATGGGGACAATTGTGCTGACGTCTGCGAGTGTAAGAACAACGCCACCTGCAGCCACGAAACTGGACATTGTGACTGCAAACCCGGGTAATTATACGATTATTTACACGTATTCATCTTTATTGCACTTGCTTCCCTTCTTTGTAAGTAATGAAAATAACTTTCTTCTCACATCACTAAATGTGACTGCTTAGTTTTACTAAACATGTAATGTATATAAAGAATCCGTGATTGCCAGCCATCTTGTTACCCCCTTTACGTGCATATATCCATAAAACTAATTGTTATCGCTCATAAGTTGCGTTCCAGTCACATGGACGACAATAGCTTCTCCAGTATAACAAAAGAAAATTCACCTTAGTATGACAAATGCAACAAAATAAAAAAAAACCTTTATGTACTGTAACAAATCGGAGCGGGGCATATAGCATAGAGTTTATTTTATTTCTTGAAAATTGTTGTGCTGTTATTAACCCGAACGAAGCCGCAGGGAGCGGCTACTTTTAAATAAAATCTGTGAAAACAAATAGGCAAACGTAACTCTGGGGTCACATCGTAAAAAAAAGATATTACAATTTTTATTGATGTACAAATTTTCAATAGAATCTGTAATTAGTGACTACAGTACAGTCCGCTCTGCGTAAACTGATCTTTGCATTTGTTTGAGTGTACGTACTCGTAGATACACGACGCAACTCCGCAACGCGCGCCGCACACACGAACCTCTCGTACTAGTAGCAGCGTCACGTGTTTTATTCTTTATATTCTGTTCAAGTTTTCCATTTATTCGTGAGATGGCTGTCAACGCAAATAAACGAACAATACGAAAACTTTTAGATAAAGAAGTACAAAAAAAGGATTGTGTGGTTTTATGAAACCACGGTAAAAGTGAAACTTTTTTTCACACTATAGACATTTAACTAATAATAGTGTATACACTACACGGTCAGCTGCTGCGAACTATAGGCGCCGCCATATTGGCCCTGGCTGCTCTGACGAGCGCGTTTCACTTTATCCCTACTCCGCGGCTGACCATCACGCGACATGCAACACACAGACGAAAAAGTTTGAGACGATGTAATAAAAGTTTCACTTTTGAAAAAATTGTGTCATTTAAATAGTTATTTTAAAGACATGAATGGTAAAGACATCTCGAGTGTCACTACTACATCATTATATTTTATTTATTTATCTCGGGATTCTCGGTCAAACTTACATATGTACACATACTCATCAGTCATACATATCATAGCTAGAGCCTTTATTTTAACAATTTTTACTTATTTAGTTTTATTTTATTTGTAAATCAGAATCTCTCTCCCACTTATGTTATGTACCTACCTAAAACACAATAAAATATTTTTTTTTAATAAAAGTTTTTTGTTTGACTCTACTTTTGGTAATCACTCACACTAATGAAAAGCTGTGCATACGCCTCGCGGACAGTACTACACATCAATCGATACTCGACATATGAGATGTATCCCCATAATAAAGTATTTTTGACTAATAGTATTATTAATTTTAAAATTGACGATAATTCATGTTTTATTTACAATCAAATTGTTTTTTTCTATGACAAGTGAATTTTACTTAATTTAATTTTGCAGATTCGATGGCTTAAAATGTGATCGCCCTTGTGGCGGCAAGACATTCGGACCGTACTGTCGACAACTCTGTGATTGTGAAAACGGAGCACCTTGTAATCCTGTTAATGGTAACGTAAAAATCTCAATCAAAACTAAAAATATTATATTCAATATAAATTAATTTAAGGCACTTATAATCGTTAAGACATTTCACTAATCAGAAAGTATTGCTTATGAAAAAAGTTTATGAATTATATCTTTCAGACTTTGTCGCAATTAAAAATTTAATTTTTGTCTGTTATTGAGCAAAACGTAGGATATCTATATTTCAACAGTTCGATTTACATAAAAAAGAAAAAAGGTGTGTGTGCGATTCACACACGATAGAAGTGAAACTTCATTAAATCGACAAAAGATTGAGATGAATAAATATAACAAGGGTATGATAATTACAAAGTTTATTTGTTTAATATGAATTTATATTTTTTTTATTAATTAATTCAAAAATATATTTCAAAGCGCAAAAAATATATATAAGGCCTATTGGCATAAAATCCTAATTGCAGTGATACGTACTTTATGCTTTTGTCACATACTTCGATCATATGTGATGTATATACTGTCGTGCAATTCATAAACGCAGTAAAGAACATATTAACAGTTTCGAGAAAAATGCGGTCATATTTGAAATTTTATTTGTGGTTACCTGCAATTTGTGCCCATTAGCTCAGTTGGTTAGAGCGTCGGCTAATAAGGAAGGGGGATGCCCTGATGGGCATATGTAACTTTTTTAATATATTTGTATAGTATTTTGTTACGTAATATATAATTGATTTATATATATTTAATGGATAAAAAATATTAACTGGTTTAAAAATGAATTTATTATTTAGCACAACAAGATATAAAAATACTAAAATACGTTAAATAATACACACAAGCTGCTCTTACTAAAAAGCTGTAATACAAGCCGCATACAGTGTACAGTAGTATTAGCTCACATACTTTTCACATATACTAACACACGTTAAATGCTCAAATACAAGCAAGTATTAAACAGTGTGCAATATACATACACACCGACATTTGCTCTCTCGCTCTGGCTCACTAATTTTTGTATTTGTGTCTCTTACCTGTCGTTTTTCCGTTGCATCCGGTTTGAAATCACAACAATTCTAAACAAGTTTCACTTCAATAGGACAGGCCAAACACTAAAAAGTTAAACTTGTAAAACAACAACAACAAAAAAACACCATTCGTTATAGCACCTAAGTTCCAGGACATTTCTCTTAAAATTTCCAGCGATATCGGGATTCTTGGTATCAACATATCCGACTATGTGCAATGCCGGTCTCATTTGGAAAGCAAAGCTAAATTGGCAACCAAAAGTTAGGTATGCCCAATCGGTCAAACCAGTATACTTCATCCCAAGGCAATGACTCGTGCTCTATAAAGCACAAGGAAATCTTCACATGAAGTACTGTTCAACCGTTTAAAGTGATAGTCACATCGTTAAAAAGTGATATTGAGCAAGAGTGTATGTTATTGAACGCCTTCTAAACGGCTAGACAAATTTTGTTGAATTTTTTTGTTTGTGTTCAGGTAAATTTGACAATGGTTTAGATCCACAATTGGACCCGGTAGATTGCGTATCGTTTGAATTTTAGATTTTTTTTATTATCAAGGCAGGACGACGTTCGCTGGGCTTGCTAGTTTAGGTATAAATACGTATTAAATGTAGATAATGATAACTTCATGATAAATAAATGTGAATTTTATACTAGTTCAATAATGTTTTAAGTCCGTTTTGTATTAAAAACTCGAGTGTATTATGCGCAAAGGTCGAACTTAAGGCTATATTGTGCAAAGAAAGGCTAAAGGCAAAGCAGCGAAAAAGATTAACAAAGAGTGTACGAGAAGTTTTGGGCGGGATCTTACTCTGTCATGTAGTGGATTTTATTTTTTATTCATAATCTTGTGTTACTTGACTCTATATCGTGTAAAATTGGTGGTGTTTTATGTAATATAGTTTGTTTATTGTGCATAAGTGAAGTGAATGGAAAATAATACCACGGACCATGAATTCTGAGATGCCACAAAAACTCCATGGAAAGTTCTAACAAGATGGCCACCATCATGTTAGTTCATTGAAATTATATTAAGAAACTTGTAATATCGATACTCACTTGACAATGGCAGTAATAATAAATGGAATGGAAGAAGAACTTGTAATACTATTAACTATTCGACAATGGCAGTAATAATCTAAAAGATTGGTTGCCAAAAATAAAGTTTTAAAAAAAGAGTGTACGTGGTGTCCGCAGGCGAGTGCGTGTGCGGCGCGGGGTACACGGGCCGGCAGTGCGAGCGGCGCTGCGCCGCCAACCGCTTCGGGCAGAACTGCGCGCACGCGTGCGACTGCTCCGAGAACGCGAGCGGCTGCGACCACGTCACCGGCGAGTGCATCTGCAAGCACTCCTGGCGCGGTAACTATATTAACACTACCACAGAGTACCTTATATAAATAGAGGTCGCACTCGTTCTTTCCAATCAGCTCCTCTAACATACAGTGTTCGAACTAATAACTGTTGCTTATAGATGTACGTTTGTAACTATGTATGTATGCATACAGCGGTACTGCGTAACTCGTATAGAATTTTTTGATCATTTTTATTTGTAATGAATATATTCATCAAAAGGCGAATCTAAATCCAAGTGTATGCAGGAGTCAATGGTTATAAGTAGATCCGGAGATAAATTAAATTGTTTGTGGGAGGCAAGAAAATTTAACGGAGCACTTTCACGTAACAGAAACGTAAACAAAGTGAATGAAAAGAAATATTTGAAAGTTGTCAGTTTGAAATGTCAAAATTAATTATCGTGCACCATCTTTTGTTATCAAACTTGCCAAAAAAATTACATAACAGTGCCATCTACTCAGCGGATTGATAACCAAAAATAGACCAACCAAGAATAAACCTTTTCCATACAAATTCGATTCTGAGAAGTGAAAATAGCGTGACCATTACTCCCACTATACTTTCTTATAGTCATTGTTAGGACATTTGTGAATATATAGTGTTATTTAAATAATAAAGTATAGCTTACACCACTATATATTATAAAACAAAGGCCTTTACCACGCCACGTCCGTCTGTCTGTCTGTTCGCGATAAACTCAAAAATTACAACGGATTTGTATGCGGTTTTCATCAGTAAATAAAGTGATTCCTGATGTCCTGATGTATATAGTTTGTCAAGGTTTTTTTTTATTATAAGGACGGGATAACAACGTCCGTCGGACCCGCTAGTAACTTATAACTAACAGCCTGAATTATACAAACATAAGTAGATTATATACAAATAATATACAAACACATATAGATTCATGTCTTATTTATTATTTAGGTCTGTCTAGGAATCGTAAGTACATTATACTTGTTGTATGAAAATTAAAATTGCTTCAACTAGCAGTAAATTGTGATAAAGTCTACTATTACTATACATATGTTGTTATAAAATATATTTTGTAAGTGGCTCAGTGACGTTGAAGCTATTACTGGTTTCAGCGTGAATGGGTCGCCTCGGCCAGGGTAGTATCGCCCTCTCATAAAAAACCGACGTGAAGTAACAGTGCTTGCATTGTTGCGTTTCGTTCGGTCAGTGAGAGCGCCGGAGGCCCATCTCCTATTCCCCCCCGTTCACATAACATCAGGTGATCCACCTGTTCGTTTGCCTCCTATGCTATAAATATATATATATATATATATATATATACGTGTATACGACAGGTGTGCGATGCGAGACGCAGTGCGCGGAGGGCACGTACGGGTCGGACTGCTCGTCGCTGTGCCCGTGCGGCGGGAACTCGTCGTGCGACGCGCAGACCGGCCGGTGCGTGTGCGCGGCCGGCTGGACCGGCGACGACTGCACCGAGCCCTGTCCGCGCGGCACGTACGGCGCCGCCTGCTCGCAGCTCTGTCCCAACACCACTGACAGTAAGTAATTCATTCTTTTTTTGACGTGATAACAACGTCTTATAAATCGATTCCGTCCGGTCGCACGCACCGCACGCGCGTGACTCGTTGTCACGTTCCACCTGAGCCGAGTGTGCAAGCGAGAGCGCGGCTTAAGCGATAGAGAGCCGCGATCGGTCTAAGCGTTCGGCTTGTATAGCATCTATCTATATCTATACTTCTATACTAATATTATAAAAAGGTAAAGTTTGTGGGTTTGTGACGTTGTAGGGGGTAATCTCAGGAACTACTGTTCCGATTTGAAAAATTCTTTCAGTGTTTAATAGCTCATTTATCGGGGAAGGACATTTATCGCGCTAAGACCCATAGGAGCGGGCACCAATGAAGAATGTTTCAAAATCGAGGTATTTTTTCCTCTTGAGAGCTTCCGCTGCGTGTTAGCGATAACCCAAAGTAACTATTCCACGCGGACGAAGTCGTGGACAGAGGCTAGTATAGAATAATTCAATTCATAAAAGTATGCAATTTTCCATCAGTGTTTTCTTATGGCATTATCACGTAAAATTATTGTCGTCCGTAAACCGACTTTACAGATAACCAATTTTTTTTAAATTGATATGAGACATAATTAAAAATAAAATTTTCGCATATGCAAGATACGATTTGCTTCAACAAATGCTCATGTGTTACGTGATTCTCGCAATTTGAGTACAAAGCTCGAAACTGCAATAATTACTCCCAAATTAACGCTACACTTAATTACAATTTGACAGCAATCTGCTATTGCTAATAAACTTACACTTTACAATGTGTAATCGATCATTTTTATTACCTCCAGATACGACTTGTGATCCAGTAACAGGAAAGTATCTCTGCCCAAGCGGTTACACGGGGTTGACCTGCGAGTATCCTTGCCCGTTGGGAACCTATGGAGATAACTGTGAACAGAAGTGTATTTGTAAAAATGGTGCTGACTGTCATCATGTTACTGGTGAGTTATATGGCATTATTATTAACTAACCAATTTACCCTGATGACATTTTCAAAGAATTCTTTAAATACAGTAGAGGAGTCTCACTAATCTGGCACTTCAGCTCTCTGATACGTCCAATAATCCGGCACCCTGTGCTCAAGCTTCCCCTCCCCCCTTCCCATCCCTACTTTCGTTCCGTGCATGCGCATCGATATTAGTATAATAACCTTAAAAAAATCTGTACAGTTTTTATATACAATCCAGTAATCGGCCATCCCCTGGTTCTGGTTTTCAATATTGCCGGATTAGTGAGACTACTTAATTTTATAGGTAATAATTAACATTTGAACACAAATTCATCTAATGTAAATGACAATGTGATCTAAGATCGTAAACACACTAAACCTGGAGGAAGACTGACTCTCAAATGCAGTTGCCAGAACACAGCCATAGGTGCTTGGTGATTGTTTTACTAGAGGAAGGTAGCTAACCAGCTTAGCTTAGATATAGTTTTATCAGTAAAAGTACTACCATGGAGATTACAAGTGTGTAGGAGAGGTAGGCTGGAGGTGCTCTAAGAGTGAGGAAAGGATAGGGGGGATTTTCAACTAGAGGAAGGTAGCTAGCCAGCTTAGCTTAGATATAGTTTTACCACTAAAAGTACTACCATGCGACGATTACAAGTTGTGTAGGAGAGTGTCAGTGCCTGGTAGGTTGACTCTCAAGTGCAGTTGCCGAAACATGGCCATAGTGCTTGGTGATTGATTTTCAACTAGAGGAAGGTAGCTAGCCAGCTTAGCTTAGATATAGTTTTATCACTAAAAGTACTACCATGCGACGATTACAAGTTGTGTAGGAGAGTGTCAGTGCCTGGTAGGTTGACTCTCAAGTGCAGTTGCCGGAACATGGCCATAGGTGCTTGGTGATTGATTTTCAACTAGAGGAAGGTAGCTAGCCAGCTTAGCTTAGATATAGTTTAAAAAAAAGGGAGGAGAGGACGAGTATAGAAAGTATATTTTAGCTATCACTAAAAGTACTACCATGCGACGATTACAAGTTGTGTAGGAGAGTGTCAGTGCCTGGTAGGTTGACTCTCAAGTGCAGTTGCCGGAACATGGCCATAGGTGCTTGGTGATTGATTTTCAACTAGAGGAAGGTAGCTAGCCAGCTTAGCTTAGATATAGTTTTATCACTAAAAGTACTACCATGCGACGATTACAAGTTGTGTAGGAGAGTGTCAGTGCCTGGTAGGTTGACTCAAGTGCAGTTGCGGGAAAATGGCCATAGGTGTTTGGTGATTTATTTTCAAATAGAGGAAGGTAGATAGAGAGATTAGATTAGATATATTTATATCACTAAAGTACTACCATGCGACGATTACAAGTTGTGTAGGAGAGTGTCAGTGCCTGGTAGGTTGACTCAAGTGCAGTTGCCGGAACATGGCTATAGGTGCTTGGTGATAGATTTTAAACTTTAAGATGGTAATTACCCAGACGAGCTTAGATATAGTAATATCACTAAAAGTACTACCATGTGGCAATTTAGGTTGTGTTAGTGTGTTCATACGTGGTGACAGATTTACAACTCGCAGGGGGATGTTAACTTTATGGGTTTAAAAAGCCCTATTGTTAAAAGTGTTAACATATGGCGGTTATAAGTTGCGTTATATGTGAGTGTGTGTGTATGTAGGTGAGTGCCAGTGCCTAGCGGGTTGGCTCTCGAAGCAGTTGTCGGAACATATCTATAGGTATTTGGCGACAGTTTGTAAACATGAAGGTGGTAACTAACCAGGCGGACATAAAAAACCCCTATCACTAAATGCACTACCATGTTGCAATTACAGTTTGCGTTATGTGTGTGTTCGTGTGTAGATACTTGGTGACAGATTTGCAACTTGCAGGGGGGACGGTTAATGTTGTGGGTTTAAAAAGCCCCATTACTGAAACCGTTACCATGTGGTGGCTATAAGTTGCGTTATGTGTGTGTTCGTGTGTAAGATACTTGGCGACAGATTTGCAACTTGCAGGGGGGACAGTTAACGTTGTGGGTATAAAAAGCCCCATTACTGAAACCGTTACCGTGTGGTTATATATAAGTTACGTTATATGTGTGTTCGTGTATAGGTACTTGGCGACAGATTTGCAAATTGCAGGGGGGACGGTTAACGTTGTGGGTTTAAAAAGCCCCATTACTGAAACCGTTACCATGTGGTGGCTATAAGTTGCGTTATATGTGTGTTCGTGTTTAGATACTTGGCGACAGATTTGCAACTTGCAGGGGGGACGGTTAACGTTGTGGGTTTAAAAAGCCCCATTTCTGAAACCGTTACCATGTGGTGGCTATAAGTTGCGTTATGTGTGTGTTCGTGTGTAAGATACTTGGCGACAGATTTGCAACTTGCAGGGGGGACAGTTAACGTTGTGGGTATAAAAAGCCCCATTACTGAAACCGTTACCGTGTGGTTATATATAAGTTACGTTATATGTGTGTTCGTGTTTAGGTACTTGGCGACAGATTTGCAACTTGCAGGGGGGACAGTTAACGTTGTGGGTTTAAAAAGCCCCATTACTGAAACCGTTACCGTGTGGTTATATATAAGTTGCGTTATATGTGTGTCTGTGTGTAGGGGAGTGCCAGTGCCTGGCGGGGTGGAAGGGCGCGTTGTGCGAGACGGCGTGCGGCGCGGGGTGGTTCGGCGCGGGGTGCCTGCAGCCGTGCCGCTGCGCACACGCGACCGCGTGCCGCCCCAGCGACGGCTTCTGCCGCTGCAAACCGGGGTACACCGGACACTACTGCACTTACTGTTAGTATCTACCTAAATACTGATATTATTGTAGTATCTCTTTGTACTCGTACATTTTAGTTATTGCCATTTCCATATCAGCCTCTTACATTCGAATAGTGACTGAATTTTAATAGCTTCGATATAGGGGTTCACGAAGTAATTATCGTTTACTGTCACTACAGAAACGCGTTTTCGTTAATTCTCATCATCGATGCACGAATCGAATGATAATTCTGAAGTAATTTGTCTACTTTCTTCTATGAGATATTGACGCTTAAGATAATAATCTATGAGATATTGACGCTTAAGATAATAAATATCCCAAATTTTTTAATTATAAAAAAGACACTTCACTGTTATTTGTTGTATTTATAGAGATTTTAATTAATTTTTATGGATGTCTATTTGGTGGGAGGGGGGTAGCTATTTTGTTCTTTGTTTTGCGGTGTTTATTTTCTTTGGGAGAAGTGTATCTTATTAGGGGGAGTTTATTTCTTTGGGATGGGGGGGGGGTATTGTATTTGGGGTTGATAACTTTTTTACGGTGTGTAGTTGTGTTTGGGGGTCGAGTTTATTGTGAAATGTGAATCCAATGTGTGTGTTGTGTGTGTGGTAGTTTGCCCGGAGGGGTACTTCGGTGACCACTGCATGGAGGCGTGCAACTGCTCGAGCGCTGGTAACTGGATGTGCGACCCGGTGCAGGGCTGCGTGTGCCAGCGCGGGTTCATCGGCGAGGGCTGCGACACGCACGCCAACGACCGATACGTCAGCGGGGTGCCCATCGGTACGTTGCCTTCCACAACTATCTACGAATAATCCCGCATCGAATCTACATAATACTGAATGTATATACAGATACATTCAGTAATTATGACGTGATAAAGCCTTTCGTCTATACGTATAATAAGAATGTAAAACAAACGAGTCTTTAATTTTTTTTTTTTTTGTGAGAAAAATTGTTGCAGGTGTCTTGTAATCATTACATAGTATAAAACAAAGTCCCCTACAGCGTCTGTCTGTCTGTCTGTTCGCGATAAACTCAAAAACTACTGAACGGATTTTCATGCGATTTTCACCAGTGTATAAAGTGATTAATGAGGAAGGTTTTGGTATATAATTTGTCAAGGATTTTTTTTTATAATCAGGGCGGGACATCGTCTGCCGGGCCCGCTAGTAATTGATAAAATAGATTACAATCACTTTTAGAAATGTCTGTCTGTCTATCTGTCTGTTTGTACGAACACGCATCACTCCTAAAGTACTGCGTTCACGATAAAAACAAGAAAATTGTAAATCATTTTCTCGAGTAAAATTTAGTTTTTTTTCATTAAAATCGGTCTACCCTATCGAATGTTATTGTAAACTTTTTTTTATATATTTATCTCCACGCAGATGTAGTCGCGGAAACAGATAAGAGGCTATTAAAGAGTGGATCCATATGTGAACGATGGCGATGTCTGGAATTGACTCCTCTCTGTGCATCCACTAAAAACGATTGTATGATGTATTAGAAATATATATATTGAAAAGTTGAAACCCGATCGAGTATCTTGCCGGTTCTTCTCGATGACTGGGTTGTTTTCCGAACCACTGATAGTTTTGACATTCATAAGTGCCTTATTAGGGCCTAAACTGAATAAACTATTTTTGATTTGATTTGAATTACTTATGAATAAAATATAAAATTCAGCTACATGATAAACCAAGATCATTACTAAAAACTCAGTAATGGAAATGATTTGTCGTGTCATATAGGTATTAATATTTCAATCGTGGCGATCTAGCGGTTTGACCGATGGAATTTATCAACGCGATGTCCGCAGGTTCGAACCCCGGCATGTACCAATGAATTTTTCGCAACATGCATACATTTACCAACTTAAATTGGTAACACTGTCCGTTGACGGGTGAAGGAAAATGTCGTGAGGAAACCTGAGAAATGTTCTTTTAGAACTACTGTATGTGTGAAAACATAGAACTGTAGATTTATCAGAGTTTGAAATCGCCAATACGTCGTGTGCTGGCGTAGTGATTACGCCCTTACCTTCCTTCGGGAAGAGTCCTATGGCCTGGCAGTGGGTCACTTGCAGGGTGATGATGATGATGATGATGATGATGATGGTGATGATGATGATGGTGATGATGATGATTGTATAGGAGCGTCGTCGCACAGCGGGTTGATAGCCGTGATGATAATCCTCGCGATGGCGTGTGCTGCGGCCGCCGTACTAGTCGTGCTCTACTACCGCAAGCGAGTGCGTAATCTCAAACGGGAAATAGCTCACGTGCACTACACCGCCGATCCTCATTCACAACCAGGTATATATTTAATAACATAATTAATTAAGTACTTCATTATTCTATATGACCTTTTTTTTTTTTTATATCATAGGAGGCAAACGAACAGATGGGTCACCTGATGTAAGTGATCACCACCGTCCATAGACACTTGCAACACCAGGGGAGTCGCAAGTGCGTTGCCAGCCTGTGTAGGGAGTGGGGGGGAGGAAGGGAAGAGGAAAGTGGAAGGGGAGGGGAGGTGGGTCTCCGGCGCTCTCACTGACCGAACGAAACGCAACAATGCAAGCACTGTTACTTCACGTCGGTTTTCTGTGAGAGGGTGGTACTACCCCGGGCGAGCCGACCCATTTATGCTGAAACCAGTAATAGTTTCAGCATGGCTCTACCACCTTTAAATGACTGAAGTATTAAAGTCCTTGCATATGAAATTGGCGTATTATCGAACTGGGGGCACGTTCAAGTATTTCGTAAGGAGAAATTTTGTGATTTCTGATAGCCCCTCCCCCTGGTCAGTAGAAGTAAGTAATGTTCTTACCATCTTACTGGAGTAAACGTACGTAAACGTTTATATAAGTATTTTTGAAGTATAACTTCTTTACGCACGCCCGACTTGGGGAGTAAGCTGGTGAATGCGTCACGAGAGCGTTACGAAAACGCGTGATCGGTAGAGGCAAACGGAAGTTGAAAAGGAGATATAAGTTAGTGAAGATAGACTATAGTTAGTAAAACCCATAATACATTTAAATATTTGTAGCAAAATTAATATATGTATATACATGTATATAGATGAAGCTAAAGAAGTTTTACTTCAGTCGTGTGGTCTAAACCACACTCGTTTTTTTATATGTGCTGGTTTCCTTATTCATTCATGGGCCGACCGTTGAGAAGTTTAGTAATAAGGAATTTATAGCCTAGAGAGAGTTTCCCCCTATTATAAAAAAACTGAAAAAATAACCAAAAATTATATGGGAAAACATAAAGATTATTTTAAAAAAGAGGGAGGGGTTTTATAGAGGTATTAACTTACGGTGGTTCGCTATTATGGCGATGGTTGTCCAGTGGATAAAACCGCGCGCCTCACATCATCTCACCTGCAAATACAGGTCCCCCTATACTTTATGTCATAAGAATAAGCAAATCAAAGACTCTCCAGCCCCCCCTTAGGTTTATAAAAAACCCGCATTGAAAAAATATTTAAATTTAATTTATTTGTTTTATGAAAAAATAAATTAATAATTCCCAAAAAAATGAAAAAAAAAATCGAAAATGTTTTTCTTTTCATCTAGCCTTGGCTAGTAATAAATCGCGGAATTCTGAAGAAGGTAAGTACTTTATGTGTGTGATTTATAACATTTGATTATGAATAATAAATAATCACACTATAATTATTTTTGCCAACTTTTCTCTATAAAAGATTTTTTTTTCCGAGAAAATAGAGGTATATGGTGAAGTTCGCGAACATTTTAAAAGAATAGTTGACTATTCTGCACTTTCAATATATATTTTATATATTATTAGAAATTTATTGGATTATTTCGAGAAACGTCGACCATGGATCGGGGCCGGAGACAGATTGATTGGGGAACTAGTAGTGTAGACACAGATTTGATCGGACCGAGACCGGACCGACATAGAATCGTGAACGGCATCGTAGTGTGAATCGAGCTTAAGGGTTTAAGCTCTATACAAACGAATGTAAATCCTATGATGGACCTGTCAACTGCCTGTTGATAGCAAAGTTAAAAAAAATACCGTATTTATAAGAAATTTTAAAAATTTTGCAAATGTAATGTAAAATTATAATTTCATATAAGTGGCTAGATATTTAAAAACATGATCCTCAATTTTGAGATCTGGATCTTAAAAATTCAGCTAAGTGGTTAAATTTCATTATTTATCGTATTACATTTTCCATATAAGCACTAATTTCATATATAAAGACCTAATACTATTTATATTCGTTTAGTTTCAATGCATCGTCCGACATTGAACAACGGTTGAGCAGCTTTGAAAGTATAAATCAATATACAAGTATTAGGTCAAGCCATAGAATTATTAGTTTATTGTTTTGATACATACATATATTTAAAACAGAATAGAAATACAGTTACCGATATCCTTAATCCAGAAATACTAATACGCCAATTTGATACCGTTGTATGAAACTTATTGGATTTTTTAAAATTATTCACAATGGAAGCAATACTAGGAAAAAATCAATTTAATGCTGTGACGTTACATTTTAAAATAAGTTAAATCCAATTTGAGCCGTTCCTAATATTTTTGAACACGATTTTAAACATGTAAAATATGAAGATCATAAAAAAATCTATGAACCTATAAAATATGAACTTCGTTCTCGGTGTATGAAAACTGGAAATCTTAAAAATATTAAACTTGTTATATGAACGATCAAAATTGGATTTAGCTTATTTTCAAATATAACGACTTAATATGTAGTATATAACTAATCGCAGTATATAAAATAATATCGCATGAAAAAGTTAGTAACTATCTCTTAGTGTATGTGTGTACGTCCGGCTGCACGTACTGCACGCTCATGACTCATTGTCACGTTCCGCCTGAGCGCTCGGTGCAAGCGAGAGCACAGAACAAGCGTTCGGCTTGTTAAGCATATCAATGTTTTCTTATGAAGTTATCACGCAAAATTATCGTCTGTAAACCGACTACCATTTTTTTTGCAGATCAACATTTTGACAATCCCGTGTACGCGTATCAGGGTTCGACTCGGAGCGATGATTCCACAACATTACTGAACAACGCGACTCACATTGTGAATAACCTCGGCTCCGGGAGCAAACTCAACAACACGACTATTGAAAAACTTCGTATGAGATCTGGAGAACGTAAGTATCCTATACTATACTAGCTTTTGCCCGCGTCTTTTCACGTTAACGTAAGTTTTTCAAGTGAAATTTCTTATGGCACGGTACGGGAAAAATTTTCATTATGTGTTACTCGTTAAACATGAGGTAGGTATCTATTTGTGTGTTTGTGTGTGAGTAGGTATTAGTGGCTGGCTGGGTCTAGTATAATAGTATACAAAATGAGTAAATGTATAGTTAAATTTAAATTGGTAACACTACCCTCTGACAGTGGAGGAAAACATCCTGAAGTACTCTCCACTTGAAAAATGTTCTTGTAGTACCACTGTATGTGAGAAAAATATGGAACTGTGGATTTTTCGGGGTTTGAAATCGCCAATACGTTTTTCGCTAATGTGGTGATTATGCCTTTACCTTCCTTCGAGAAGATCTATGTGGCACTGCAGTGGGCCTCTTACATACTGATGATGACGTTGCTACGTTATTCTAAAACATATAACAAAACACAAAACATAAAGTTCTTAAAGTAAATGACGTTTTATATGTTATCGATTTTATATTGCCTTGATTTGACATTATTCTGTAATATAATTATGACACGTGATACTCATATGACGTCAAATTAAAGTTACATATTATTAGTTGCCTGCTAGAGTATAAATTGTCAATGTAACGATATTAAGTGAATTCTGAATTATTTTAAATTAAAACGAGTTCACGAAGTTTTCGTTTCTCACAGTTGACTCAATATCATCTCTGAAAAATAAAGACGCTGACGCGAACAATCCTAATTTGTATCAGTACGTGGACGACAACAAGCTGGACCATGTTTACGACGAGATCAAACATAAGGAGGGATATGGTGAGTCAGTTTTAGATGGTACATGTCTATTGATAATTTTTTTTCAAATTAACGTTGGGAAATCCCTACGGATACCCACCTTCCCGGGGGAGAGAGTGGGTTATGTCCGACTCCCACGGACTAAAACCCCACGGTGTACCGTCCGCCACATGATAGGGGCAGTTAGGGACCAGTCCTGTTATCTTCCTGAGAACCGGCCCTGCGACAGCCTGGCGAAAGGTGGTCCCCAGGCTCCATACTAATAAGGAGGCAACCTGTGTACACAACCAGTCGCTTCCCATCGTCAGCCGAACCTGTGCAGTGAGGAAATGCCGTCGGAAGCCGGATCATCTCCCGAGATTTTCCTCGAACACCCTCTATTTCTTTGGGAACTGGAGGCTGCCTCGGCGTTTCTTAGCCGCCGCATATTAAAATTATATAAAGTAAATTATTAATGTGATATATTACTCTTTTAAATTAAACCTTCAGAAATCTTAATAGAGTCTCTATTTGATTAACCTATTATGACCTTAATAATGACCTTGATACTTGAACTCCGAATAATAAAATCCGATCAACGATAAGCATGTATGTAATTTACATGAATCGCATAATTTCTACAGAAATGGAGTACGACCACTTGAATTACACGCCGCCGGCGAACAAATGGAAGCCGCATTACCACAGAATGACAAACGGATTGACGAATCCGAGCATGCAGTCGTCTTCGAGGGAGAACAGTGCCGAACCCCCGCCGCCGATACCGCCGCTACCGAAACCCAGTGCCGTTCCTCTCCCTCCCAACCGAGAGGACACTCCCGTCGCACCGATACCTCCTAAGCGAGAGGAAACTCTGAACATGCCGATACCTCCCAAGCGAGAAGAAACTCCCAACGTGCCGACACCTCCCAAGCGAGAAGAAACTTCCAACGCTCCGATACCTCCCAAAAGAGACATACAGATGCTGGACTCGAGCGACGACGAACCCGAACCTACGATACCGTGACACGAACCGTTGGTAACGTTTTATGACAATATTAATCGATTTAATCATTATTAGGGGTGTGCGAGTATTCGAATTAACGAATTATTCGAAAGCGAATCGAAGTGAACATTCGAACTATTCGAATAATTCAAACTATTTTAATGATTTTAACTAATTAGATAATTACCGATTTTCTAAATAGTTATTAATATACAAAATAATAATCTCAGTCAGTCTGTCTGTCTGTCAAAGAAATTTTCATTCAGCTAGTTTGAAAATTTCACTGTTTAACTTATAAAATTATTTGATTGAAGTTGTTATGCAAAATAATTAATTGAGAATTGTATCTTTTCCTAGTTTAATAATTCTTTTTTATTTTAAAAATATTCGAATAGTTCGATCTTTTCGATTCGAGCATACGTACGCACACCTCTAATCATTATCATTTTAAGTGAGAGTGTTTTTCATTTATAGGGTATGTTGATTACTTCACTAATATCTGATTCATTTCTCATGGTCTACTTCAGAGTTTCTCGTATTCATAACTCCTGTATACTTATTAAGTTTCCATGTCACTATCAACCCCTTATAAAAGAAATCTTACAATAGGAGGAAATTAAAAGGTTTTTATGTTTTAGTTTTTGGCGGGATCTTGGATTGTCATGTATTTTGTCCATAATCCTGTGTTATTTGGTTCTATATTGATGTTTCACGTAATATAATTTGGTTATTGTCCACAAGTGAAGTGGTGAGGAAATAATATCTTGACGCATGCATTCCGACTCGTCGCAAAAACTATGTGGAAAGTTCTAAGAAGACGCCACCATTTTGTTAGTTCATTGAAATGATTGCAAGAAATTTGTAATATCATTACCTACTCGACAATGACAGTAATAAGATTGGTTGCCAAAACATAAAAGGACTTTAATAACTAAAAGATGATACGAAAACATGCGACCGAATATTACAATAATAATTCGTTTAACGTGCATCATCAAGCGTTACTGGACGCATATTCTAACCCAATCAGATGCATAACATAAATCTTGTCACAAACCTATTACAATCAAGCGTCAAAACATCTACAATGAAGTAATAAAACCTGTATAATGAAACAACAAAACTCTTACAATGAAATAATAAAACCCCTACAATGAAATAACAAAACCCTTACAATGAAGTAATAAAACCCCGACAATGAAATAACAAAACCCCCTACAATGAAGTAATAAAACCCCTACAATGAAATAACAAAACCCCTACAATGAAGTAATAAAACCCTACAATCAAATAACAAAACCCTTACAATGAAGTAATAAAACCCCTACAATGAAATAACAAAACCCTTACAGTGAAGTAACGAACTCCCTACGATTTAGTAACAAAAGCTATACAATGGAGGGGTGAACCCTCTATGATCAAGTAACAAACCCCCAAAAATCAACTGCCGAACCCCCTAAGACCAATTAGTGGACTTCTAGATGTTTCTGTACCACACTTTAAGAAACCCTAAGCTACTGTTATGATTAGTGTTCATATTTTACTAACAATTGTAGGTTTGGTCATACTAGTAATAGTGTACCCATTGTATAAAACTACAATTTTGTAACCAATTATGTAAGTGATTTAAAATGTTAATCCGAGCTCATTTATTTACTAAAAAATGTATTAACAAAAATGTAACAAATTGTCTATATGTATAGTTATAATAAAATTTATATTTTTGTTAGATATTTAAAAAAAAACAAATGGATATCTTTTTTCACGAAATCAGTGTTGTTATGATCGTGTACAAAGGACTTATGACTAAATGGATCTAGATTCTAGTTTTTAATAGGTTTTTGTAGATTTATAATAGTAAGCAATAATGTTCATACTCAGTTTGAGTCTCGGGTTTTAAATATTTAGATAAAAATTCTATTGAATGTGATAAATCTTATATCATATTATATAATACATATCTTATTAATCCCCTAAAAAGTAGGGATGATATTAAATAAAAAAAAATACGTGCGTGTATCAGTGTACACACGTTAGAAGTGAAACTTCTTTATGACATCATTTTCCGAAAAATGATCTACTATATTTACAACTTAACAGAAAAAAAAATAATTAAAAAAACGGAACCTGATCATTGTGAGCGCACCTTTAGAAATAAACATGGCGCGTAACGGAAAAATCTACAGAAATTAAGATGGCGCGTAACCGAGAAACGTTACATACGTTTTTACATGCTCTAAAATTCCTCCCTACGTCGATAAAGAAGTTTCACTTCAAAAATAATAGATTGCTCTTATAAGTATCGATTGGCTTGATTTGGTTTTTAATTGTCTCAGAATGCACTTTTTATTATGCCCACTCATTAAAAATATTTTAAATCGTTTTAAATGGTTGCAAGTTTTTTGAATCTGTATTGATTTTCTAATTATAATTTCTTTTATGAATGATCGAGAACTTGTTCGAGCAGTGTATTATAATATACAAGAATAATCGTTAGATAAGTTTAAACTATTTTTTTTGCGATTTTTATCAATTAAATAAATATTATATTCTCAATTATTTTTAGGTCTTATGAATTGTGAGTTGATCTTTTTTGTAATACATATTAAGTTAAATGGCACCTATTTTAAATTCTTTTGTATTATTGAATTAAACTATATTTAAAATATGGCGATATTCAAGCATTATCTAAGCAGATTCGTGAGTTAATTTCAAAAATTGCTTAATTTTCATGGGTTTGGTGTTATATAAAACACTTTAAATTTGCTCACTTAATACTTGAACATCACCTAAACGTTCATAATCAATTTATAATATTATTTTATATAACATTAACAGAAGCTTATGAATATGATGAAATAAAATACCACAGGTTTTTTTTTATATATCTATATTTTATTGTGGAAATACTTACAACATTCCACACTTTACTTCGTAACACTTATTTTTGGTTCCATGTTTTTACCATAATGTCTATACATTATTATTATTATAAGATATATTTTGTTTTTGGATAGTCATGATAGGTTTATTTTTGGAAAAAAAATCATTTCAACGTTATTTTTTATACATAAATTAAACTTTATCTTTTTTACTTTTGTTACGAAGTCAACAAGTTCTAATAACGATAGGTTCATTCGTTTATAATAGTTATTCTAAATTCAGGAGTACGCTTAAATGTAAATAAAGATGTTGTTTTACTTTAAAACCAATGATGTATTTCATTATCCTGTAATGTACAAAGTGATAGTAAACAAGCAATAACGATTAAGACTATACAGACTGAATGTTTAGACAGTTGCAATATTTATGGAGGACACTCTGCACTCGATTCCCGTTTTAAATCAATTAAAAAAATAGGTGCTTAATATTTGACGTAATTATCTAGAAAAATACAAAAATTATACACAATCCTCTACGCGTCTATGCTTAAGTACGCTGTCAATGACCGTCGGGTAATTTCACTTTCACTTGAAAGGGTACATCAGAAACAAAACAAAATTGCCCGTTTTATTATCGAAAGTTATTAACTCCAGGTCGCCCATTGTAGCTTTTGGCACCGGTCATTGCACTTAGGATTATTACGACTATGTTTATACTTTTGAAAGTGATAGAAGAAACTATAACTTTTTGGTTCTCTTGGTTGTTTACTAGTATTTGTTTTGATATTATTATTTTATATGTAAAATGTGACCATATCCTAGAATACTGCGTGAGTGTTTAACCTTTCCCCTGGTATAGATACGAAGGCAATACATTAGACAGTATTTATGAGTGAATTATATGAAATTATGCTCAATAAGTGCCAAGTAAAATTTATTAACGAAATATATCTAACTTGTTTGTGTAAATTGGAGTCTATTCATATCAGTATAAGCCTATACTAATAATTCGGAAAGTACTATTAGGAGGTAACTTAGGTAAATTACTGCCTCAGTAACGACATACGAATACTATATTCTAAGCAAATAAAGATAGGTTATCAATATTACAAATCGTATGAAAATTAAAATGAATTTGAAAATTAAATGATATCAAAGTAACGTTAACTTTGTAGTTAAAAATAATTAAGAGCTGCCACTAGATATTTCGACAAATATTATTTTATGTAAATATATTGAGACAGTTGTTGCGACAAAGTGCCTTCTATTGAAAATGGAGACACAGGTCAACCACTATTCTAATAGTATTTAAGGACAAGTGAAACATCCACCCGTTATTTCATTTGCGAGAGATAATATATCGGCACGTTTTCATTATCTATTGTTGTAACTGGGATCTGTTTTGTAATAAATTTTGTCTCGTAAAGTTCATACAGTCTACCCAGTTCTATCTCTATACATGTACCGAAAAATAAAAATGTCTTAATTCATCGAAATATTTAATGATTTATTACATTTTTTACTTATAAAATATAATAATTGTTATTAATATCTCACTATAAACAAAAAAACGTATGTCGTAAAAGGAGTTCACACGTCTTCAAAATATTAAAAAAATATTCATATAAACTATACACTATACTAGTTATGACGTATTTTCAAATACACAGGCGTATACAAACACATACGTAATACGAAACACTGTATAATATATTCTATCTTTCTCTCTCACGTTAACTTCTATAGATGTGTATTTTTGTCTCATTTTAATGTCGTTTCATAGTTTCAAATCAAAAAGCGCTTTTTAATTTCATCGAGTTTCAAATTATAACGGATCTAAAAAGTTTTCTCTTCAAAAACGATCTTTGTATCTACTATCAAACGTTACAAGTTTACGATTTCACAACTTACATGTTACAAGAAGTTTTTTACATTTTTTTTAAATTACGTTTATCAAATAATTTCACTAGATTCGTAGGTTTTATAAACTTGTATTTTTAATTTACAAGACACTATTTTTGCTAGTATAAAAAAATATTTTTCTACCGTATTACATGTCTATAATAGAGAAACGGTACAATAACTCGTCAAACTAATATTAAAAATAAATCTATTCTAAAACTTATTTTATTCGCTTCATGAATTATTATTAGAAATTTGATTACAATTAACCGTATAGTTTTCATAAACTTGTTCTTGTAAAAACGCACTATTTACGCACTAAAACGGTTGTAATATACGCCTTGTAACGTTTGTAAGGATCTGATATCAGAAGAATTGCTGACTGACATATGAGTTGTCAAGTCTATTACGAGCTGCTATAATTCTTGATTAGTGCTACTAACTCGTGAAATTGCTACATGCATTTTGAAATGATTAGCCTAATTGAGATTTACTTGAAAATGCTGTAATAAATGCAAAATGTGGTATGTCACAATTTGTTCAGTGCGACTACTATTTTTATGTACTTGGTAATATTGTAAAATGAAGTGTTTATTAACTTGTAAAATATATATGATACTTTTTAAAATGTATAGTAAAAGTTGTGATATATTTGTTATGAATAAGTTATGAAATAAATTATCACTCTTCAATGAATGTGTTTTTTTCTTGTCTTATTGTCGATCAATCATTATACTATTCTGGGGCGTGGGGCGATAATATTAGAATTTTCCTGTTAGATCGTGCAACGAGAAGTAAATTATTAGATACTATAGTGGATGCTACTTTCAATCAAATAAATATATTAGAGTTGACATTCCGTCTTCTTGATTTCTCCTTGCATAAAATATGCAAGAAGTGTCATGACATTGTATAGTAGGGTGTATCTGCAGAGTCATTTGTACCACTTAAGTAAGCTCTTACTTAGTAGAGAACAGAGCTTTTTTGTGGGGAAACGCAGTATCCTTAAAGGGAATTTCTAAAATATAATAAATCTAAAATATAATCTTTCTAAAATATCCAAAAATTGCTACAAAAACTTTCTTTTGAACCTTTACAAAATTTATTGATTTTTTTTTATTGTTCCTATAGTTATCCACATACAAAATGTAATCTTTCTTTCCTGAACAGTTACCACGTCGCACGGTGGTTTGTCTCTGTGGTGGAGGTCAGACGTAGGGCACTGAAAATATTAAAGTCGCAATTTTACAAAACAACTAAATGCTATTCAATTCAAGAGCCGCATATCCAGAAAACTGGAAGCAAAATAAGACAAAGAAATGATGGTCACTAGCGATAATTTCTGATAATCTGTTATAAGTCTGGTTATTTTTGGTATTTTTTCATTTAATTGGTTTATCGCAGTAAATTACAATACATACATACAATACAATACATTACAATAAAAAAAATATGTTTTTTTTGACAACCTTGACAGTTAACTTAAACTTGAAAGTTAACATTATAGTCTAAGAAATATGGCAAAGTCCTTAACCAATCATAGCAAAAATGGAAAAGTCCTTTGATTTACTAATAAATGTGGCAAAGTCCATTACATTATTTAAGTTTTTTAGTCAACTAACTTGTTTTAGCATTAAAATACAGCTTAAACGAAACGGTATCTAAATTTTACATACAGATATACATTATAATAGTAAATATGTAGTATACTTTAAATGTTATTCGTTTTTTGTAAATGACGTAAAATTACATTAACTGGACTTTGCCGCCTTTGTTATTAGACCCCTGATTTGAAACACGACTTCCGCGCTATCTTCAAACATTCCATATTTCAAGATTATGAATGAAAAACGAATTAAAGTTAAGTAATTAGGTTATCGGGTGATTTACGTTTTAATCAAGCCTAGGTATCGTCATTTTGTAAACCTTTACTTAACAAGGCTTACGAGTAAGAATAAATTTTGCGAGAACGCAATCTGCGTCCCACACTTTCGTAATCACTGAAGAATAATTGGCACCGCTATTGCCACTTTAATTACAGGATAATAAGTGCTTAATTTGTACCAAAAAAATTCCCGGTTCTGGAAACTACAAACTAGTCGGTATGATCTCTTAATCAAATATATTGTAGTACCTAACAGTCTAGATGAAGACGAGGGGTACCTACTCCAAAGTAATCCACATGTGCAGGTGTGAATAAAAACTTCCGCTAGCGACAATACATCTAGCGCACCTTGGGTCTCGATTTTAACATCCCCGGCTGTCCCATTTTTTTACCACGAGTTTGAGATGTTTTTATTTAAAACTAGCGATCTGCTCCGGCTTGGCACAGGTGCAATATGTGACTTCACGTTCTCTAAACGATTTACCTTTATTTTTTTATCTATCTTTGGCGCTTTGATGTCTATTGATTTGAAAACTCCAAAAGTTTCGTATCTCACATTAACAACTTATTTAATTGCACGTAACTTGAAATCTGTGATGTCTTCTAAGATATCCATTAAGATTATATGCTGTAAAAGGCAATTTTAGTCTACATTAAAGGCCAACGTAACAAAAATATTTAATTGGATAAGGATTAATACTACATTAGCCAAAATAGCGTCGCAGATTACCTATTACTTTTTAATAAAATGTAAAAGATAAAAATTCATTTCATTCCGACACGAGGAATAAGTAATATTTATCAATCGTATTCAACTGCATTCTTAAAAACAATAATATTTTCCAACATTTACATTCTACATTTAAAATTATTAGACATGTTAACATCTACATCCTTCGCGTAGGTATTTTATTCCAAACTAGCTTCTGTCCGCCACTTCGTCCGCGTGGAATAGTAGGTTTGGGCTAACAGTAACACGCAGGGGAAGCTCTCAGAAGGAAAAAGACCCAATTTTGAAACTTTCTTCATTGGTGCTCCGCTCCTGTTGGTTTTAGCGTGATGATATATAACCTATAGCCTTCATCGATAAATCATCTATCGAAAACTGAAAGAATTTTTCAAATCGGAACAGTAGTTCCTGGGATTAGTGAATTCACCCAAACAAACTGTTTATAATATAACAAGCTTTATAATATTAGCATAGATATATTACTATTTTCTCGTATATACTTAACTCGAGCCGTCATTCAAATTACAATAACTTTAGACAAAGTGGACCGATTTTAATGAAACAAAAACTAAGTCACTCTCGAGGATATGTTTTATGATTTTATTTGTGAGGTTTTCTTGTGAACCCAGTACTTTAATTTTTTGCTTAGGGACTGTTTGTACAAAATTGGTATGGCCGATATATGTGATTTCATTTTATTATCATACTCACCTGTAAACTTCATGTTTATTTAACGTGATTTATCATTTATATTCTATATATATACTTCAGTCATTTTTTGTTAAAGTGAGGCAATAATTGCTCTTTTAAAAGCTGCTCCCGCACTAAAGATTAATGATCCCGTCTCGCGGAGGACATGACAAAATTCTTGACCACACAAATTTACCCAAACTTATACATTTATTAGAAAATGAAATAAATACTTGTCCTGTGTGATATTCGAGGTCACAACACACCATCATTGTCGCTCTGGCGCGGCGGCAGAAGCGAATCAACCGCACGCTATTAGGTTATATATATATTAGTTATTATTTTATGTAAGCTGTCAAATGTCTGTCAAATGAAGCTTTAAATATAACTCTTATGTTCATTACTAAATTATATGAACAACAAGCGGACCCGGCGGACGTTGTTCCGCCCTGAAAATTGGTTCTGTCTACTGGTGAAAACCGCGTGAAAATCCGTTGAGTAATCTTTGAGTTTATTGTAAACAAACAGACAGACGTGGCAGAGGACTTTGTTTTATAATATATAATGATATATATACATCATTTTACGACTAGATAGTGGGATAGAAATAATAACCACTATGTATAACGATTTTATTAACAATATAAATAGATAATTACAAACTTATATTTCTACAAATTGAGCTGCGCTAATCTACTCTGCGAGCAGTCCAATATTACATAATTAAGTAATTTGTATTTCGTTCGTATTATGGGATAAGCTATGCATCTTATTTTGGTACTTTTTCGCACTTCACACAGGCTGCCGTCTCTAATGTCATTTCATACTCTACAAATTCCCCCTATTCATAAATGAACACTATTATTTTATTTCATTCCGATGAAAGCACTATGTTCTTTTTATAGATTTACGTACCTATTTATATGTTTATATACCTCAACTTTTTTATAACGAATGCAGATCTTAGTTACGAGCACGTTTGAAATTTATTGGTTATTGTATAAATAAATGCATCCTTATAATGAGGATTTTAAGAAATAATGTACTTTTTTAAGAAACTTTTAACGGGCAAAAATATACCGTCATAAGAAACCAATGAAATTATAGTAGTACATATTTGTTATCCACTCGCAAAATTGAGCAATCCTTCACTTAAGAAAATCGTTATATTGTACTTATTATCATAAGGATACCTTCACACTGAATTTGTATAAATTTTATTAAAGTACGCAAAGTGGTACTATATATTTGTTGTATATAAAATCAGTGTCTATTTCTTGAAAGTCAACATTTTCAGTTGCATTGTGAAAACAAATAACTATAGATAATGTTTATACAAATTAGTATTTCTTTTTTTTTTGCTTTATACGCAGATATAAACATTTCTTATTAATATTAATAAAATCGATAATTTTGTTACAAAAGTTCATGTTCTATTCTACGACAATATGATGTACGATAGTATTATATTAAGTAAACTAAAACTAAAGCATGATATTTATATTTACTTAAAAATTAATATCTACGTATTTATGTCTTAAGATTATTCTTGTTTTCGATGTCTAAGTACATAAGCTTTAACACAGCATATATTATAACAAAAAGAGATCAAGGGTTCAAGAATTTTACTCCAATAAGCGAGGTGCGTGTAGGATATTTTATGTATGCTTCTTTAACTTTAAATTATTTCTAAAATACTACTTTATATATTTTATTATTTACGAATACTTGATACTTTGAACACAGACGATATTCATTAGTAGGTGGTGTTTCGTTTATTTACTTATATTTAGTTTTAAGATATTTTTAATATCCCTATATGATTCAATGACTGATTAATACATTTAAATGAAATTTCCAAGTACATCTACAATGAGCAATTACTATGCTTTATTGTCATAATTAGATGTCGACAATGTTGAGGAACTCTCACGATTAAAATAATGTAATACACTATCACAAAAATGCATATGAGGTGGAAAGTGTATGATAAATAGATGCGATAATGCTAGTAATAGCCTTAGATAATTTTTATAGCTAATTATATAATAGATTTTAATATGTGTCGTGGAATAGAACACGTTTATGGGCGGGACGGGTGTGCGTTGGGTTGTAGCAACACATGGCATACTATTATCATCGAATGTAATTTGTTCGTTAATTATAGAAAAAAGAGTATGTACCTAATGACAGTTAGAAATGTATTGTAATGATATAAAAAGGAAATATCAATGAAATCCTTTCCAATTTTCCCGTTTATCTCACCTTCCTAATCATATAAGGGGTATTACACGTGAAGCGGTAAGCGAAAAAAAGTATAGTTCTGAAACTCGTTTATATTCGGCCTAATTGTAGTTCCACTAGATATGAATGTGAACACACAATTTTTTGCATTATCAAGGATTTTTAAAGAATAGTAGCAATCGAAATTCGGACTTTTCGGAAGTTATTTTTAGAACTATGAAACTTTATTATGAAATATAAAACGTAGCGATTTATATAAAAAGCACCCTTTTTTTGAAATAAAATGAAATTTAGTTTGTGTTTTTAATTTACAATACCAAAACAATAAAAACATTTTAAAACTAAATGTTAGTAACTTTGCTAATTTAGAAAGAGATAAAGTATTCAAGTAATTTAATATTTAATTCGTTATTGTTTTAAGTAATTGCTCTGACCTGTCAGCCACTCATGCATAACTATAGATTTGTAATGGCTCCGTTCAGTGATCGATGTTTTCATCCATTCTGTTTGATTCTTCATTGAAAGTTTAAATAATTCAAGAAATTTTTGAATATTCAGTTAAAAATTAGAGATGTTCCACAAATCTTATTGTATGTGCCTGCTACTACTGAGTTGTTTGCAGAGTTTCTCTCCACCTTATAGTTTCCTATTTCATGGCCCACTGTCAAAAAGTAAATGTAAATGGGTCAACCACTGCGGGATCGTTGGGTCGAACCGGCGTCCCGCAGGCTTCCATTTTGGAAGCGTTTTTGTTTCTGATATATAAATGATCTGCAGCTAATGGATAATAACTGTGCTAACATGATTCTTCCTTCAGACGACACTTTATACAGTGAAAAAATAGATGCATGGGTTAGGCATTTGGTTAGTATTTTAGCAAAAATTTCAGACCCTCAGATCTTTATCGCTATCCACTTTACGTGAAAGATCCCATAATTGGAAATATACATTTATTGGCAGACTGTAAGTGAATTATCTAGATGTAAAGTGAAAAAAATCTTGGAAAGAGGCACAAAACTATACCTGTTTTGTGATAACAGATGTTAAAAATTAATAATGATAATAAAGTATCTATAATTTCACAACCTACCTACCTGTAGAATGTAGTATCTACTACGCTAGGTATATATAAACAAATGATAATGGAGTGTTTAAATAAGATGCATTAGATCATGTCATCAACGTAAACACATAAGTAATACTCTCATATTTTCACGAACAAATTACATTGAAGCAAACTTTGGTTCTTATGTACTTATTATCTACATTATATTAACATCTGATAAAATCGAAATCCTTCACGTATATATAATATCATATATTAAAATAACCAATGATTATAAATAATGTATTATATGAGGTTGCATTGCTTATATATAGTGTAATATAATAAAAATACTATTATAGCAATTGGCGTGGTGCGATGCGGTGTACCAAACATCAGAGTAGCCAATAGTTTGTTATATAACGCAATATATATGTTATCAGCACATTCATAAGACATTTCATATAGTTAGCGGAAACATCTGTAACCACTTTTAATTGTTATTGAAATTATAAAATAAATTATGTGATTTGAGAGAAAATATATAAATGAATTTGTGCGAAATACGCCGACAATGCTATTTATGTTATGACTGGTACAGCAGGTACTGCAGCCTATTCATACATACTACAACTTAGGTCCTCAGTCCTGAGGCAAATCATAATAGATTAGTACTACGGAGGAATGAGTTGGAACACTTCATGTGCCAGTACACGTTGTCAACAACACACTTCGAACGGAAACATATATGGCGTTGGTATTCCTGCAGTCGAAACTTGCACAAGTTCTTCAGATTCACAATGTTGATGGATTCTAGACTTTTAAACGTCGCCGTTGTTTGTGCACTTCAATTTACAAGCCAATAAAAGAAATTCTAAAATAATCAAAAACAAGCAAATCAAATGATATAATTTTCGATTTTTACTTCAAATATTTTACACAATACAGAATGGATATTACAAACGAGAAGGATTTCGTGTACATTCCTTATAATCTATCTTACGCTGGCGGTGGACATCGTACTAAGGTTGATGTGGCATACTGATTAAAATGCTTGTCGATTGGTACTCTATCGTCGTATAGCGTTGGTGCCTGGAGAATGATACCTGCCGTGCCCACGAGCACAGCAAGTGTAAAGATCCAAAGGAAAAGTCTATCTAGTACCATTGCAACGTACTTCCAGTCCTCTTTTACCTGTTCATAAGAAAATATATAAATCGCTTAAAAGTCATATTGTGAACTTCACACAGTGTAATCTGAATAAAATACGCAAACAGACCATTAATATAATAAAGATCAATATCTTTTGGACGTAATGTACGACTTTTCCATTTTAGCCGATGAGGTACTAACAATTTCAAATGCTAAGTAATCTACCAGGTGAAAGGTTAAACACTCGCAGTATTCTAGTATTCTTATACTTCATGGTCACACTTAAGATATAATATAATAATATCAAAACAAATATTAATAAATAACAAAGAGAACCTAAGTTAAAGTTTGTTCTAAAACTTTCAAAAGTATAAACGCAATCGTAACAAACCTAAGTGCAATGACCGATGCCCAAAGCTGTAAGGGGCGACTCGGAGTTAATAACCTTCGATAATAAAACGGAGAACAAACTCTTTTGTTTTGTTCATAACGTTCCCACGTTCACTTTCAAGTGAAAGTGAAATGACTCGAGGGTTATCGATACTGTGCTTTAACATAGAAGCGTAGAGGATTGCGTATAATTTTTGTATTTTTCTAGATAATTAGGTCGAATATTAAGCACCCACTTTTTTCATTGATTTAGGACGAGAATCGAGTGCAAAGTATCCTCCGTAAATATTGCTACTGCCTAAATTTTCACCCTGTATAATTGTAGATTCTGTGTAGTTTTGTTATTAGATTTTCTTGCTATGTTATCATTTAACTTAATTGTTATTAATGATTTAGAAATTAGTAAATATACATGAATTCGAAAAGATTCCTTGGTTCACATCAAGTTTATCTCATGAAGATATCATGTTAGTTGAAACAATATAACATTACAGTCCGCGTTCTTAGACTTTCTCAGACTCTCTTTTTACCTTATTTTTTTACATTGGCAAGCAAGCATGGAATCAATATAGCCTATAGTTATGTTATGTATCATCAATAAGACCGCAGACTTCGAAACCAGACATAATATGTTGCCACTTCCGAGAACTGACTTAAAACGCCTCGTGTGCCAGTACATTTTACCAACTACTCCTATTGCATTTTAACTCATCAGCATCACAAGCACTGCTGTTTTACTTTACATTTAAACTAAACTAATTTCTTAACAGTTTTTATATTATCTTAGTAACTTGATAATTACAATTTTCTTTGTACATTTCAAAATGTGTATGATATTTTGGAAACAATAAAAATATTCATTATTACACAGTATTTAGATAGGGTCGAAGTACATACTTTAGTAGAATCCTCCAGCATTCTTGTGTGTTCTGCAATAAAGCGTACACAGAAGCAGGTTTTGTGAACTTCTGGTGGGCAAGCGGAATGGCTGAATCCTGGTGGTGGGTCTGGTACTGGACTAAGAGTTTCCTCCTCGACTGTGTTAGTGATACCACCGATGCCGGCGCCACCACCCTCACTAGAACCGTGGACGAGGCAGCTGCCTCCGAACCGGTTACTGTCGATCCTATTCGATACATCATAAAGTCTAAATATTGTTTCTAGTATTTTATCATACTTAGTGAGAGATGTGTAATGCTTAGTTCAATGCTGCTGCAGGAATGGTACGTTAAAAAACGGTCGATAGAACTTTCACCCGAAGTCTTTTAAAGTAATATTGTCTCGACGGTAATGCATTTGGACATCGCTGTGATTGATGTCAGATTGAATACTACAATCACCCTAAACTTTCGAAGAAGGAAAATATTTTTATGAAACGTGGTGGTAGAATTTTCCATCGCTCACCTGGCTACCTATGTTGAAAACTCATAGTAAAGCTCTCATGAATGTGATCCGGCAGTAACATCATGAAGGCTTAGCTTTTTGCCATCTTAGATCACTTAGTCAATTAACAGTAAAATTTGTTTTGTAACGCTAAACCTATAAAAAATAATTGAAATACCCTACCACGATGCTATATATAGGTTTCATAATGATATTTTTCAACAATGAAAGCTCAGGAGATTGTAGGATTAACCATCATCCCTTTAAAAAAAAATTTTTATACGTCAAATACTAATACATCTTTTAATTAAAATTAAGCAACAAATAAAATAGGAACCAAGATGAAAATTTTATACTACGAAATAATGAAAATTAGAAATGTTAATAAAATATACTACTACAAAAATGTTCCAATATAGACAATAATATTTGCATAAATGAAGTATGAGGCGGGCATAAGTGTTTTCATATTCTTAATGTAATTTAATGATGTACTAAACATCTGAAATAGATTAGAGTCGAGCCCTACGCGCATAGTTTTACCCGGAATTTAGATATGTGGTATGCGTTAAGTCTTCTTTGCTGGGTGTCCGTGTGAGCGGTCGAGGTGGTGGAGCTACAGGCGGAGGCCAAGCTCCCGGCGCACAGCAGTCGTCGTCAGCTGCTGCTAAGCGATACGGGTATAGTGGACGAGCTGCACCTCCACACCGTACCACCACTCCACATGCGGTGTAACGAGATCTGATAAAAATAATATATAATGTAGATTAGTTAAATTTATACAAATTCATTGTTCTTTTTTTGTTTTTCTCGCGTTATTTTAAATTTAGTCTATTCCTCGCTAACAGTATATTTTTTCTGCATGATAAGTTCTTTTCTGTACCCTTGACAATATATATACAAAATTACATGATGATCAGTTGAGCAGTTGATGCACAACAGCGTAAAAAATAAAGAGATATACTTTGAATAACAAATAAACATTGAATGTTATAATAATTCTAATTAATAATAATAAGATCATCTTATATATATATACAATCAAATCGTTGTATGAAATTTACAGATGAAAAAATACATATTTTACTGGCACCACTGGCAACTGACATAACTGGCACCACTTATGTACACAGTTCGAGGTTTCATTACTTAAAATGATGTCGTCCAAACAAATCTTCAGGAAATATATTCATAAGTTACAATTAAGTTTCTGACTGGACAATTCAAATGTTTAATTTCTCTTATATTATACTTGTAAGAGCAGCTACGTGTGTATCTTTTAAAACCTTTAAACTTTTTTTTTCTCGAACTGTCTACGCTATTGACCTAGCAAGGTCTTAACAGCTTCACCGGACTACGGCTTTAAAATAATAATAGGTCTTTACCTATGAAATTGCCGTTCTGCAGTACTGGCCATTTCAAATCAAAATATTTTTTGTTTGGCTAAGAATTCTAATTTCAAATTAATTTTATTTTAAAAACATGGAATTCTTTTTCCAAAAGTAGTCATTTGTTTATTGATTAGTGTTACATTTTCATCGCATTTCAATCTTTTTTGTCATCATGGATACGTTAAAAATTCGAGTAATTATGGAATATGAGTACCGTTGTGGCAGCAACGCGGCACAAGCGGCACCCAACATCAACGACGTTTACGGAGCTAACACTACAAACCAACGCACCACCTGTTATTGGTTTGCTCGCTTCCGTTCTGGGAATTTCGACCTGAAAAATGAACCTCGCGGTCGTCCGAAGACTTTGGTCGACAATGACGAAATAAAGGCGATTGTGGAAGCTGATGATACACAATCTACGGCTGAATTAGCAGCAGCTTTCGACGTTAGCGTCAAAACAATATTGGTCCATTTGCGTCAAATTGGCAAGGTAAAAAAGCTTGACAAATGGGTGCCCCACGAACTCAATGATCGCCAGCGCGAAGTACGCGTCGAGTCCTACCTTGCACTGCTCAACAGACACACAAATGAAAGAATTTTGAATCGCGTTGTTACCTGCGATGAAAAATGGATTCTGTTTGATAACCGCAAGCGCTCAGCAAGTTGGTTGGATCCTGGTTCAGCACCTAAACAATGCCATAAACGAAAACTTACCCCTAGAAAAGTGATGGTCACTGTTTGGTGGTCTAGCGCCGGTGTGATTCATCACAGCTTCTTACCAAACGGGGTGAGCATTACTGCAGATGTGTACTGTGAACTGTGAACACAATGATGGAGAAGCTGGCACATCTCCAACCAGCATTGATCAATCGCTCGTCTCCGCTGCTCCTGCACGACAACGCGCGACCTCATACTGTACAGCAGACGGTCTCCAAGTTGCAAGAACTGGGGTTGGAAGTTCTCCGTCATCTGCCCTACTCACCAGACCTTGCACCTACAGACTACTACTTTTTCCAGAATTTGGATAACTCCTTGGCGGGAAAAAAATTCAATACCCGAGAGGCAGTACAAAATGCCTTTGAAGAATTTGTTGCCTCCCATCCCGCTGATTTCTTTAAGAAGGGCATCAATAAACTGCCACTGCGTTGGCAAAGATGCATTGATTGCATGGGTGATTACTTCGATTAATACAAATAAAAAATACATGAAAAAAATTCGTTTAAATTTTTTCATACAAAACGGCAATTTCATAGGTAAAGACCTAATACTTGAGGATTACATATTTTCATCATTGTAATATTATTTCGGATATCCAAAAAAAAATTGTGATTTCGATGTATTCGGTAATTACTGTTTTTTCGGAACCAGTTATAACAATCTATATAAACCAGAAATCATTTATTATGCAGGCCTGAATATAATCTGTAAGTATTATTATGATTTTATTGCACCTATAATTAGTCCGCAGTATAACTTTACAATATAAGTTACTTATATTTTGTACTCGCATCAATCAATCTATACATATAATAAGAATGTAAATCTAACGTGTTTGTACTTTTTCAATTTGCTACTTTTCACTCCTTTTTAGAAATGTCTGTCTGTCTTTTTGTATGAACACGCTTCATTGCTAAAGTACGAGGTTCACAATAAAACCTCACTAAGAAAATCATAAAGCCTAGGTATATATCTTCGAGTATAACTTAGCCTTTGTTTCATTAAAATCGGTCCACGCTATCAAAAGTTATTGCAATTTGAACGATGGCTCGGATTATGAACGAGAGAAAAGTAGATAAGTAAATGGACTAAACTGAGAGTAGAAATTAAATAAACTGAGATCCTAGAATTTTGTAATTCAATAGTCAATAAATTTTGTCAATATATTAGTAATTCTCTTAGAGAATATATAACTAGAAAACTAAGTATTTATTATATTTACGAACGCTATATTAACTATGTCAAAATAAAATTTAAAGAACTTATCTTCATACTTTTACATGTATATATATACAACATATATCATATTGTATGTACATACGTGTCTGACTTGATTTGTATCAGGCATAAAATTTACGCCAGTGTTCCATTTACGAAATGTCCAATAAATCGGTAACCACATTCAGGCGGTCTCCGATCTCTCGCCGGCCTATCATAATTATTAGCTGAATACCGAAATGGACACTAGTATTTGAGCGAATTACAAAGCCGAGAGCGGCTGTCGACCGCAATAATCACTGGAATCGTTAAATTTGCATCACAAGTATCTATGTCACAAAGGTATAGGGTTGTAATTAAAATCTTTGATTAACAATTAATTCTGCGTCAAATATAATATTTACTTATATGTGTTTTGACTTCATAAGCCATCATAGATTCCTACATTTATACGAGTACATGTATGACAATATAAGTGGTTTTATAGAATAAATATCAAACAGATAAAATAAATCTTTGTTTATAAAATTTTATCTGTTTAATGAAATAATTAATTGAAATACACCTATTAACGTAATTAATTTAAAAGTATTTTGTTATAAGTAGAGATAATTTTTCTAGTCCATTAACAAAAATTGGAGATAGATAAATATAGTTACCTATGTTAGAAAAGTTACAAAAGTTACATGTACGATCGTAATAAGAAAGTTTAAACTTTAGATTTATTAATATCAAAGTTACGAACGTCGGAGCCATCGGGAAATTATTTTATCAAGTCTTTTAAAACTTCTAATTAGTTTACACTCGTTATAAATTCGTGGAGGGTTTCGTGACTTGAGGAGATTGTAACATTTATAAACCATTTTGTAAATCGTTTATAATACAAAAGTGATTATAATTCACTAAAACTTATAACTAGCATGGAAGATAGAGTATATTTATTTACTGCTTACACATGATTGACACTGATAAATTAGACTAGGTTTTTATCTGATGGACTCTAAATTTGAATGTACGTTAATGACTTACATGCTATAATCATTATAACACCTGGTCGTTGTAAATAAAATCAGTTACGAGATGTTGTATTATTAACCAAGTTATATTTAAATAAATTAAGTTTCTGTAGTTTTAGAACAACTTTGAATAGTAATTATGTAATCAGTATATTTTATAACTAAGGAACAAACTCTCAACTAACTGACGACTGTAACAAACTAACTTTCAATAGTTAAGTTTCGTTCCTCCAATAATTACAGCTGATCAACATAGATATAATATAAAGTACATAAATAAAAGTACGTATAATCAAAATACTTAAATGATAGTGATTTTATTTCTTCTCTTGCTAAATTTAGCACATTTACATTTTTGTTTCAATTTATCGTTTAAAACAAATTTGTATTTAAAAAAATGATTATAAAACGGTATCGTAACGATTCATGACTACAAGTACAGAGGAAGGGAAGTAATGTGTATACTTGACTTACCTCGTTGTGTCGAATTTATATTGTGGCCGCTTCATAAACAGTAACCGCGGCAGAATATGGATGAATACCCTTTTGACCCAAGGCGCCATCCGGTGTGTTTGTGGCGAACGGAAGTGAACGTTTAGTACGACTACCGTCACGCATATACTGTACATAATACAAATATTGCTTTAACTATAGGCTCGTATCATCTTGATATAAAATGTAAATAATACTTATTATTTGATTAGATTCGCTATCAATTATTTTGAAACGTTAACTCGTAATTCTTATTTTTTATCATAATGTGGCGAAAAACCATCTAAAATTAAGGATTTTCGTTTCGCCTTGTTTAGACAATATCATTACATAGTATAAAATAAAGTCCTCTACCGCGTCGGTCTGTCTGTCTGTTCGCGATAAACTCCAAAACTACTGAACGGATTTTCATGCGGTTTTCACCAATGGATAAAGTGATTCATGAGGAACGTTTTTGTATATAATGTGTCAAGGATTTATTTTTAATCAGTGCGGGACAACGTCTGCCGGGCCCGCTAGTTTACTATAAAATACACGTAAACATACTAATTACAAACAGTTTCTCGATCAGTAACTATTTCGAAGTTTCAGCAAGAACTTAAGTAATAGATTACTTCGAGTACCTCCGTTTAGTGCGAGTAAGATAGTCATTAAACAAGATCGATTAGTGCAAGTTAATTAGAGACAGGAATTGTGCGGAGTAAATTTAATAAGGGATTCTTTTATTTATGTATAGCTTTCAGTAGTTCCTTAGAAGGTATTATTAATTTATAACTACTGAAGAAGAAATTAAACACAAATTCCTTTAACACTATGGAGAAATAATTGATTAATATAATCTTAAACGGAATAGGTAACGTTAATATCAATGTTTTAATCTAAAAAGTATTTTAATTATCATTTGTAGGTAAAATTATTTTTATCTTTATTATTTTGTAGCGAAATAATCTTTTCAAAACCCGTTAAACAATATAAAAATTGTTAAAAACATTCGACGAAAATATCTTTACTCTGTCAAACGTTCTGTGTTCAAACCAGCTTTTAATTTATATGCAAATTCTTTGGTTTGAGAATTGCCTCACAGAGCAAATTTAATATGTATAATTTAATAAAAGTTATTAACTTTTATAGTTGGATAAAATCAGAATCCATTTAGTTATTTTAAATATATTTCAAAGTTTTTTTTTATCATTAGTTTTATTGTATTTTGAGTTAATGAAAAAGGTTTTAAATCGAGCTATTCGAACAACTTATTCGGGGTACATTTTATATCTCTAAAATGACTGAGTTGAGTTTAGCAATGGTTTTTATTTTATTTTTGTATTTAACAGTTTAACACAGACTATTCTGTCGCACTCTATGTTAATTTGATTCAAATGTGTGGTAATTAAAATACCTATTCATTTCTTCTTAGTAATTAATTAATTACTTAAGTTAATGACTATATCTATACATATAATAAGAATGTAAATGTAACGTGTCTGTTTTTTTATAGATTTTTGTAAAAAAAAATGTTACAGGTGTCTTGGATTAAGTAATATCATTTCAATCATTTTTAGAAATGTCCACCTGTCTGTCTGTTTGTTTGTTTGAACACGCATCACTGCTAAAATACTGCGTTCACGATAAAATCTCACCAAGACGATTATAAAGCATAGCCTCTAGTAATATTTACACCTATTAAAATCGGTTCACTCTATCAATAGTATTTGTAATTTTAATGACGACGTGATTTAAGTACGAGAGGAAAGTAGATAAGTAAATGGACTTAATACATTCAGATGATTTGGTTAGTCACTTTTTTTTACATTAGTTTCTACGCGAACGGAGTCGCGGACAAAGATGATATTGTTGATGATATCGTTAATATTGATATTTTATTGTAAACATATTTTAATCACTGCGCTTAATCACAATCTCACTAAATATTAAGTGCTAATATAGCCCAAGATATTATCCTAAACTTTGGGAACTGACTGAAAGTGCAGCTGCCGAATTACATCTGTAAGGCGTTTGATGATAGATACACGAATTCAGGGTGATAGTTAGCCAAACGTAAAAAAACGTAAGCCACGCTGAAACTATTATTGGTTTCAGCATGAATTTGTCGGCTCGCCCGGAGTAGTGTCACGCCACCCACAGAAAACCGACGTGAAGTAACAGTGCTTGCATTGTTGCGTTCCGTTCGGTCAGTGAGAGCGCCGGAGGCCCACCTCCTCTCCTCCCCCCCTCCCTTCCCTTCACCCAAACACAGGCTGGCAACTCACTTGCAACTCCCCTGGTGTTGTTAGTGTCTATGGACGGTGGTGATCACTTAACATCAGGTGACCTGTCCGTTTGCATCCTGTGACATAATAAAAACACGATTTTTTCCTTTACAGAAAACAGGCTCATTATAGGATTCGAATCTACAACTACAGAGACAATCTCCAAACACGTTACCGCTGACCCATTGCTTCAGTATTGATAAAATTAGAAGGATCAAGGTAAAAATTTATATACCTACACAAAGTATATTCACCTGATTGACACGAGGATCATTGCAAAAATGAGATATTTTCCCAATAGGGGCACAACCAATGATGTGGGAGGTATAATCTCAACCACCAATAGGAAGAACACGTGTAGGCTGATCAGTATCGAAATGGATAATGTTACCTGTCGACAGATTAAATCTCTCATTAACTTATTTGCAATAATGGAAGGTTAGTCGTTTTTTTATTTTATTAAAAAGTACTGAAGTCTACGGAAATCTATAACTAACGTCAGTTGGCTAAAAATAGGCTTAACCCAGAATGTTTTACATCTGAAGATCAAAGGAATACATTGTAGATAGCAAAAGAAATCAAAATAAGGATAAACCGCCCACTAACATTTTGTATAACTATAAAACGATATCCTGACATTTAACATATTCGTATTGCCATATTTAATATTATAATTTGATACTAAATTCATATTAGTAAGGACTTCAACAAGGCGATTGAAATAATTAAAGCCACAACAGTCGCTGATGCTGAAATCAGCATGGAGCTAATAATTGTACAATCAGTTTAGGCAATCACTCCTGGGAATTAACTCGCGAAGTCTCATGTGCATGATAACCATACGTATAGATTAGAATGGAGCTACGAAAGCACTGAAATAGCTGATGCTTCCGGAGACCAACTCTGTATATTTTCTAAAAACTAGCATATACGGCATATACGGCATTACTGGAACTGAGTGAGTTATGATGAACATTAATTTAATGCATATTCTAGCGTTTCACCAAATGTTAAACATTTTCTAAATTACTACAATATTACGATTATATAGGTATTCATTTAAAATAATAATTGTTTCACCACTATATAACTCATTTGTACATATATACAAATAATTATTTACGTAACTACATAAATTAAACCATCTACTATAATCAGGTTTTTTAATAGATCTAACAAAATGTCACTGTTACAAATAAAAGATATTCATCAATGTACCTGTATTACTTCTTCAAGTAATTTAAAGCTTATTCGTTATTCTTTGTTTTCTCCGACGTTAAGCGTCTCGCAAAGATATCTCGACTAACTAAAATCCATAATCCGATTTCAAAGCCAATATCGATACCAGCGTTTATTCGGTGAGCCTCGTACTCGCAAAATTAAGCGTTGAAAATACAAATAAAAGATTCTTACCTTCTCCCCACTGTCCGAGGGTAAATAAAAAGTTAGGACTGTGAGAAATGATATTCCCATGCAGGGAATAATTATGTTGACTGTGTAAAATAAAGTTTTCCTTCGCATTGTAATGTTGAATGTGATGTCTAAGTAAGGCTCGTCGCAGCACGTGTAGAACTTCTCGTTCCTGCACGAAAGAATACTTATATAAGAAGAAGCAAAATAATTATATAATGATGCTGGGGAAGTGTAGGTTGGGAGGAAAATATTCGACTCTCTAAAGAGAGGTGTCAACTTCATGCCTTCGGCCACTCTACCAACTCCTAAGATGGCAACTACCTAATTAAATATCATAATACAATTGAGTCGGTGTTTCTTCACGCGATATTTGTCTAGTTTTATCGCAGTTTTCTTACATTGGAACGTAAAATAATTATACTGAACATTTAATTTAGAGATAATTGTTGTAAAAAGTAATATAATCAACAGTAACCAAGCTAAATAACGTGTATTTATTATCATACTCAATTGCTTTTTATGGACGATGCATATTTTTTTATAAAGGCTTCTGAAAATTATTGTACCTTGATATAATTTTACTAAGTGGCTCGTAAAGTATTGAAGGAAATATCGATTGACTTTTATGATGTTTCAGGGGAAATCATTTTAAGTGTCTAGGACACATATTTACTTATATAGTTCGGGTAAGTGTGCATATAATCTTGTATTACTTATATGTATACATATAATAAAAGGGTAACGGGACGAAACCTGTACATTGAATAATTTATAGAAAAAATACTATGGTCCCCTCCATAAATAAACCATTACAATGAAAGATAGAACACATTTCCATCGTTTTAAAAATTTTTGTCTGTCTGTCTGTCGCTTGTACGGGATTCCAGCAAAAACTACAGAACGGATTTTAACGAAATTTGGTATGATAATAGTTTATACACCGGTATAACATTTAGGACATGTTTTACATATATAACACATTCGCATGTATGTTTATCTTACTTACAAGAAAACATAAAAGAGAAGGCTTTTTATAGGGTGGTTCAATATGGGACAATTTTAATGTCTGAACCTAACACCTCTGACTGTGCACCCGTCAAAAATGAATGTAGCTATAATGTGTTTCAAATATATACGATGTACAACTAGATGCTGTAGTGGCATGCTGCGTATTGGAGAACAAAATCGTTCACAAAGGGGGAGGCCAATTAAATCGTCCAAGTCGAGTTTTAATACATAGTACAAGCCTATGATTTGGTTAACCACTATCTTTATAATTGAAATTTCACGCGCACACAGTCACGGGCACAGCTAGTTACTTATATACATAGAACTATAAGCTTACCACAATTGATTAATTATTGATTTATGGACTTAATAAATGCGCTATAAACAGAATAATACTGGAAAAACAGGTTTTTATTGTGTACATGTGTAAAAACTTAAGGCTATGTACATTTTTTATTTTATTTATTCAATGCTTAATATAAAATTTATCAAAACAATTCAATTTGGAAAGTTTGAGTGTCTTTAAAATAATTACTCTCACTGTGGTACTGTATACACTTTATTTTGTCTGCATACACTCATAGATACCGCGTAACCAAGATATTGTAAATGAAATATTAACGGTAATATATTTTTCCCTCGTATATTGCGCTTAAAGCAGTTTCACTTCAAATACCAAACTTGCTTGTAAAAGTAATTATCAAATAAAATTCCCACGGCTCCATCAACGTCGCAAAACAAGATAGATAAAAAGACGGTCCTAAAACTACGAATTAATTTTACCACATTTTCTCCGTTCCCTTTCAAATAGGATCTTAACAATTCAAATCATGCGTTTCTCGTTATCAAACGAGAACTTTATGTCGATAGGCATAGAATTTACAATGCTTGAGTGAGTAAGAACAGCGATATTCGCAATATTAAGGACACGTGCAAAGTCAAATGTAAATGGTTTTCCCAGTTTGTTTCTGTAATTCTTTAAACTAAGCTATTAAAATATAGAACTTTTAAATTGACAATATACTTAATATTATATAGTGGTGTAATTGTAATTGTACATTTTTTTTAATTCATGCATGCTACTTATATGTATGCGATTGAACATAACAATAAGAAATATAATAAGAAATAGATCATAAGTTCTAGCTGAATGAGATCGACAAACTGTGAAAATATGAGTTCTATATAATATTGAGCGCAAACATAGCAACCTTTTCAGTAATTCTACAATGTTGGGTAGGATATCACAAGTGTATAGTAAACAATAATATAGAGAGAGCAAATATATCATTGTTATTATTTTCCAAAGAATTTACTTATGAAAAATATTACCCATAAATAGGTTTAAAACTTCCGGTTATTAGAATGATATAGTACCGATATCTCACTAATATTAAAACTGATATTCAATATTAATATTATAAAGATGGAGTGTTTGTTTGTTTGGTTGAACGCGCTCATCTCAGGAACTACTGGTCCGATTTCAAAAATTATTTCAGTGTTAGAGAGCTCATTTATCGAGAAAGCCTGTATATGATCACGCAGAGAACCATGAAGAATGTTTGAAAATCGGGTTTTTATTATTTCTTTTTGAGAGCTTCCGCTGCGTGCGCTTCCTTAACTGCAACTATTCCACGCGGACGAAGACGCGAGCAGAAGCTAGTATACATATAAAAGATTAACTGATATATCAACGCTCAGTTCAAACTATTTGGGCTAGAGCCGATTGCTACCGGCTTTCTTCTACACTTTAAATGAGAACTAACGAAAGATGTTTGAAAATTTAGTTCCTAAAGTGGTAAAAAGGGGACACAAGTTTTTATGAAAATCTGTCATTTTAAAGTGAAACTTCTTATGACACGGTAAGGAATAAAATTTCGTTACGCGTTACGTCACCTTATGTGTAAGTAGATAAGTCTATTAGTATATCAAAATAGATTTTTTTTTCGAACTGATTACGCTATTGGCCTAGAAAGGCCTTAACAGCTTCACCGGACTACGTATATCAAAATAGACTAAATGTATAGTTAGGTAATTATATGACGAGACTTCGTATAGTATATAGTTTATGAGAATTCTCATATAGTATATATAAACTAGCGGGCCCGGCAGACGTTGTCCCGCCCTGTTTAGAAAAAAAGTCCTTGACAAATTATATACCAAAACCTTCCTCATGAATTACTTTATATACTAGTGATAACCGCATGAAAATCCGTTTAGTAGTTTTTGAGCTTATCGCGAACAAACAGACAAACAGACGCGGTAGCGAACTTTGTTTTATACTATGTAATGATGATAGATAAATAGAATATATAATAAATGGATAAGACCCTTAATTGCTAGTAAAAGTCTGGTCAAAATCAGTTCAGCTGTTTCAGAAATTGGTCTGGACATGCAAAATCCAATTTTACTTAAGCGTAGATATACAATGATATTTAGATTTTTCATTCGTAAAACTAGTTCAAACCATAAATCTTAACTAGTGTTATTATAAATGCAAATGTGAGTATGTTTGTTTGTTACGCTTTCACGTGTTTTAGGCTCAGTAAAACTAGTAAAGCCGCAAAGAATATTATCGATTTGCCGGATAGTAAGTTGAAGCATCATGTCAAGCTAGTTTTGATGTGTAAGGGGTTCCTCATGATAACCGCATGAAAATCCGTTCAGTAGTTTTTGAGTTTATCGCTAACAGACAGACAGACGCGGTAGGGGAATTTTTATACTTTATAAAAGTATATATATATGTATAAATTATATATATATATATATATATATATATATATATAAATTATAAAAGTTTCACTTCCTCCGCTTGTACATATTGATACACGGACTGTTTTTTTCCGTCAGTCAGTTATTCTTTTATATATGTAGATATAAAATACATATTCGTAAATAATTACTGCATAGAAAATACGTGTGAAGCCACCGGACATTGTTAGTTATTAATAAACAGCAATATTTATCTAAATAATGTTGATAGTTATATCATTGCACATAATTTTAATTGTATAGCTTATTTTTGTTTTCTTTACTTTGGTTGGATCTTACTATACACCGTGACTGTTTAAAGAGTGACAAACTTCAATCGTGTGATAGTTTATGGTCACATTTAACATATAAAATAATAATATCAAAATAAATACTAATAAACAACAAAGAGAACCTAAGTTAAAGTTTATTCTAAGACTCTAAAAAGTATGGGTACAAATTTAAATAAACCTAGGTTGAATGACCGGCGACAAAACATGTGACCGGCGTCCCGGAGTTTATAACCATCGATAATAAAACAGACAATAAACTCCTTTGTTTCTTCAAGCTTCGAAAAACTATCCTTTGTTAGTTGGTTGACTTCATTTTTACTACACTCGACGGTCATTGACACTGTGCTTTAACATAGACGGGTAGAGGATTGTCTATAATTTTTGTATTTTCTAGATAATTAGGTCAAATATCAAGCAATTATTTTTTTAATTGATTTAGAATGAGTATCAAGTACTGACTATCCTGTAAAAATATTGCTAACGAGTAACCAGTATACATAGTATTACACTATTATGCTACGAGTATGCCTATATTGTAATGTTAGTTATTAATAAAGCTTTTCAACTGTCTGATACGTTTACAAATGGTGCGTTTCATACTACCCGGAATTATTAATGCTCTGCCTGTATCATCTGGTTTTTATAAGTTTGATCCGAAAGTCAAAACTAAGCTTTAAGGTTCTGTGTTTATTACCACTTCCATTTTTTATTGTTCTCTGTTTTGATTCTCAAAAAATATGTAGACTTTCAATTGCTTACTCGGCTGCATCTCCAATTACCATATATTGTATACTACCAGGCCTGGCGGGCATTGTTCCGCCCCGACAATAAAAATAAACTTAAAAAAATTATATACCCAATATTTACCTTCCTCATGAATCATTCCTCTATCTATTGCTGAGAAAGGCATGAAAATCAGTTCAGTAGTTTTTGGGTTTATCGTTCCCTTCCCTACTCGTCCTTCACCCAAACAGGATGGCAACGCTCTTGCGACTCTTCTGGTGTTGCAAGTGTCTATGGCCTAAAACTATACTATGATATAAAAAAAGTGTGTGTGTACTTATGTACACGCGTTAGAAGTTATACTTCTTTGGCGTAACAAGATAACAATCTGTTCAAAAATTTTATCTTTCGCCTTAATCTACGTTTGTAGAAAAAAAAAAAAAAAAAAAAACAAAAAACGATGAGCGTACCAACATGCGCGACTAATATCGAGGTTCAATTTCTATTTTGTTGGTAGCTTTTTTTTCGAGACTTAATGAGCGGTTAAACGGACAGCTTCATACTGTTAATTTTGTGTCACAGATCTTAAAATTTCACTCTCATCATTTTTTCATAACGCGCCTAAAGAAGTATAACTTCAAAAAAAAACAAAAAAAATAAGGATCCAGTACTGTGATTTTGTAGTATTAAGAATATGTACTACGTTTATTTATGTTATGATGTATATGGTATGTTGTAAGTGTATTTTAAATTTGCAATTACAAATGCGTTTTTATATTTAGACCAATAAAAAAGAATTGTCATTGAGAAAAAAAAACACAGTTTGCATAAGAAACTTCAGAACCTGTACAACCTCTTTTTTTTTTATATTACTATCATATTGGACAAAACATCCCCGTTTACTAAATAACCTTGACGGTCCTTGGTAACCTCATATTAGGTAGTCGTTATCGTTGAAAAAAAAATGTAAAATGACATGGAGTTAAATTTAAAGTATTACATTTATAAAAACAACACTCGTACCTAACTGCGGGTACCTCGAGTATGTCCCATTCAACTGACATGTAAAACTCGGAGAGGTCGACTCCCACGGACACTACGTTACTTCCGGCTTTCTCATCCATGTGCCGCAGGTCCACCTACGAACATACCAACTCAGAAAACGGAAACAAACAAGTTTTTTTTTCTGAACAGTTACACAACAACAATGACTTTGTTTGAAAAGGGAGTTTTTAACTTGATTCGATTTGCTCGTTTAATTATATATATATATATATATTTAATAATATATATACGTACATATGCACTTTTTTTCTCTTTCAGATATCAATTGAAATCTATTTTTACATAATGTGATACTGTAAATTCATTTCTATACGACATTTAAAATTGAAAATGAAATATTATGGGAGTAAATAACATACACATTACATTATCTTAATCTAATATTAATTAATATATGGTTTAATTTTAGGTACGTTCTACTTAGACTAGAGGTAACGTAAAGCAAAAATGCATTGGTGTATTCAAAACAGACACGAATATGACATAATCAACAGTGTTTATAAAAATAGGCTCATCAATGTATCTTGGTAGCTCTGTGTAAATTACAATGATTAATTAAATGACTTTTGCTGAACGTAAGCCTCTATTTTATTTATACGTTGACAACACATAGATAATGTTATAAATTATTAGGTATATAGTTTTAATAGTGTTTTTTAGACGACTATTTAGTTGTTCGATACATGCACCCTGTCACACAGTGTGGTAATTTTTATATCTGGACCGTTTAAATACAAATATAAATTGATGTATTTATTTTGGTGTTAGAATATACAACTGGCATCTATAGAAATATTTCTATTACTTTCTTTCCACAATGTCACTCCCGATGACCTTCAAAGCAGATACCACTAATGACATTTCACAAAGTGTGCCAAGTGCGCAGTACCTGCGTAAAAACCAAGATCAAAGTTACATATTAACGACAACAATATGACACATTAGACGTTAATCAAACAATCGTAAACGTGTTCCAAATCATGCGAAGAAATTACAACGCGTAAACACAGTTAACACCGAAAGTTACGAAAGAACGAGTGAAGTGTTCGATGAGAACGAACGAGATAGAGGCGACCTTCACATCATGATTCTTCACTTTAAACACAACAGTTGGATGTACGCATTACCTCGCATGCTGACGTAGCATAGAGGTAACACGCTAGTATAAGTATCTACTGTTTGTTAAAAGTGTGATGATGTGAGGGGCGAAACCACCGGCCCCGCCGCGCCTTTGTGTGTCGCGCGAACGCAGCGTTCCTGCAGCTAAGCGCTTCATACCGTCTGAATTACATTAATATTAAAAAATATTATTATTCAATATTGAATTTCTTTCAATCCCTTATTTATTATAGGTATGAAGCGCAAGCTATACTCAAGTGTAATAAGTTAACAATATAACACACATGCAAAAAAAATGAGTCGTCAACAGATTGGGCTTTTCTCAAATCAGTCGGCGACTCATTCGGCCTATTCTTAACATCCATGTTAGAGTTCTGTGAAACATGAATACCGCATTTGAATTTGAGTGGAAATATTGCTTTTTTTACGTTGAAATGACAAATAGGTTACATTCATGCAATGAACGGTTAGCGACACCATTACAGCCATGGGAAGTCGCTAGGGGAAAGGTATAAAATATGCAATATGAAGACTATATATTTATGCTCAAAAGTGTATTTGGCATTATGTGAAATTCACCACAGATTGATTTTAATTAGCGTGCTCAATCTGTTCGCGTGTAAGGTATCGTGTGAAGCTGTGTACGAGTAAGAACTGAGAGCGCGTTCTGCGGCGGGCGGCCGCCGTGATCGGGAATGCAAGTGATCTGGAGTCAAGCTGGAGTCATGCGGTGAGTTCAGTGTACATCGACAAAAGAGCATGCAACAAGCTTTCATGTGCAATGTGAGTGAGGTGTAATCGTGTAAATGTTTGTGTGTGCGTGTGTGGCGCGAGCGGAGCCAGCTATGGGAGTGTGTAGGAGCTCCGTATGACACCCCTCTACGCCACCGCGACGCTTCGTTTTGCCCGGTTCGATATTTGTACAATCAAATTATACTTTTAACCGGGTTTCTAATCGTTCAGCGCAGAAAGGCTCAGACGGAGCGAGACGTGACGTCAGACGGGATGGATAAAGTGAAGTTTTTGCATCCCATATCACCTGCCAGTAAGAATTTTATACCTTTCCGTGTCGAGCGAGGAAGGCCGAACGAACTAAGTGGAACCGGCCGAGGATATTCTGGAGCATTCGTGGTCACGCACGTCGACAAACCGCTACTCCACATACTTTAAAACATCACCACCGTAATAGAAATATGAAATTGCGACATGACAGGGCTAAGGAGCGCGGAGCGAGCGACGGCGACGGACGTGCGCTCTACGCCTCTACGCTACCGCCATCGTACAGTCAATAATTATAAAAGTGAGTTTAACATACCACATGGACAGAAAAGTAATAATAATTACACGACGAATTACGTTCGAGCCAACAAGCTATTATTGCATGGACATCGGCCGGGACGGCGGGCCCTACGGCTACGGCCCGCACGGCCCCAAGCAGCGTACAGCGGGGCGTCACCTTGAAGCCGTCATACGTCCAGCTGCCTAACTTAAGCACACAGGTTTGCACGTCGTAAGGAAAGAACTCGACGTCGATCGAGCACGAGGACTTATAGACCGCGGGCGGCTGCCACACCACCATCCCGTTGTAGTAGACGGTGGCCTTCGTCATCAGCGTCACCTCGTAGTTGCCGTCGGCGCTGCGGACAAACAGAGCGGTGAGCGAGAGCGATTGGAGATCCTCGTTAAATTACCTTGAATCCGTCGTATGTCCAGCTACCGAACTTAAGAACGCATGTTTGCTCGTCGAAAGGAAAATATTCCACGTCTATTTCGCAGGACGACTTGTAAATGGCGGGCGGTTTCCATTCCACTAGTCCCTGGTGGTAGATGGTCGCTTTCGTCGCCAACGTTACTTCGAAGTTACCGTCGGCACTGTAATTTCAACGTACTTTTACAAGGGGGCGCGGCCGGCCCTTTGCTCTTCAGTGGTATAAAACTTACGCCACAGTGTTTTTCAGTGTATGTTTCTTAGTAGTGTGACGTGTTCATTTCTGTATTATTATTATAAGTATCTATATCTGATGTGATTTATAACAATTCAGTTTCTCATTAACGCAACGAGAATATTATGTACTTATGTAATCCGTGTAATGTGTATCTATCTGTACGTATCTTCGTATTTCTCATCCTTACCATATTTTTTTCTTCGATGAACCTGAAAATGTCACAAAATTCATACCTATGTTCGTGTGAATTCTTGATTATTTTTTATTATGATCCACTTTGACCGCGAAGTCTTTGTTTGAAAAATTTCGATAAAAAATAAAACGCATAATTTCCAATTCCATTTAATTGTACATTGATTTGGTTTTATCTCAATCGTATTCAAAAAAAATATTATAAAGAGGAAACTATAATGTTTTCTGTGTGTGCACTGCGGATTATATAATTTTGATTATAACAACAATAAAATTCAACACACACACATCACATTCAAGCATTAACTGTTTTATTTTGCAAACAAAACAACATAGATTATTCAAACAAAAGTAACATACATGCATACGAGTAAAGTTATTTTAAATTTGATTTAAGCAATATTTAGATATTAAGAATTATGTATAACAAAAATGTATAAGTGATTATGTTATTTAGTGATAGTATATACCTAAATATGTGAATGTAAATGGAATACAAAAAATAAATAATATTGCAAAAGGATGTCATTTATACAGTCCCATGTTGAAGATACAGTTAGAGGAGCATTAGGCGGCACCACTTTAGGCGGCAAAGTGTCCGGCCTGACGCGGTGCGGTGGCGGCAGGGGGTAGGCCGTAGGATCGGAAATGAGTAACGATTGCCAACCCGGCCATTTATCAAAGTCCGCTGCTCAAGGTGTCCGGACAGGATAAAATGAACGAGCTATATTTATATTTTCCTTAAAAAAATTAAAATATAAGACGTTTTGTTTTTTTTTTCAAAACAGAATATCTAGTTGAAAACCAACAAAAGAAAATGTTAAACTTTAATTAAATCGTTCAGAAGATTTTCGTTTCAATCTTCTATATAAAAAATCGTTGCCACACGTATGTAAGATGCAGAACGGCTGCACCTTTTTGGCAAATTCTTTTTTGTTGTGCTTGAATGAATGATTTTTTTTTAATCTTACGGAAAAGTGAAGTCTAAAAAAATTCCATATGAAATCTAAGTGAGTGAATGAAACAAAAGACAGTAGGGACATCTTAAAAAATATTGACAGTTTAACTTGAAAAGATCACCTCAAGTTTTTATTTTTAATCAGATAAGCTCTATTTATTTCGTATTACGTGAAAATAAAAATTGGCGATATTTTTGTGTTTTCAAGTATTTAATATTAAGTTTAAAGATTTTTTATACTCTTACTTGATCTTATTAAGTGAAGTATATTATTTACTAAGACTACGTTAGTTTACGATGTGTGAGGGATATGTACAAATACGAGTATATGAAAATAAAGTGTGCTAACATAAAATTTGTCATAATATAAGTGTGATTTTTGTTTATGATAAAATTTTTAATAAACAGCCGAAGTAGCTATGAAATGCTTAGATAGACTTTAAAGTATTTTACTTTATTGATTACAAACATATCTGGAATTTTTTTATTAACTTAATTTTGTACTTAGCCCATACCAGCGACCCCACCAATCTGAATTTTCTTTAAAATATTATATTCCCAATCTATTCACACTTTTACTACTATTTTTTACAAATAGAGACTCGTTAAGTTATATTTAATTTCGTATCTAATGTAATCAGCTTAATTTAAAAGTATATAGTACACACAACTTACTTCTAACCACCAAAAAAGTTTTTTAACACCTTGTCTCAAATTACTTAACATCTAATTATGCGGTCTACAGTACCGACGATAATAATTGCGTTCACACGCAAACTCTGTGTAAGAAGTGTAAATTTCTCTTAGCGACTGTATAACACCTGCGTTCAAATAGATAAGCTCTTAGAGATAGTTTAGTTGGTTAGCAATAGTTATGCTGAACTTCACTGTTTGTCAACACAGTCTCGTGTGGTTAAATAATTAATTGATATATTTAAAATAAATATAAGTAAATGAATAAATACCTTAAATTTTATTTTTAAAGATTCCGTCTATTTTTTTTAAATAGAAAAACATCACCTTCCTAAATTTTACTACCTAAATATCTACGTTACTATAGAAATGTACTATAAAAAATTATATTTGTAACGACTGATTTTTTGGCTGTGCGTTGGTCTCTTCTGATTAAATATTAATGGCAAGCTTATTCATAGAATGAAAAAAAAATAGTTGAGGCTATTTTGATATAATATCCTTAACTTAGTTCTTGTAAATGTACAATCTTAACAAAATTGTAAAATTCCAAACTAGGTTATACCGGATTGTACTGCAATTAGAGAGTGGATTATATGTATTTGCATATTAAACCCATTGGTATCTATTATACACTATTGGTGTTATTACAAAAACGTTAAATACGTATTTAATACTTGGTTTAAAAAGGTTTCGAATTAATTGCACTGCGGTCGCTGAATGTTCGCCATCTTGCTCTTTTGTCTCGCTTTGGTTACGTTAGGTTAGACTTGCGAAAAAGGATAACGCGAACTTGCCTCGGGCGAGCGCGATGCATTTAATTCGAAACCTTTTAAAGCATGTAGTCAATACGTATTTAACGTTTTTGTAATAACACCGTATATGTTTAAACCTTTTAGTAATTGATAGCGTAAAAAGCACGAAATCCAAGATTTCGTTGTACTTGATTAAATCTTTCACAAAGTTAGAAATTAAACAATAATCCCGAAGAAATGTCTAAACAGTTTCGTGAATGAGACGAGTTACATTTTCCTGAAACAATAATAACAACTAAATTCAAATACCGCCTGGTGAAAGGATGCCAAACTTCCCACTTGTAATAATATTTTGAATGATCGAAGACAATATTACTAATGAATATTTTGAGTAGTACTTCATCGATTATATTCAATAAAGTAAAACAACGTTATAATCGGTAATTATGAAAGGTATTGATTAGATATTCAACAAATTAGAACTTGTATTTTGAATTAAAAAAAAAAACTAAACATAATATTACTTTTTTTTATTATTTATTGCGTGCTGCATATTCTGACAGAATTTATTTATATTTTAAATATTTGCTACACATATTACAAGCTTTTTATGTTGCATATAATCTGATCTATAATCATTATATCTATGTGACTCACAATGTCAGAGGATTTTTTTGTGGTACTCGCCAACTGGCGTAGCAACGACTATAACTCTGTTCGCGATTAACATTTGTTTCTCTTTGGTCGATGTTGGCTTGTTATTATTATGTATTTACCACTCAACTAATACTCTGACAATTTTATCATACATATTATAAAACAAAGTCGTCTGCCAAGTCTGTTTGTCTGTTCGCGATAAACTCAAACACTACTGAACGGATATTCATGCGGTTTCACCAGCAGATAAAATAATCCACGAGGAAGGTTGATGTATACAATTTGTCAAGGTTTCTTTTTATTATGAGGGCGGGACAACGTCCGCCGTGCCCGCTAGTATAAAATATAAAGAAAATTCTTATGCCTTCATACTTTATGATACAATGCTGTGGAAAATTATGTTGTTTAAATATTGGACGATTTTAAACATCATAGGAGTATTGTCGCCGTAAAATATATATCGTTTCAATTAAATATCAGATTCCTAACTAATATCATAAATGATAAGGTGAGTTTGTTTGTTACAATTTCACGCATTAACTACCTTAACCGATCATCATGAAATTTTATATACACGTTGGCAAGAGTAGAGAAGAGGAAAGAGAGGACTTTTCGTCCAAAAAAAAAATGCATTGTTGGCAAGAGATGAATAAAATCTACATCTACACAAGCGAAACCGCAAGCAATGGCTTTTGCACAAGAACTCATAAATCAATAATTCTACACTATTAATATTGTTAAATAAGTTAGCATTTGAATTAATCAATTTTGACTAAAAAGAAGTATTTAAAAATCTGAGATATTAGTTAGGTAAAAGCTACATTACTGGGACTGTATTTCCAAATATATTGTAATAAAATCACAACCTGATATATTCCTTTATATTATTTTCTACTGAGATTTACTTAGTGTATGCAATTTGTATACAAATATAAATAATAATGAAACATATATTTATGTACTGAACATGATCGGTAAATTAAGGAATCTGTCGAAATTGACTTGATTTTCACACTTACAGTATTCACAGCTACTCCGCTGAATAATTAGTTTATATATAATATTTAGGCTAAGATATTAATAATTTAGGTTGAGTCTCACTTGTTGTACAATACGATATCAGGTCTCCAGATGTGATCTGAGGGCACGTGGAGCATGTGCACGCCTCCGTACTCGCGCGGCTCCCACCGTAGCTTGTAGTCATACCACGACTGCTCCACCCACAGGTTCGTTGTCATTATTTGGTTTTTAAGATTCTAGAAGAAAATATTTTTTTATTCTCGCAATTTTTTTTTTCGAACTGACTTCGCTATTGACGTACCAAGGTCTTAACAGCTTCACCGGACTACTAAGGCGAGCGCTTAAGGCACTCAGCCGATTTTGTTTTATTTATTTTATTTTTTTATTCTCGCTACATTTTTAACTGTATAGCATTTAACAACAATCACTTTTGATTTGGTTTTCTCGAACTGAGTACTCTATTGATTTAGCAAGATCTTAACAGCTTCACCGGACTACATCACATTTGATGTTTTATTACGATGGATCCGAAAATATTAACACTTGAAACCTATAAGGAGGCTGGTTATTAGTTGTAACTTTCGAAACAAGTCTATAGGTGCTTGCTGACACTTTTCAATTCCAGGATGGTATCTAAATATGGTATTAGAAAAAATCATCGTCTTCTGGTTTCGTTAAGATGTTTCCTTCACCAAAGACTCACGATATATTGTAGGGCTCCGACCTACATCAATCCACGAGATATACGAACGTACCACCACAGAACGTTCATCGTTGCCATTAATGTTAATGATTTAGAGTAAGATAAAATGCTTTTACGTCCTTGATTTTACTCGCTCAGTCTGGTTTGTTTCATTATAAAGAATGTGTAATAATCTTTATTATAAATATTTATCTACTTCTTTACATTTTTATTCTGATTATTAAATTTTCATCAATATTGTAGAATACATTAATTTAAATGATACTTTTTATATTAATATATGTTATGGTAGAATATAGGACTAATTAATTTAGAATGGCTCTTTTACTTTATACTTATTTTTATTATTATTATATCTTTTATATTATATACTAGCTGACCCGTGCAACTTCGTCTGCACTAAATCGGTTATTATAGGTTTCAATTGTATTTTTAAATGCAAATAATCTTAAAAACCTAAAACCCGATTGCAGCGACATCTAACACTTCCAATTGTGAATCCAAACTATCCAGGGACTCACTCAAACATGTACCCAGTTGGTATGTGAGAAATCTTTGAAAATACGCCTAGAACCTGTTAGCAGCATTACCTAAAGTGTCCAATGAAGATCAAAACTAACTTACATATATTGCCGATAAATGTCTTCCCAGTACCCCTTGTAACTTCATCACTCAACATACTGTAAAAATTAAACTTTATCTACATTAAATTTCCATTTTGTTATAGTTGTTTGTTTTATAAGAATTTGTAAAGTATACCTGAAATCTGCATTCAATCTTAATTTTGTCAAATTTATTTTACTTTTGACATATATTTCTATTTTTCACTGAGATACTGAACTTGGGATAATATACCTTTCTAGCAGTGAAAGAATTTTTGAAATCGGGTCAGCATTCCTCGAAAACAAAACTTTACCTCTCTTTATAGTATTAGTATAAATACAACATAGTATGGTAACTGCAAACACCTCAACTGATTATTTTAATAGTAGATTCACAAACCTGAACCCAACTACTTCAAGACTCAACAATATTTAGAAAACTAATTTTATCAAATATCGAAACAACACACGTACTGATAGAACTCTAATTGAGATTCATCTTCTACAATGCAATGTAACTATTATCTAGGTTTATGTTTTAGGAAAAAATCTTGTCACCTTAGCAAACATTTTTTATACAATAGAATAAATGTAACAACATATAAGTGACAGTTTCGTTTACACATATTTTTCATATGTGGTTAGAAATGTCATGTAGCCGTAGCTCAGTTATAACGTACTGGACATTATATGGTCCGGCGGAGCCGACGGTTCGGAACCCAGCGATTATTTTTTTTAAATTAGCTCAGGGAAATATGGCTTGAATTTTTAGCTAATCTGTCTGCTATATATAGGACAAAGAAAATTTACCAAAATCCGTCAAGAATTTCATTAACTACAAATTTTTCACTTTCATCCAATATCCTGGAGAATCCGTTTCGTTTTATGGAACAAAAAGTATCCTAAATGTAACCTTGTAATATTACTTATCACTGTGTCAAGTTTCGTCAAAATTGGTTCAGTATTTTCAGAGTGAAACGTGTTCAAAGGGACAGACAGACAAAAATTTTAAAAGGGTTATTTTTGGCTTCAAAAACTACTGAACGGATCTTCATGTGCTTTTCACCAGTGCATAAAGTGATTCATGAGAAACATTTTGGTATATAATTTGTCAAGGATTGTTTCATACTCAGGGCGGGACAACGTCTGCCGGGCCCGGTAGTCGATGATAAAACACATTTCGAGGATTTTTGACATTCTTGTCTGTTTGTCTATCCATCTATTTGTACGCGCATCATGCATAAACTACCGAACCGATTTTGGTGAAACTTGCTATAATAATAGTATGACACTGGTATCGCATATAGGATATATGTAAATTTATTGATACTAGAGGAAAAACAATATATAGCAGTGTAGCTGAAGTGCAGGCTTGTAATGTTTTTACTGCATGCACATTCCTCAATTAATACTCAAAATATAATATTTAGAGCGTAACTTGCATCGTTGACTATTTCATTAAAAATCACCTACCTTATACATAATTAAAAATTAAAAACACAACAGTATGCTGTTATTCAATACCTAATTTGATTCTGATATTCCTATATCGTTTTAGTATAACTATGTATTCGTTCGATATTGTGTGTAATCCTCTAATTTTGATTCTGTTAACGTTCAATATATTGAATTATTCATAAGCAAGGCATTTTCTCAAGACGACAACAACAATACGAAATCCTGTGTAAATATACATTGTCGCGGGGTATAAAATATCAAAATTTTTGAGGCTGAAAATCAGCTAAAAGGTTTTTATATCGCTTCATTATTAATGTTTTTATTTTATAAAATAGGTAGTACCGGCAACTTCGGCTGCGTTGTTTGTTATCTTAAAATATGTATAAAAGAAAAAAGAAATTGAAAGTAAAAATATATTTTCCTGACAGTATTTTGTAAACAAATGTATACGTTTACTTCCTCTCTCCTACGCTTATACCACATCGCTTGCCCAACTTTTCCACAGTAAGAAAACATATGTTGCTAAACGCGTTGTACTGATGCATGCATAACGGCAGACCTCTATCATCATTACATAGTATAAAACAAAGTCCCTTACTGCGTCTGTCTGTCTGTCTGTTCGCGATAAACTCAAAAACTACTCAAAGATTTTCACGCGGTTTTTATCAATGGATAAAGTGATTCATGAGGAAGGTTTTAGTATATAATTTGTCAAGGATTTTTTTATAACTAGGGCGGGACAACGTCTGCCGGGCCCGCTAGTTTTATTTATATTTTAGTCAGGTTATAAATTCTGTCTAAAACTTTTAATGTAATTAATTATACGCATTTTGATAATAGTTTAAAAGTAACGTATAAAAGAATGGTAATGTGTACAATACAGTTTTATGTACATTACTTAAAATACCCTCCTCCATTTTCAATGCATGCCCTTAATCGACGCGTCCAGTCATCGTTCGCAGTACGCACCACATTCATATATATTTCTGCCGTTGCTTTAACTAGAGCTACTCGAAGAGACGCCACATTATGATGAGATTTTCTTCTCCAAATGTTTCTATATCTTGTAATCCAGTGGGTTTAAATCTGTACTAGGACAGGGGACTTCATGACCGATGAAGTCAATTCCACGAGCGGTCAGCCAGTTCTGCGTGCTTTATACATTATGAGACTGCGCAGCATCTTTCTAGAATATTTAATTTCCGTTTTCGAATATGGTTTTGGAAAGAGGTTCCACTATGCTTGTTGGGACAGTATTTTGGTACACGAAAGCACTGGTTTTCATACATTTTTCGCATATAAACATCTTAGTTAAGCCTGGATATGAGACTCCAAGCCAAACCTTGAATGACAAAAGATAATGCCCTTGCTGAACCTTCAGAATATGCGCGCTCGTTTCGTCACTGCTATAGACATATACACCTTATAATTTTGTTTATTATAAGTTTTTTCGACGTTATTTTTTATTCCACAAAAACAGAATTCGAAGCTTTTTTTTCGCGTAACACAGTAATATAGCCCAGGATCTTTCTAACCTATTTTTTATCAAACGCTTGTTCAAGTATTGTCCGTTCTTTTTACGATAAGCTTGTAGCCCCAGGTCTTTATTTAACACTCTTTTGATCATGGTTCTCTTAAGCCCCATCTGTCGAGTTAAGTTTTTTACTTACGCAAAGGATTTCGATGGATTCACGCCTCCGCTGCTTTAATGAGCTAACTGTGTGAGGTCGGCCACTCCTCTTAAGATCTTCGAAGCTTGAGTCTTCAGTGTACCGTTTGATAGTGCGATAAACAAATCGTAGTGTTATTTATAATTTTTGCAGTGTTGAAAATCACTATAGACGCGCAACCACAGCGGTGCAACGCGATAACCGCGACTTTATCTTCCTTTTGCGACCACTCCATGTTTGAAAATGAATGAAAATGAATTAATTTTTTTTTCGAGAAGCGCGAACTTTCCAATTTCAAAATTAGTATGTGTTCGAAAAGTAAACGTAATAACGTTGTGACAGAACTTATGCTCTGACTAGATATAAAATATAGATAGATATATATATACACTAGCGGGCCCGGCAGACGTTGTCCCGCCCTGATTATAAAAAAAATCTGGACAAATTATATACCAAAACGTTCCTCGTGAATCACTTTATCCACTGGTGAAAACCGCATAAAGATCCGTTCAGTAGTTTTAGAGTTTATCGCGAACAGACAGACAGACAGACGCGGTAGGGGACTTTGTTTTATACTATGTAATGATATAACTTTAATCTTATTTAACTTTATTGTGATTATAATTTATAATAACTTTTTGACACTTATAAACATCTCAAGATAAAGAATATATTCTCTACGGACGTAACGAAACTTTTATCGAGAATTGTGGTGTTATACTTTTATAACTGAAATAAATCAAAATTCATTTTTAATTACGCCTAACGTTTTGTATTACTTTTTCAAATTGTGACTCCAATATCTTTTAGTGATTTATCGCTCTCAAAGTAAATCTCTCATCGCACGTGATGAGTAATATAAGCCTTGTCATCCGAAATTTCCAAGGGTATTATCTATAATGTCAATGTCATATTGGATTTATTTTCCGCTTCTTGGTCAGACAGCTGTAAGCCAGTAACCATTATAATATTTTTGTTGATGGTATTTTCACAGCAAGACTTATTACTTTTTGTTTGACGTTCCTCGCTAACAACGATTCGTAAAACTTTACCTTCAAAGTTTTACGTTATCACTCTTCTTTTATATCTTTCTTTCAGTTGTTTATATAAATGGCACAAGATTACAAAGTTATTCACAAGCTATCTAAGTAAAGAATAAAAATGTTGGGAACGAAATTAATTTTGTACATGTCATATACTTTAGTCAGATAACTAACTTATTTTTTTTATAGTTTATAGGTTTTAGGGTTAGACCACTGGTATTACGTGACAATGTTTCCTAAGATGGTAACATACTAAGACTAGAGAAAATTGGATTCTAAATGCAGCTGCCGCAGAGTTCACCTAAAATTGCTTGGTTAACATCTGCAACTAGAAGGTGAGAGTTAGCCAAGCGGGCATTAGAAAAAACCCTACGTACCATTATGCCATGATTTCACCACGATTCTTTTCTTCACTGAAAACTCAAGCTGATTGTAGTGATGCGAATCTATGTAAATCGACCCAGTATCCAAATACTGAATACTTCAAATAAAAATGTAAATCTGAGGACGATCTAATGCAATGAGAGCCGGAGAAGATTGATTACAATCGGAATTTGTAAAAACTTCTCTGAAATGTAACCTACAACTTTATAAGTTACCTTTAAATATAAAAAAACTACTCGAATATATAAAGGAAACCGAATTACGTACATATTTAAAAGTATGTGTGCATACATAAAGTTTAATGTTTGTCGTCTAGTAGTTCTTATTGCTTATATTATTGTTATTATATGCTCTAATTGGCTGTGTTTATTGAGCTCTAATAAAGTTAAGACCTTAGAAGAAGAAGTTTAGAAACAAAATATATGTTGATTTTATAGTTACTAAATATTCGATAGCACATATGAATGATCCATTACAGAACAAAAATAGTTTCCAACAATGGCGATTAGTTGGCGACACCTATCAAGCCAAAAAAAGGAAAGTGGTATTGGCAAATACCACTAATCTCTTCCTGCTTATACTATAATTACACCTGCTTACTTCTACTTGCTTCTCAAATCCGTTCCACTGGAACACTTAGACGTTTTGTGTTCAGAGATTCGCCGTTGCGTGCCCAATAATCGAACGGTGTGTCAGAGTATCTGCACCAGGCTGGGTGGCTACTATGGTATCATGGTAATAAAACGGTAATAAAACCCTCTAAATTACTCTTTTCTCCTTCGTCAAGTCTCAGGGTGAGACGGTGTATTTCAATTTGCAAATCGATATAACAGCGACGACTACCAAGGAATTATATATTTCGAGGTGGTACATTTTATTTTTAGATTGCATTGTACTTAACTCAATGTACACTCCTATAAAAAATAGAGATAAATATCTACCAAATAACATCCATATATATCCGTATATATAATGAAAATACAGTTCCTTCCAGGCTCAATCATATCAAAAATGCTGAACGTCATAAAATCAGCATACAACTATGACCATTCGATACCGATTTTTTATATGATTCCAGGCTACTTATTTTTCAAATTTCATTGACCCTTTGCCGATTTTTAATTAAAAGTTTATTCAGTGCACATCGAAACGGTCGGGTATCAGCAAGTTGTAAATACATAAATTTAAACTTTCAATCAGTATCCAGTTTAAGCTAAGCGATATACGCTTAGTCATTTCATTTAAGTTGGTTAAATAAACATTGTTATAACGATCGTTACCATTACGGAGAGGTTAGGGTCCGCTCCGCGGCCGACGGAATCTCGGTGCGTGAATATTTTATTTCCCAGAGCCGCGCTATCACCGCCTGTGTTTTCCCAAAGGATATTACATTTTTCTCATACGATTACCGAGATGCGCTGGAACGATACATGAAGACAACGGATAAATACCATTGTATACGCACTATTACTTAAAATGAACGACATTGTTTGTCGCAAGAATATTTTGTAAACGAAATAATAAAAATAAAGACTCTGTAATTTATTGTAAAACAAAATAGACAATAGGAAAGGTACATTTTAGCGTTATGTATTGTATCTTTACTTCGTTCTCGTGCAAATGATTTTATTCTAAAATTGGACTACATACTTCACCCCAATCTATTAGTTTCTAAAATATAAAATTGTCGTTACCTATTAACCCCTATGAATAACGAATGATCGGCTCGACTGTTTCGTAGATTAATTGGGACAAACAACAGACACTTTAATTTAATTTATATGTACATCTATATGTACATGTGCATATTCATATTCAACAATATTTACAATATTTTTATATAATATAAAATGAAGTCGCTTCCGCTGTCTGTTTGCATAGATCTTTTAAACTATTTAACGGATTTTAATACACTTTGCAGCTATAGATAGAGTGATCCAAGAGGAAGATTTATACATATAATACATTACATATATACAATAGTACAGAAAAACCGAAGAATTTCGAAGATTTGTAATATGATGTCGTAACAAACATATTTTTGTGCGCTTCAATCACAAACGCTGGCTGGAGTTTAGATCAAATTAATGTACGATAATTAATTGTATATCTTAAAAAGATCAATAAAAAAGTCCGCGATTATATATATTTATCTCTAAAAGATAGCCCACAGTAACCATTTTTATCTTTTTAGAAAAAAAAATGTGCTATTTACCATGCTATTTTATCTAACACAGTACTATTCCCAAAGACATCCTGTAGTATAGACTAAACATAATACTATTAATCATTCCACACTGCCCCATATTAGTATCTACATCGCATCCCTGCGAAGCTGGGACGGGACGCTAGTATTATATATTTAAAAAAAATTAATCGGGCTTATAATATAAACTTTAAACGAAAAAAAAGAATACCAAGGAAAGTTTATACCGATGTGTGTGAGCGTCAAGTGTAGCCTATTTATGTGATCAATTTTTTTAAGAGCACGATTTCATATTATATGTTGCATTTCATAGACAATTATTACAAAACAACATAAATGAAAGGGTAAAGCATAACATATATTTCAAAGTTAATAATTTGAGGTTTCATGCTAGAACAGTCACTTTAGTTCGAAATCTACGACTGGGCCTTCGATAAAACATACCAGGCTAACAAGGTTGTTATGAGAAAATAAGGCAACGCTTCCAATGCTAGATGAAATTGATCGCTTTGGACTGTGTCTTTCCCCATTTTGTTAAATTATTTCAGTGGACTGCTCGTGTATGTAACAAAGTTGCGAACAATTCTGTACATGTGGAAATTTCACATACTTTCAGGTTATAGTTAGTGCAGAAAGAACTTACGTGACGTATTGATGATTTGTCTAATGTTAAAATAATGTACGTGCGACAGATTCATTGGCTATGGCGCCATATGAGGTTTTTATTTGAAGGCACTTTCTATGCTGAATATTAAAATTATGCTTTATTTTTTTGATGTGAAACATCTATAGGCGCGGGTAGACCTGATTTTGGCTTGGCGCGACGTAGCGTGCAAACCACGAACTTTGCACTATTAACGAAATACTCAAAAATATTTGCAACCCTATCTGTATAAACATAAGATTCAAATTGTTTTGTCGGCCACTCGTTATACTAGTATTACGCGGCAAGCTCCGACAACCTAGCGCCTTTTGATAAATGCCGCCAATCACACCGCGCCTGCGCCTAATTGAATTTTTGTATTTTGTATTCAATAAAAATGAAAATTTATGTAATAAATAAATAAACAGTCTTTATTTTATGGAACAAATTTGTAATGCTTTATCTTTTCATTATCCCATAGCTGATTCCTGTCGTAATCTGTTCTTTTAGGCATATAATTTATACAAAACAATTTCGATGTTTCACATCTGCCAGGCGTCCCGTGACGGCTCAGTTTTTTTAACTGACTACACACTGTTGGCCTGACGGTCTTTGGAACGAGCGTTTAAGGGGGCTAAAATGACTGAATCTCGGCTTAGGCTGTTGTTTTGTATACAAATATCGCGATTTCAATCAAACTAATAATTATATCATTTTAAATACAGATATAAAGATTGTTTATTAAGAAGTTGAACATCATCACATTCTAATTATCTTTTGTCTACGAATTGAAATTTACCGCCAAATACTTGGTTTTGGTATTTTGGTCGAAGCATCTGCGAGCTGGTTCCTGTGTACCTATTATGTTACTGTCTTGAAGCACAATATCAGTTAACAATAGAATGTGATAAAACGCTTTTTATGTTAGAAAGTATTAAAAAAAAATCAAGAAAATCATGATCATCACTTTTATTCACGTACAAACGAGTTTATGTTTACTTTTGTGATAAACTTTAGTTAACATAATTACATGAACTTTGAGAAAATCTTATCAGAAGTACGTTATAATAATATTTTATACCAAGTTCAGATGGAACGATTAACTTTAACAAGTTTTAAGCACGAGCTTAAAGTCGAAAGTTTCTGTTTGAAAAGTGGAGTTGACGCTCTATGTCTATTATATAAGGAATTCAAAAATAACTATAAAGCTGGTAGTCAAAGAAAACGTAAGTAATAATTTATAATAGTAATTAGATGTGACGGGGCAATGCCATATAAGATATTTTGTAGGTGGTAGAGCCACGCTGAAGCTATTGCTCGTTTCAGCATGAATGGGTCGGCTCGCCCGGGGTACTACCAGCCGACCCACAGAAACATCCACGTGAAGTAACAGTGCTTGCATTGTCTCGGTGCGTTCGGTCAGTGAGACCGCCGGATACCCACCTCCCTCTCCTCCTCCTCCCTCTTTCCCCCAAATACAGGCTGGTAACGCACTTGCGACTGTCCTGGTTTTGCTAGTGTCTATGAACGGTGGTGATCACTTAACATCAGGTGACCCATTTGTTCGTCTGCCTCCTGTCATATAAAGAAAAACATTCTTATCACCCAAAGGTCAGTCCTACTCTGAAGTCAAAACTGATTTATTTCTGCCCAACAGTACAATTAAACTGTATTATACAAGCTGCCAAATATGTTATAGTTGTAGTTAAGAAATTTACTCATATGATTAAAATATGTTAGAATACGCGAATTGGCTAATTATAGCCATCTAAATTAGTTTAAAGTCGGTAATATTACACTATCCATAGTATAGATAGAACCTCTTCTTTGTGTGAAGAAGAAGCTTATCCCACCCCCGTGAATATAAAAGTGCTGAAGAAAAAAAACTTGTGTAGTAAGTAGGAAAGGTTTTTTGAAAATCAACATTTAAATGAGTAAATTTAAATAAAGAAATAAGTAAAAGTATGTTAAATAATTGCATGTATATGAATGTATCCATTTATACAAAATAATACCTCTTACATGTTATTTATATGTATCACTAACTGATAGGTCCGTGACTTTGTCTAACTTAACAATGTACAATATACCGAAGACGAGTTTAAAATAAAACTGAAGGCAAGAATATAATTTACTTACAAAGATTCTTTAGTCTTGTGTAATTCTTCTAGTGTAATGTTTCTCAAAATCATAGCTTTTTAAAACTTTAATAAGTTTATATTAAATCAAGACATCGTGCTATTTTTTAAGATAAGGGCCAAGTGCCTAAGACGTCAGTTAACAAAATTAAATAAAAATTTATCCATTAATTATTGCATGATGAGCGCACAAAATCAAAATCAAATCAAAATCAACTTCACATATGAGTATTTCTAAAGTATTAAGAAAGTAAGTTGAATAAATCTGCAGTTTCGTTATATCGACTTATTTAACTTTCGAGTTAGTGGATACAGAAAATTTAGATACCAGAACTAGTTAAATAGCCATATAAGTTTATTACCCTTAGGTTAACCCAGCGTGCGGCGGTACGCATATAACACGGTTAATAGCGGCCGCCCGCCACGTCCAACAAAAACAGAGCGGGTCGGACTTGTACAAGATTACAAAGGTATAATTTAATTTCCATAGTACAGCTAAATCCTCATTATCCCCGCACGTGGAGCGTCAATAACTTTTGTCGGACCACGTTACAAGAAATTGGTCAATGTGATACCTCCGCATTTCTGTGAACTATAACGTATGAGTTACAGTGAAAAAAAATATCATACATATATATAAATTTGAAGTGTATTACATCTGTCCGGACTAATCTCCGAAACTACGAAAACGATCTTGAAGAATCTTTTACTCGTAGATAGAAGAATTTCAGGGTATTGTCTAAGTTATCTATAATTATAGTTTACCATAAGGGCTAAGCAGTGATTACAATACAATATAAATCATGCAGTTCTCACGAAACAACAAAACCATTATCTCGAGAATATATACAAGATACATCGCGCTCGCCTACTAGTATATAATATAAAGGAAAAACATGGAATCTTACTTAAAGTTAATCAATAAGTTTGTATACGAGAGAAAAGTTTTCTTTTTACGAACTTTTTATCATAAAATAGCTGCTTATTTTAAGCTCGATATATTATATTATCATTAAAAGATATTGGAAGAAAAAAGATTTCTTTATTATTTGAAGTACATTCAGGATATTCTAGGGAAGAATAATAGGGTTAAACAGTGGCGGATTTGCAGTCTTGGCCGCCCTAGCCCCCAGGCCATGTAGTAAGTACCAGCCACCCCTTTCTTAGCACCCATCATGTTGAATACATAATGAATTTACTTTTTTGCCAACTTTTATCGAAATCGATTCAGAAATTTAGTTAACTATAATATCTGTTAGTTTGCTATTTATTCTTCCTAAATCACTTATATGTACGAAATAACTTATACGTACATTTTATATGAACGAAATAATTACTTCACATTACATTATCTATATTTTATTTATAAAAAGTACAAAAGTGATTTAGGAAGATTATTGTTATACGATGCGGTGCAGTGAGGCCCGCCATAATGTGCGCGAGCCTTTAGAATATTTACGTACTTTGAGTTATTTCTTGGTATCATCAGTGATTTTTTTACCACGATTGGCCGCCCATAATATTTGGCCGCCCTAGGCCCGGGCCTACCACCACATTAGTCCGGTTAAAGATTTTAAATTGGAACGTTACGGCAGAATGGCAGAAAACCGAAGCGATGATGGCTTAGTTAATAAAAATGCCTCAATGGTTGCGGGTTCGAATCCTTGCCACTAAGTCGGAGCTTTCAATGAAGGAAAACTTCGTAATGAAATCATAACACAGTGGCTGAGCTTTTTCTAAGTCAGCCTGGCTAACTACAACCATCAAGTTGAAAAACTGTCGCCGAGCACCTCTTGGTGTATTCCGACAGCTACACTTGAAAGTCAGTCCCGTTAGGTTTAGCGTATTTACTATCTTAGACCATAATATTATCATTACATAGTATAAAACAAAGTCCCCTACCGCGTCTCTCTGTCTGTCTGTTCGCGATAAACTCAAAAACTACCGAACGGATTTTCATGCGGTTTTCACCAGTAGATAGAGGGATTACAGTAGATTGATGAGGAACATTTTAGTATATAATTTGTCAAGGATTTCTTCATAATCAGGGCGGGACAACGTCTGCCGGGCCCGCTACTTATTACTAAAATCTACAAATTATAAAAAAAAACTGCAATTGATTATTTGCACTTTTGTACGTTATTTAATAAACAAGCGATCAGCATCTAATATAACCAACGATATATAATTATACAAATCAATTCATGTTTAAACACTGTGTTTAAATATTAACTGTTAGAAGTGATTATTGCATTTTAATCATGGATGTGTGACAATGGAATGGTCCATTAACGGTTTAGTATTCCCAGAGGCCGGAATATAATATAATTAATTGTATAATAGTATTTTTGCTACCATATCCCTATTTTCCTTTTTAGTGAAATGCTTAATTTAATTAATAGAACATAACATTAAACAGAAAATAGTATGTGACTATTGTTATTTATAAATCTTCAATTATTACAAACACTCTTCAATTTTTTTTTAATAAGACAATTATTCGTTTGTTACATAACAAACAAATTATTTTATTTCATCTATATTGATATTATAAAGTTGGGGGATTTGTTCGTTTCGTTGAACGTGCTAACCTCAAGAACTACTGGTCCGATTTGAATTCTGAATTCTTTCAGTGTTAGATGGCTCATCTATCGAGGGAGGTTATAGGCTATATATCATCATGCTAAGACCAATAGGAACGGAGCACCAATGAAGAATATTTCAAAATCGGGGATCTTTTCCTTTTGAAACCTTCCCCTGAAAGAATTTTTCAAATCTGTCCAGTAGTTCCTAAGATTACCCCGTACCCCACAGACTCACAAACTTTACCTCTTTATAATATTAGTATAGATTAGAGAAGTATTTTGATTTTTATCACTCAGAAAATATTTAAATAAATTAAAACGAAATATATAATACAATATATACATATATATATATATAAAATACAACATTTCAAAAGAAAAAGGTTTATTTGGTTTCACTACGTTATGCGTGTAGCTACGGAATATCAAGAGGCCTCAAAAGTACCCTAACTCTTTTCAAAAGCTTCGAGTCTCTCATTTTATATACGTCTATGTGAATATTTCCTATGAACTCGGCTTTCAGTCACCCCTTTAAGCGTGTTTACGTTTACTATACTCGTCCACTTTACGGCACAAGAATATCAACACGGTGCCCTTTCACAGTTCTTACAAACTCTAACATTTTACAAACGCTTTTGAACTTAACTTAAACATTCATGCTTATCTAAAGAATATAGTCTTTTTGCATATCGAATATAGCTTCGAAATGTGTATCATGTTAATATCTAAAGATTTAGCTTCCGTACGCATTTCGTTTGTGGCACTTTTTTTTATAATCAGCGATATCACAGGCACAAATAATAATTTAGACATAATAAAAATCTTCTAAATACGTTATTATGTCTCTAAAACTCGTCTATGTACCTACTTATGTTGTTCTGCAATACATTCAGCTTTACGGCCAATAATCGATTTGCTGTTGGACAATTTTTCTGATTAATTAAGGTAATATCCGTTAGATACGAATAGAGCCATCAGCGAAACGTAGCGCGCTTGGGGATTTGGAAGTAATCTGAGTATATAGTATTATGATATCTACACGTAATGTACACTATATGCATTATCGTTTGTCAAAATATTAAACTTTATTTATTAAGACGATAAGAATTATGGTAAGCATTTTAAATAAGACGATAAATCGTATCATAGTTAGAATTGAGAACAGTTTTCACAGAAAATACATTAAAATCATTTTAACCTGATCTAGTCAGATGTAATCTAAGAAATGATTACTTCTATCATTTACAAGATAAATAGCCGGTCCGGTGGACGTTGTCCCGCCATCATACATATGTATAAATAAGTATAAAAGCTCTTGTATTTATTTTAAATCATGTAATGTTTGTATATGCACATTATATTTTGCTACTTAAATTATGTACCACTAGCGGGCTCGGCGGCCTAATAATAAAAAAACATTGACAAATTATATACCTAAACCTTCCTCATGAATCACTTCATCTACCGATGAAATCCACATGAAAATCCGTTCAGTGGTCTTTGAGTTTTTCGCAAACAGGCAGAGAGACGTGGCAGAGGACTTTGTTTTATAATATGTAGTGATAAAGAAAGTAATTTCAAAGACCTTTTGTTATATGTTTAGTAATCTAGTATTATAATGATTATACTAAATATATAGGTATTACATTTATTCTTTAATAATTATTATTAAGCGTCACATCACCATAACATAGTATAAAACAAAGTCCCCTACCGCGTCTGTTTGTCTGTCTGTTCGCGATAAACTCAAAAACTAATGAACGGATATTCATGCGGTTTTCACCAGAAGATAAAGTGATTGTTGAAGAAGGTTTTGGTATATAATTTGTCAAGGATTTTTTTATTATTCGGGCGGGACAACGTCTGTCGGGCCCGCTAGTTTGTTATAAAATGAGATAATTATAAAACTATGTACGTTCCCTAATTAAATTATCATAGTAATTAAACCAGTTTTCTTCTTCCTATCGTATTTCATTGCTGTGAAATATTTCAGCCGTACGTCTGATATCAGATGATAAGTATAGCATATTTTAAAGAGAACCGCAGGCGCTTAGCAAGAAATATCTATAAAACGGCGGTGCCGCCACGCCGCCGGAGTTCTGCAAATAGCGTGGCGAAATCCACTACTGAATATAGACTGGCTGAATTGACACTGATTCTTCGAAGCGACCATTATGATTGTTTTCCATCCCGTTTTTGATGACGACATTTCAGTCAACTTAAGATACACGAGTACAAGTTTACTTCGATAGACTGATTCATATACTCGTAGATAAGATGTTTATACAATCCAGGTCGGTACTGGTATACGGGTAATCTCTCACTTGGTACAATTATCAGTACTTTCCTATAATTAATGTCATGAAACCCTGATATCATGAAGTTTTAATTGCTTTAATATCGAGTATATTTAATATCCTTTTGAAAACTGTTATGAATTTGATCGAAGAAGGCGTTACTTTGCGGAAATCCATCATTTAATATTATAGTGGATGGTTCCTTGGTTAATTCTTTTTTGTTGTAGTGAGACGTATTAGTGGTCAATTAATTCCAGACGGAAGTGCAAAGTAACATCTACTATAATATTCTTTTGTTTTGAATTTATAAACATGCGATATAAAGTGAGATTATAATAAAAGTATATAAACGCAGTAAAAAGAAATTTGAAGTTTGATGACTTAATGGTAACGTGTACGGAATACGGATCGTGGTAGGTAGGAATTCACACAATAAACCCAAGTTTACGGTGAAGTAAATCATTGTTATGAAATCAAAGTATAGTGGCCGGGTTTTTTCTTATACCCCCTTGCTTAATTATAATAATCAACTTCCAAATCTATACTGTAAGTCACTCATATGCATGCCTATGTTCTATCAGATGAACTTAAGCGCCAGTTTCCTCAAGGCTTTAGTGTTTATTCGTCTTAGGCCACGATGTAATGTAATATCAGGTGTGATTGTGTTGAAACGCCTAAAACCCATCTTCTTATCTATACCTAATATTATAAAGCTGAAGATTTTTTTTGCTTGAACGTGCTAACCCTCAGAACTACTGGTCCAATTTGAAAAATTCTTTCAGTGTTAGATAGCTCATTTATCGAGAAAGGCTATAGACTATAATATAATTACGCTAAGACCAATAGGAGCGGAGCACCAATGAAGAATGTTTCAAAATCGGGGTTAACGTGCGTATTATATAAAAATTATTTCATCTACGTAAACGAAGTCGCGGGCAGAAGCTAGTATATGCATAAAACAGCAAAAGTCTGCCGTTGTGCTTGCATCACGCAAACACTATTGGATAGATTACGATCATATTTTTCGCTTAATCCTAATCTAAAAGAAAAAAAATTACGATATCTTCATCTTTATATATAAATTTCTTCTGTACGTGTTGTATGCCACTGAATTCCTCCTAAACGGCTGGACCGATTTTGATGAAAATATTTATTGTGCATGTTCCAGTGGATCCGAGAATGGTTTAGATTGGACCATGTAGGCGGCGCTGCGGTTGACTTTTAGGATTTTTTTTTATTATCAAGGTAGGACAACATCCGCCGGGCCCGCTTGTTTAATATAAAGTTATTGGAGCTTTATTAAACTAAGATTTTTATAAGCAAGCAGTGTGGTATACAAAATTTTTCTGTTCTTAAAATATATTGTTAAGATAAGAAACGACACAGACGAAGTCCCAAGTATCACCTAGTAAACAATAAAAAGAAAATCAAAAATTGAGAATAGTATGGATATTCCCTCGTATTCGATGTCAATATTTCCTTTAAAAATGTCTAACCATGAATATTTGGCCATGTCACCATTACTCAGATTACATTACTGAAGCCGGAACGTGGAAATCCCATTAATTTTACAACGCGACATCGGGAAAACTTAAGAAGGAGTTTATCTCTCATATAAGAGAAGATTACATATAATATATTTGTAATACTGATTATACATACCTAAGACATGATATGTTTAAACGAAGAGATATTAATTTGATTTAATCTTCAAATTAATTAACAAAACATATGGCGAATGAACTTAATATATGATATTTTAATATACTCTAATTACAAAGAGAATATATCAAAATAAGAAACCCTCATTATTCCATTAATTTAAGAGATATGGTTTTAAATTTGTATTTAAAAAGGTAAAGTCAGCAACTATATCCTGCGCTAGAATTTACATACTTAGTTTGTTTGCGTGTGGGATAACAATTACTATTTTAGAGTTATGACAACTCTAAATAAACAGTACAGTTCTACGAAATCTAGGTCGCGTGCCTGAGGCGTTCATGCAATTCAGGTCTAGGTATTTGAATTCTAAATGCAGCGCGCAAGTGCATCCAAGGCATGCACCACATTGCATATCCTAGTTTACAATATAGATTGTTCAGAATGACGGTAAATGGAACGAACTTGTTTGAACATAATTTTGAATAACAACAACTGAGTACAGGATACGTGTGTGTGATTGTGAAGGTATACTCACAACATCGATGAGTTGACTGAGTTTCAGTTTGATACACACTCGCAGCACGTCGGTGGTGTTGACTACTGGCCGCACGAGTTTGTTGTAGTTGGAGAGGAGATCGTCATAGAGGCGCTTCGCGTCGGGGTTGCCGGCGGTGGCAGCGCGCAGCAGGCAGCATGCCGCCAGGCACCATACGAGCGCAGCCATCAGCTTACGGGCTCAGGCATCATTACGTAAACGCTCGTGTAGACGAGGGCGGGCGGCCCGGGCGCGGCGCGACGTTGACTGTCGCCCTGCGCGCCCCTACACACCGCCCCGCACTCACCCTCACCGCCTCGCCAAGAATCGCACCCCGATACGAGACTCTTTTGTATTACAACACGCTGATAACTTAATTAACCCAAAACACAAAGTAAAATGAAATAAACTATGTTATATTGTATCGTTATTGTGTTGGCCATGTCACGAATATTTTAGATCAAACTAGCTGCCGTGGTTTCGCACTGGTGTAGTGGCGAAGAAAATGATACCAAATCTTTCTTTTAGAGTACTACTATGTAATTAAATAAAATAACAACTGAACAACTGAATGTTAATATGTTCATTTTGTCAATATTTTCAAGATTTCCGTTGTCTCCTGTTTCCCTCATTTACTTATTTTTTTACTATTGAGATTTTTTAAACCAAATTATTCACTTTTCTATACGATTTTAAAAATATTTTCTTCCGTACACACGATGTCCTGACGGTCGCAAATACAACAATTAAATAGTTAGCCAAATAGGCCCAGCCGTTCTTACATACATTCGGTTATTGAGGTTTATTTATATAGAGAAAAACCCTTTATTACTGTAATGCAAATTACATAGGTGCTTACTTTCATTCATTTTATATATTTAACACAAAAAAACTGTCTCATTAATATTACAATACATGTGGGGCGTGCAATAACCCATAAGACGGCGCAACGCAGCTGATCTATGCTGGCACCTTGGGATCGGTGTCTCTCTCTATCTATAAATATGCGAGTCAATAGCGCATAACATTTCTCTGCTTGGTGTTTGTTGACCCTTACAACACAAACCTTTTATCTACGAGAAAATAAAGCTGGCAAAGATAACCATATCATAGATTTATTACGTATTATGTGGCTAGAGCTATCCGGCTCACCCTAATGTAAGGTTTCTCATATCGATGGCTTTCAATGAAACACTATGTCTGTTTTTATTCTTTCTGTATTTGAGTAGTATTGTTGTTCGCTGTTGTTATTCTGCTGATATTAAATCATTTCTTGTTATTACATTTTAGTAATTTAGAGCCGTGGTTAGCCTTAATAATTATTTAAGTAAGTAAATATAACTAAAGACTTTATACTGCTTATATTTAAACTAGCGGGCCCGGCAGACGCTGTCCCGACCTGATTATAAGAAAAATTCTTGAAAAATTATATACCAAAACGTTCCTCATGAATCACTTTATCTAGTGGTGAAAACCGCTTCAAAATCCGTTCAGTAGTTTTTGAGTTTATCGCGAACAGACAGACAGACAGACGCGGTAGGGAACTTTGTTTTATACTATGTAATGATAGTCCGCGTATGTCACGTCACAACTTCCAAACAATAAACATTTAGTTCAAAAGCAATCGCCTTATAATATTACTATTTTTCTCAGTGAAATTAGTTATAGAACATTTTTATATTATGTTTATGTAAAGGTTTTACTTTAATTAGTACGTATTTGTATTTTTTTAATTAATCCCTACAATAACTTTTATTTTTGGTAAAAATACTGCTCGCTATTACGCATTAAGTTCGTTAGTGTACAAAGTAAAGAGTGCAAAAAAGAACTCATTCATTTATTCATCTCTCAGGAAATTTTTGTTCCATTCCATGCCTATTATATTTTATTAAAATCATACTCAAATAAAATATAAATTAACCATATTATGATATGATAATATATGATACGTTTTACATTTAACTGACAGTAGTGATAAATATTACATTAAGAATGTTTACTGCCAAGTCGGTTCTTTTTATAGTGTCTTAGTATTTTGGACTAAACGAAATATCATGTGGAAATGGAGAGCATAAAGTCTATTTTATGTGGATCATCAAATAGTAATAATAATTGATTTTGTTTTACATTTGATAGAAATATATGTTGAAAGGAATGGTTTCCATTTTTTCGTTCAATAATCTAAAATTTCAAAGGACTTTCAAATGGTTCAGATAAATATTCAGAAATTTCCACTGCATACACACCACTACTCCGTAATAACATAAGCATGAAAGCTAAGATTATTTTTAATATTTATTATTGTGTGTAAAATAATAATTTAAGTCTCCCTAATACATTCAGAGTACAAAAATATATACATGACGTGAAATTATTTTTAAGTTTAATGTTCCACTTTTGGCTTTTTTTATGACTTATACAATAGTTCATCATTTTGAAAAGTCATTTACCAATATCACTACACATTATACACTACACATCTGCCACGTTTGTCTGTCTGTTCGCGATAAACTCAAAAACTACTGAACGGATTTTCATGCGGTTTTCACAAGAAGATATAGTGATTAATGGGGTAGGTTTAGGTATACAATTTGTTAAGGTTTTTTTTATTATCAGGGCGGGACAACGTCCGCTGATCCCGCTACTATAAGTAGCAAAATATAATGAGCATATACAAACATTATATAATTTGAAATAAATACAAGTGCTTTTATACTTATTTTATTGTGCAGAAATAAATCCTAACTGTCCTTATGTCATAACTACGAATGTGTATTTTTATTCGTTTCCTTAAATACACAAACGATTGTCATGAAATTTTATACACACATAGCGGTACAGGTAAAATCATCATCTCGAAGAAAAAAAAACTATTTTCAAGGGATAAACGAAATCTACATTAACGCAAGCGAAACCGCGAGCAAAAGCCATTTTTATCATTAATAAAACATTAGCATGAACATGTTTTTCACAGGATGTATGTTGTATATAGCTTCCTGTATCAATTTAAATAATCTTACATCACACAAAAACATCACACTAATTTATTTCGATTTACAAGACATTCCTACGTCATACTGTAATATAAAAACTGAAAGAATATACGTAGATAAAATATTGTACGTCCATTAAATTTTCTCTGTGTACGACTTTTAATAATATGTCGTGTAAAATCATTCATTATTTTATAACTATGTGTGTAATATGTATGTAGATATATATATACAGTTTTTTCAAAAGCTAAATTATGTTAATATATTATAAATCTATATTAAGTAATATTATAAAGCTGAAGAGTTTGTTTGCTTGAACGCGCAAATCTCAGGAAATACTGGTCCGATTTGAAAAATCCTTTCAGTGTTATATAGATCATATATCGTGGAAGGCTATATATATTTATCATCAGGCTAAGACCAATAAGAGCGGAGCACCGATGAAGAATGTTTACGTACATATTATTTAAAAATATTTTCACCTTCTATGTAAACGAAGTCGCGAATAAAAACTAGTTACTTCATAATCTGATAAACATGTCATTAGGAGGAATAAATTGTAATAGTGTGAGTTAGCGAGTATCACAACTGTTGGGGCCTCCACCGATGGCTTAACTTCCAAAACTTATTTGTAACTTAATTCTACGAGTTCATATAACTTTACACCACAATAATTACTGTACTACCAATCTAAATCTTAAAGTTTGTAGTTTCGCTATATTTTGAAATAGGTCAAAGGTTTTATAATAACACATACTATCTATCTCCTTACTTTACTAATATTATAAATGTGAATGTGAGTTTGTTTGTTCAACCGATCGTCATGGAATTTTGCGTTGTCAGGAATATAGAAAGGGGCATTAGAGTACCTTTTAACCGGAAAAAAGCAATGATATTATAACTAAAAAGTTGTAGATAAATTAACTACATGATATTTTGACAAAACAAATGGCACGATAACGCACACGTACGTAAAGTAATATACGCCACACTGTCTTAGATACAATGTAGAAGTAAGATGGCACATTCTCAATGTCAGTGGTGAAAAATATATGGTTATATGTTGCTTAGATACAGGCGGATTGACGGGGCAGCCGTCAAAAATAAGCTTACTAGCCAAGTTTTAACAAGGCGCTGTCGAAGCGCTTATAACATATCTACAGCTTTTTAGTTATAATCTCATTGGAAAAAAGTACTGTTACCGATAGATAGGTCAAATCGACATTAACGAGAGCGGAGCCGCGAGCAAAAGATAGTTTTAAATATAGCTTACGTATTCTTAGAAATTAATTATAACTTATTAACATATTTCCATCAAAAAACAATACTTCAAAAGAATAATATTATAAATAAAACGAACCGTTTTGTAAGTCGTTTAGGTATTTATATAAAACCGAGTTCATAAATTTTAATAAACGCTTTGTTATTCCCTTTTGTTCTGTTGTTGTATTGGGGTCTAAACAATACCGCAAGTAAATGTGAGAGTATGTATGTTTAGGTACCAACTTTAAATCACCTGCTTTGTTGTCGTGCTAACTACAAATTATCATTAATCTTCGAAAAAATGTAGAAAAAAATCTTTAAATCAATATGGATTCAGTGACTGTCATATATCCATGCATGTATGGTATAATGCATTAGGTAATTTAAGCAACAATAGTGTTCAAATTCAAGCTCAGCTTTTAGTCCGGGAAAGCGTCTCGTTGAAAGTAGAGTCCCGTACACTTTTTCTAATAATAGCCTGAGTAGTCACAACCTTCAAGATGAGGAACTGTCGCTAAGTACCGGTACGTATGGTCCGACAGTTGCAATTAAGAGTCAGTTCTCTCTAGGCTTAGGGTGTTACCAACTTGGACTAGAGCGTCATTTAACATCAGGCGATATTGTAATTAAAACGCTAATATTTATAAACAATAAAAAGAAATCTTAACATATAAATATCATGTAATAATTGAGATTACATAGTATTTTTATGTCAAAATTGATAATTTATACAGTCTTCGTCAGTCTTTTTCACCGTTCTGAATATATCCATAAGTTCGAGCTTGCGCAGAATATAATCAAGAGTTCTAATACAAAACAAACGTAACATATATTATTATAAGAATCTTAAATTAGGCTTTGTATATCCTGGAGTTGTCTCGGTGTTATACATTATAATCAGGGTTTTTTTGTGGAAACACGCGGGGGCAGGCAGTGCCCTGGAAATAAAACCTGAAAAAAAAAATTGAATGTTTTTTAATAGGTCAAAGTTCTCCAAATACAAAATGTAATCTATCTTTTATGAACAGTCACCGCGTCCCAGGGTGGGTTGTCTCTGTAGTCTAGGTCGGACGTATAGGGTACTGAAAATATTAGTCGTAATTTTACAAAAAAAACTAAATGCTATTCGATTTCTCTAATGAAAAACAATAAAATTTCATAGATGACTTTTTAGCTTAGGCTTATAGTTTAAAAGTAAAGTCAATAAAACTGTTTTCAATGTATTGGAAGCAACCTACAGCTATGAATATCTCGTGATTTTCGTTCTGAAAATTTTCAAAATCAAAATATTCTTTATTCAATTTAGGCGCTGAGAAGGCGCTTATGTACATCAAAGCTACCACCGGTTTGGAAAACAACCCAGTCATCGTGAAGAAATTCGATCTGGTTTATATCTTCATGTTATATATTTTTACAAAACATTAATAGTTACATTCGTTTTTAGTGGATGCACAGAGAGGGGCGTCATTTCCAGACGTCACAATCGTTCACATATTGATCCACCCTATAAATAGCCTTTAGATATTAGAACCCGCTTGACTTGGTTCTTGAACTCACTATCCGGCAAATCAGTAATGTGTTTCGGGACTTTGTTATAAAACCTAACACTATTTTACCTAAAACTATATTTTGCAAATTTTGATAATTTTGAAACAGCATCATTCCAATATATACTCGTACACAAGTATCCAAAATAACAAGTTGTTGATACATTTATGCATTTATTTAGATACAAAAATTCATGGACTTAAAACTTCCAAAAATTAGTGTGTCTCGAAAAAAAGTGACTAAAAAGGCCTGTATGTAATATAATACGTATTTATACCTAAATTTGTATTCCGCGCATAGACACACAAAGCGGTCAAAAAGTTTGGCGAGGACGATAGTTCCAATTTTGGTGTAATTATTATATTGGGTTGTTAAACATCATGTAAAATGTGAATATATGTATGAAAATATATCTTATTAACAGATGTGTTATGCCTACAAATTTATATATGCCAAATTAATATACACACAAAATAAATTACAACCTTTTGTATATACATGTAAAAACTCTAATAATAATAATGTAATTAATCTAATAACCATATTTAAAATTTATACTTTTTTAAAACAATTTTTACTTTAAAATGATATCTTATACTTTTTTGCTAGTTTAAGCAATATTATGGAATGTTCGAGATAAGAGTGTAAAGTGCTCAAAACTCTATTATGAAGTGAAAGCGTTTTATTCGCTTGTACAAGGAAATTTTCTATAATCTTGTTAGGTTTTGGTCGTCAAGAAAGCTAATCAATTTTTTATATACAATGTTCAGCATAACTGAATATAATTGAACGATAAATAATATACTTTGAAATGACTAATTTTAGTAGATATTGTCGCTAATTTGGTTGAAATAAGGCTTTGTAGTTTCAGTAAAAAAAATAATTTTAGACAAGCCTGTAACATTAGTAGTAATCCCTAATTCAGTGATGATGGTTCAGCGATAGACTTAGATTAAAATCCAGCAATGAAACAGCTTTTGTGGAAGTTAAACATGAATACACCATATCATAGTAGTAGAGGTTTTTGTAATGCCCGTTTGGCTAGTTACCAAGTTGAAAGTCTGTCGCCAAGCTCATATACGTGTGTTCTTGAGAGCCAGACCACCTCTAGGTTTGTGTTTTACTATCAGAGACCTCATCATCATTTAATTTCTAGTGAGGTTGTGTTAAAACGTTAAAATTTACAAAGTATAACAAAATTAACAACCCATAAATGCTATCATTATAAACCATAAAAAAATTATGATTAGTGTTTTATAAAAGTGTAATTTTTATTATATTTCAGGATAAATAATGTTTTATTCTCCTTAAATTTGTAATTATTTGATGAGGTACATCAAAATGACTGTGTATAGCTGAACTATGTATATCTAATATATTGACACGGTACTAATCAACAGAATCATATATTTATATCGAACTGTTTAACAAATACATATTATCCAAATGCTTCCTCACAAATATATACAACGTTTCTGTCTTGTTTCGTTGTCAAATACGGCGTATGGATTTTTAAAGAATGTAGGTTACGCGATACATTTTCTAAATAAAGAACATAGTTCAGTTGTTTGTTTGCAATCACTTATAGCCTTATCGAACATCTATACTGAGTTATTCGCTAATGGATATTGCGTGACACTCCGACGGTTGTTATTATACGGCTAACATAAAATGTCATCAATTTACTAAAACGATGTCCATAAATGATTATGAAAACATAATTCACATAAAATCCAATACAATCCCCATATAACTCCACAATATAAAACGACATTTTTGGTCTTAATTATAATAGCATACACTAACAGTATAAGTAAATGAATTAAACATAATGACAGTGTACAATTATTATTAAGGAGTTAGTGCCAGTATAAAACTTAATATCAACTTTAATAATAACCGTATCCAAGACTATAAAATTCCTAGACACGATTATTAAGAACAGAGTTGAAAACGTAAGTTAGGACTTCTTTGACTTTACCCCGTTATCTTCCATTACAGAATTACGCGAACCAATATAAGGATCTGTCTAGACGAGAACAAAGAAGTTCTCAGATTCTTTCCTTTGTCGTATCGTGACAGTGTAGAACAATCTCTCTGACAATGAAATTCATTTTTACTATGGATATTTCGTTTAATTACTGACGGTCACCCTTTTTCCTGGAGTATACCATATTTAGAGACAATTATTGTACAGTCGTTTTGTAACATGAGGTTGTATAAACTTTGTACAAGTTTAATCACAAAGAAATGGGGATAATTAGATGATGATAGTATTCATACTGGTAGACTTAATACTACGGCAAAAATAGACAAAATAAATGGTAGTAGATCCCTTAATTCCAATACCATCTGTGTGAAATAGATCCCTACAGAACAAAGAACCATCGCACAATTATTAATATCATATTTACAACCAATTGCTGTAGAGTTATTTTGTGGAACTAATTGTAAATAGCTTAAACAAAGAGAAATGAAAATAAATGGATGTTCATAGTTATCATAGTCGACATATAAATACTGTGGCAAAACTAAACTAAGCAGATGGAAAATATAGTGGTTAAATCCGATTCAGGAAAATGGACCAACTCCAACAGACAAGGAACGATTCCAGAATAATCCAGCTAAAAAGGTTTTCCTTTAATTTTTCATATATTATGCAGTTAACACTGTAAGTAGTGCGTTTGCGTATTATGAAGTGTATAAGTATGGAGAAGATCTTCATCTAAAAAACTATCTTCTATAACATATGAAATAAAAATATATTTCCATTTGCCACCTGAAAATAACATTTTGTATATTTAAAAGTTACCCAAGTGGCCGTAGAATCCAAACTACCAAAGAAACAAATTCAGTGTTATTTTATACCAGGTATGTATATAAATTATGAAATTATTAATGCGTTCCTTCAAACTTCAACCTGTAGCTCCAGCAGCACCATCTAAATTTCATACCTTTTGAGAGAAACTTTTTGTACACAAAGAAACTTCTTCTCATCTCAGCATTCCATAGCGTATACGTTAAGTTTGTATAGCTGCTTGATTTAAATACCCACCATACTTTTCATTATGTTTTATCCACTTCTTTGCAATATTTAAATTTATGGACATGGCAATGGACATAATCCTATCCTGACACGTTCAGTAGTGATGACGTGGTTGAACCTCAAAGTGACTGTACATTCATAATACACACATTATTTACATACATAAAAGAAGATATAATGCAATGAATAATATAATACTATAATATAATATTGCAATATAATAATACTTTTGATCTACTATCGTATTAACCTTATTTCAAACTAGCTGACCCGTGCAACTTCGTCTGCACCAAATCGGTTATCACCGGTTTCAATTGTATTTTTAAACGTGAAAAATTTTAATAAACCTAAAACCCGATTGCAGCCACACCTACCATTTCCAATTGTGAATGCGAACTATTAAGGAACTCACAAAAACATATACCCAGATGGTATGTGAGAAATTTTTTAAAATAAGCCTAGAACCCGTTCGTGGCATCATCTACCGGGTTCAATTAAGATAAAAAATAACCTACATACATTAGCATTGAAAAAAAAGCTTGAGAGGTCCATAGACCTCCGGTTGGAACGAAGTTCCTTTCGCTTTTTTGTAGACGCTTACTATAGAGTCAGTATAATTTACATTATAAAATATCAAGTTGATACAGTTACATTGTAAATTAAACGATAATTTATATATATTTATAAAATAAATAATGATAAATTAAAGACTGAATGATCTGGGATAACCAAGTTAATAAAAGTTAATACATCAATAGGTAATCCTTGTTGGCTTGTTATTGAAATGAAAATTTCATGTATGTATATATTATATACACTCTCTCTCTCTCTTTTTCTCGATCACGACACCTAACTTACTGCACATAGACTCTGAACATGGACAATACGTAAAAATAAAATTTAATAATCATTTCTACCACATACTTCATCACAACTTTTTTCAACTTGTATTAAAACATTTTCACACTCCATTGTATCGAAAAAAAAATATAAACATTAAAAAGATATGAGCACGACGCGTCAACTGTCACTTGCCTGTAACTATTCGTCTAAGAGATAGCAACGGTTTCGAGAGCGAATATTAATAAGCCAGTTTTTTTATATATCTTTATGTTCTTCTGAACAGCGTGCGAGCTACCTGGCTACCTGGTTGCGTTTATTAGTGCATATATCAAAATTTACAGGCAAAAATATTGACTTTTAAAAAATTTTAGAAAACTTTTTTTCAGTATAACTTTCCTTTTAAACGTTACTAAAACATTAATTTGTCACTGCCAGACATTTCTTTATTAATAATAATGTGCTCGATGTTACTTTTTGTAAATAAAAATAAAAGTAATTTCAAACCATGTTGGGATAGCCGTAATTTTACCTTTAATCTTCCAGACATTAATTCAGTTAATAGTCAGACCGATTTATTGCTATAAAAATAATATGTATATAGAATAACTTAGCTATAGCAACAGTTTAATGCAGCACTGGCTGCACGATAAAGATAGTGATAATTGTGGTAGCGTATGTTATCGACGCAGGTATTTAACATGGAGTCAGTCCCAAGTTATATGTTTACATTTATCGTTGTTTTTCGTTGTTTACGGTGAAATTTTAATATCATATTGGTTAATAAAATGAAATGTGTTTTTTGCAATGGAAAAAATAAAATGGTTTGAAATTTATTATTTTTATTTATACAATATATCATCAGGCACATTACTGTATATAAAAAAGATGTTTAGTTGTGATAAATTAATGTTTTTAATAGCGTTTAAAAGTTACTGAAAATAATGTTCCTACAATTATTTACAAATCAAAATTTTGACCTGTAAAGGCGTGATGCGCATTAAAAAACACAACGTTAACCGGCTACCAGGTATCCTGAATCCTGTTTGGAAGGGTGTATAGGAAGATATATTAAAGAACCAGCTTTCCTAAAATTCTCGTTGTTCCAACGTTGCTGGCTCTTGTACTAAGGAGTCGCAAAAAAGTCTAGTTACATTAACTACAAATTTTTGTCTTGCGTTATCCTGGAGAACCCCTTGCGTTTTATGGGACAAAAGTATCCTAGATGTAACCTTGTAATATTAGTTATTACAAGGTTTTGTCAATTTTAGTCAAAATTGATGCAGTACTTTCAGAGTGATACGTGTTCACAGGGGTAGACAGACAAAAATTGTAAAAGGATTATTTTTGGCTTTTATATCGATAACAAAGTCTACCACGATCAAAATTTTCAAAAAATATTTAATGTACAGATTTGGCTTTGTTACAGTTTTATTATAGTATATAGGAGATTAGTTACTAATAATCATTACATAGTATAAAACAAAGTCTTCTACCGCGTCTGTCTGTCTGTCTGTTCGCGATAAACTCAAAAACTACTGAACGGATTTTCAAGCGGTTTTCACCAGTGGATAAAGTGATTCATGAGGCACGTTTTGGTATATAATTTGTCAAGTATTTTTTTTATAATCAGGGCGGGACAACGTCTGCCGGGCCCGCTAGTTACGCAATAAACAGGTTATATTCTTAAAAGAATTCCATAAATTATGTTAAAATAATAAAATATATATTATACTCGATTATTAAAACAGGATTTTACAAAATTTCTCTATCTATACTAATATTATAAAGAGGTAAATTTTGTGAGTTTGTGACGTTGTGGCGTTGTAAGGGGTAATCTCAGGAACTACTAGCCCGACTTGAATAATTCTTTCAGTGTTATATAGCTCATTCATCGAGAATGGTTATAGGCTATATATCATCACGCTAAGGCCAATAGGAGCGAAGCACAGATGAAAAATGTTTCAAAATCGAGATGTTTTTTTCTTTTTGAGAGCTTCTGCTGTGTGTCAGCGTTAGCCCAGAGTAGTAACTATTACTACGCGGACGTAGTCGCGGGCAGGGGCTATAATCTATATACTAATATTATAAAGAGGTAAAGTTTGTGAGTTTGTGACGTTGTAGGAGGTAATCTCAGAAACTACTAAACCGATTTTGAAAATTCTTTTACCAATATAAAGCCACGTTATTTATGAGTGTCGTAGGCTACATATCATTACGCTAAGATCAATAAGAGCGGAGCAACAATGAAAAATGTTTTAAAATCGGGGTATTTTTCCTTTTGAGAGCTTCCGCTGCGTCTTAGCCCAAAATAACTATTCCACGCGTGCGAAGTCACGGGCAGAAGCTATTAACCAATTATATTATCTATAATCTATACTAATATTATAAAGAGGTAAAGTTTGTGAGGTTGTTGGGGGTAATATCTGGGGAGTCAGAGAAAATGGTCGAACGAAAACGTTTCTTACGAAAGCTGCCTTAATTATGAGATATATATGATTGAGTTCTAGAGAAAAGTTGTAGCTTGATAATGCCTATTACCGCCCAACGAAGTGGGCACGGGTCGGCTAGTTTAAGATATATAGGATTTTAGAAAATATTACCTTATTATGTAAATACCGAAATTAATACAAAAAAATTGTTTACTTTATTGACGGTCTCACCAAAAATATAGAGTGCATTATGAAGGTGCTCCAAAGTCCTTTTAACTCTATTAAGGAGTCAAAGCACTTCATACATATCGGTAAAGGATTTTAGAGGTCCTGTTACTTACTCCTAGTTGGACGTTATTGCCCATTGCGAGTTTATCGATAGTATATAGAAGAGATGTGAGAAAATCGGCTATTTTGAAAAATAGTACCGAGATAGTGTTTTAAAATAGGCTTGTGGGTAACTTTGTTCAATTTATTACTAAATAACAAGATTATATATTCAACATAGAAAATATAAATAAATACTTTTATATATTGTATAATAAATAATATCTTGTCACAAACGACTAGGAAGTAGTATTTCTATTCCTTAGCTTAATAGAAGACCCTATAATGTCTTTTTTAATTTTATTTCTGCCAACCAATCTTCCAGATTGTTACTGCCATTGTGGCCAGGGAGAACTTACCAGGGAGTTTTTTTGGTATTTCATACTTCAAGCTCCGTGGTATTTATCTTCCTTCTAATTAATTTATGCACAATAACCAAACTATATTACGTAAAATGCTATATTTATTACAACATATATAGTCAGATAATACAAGATTATAAATAAATTACAATTAATTTACATGACAGTGTATGATCCCAACAATAACTCGGTACTATATGTTGTTTTATATTTTATCGAGAGAAATGTCGAATATTTCTTTTTACTCACGTAATTCTTATACACGGAGTCCAGAAAGACATAACTAAGAATTGATTATTTTTTATTATTTGTTAACTGGCTTTGTCTATTGTGCTATTTTGAGATCCAAATGATATATCTTTGACATAATCATACCTTTCGTCAAAGAGTAAATAATTTGCGCTAAGAATATTAAAGTACAAATTAAAGGAACAGTATTATGAAGTGTCTATAACACAATATTTAACTCAAATAAAAATAAACGATACATAATTGATTTCCTTAATGTTAGAACTATGCTCTTATATCGAGTCAGTATCTTGGATAATCTATACTAATATTATAAAGACGTAAAGTTTGTGAGCTTGTGACGTTGTAAGGAGTAATTTTAGGAACTACTGGTTCGATTTGAAAAATTCAATGTTATATAGATCATGTATCGAGGAAGGTTATAGGCTATATATATATCATCACGCTAAGACCAATAGGAGCGGAGCACCGATGAAGAATGTTTCAAAATCGGGTTTTTTTCCTCTTGAGAGCTTCCGCTGCGTGTTAGCGTTAGTCCAAAGTAACTATTCTACGCGAACGAAGTCGCGGGCAGAGGCAAGTGTTCAATAAATTCTTTCCTTCACTCGAGTAAAATATGCCAATGTTAGTATAGAAATCATTTAAGGAAAAACAATAAATACTTTTTCTATAAGAAAATAACGACAAGTCTCGCGAATTTACGATATCATGAGACAAATAATATATACTAGGGGCCGGGAGAAGTTTTTCCGCCCTGAATAAAAAAAAAATTTAAAAAATAAAAAAAAACCCCAAACTTTCGAAAAGGATTTTTTGGAGGGGATAATATTAATATTATTTGATTTATTCGTGATGAAAACATAAATAACTTCTTTTAGTTTTTTCTTAAACTCTATGAAACATATCATTTATTAGGAATAAATGTTTTTTTTTATCAGGGTGGGACATCGTCCGCCGGGCCCTCTAGTTATCAATATAATTAATGATAAAACATTGTAAATTTAATAGATTCAATGCAATAAACATATTAAAAATATAACTAAACGATCAGATATATTTAATTCCTTTGTATTTTCAACAATTTATCGATTTTGAACATTTTTGCTAGGCTTTTAATCTCGTAAAATATCGTTTATCATACCGCCTACCCTAAACTCGATAACGACCTCCACAAATTGGAAAAAATCGTGATTCTTGTTTAAACAAAGGAACCGCGGTATGTAAGCTTAGCCGAAGGGGATGACGCTGCTTTTATTCACGATGAACCACTCATCTTACCTCCACCTCATAATTCATATTATACGTACAGTGAGAATTCGGTTCGGTTCCGAATAAATGAAACAAAATAACTATTACAAAGTGTATAATAATTATAAAGGCACAGGCACTTCAAATTTAAATAGTTGTTAGAGCTGGTACGTTCAGTTATACGACATTTGTTCACTTATTGTTTGGGTCACCTATTTAATTAGATTACATATGATAATGAGGGTTAAAGGATCAAAAGGACTGACCATCACCTATTCAAAGTTTAGTTGGTCTCTACTTTCATAGTTATAGCAGAACACACCATACAACTTTCACTCGGTAAAATAATAAAAAGGTGTGTGTGCGATTCACACACGATAGAAGTGAAACTTCAGTAAATCGACAAAAGAATGAGATAAATATATATAACAAGGGTAGGATAATTACAAAGTTTATTTATTTAAAAATGAAAGTATTTTGATTAATTTTAAAAGATATTTTCACTTCAATAAAATAATAAACTTACGATGAAATTTCTTTACGTTTTAATCTAGTTACTCTACATCGTAAATAAAAAATCCGTTCGAAAATAATAACCCCCATAATTTTGTAACCGACGAACGAAAATACCGCGAAAAGTTGTTACGTCACTTACCTGTCGTTTTTCCGTTGCATCCGGTTTTAAATCACAACGATTCTAAAGAAGTTTCACTTCAAAAAGTCAAGGCAGCCATAAGGACTGGCGACAGAAGAGAACACGCAAATCAATGGAATAACTGTATTTTATTTCATTTAAATCAACTATAGTCTGAATTATTTCAATTTCATAATTTGTAACTTAATATTACTAATGGATTCCATATCTATTGGCACTGCGAGTAATAATTATGTACGTTTTTATACAGTTTAGTAATTAATCAAACATATGAAAGGGCTGCACAAGCTGCATGCAGAATATCAACATTACATGTGAACAGGCTGCTATAGTACCCGTCCCTAGTCTGACAGACGATCATGTCGGTAACGCTTCACTAGCACGTCGGTGACGCGAATCCATAAGTTTTTCTCCTACGAAAATTGCTCAACGCAGCCATAGAGTTATCACTTCAAAAATTAATATCTGTATTAATAAATTAATCAATTTACTTGAACCGTTCGGAATTAAATTCGAACTAACATAACGCAATAGCGAGAGGGTTTAGGGGAGAGATAACAAGAAGACAAATGGAAGGATTGATAATATTCTGTTGTTCATTATACCCACTTGTTTTATTTTTACATTACGTATCAATTTAAAAATAATAAAAAGAAAAACTTTAGTATCGACTTCCCTATAAACTTATCGCACGAAATTTCTGCGGGTATATCTTGGGACCTCGAGAGCACTTCGCTCGTTTTTGTCAAATCAAGTGCTATGGTCTGTTCTACTTAACTGTTATATTCATGGTAGTTTTTGTCCTTCGTCATGGTCTTTATTACTTACAACAAAAATATATCTGTATGTGTATAATAAATTATGGCAAATATACCTATAACAATTAATGGAATCTTGACAATGTTTATAATTCTTAATATAAACTTTTATTGCATTGTTTACTTATGTATACAAAACGTTGATAAAGAAAGCTATAATAAGTATTATTACACTTCCTTTTTCTGAAACCCTTGGGTAATATTTATATTTTATTATTGTTGACTTATCGGCAGTGTTAGTTCTTTTTTTCCATTTTAGTTAGTTAGTTAGTTAGTTAGTTGTTTGTTTCCATAAATCAGTTCTTGTATTAATATTCGTGCACGACATATTGTGATAGTTAAATCCGCATTTTTTTTGTTTTTCTTTTTTCTTTCATCACTATTCCGTCAATAGAAATATTGCAAACGTTTTTTATTTTTTATTTCACTGGATGATACTAGTAACTATTAATTTCAATTAATGCTTTAATGTAATTCTGATTAAGTGAACTATGTTCTTTTGAGTACCTAATAAATTTCTTTAAGCCGAAAGGTCGTCGCACGGTGAGACGCACAGAGAAGATATAGAATCTTCTCTGCGTTATCGTAACTCTTTTATTAAGATTTGATTAAATTGTAACTCTTTTTATTCTTGTACATTTTTTAATATTTAAATTTAATAATTTGTATATTGAAATTATTAACATTAGTCTGGTTTTTAAATCTCTCAGCACTCAGAGCAATAATTATATAGATTTTTATTATTTTATTTTATTTTTATAAAGCTTATTCATAAATCGAATATATGATAAGTTGTAAAATCATTATTATTATTATAACATAGTATAAAACAAAGTCCCCTACCGCGTCTGTCTGTTCGCGATAAACTCAAAAACTACTGAACGGATTTTCATGCGGTTTTCACCAGTGGATACAGTGATTCATGAGGAAGGTTTTAGTATATAATTTGTCAAGGTTTTTTTATAGTCAGGACGGGACAGCGTCTGCCGGGTCCGCTAGTCTCAATATAAAATATCAATATTATATCTACACAGGCCACTATACTAACATGTGCATACTGCCCATGGAATTGCCTGCGTGTTGTGCATACTTCACCAGCCTTTATTAAGGTTGGCTCGCACCACGTTTTTGACGCCACCGCCGCGATGACCTCGATGAATCATGGAATCGTCAAAACATTTGAGACACAGTTAGGACATCCTCTCTCTTAACAGGCTTTGCCACTGGGGTAATGTTGCTCAGCAGTACCCGCAACCTCGAATCCAATTGGCCGGCCTAATCCGGCCCTTGAGAGACAGGGGTATCTATCAAGAATTCTGTCTCTCGTAGTAATATTTCGGTGAAATATATCCTCAATGGCCAAACTCGATAGGTCCACTGTGAATCGAGCTCTCAGCAGGGCTTCCTTGTAAATTACCCCGTGAGCCACAGCCTCGGGCTGCAAAAATATAAAATGCAACGGAGCGCGAGCGCGAGAGCTTGGACTTGGTTGTTAGTTTGGCCTTCGGTTTAGCTACTGGCTTTGCCTAAGCTCCAGAGCATACTTCGAGGGAGCGGACACCACTTTCACTGCCGGGGCCGAGGAGGACACCATTTTTTTTTTGCACCGGAACACCGTCGTCCACTTCGCTACAGGCGTCATAGCGACGAGCGGAGCTCGCCCATTTTCAGGATGAGATCATTCCCCAACAGCTCGTCTGCGGCACTGCTGCTTTCCTCCACTCCACTGCCAGAAGTGGATTGACTGCATCCACCGGATTCAGCCGGTACTAGTTCACCTCTACTCCCAGCCGTGTTAAGGAACCACGTTCCTTTATATTTCAAAACATTTCACCGAACAATCCGATAGCTGTTTTTAATATGTAATTTTGAAATAAATTGTTTGATACATTGAACAAATAGTATAATATCAACTACCCCAGGATAAAAATAAGATTTACAAATTCTATACAGCTAAACAATTTGTATTGGTATTTTATACCGATAAGAAGAAAAATGTAGTAGTATATACCGCGAGAAATTATTACAGTAGGTGTTTTCAGTTGGGTCCACATGGTCGCATCCGCAATATTTCTTTATTAAATAGATGTAGATGACAGCGAAGTGGCCGGATTTACATATTCATGACATTGATATTAATTTATGTCCATACTTACGAATCTGAAATTCATATGTACCTATAACATTTGCGATAAAAATCAAAGGGATTTCGCGACAACATTTATCTTGATATTTTCTTTCAAAAGTATTGTAAATAACCTGTCTCAGCGAACGCCTAAAATAACAAAACGGAAGCACAATAGCGAAATCTGAAAAACAAACGCGGGGATTTTTAACATATCTTAAAACTAAACAAAAGACGACATCAATAAGACTTATGTTTATGTTTTAAGCTGAGAAAAAGGTCTTGCATTTAATAAAAAAAAAACAGAATAAATTGATGTTGAAAACCATAATATTACCGAAGGTTTTTTTGTTAAGATAATTCTACTATACATTTTGTTTCGTGACTGTAAGACGATCTTGCGGTTCATCTGTTATAAAGTGGCTCCAGGTTCTAGTGGCTAACCAACCACAAACGAGACTAGTTCTAGCTGACGTTAACAGCAGACAGGTTGACATAAGTTGGTATGACAATATTACTTTCGCTGTCAAACCTAGAGTAATAAGAAAAGTGATTATATTTATATTCACACACATGTTACATTATATTTTACTGGTCATTATTAAGAGTTGACCTTGAATTGCTCAGTCTTCGGTCTTCCATTACCATTTTGATCTATACCCGACCCATCAAATGCTTGTGCACTTATGTGATGTCACATAAAAATTATTAATAATGAGTTTATAGCTACCTCGACCGAAAAAAGAGGTAATCACACAATATAAACTGTTGAGAAAAATATACAAACTGAAAAACGGCTCTTGCAGATATTTCGCTCATTCTACTTGATTGATCACCACATATTATAAAACGATGTTCTCTGCCACGTCTATCTGTCCGTCTGTCTGTTTGTTCGCGGTAAACTCAAAAACTACTGAACGGATTTTTTTGCGGTTTTCACTAGTAAGTAAAGTGATTTATGAGGAATATTTAGGTATATAATTTGTCAAGGTTTTTTTTTATTATCAAGGCGGGATAATGCTCCCCGGGCCCACTAGTATTAGATAAATTACAATCAAAATTTATTGAAAAGAGTAATTTCGTAACTTTCTTCGACGAAGATTCACATATCACTTTAGCAAGAAAATAAGTTAAGGTTCTTTCTGAATAAAAATGAACGAGCGTTTTGTTATATTATAATTTTACCCTCGTATTTATACATTAAAAAAAATACACTCCATAAATTATTATCGATACTTGTATAAATTACAACATTTGAGATAGGAATATCAAATTTGAGTTACAGGAAAAAGAATTAAAGAATATATTTACAAAATAGTATTAACGTCGTAAAAATGTTAAGTATATATATTTCTCATACCTAGTTCCAACCTTTTTAGGGAATAGTTAATAAATAACAAAAATAATTATAAATTAATAGTCAGAGTGCTCGAGTGGTTTGGCCGGTGGAATGTTATATCGATGTCCCCAGGTTCAAACCCTGGTATGTGGTAATTTTTAGGAATTATCATACATTTACTAATTTATATTTATAACAGTATCGGTTGACGTTGGAAAAAAAACACCGTGAGAAAATCTGCACCTGAGATATATTTTTGTAGTACCACCGTATGAGGGAAAATACAAAACTATGTATTTCTCCGAGTTTGAAATCGCCAATACTTCACAGGCTGCCGTGACGATTGTCCAGATACATTGCTTCGGGAGTAGGCTTATGGCCGTGCGTGTTGTATGTTATGGAATAATATTCTCTTAGCTCAACAAATAGTGAAAAAAATACGTTTTTAGATATATTTTGTTATTCTCTTTTAGATTTCTTTTGTAAAGATATGAAAGATGTCTTGCTCGAGTCGCTCCGGTACTACAAAAGAATTCCTCAAGTACATGGCGATTACTTTTTCGCTCGTCCGGAGTATATTACGGTGATTCTTTTTGCAGGAATCCCTTTTACTGTGAATACCGATTACATAAGAACACAGCTATATATACCAGCAATTAATATTTATAAGTATATACATATATATAAACCAACATATTCGAATATAAAAAGCTCTGGTGCGATATAATAAAATTAATTTAACTACATCATAAAACTCCTACTGAAAGGAATTTATAAATAGTGAAGATTTTAAACTATTGCATCATAACAACATCTCTTGCGAATAATATTATTACGTATATAATATGTATAAATATTTATTTGACTTCTTTGAAATCTTTATTGATTCTACAATTGTCACTTTATTTGAATTTTTATTTATTCGTACTCATGGACATATATAAACCCAAGAAGCACAGCCCCGAATAAAAGTAGTGCTCAAAACCGGCCGCAAAAATTTCCCAATATACGTACGTGGTTTATAGTTTTGCGATAAACTTATGATTTTGCAAATTTAACCTTATCTGAATGATTTAAAGTTGTTTTTACAAGGACACAAGTGACGCGAGACTTTGAAGTGACTGCATAATTCAAAATTATGCACTCATTTTTGTGTGCCGGCTGTGAGGCGTTAAGTGTGCATCTTGGGTTTTTGTATATCAATGATGAACATTAACTGTAACTTTTTTTAAATGCAGTTACGATATTTTATGGAGGAGATGTATCATATAATCTAATTTCAATATATCAGCCTTTAAAATATCTTATAGGCGATATTAATAGAAGTAAACAAGGATCATAAATAATTAAAATTAATTCTAATTATGTAACGTTTAATCTACGCTACTGGTTGCGAAATTTACCTTCAATATCGAATTACAAGACAACTTCTAATTGTCAAAATGAATCATATAGCAATCTTCTTTTTTACAGAAAGAATCCAACCAGTGAATCAAATTATAACATATAATTTATTATATAAATAGAAAAAAAATATATATATTTTAAACATTATCTATTCTTTAATTGTATGGTATATTTTCCATGGTGTCACTATTAAATTGTCGCTAGAAAGCAGTGTCGAAACATCAAAGGAATTTTTGTCAATAGAATTTGAATGCACGCCAATATCTACGACATTAAATAGACATAAACTTAGAAAACCATTAATAAAGTGTTATATGGAGAAGGAATTGACATTGAAGGCACAATCATACAGAAACATGTGATACCGCAAATAACGTCACACTAATATTATAAAGATAAAGATAAATCTTTCTGTTTGTTTGTTACGTTTCCACAATCAAAACGTTTAAGCAAATCACAGTTAAATTGAAAAGAAATTAAAACACACCGTCTTGATTATGATAAAGGAAAATGGGATTAAATAGGTAATATGTGAGATACACTTAATATATATTTACAAAGACCACATGTTGTTGTGATAGAAAATTAAATAAATTAAAAAGAATAGCTACTATTGGCATAGTATTTAAATATACGAAGATGCGTTAAAATACATAGGAATGCGTACAAATGAAACTTAAACCAAAATCAAATAACATTTTTAAGTTCATCTATACTAATATTATAAAGAGGTAAAGTTTGTGACGTTGTGAGTTTGTGAGTTTGTGAGTTTGTGACGTTGTGGCGTTGTAAGGGGTAATCTCAGGAACTACTGGTCCGATTTGAATAATTCTTTCAGTGTTATATAGCTCATTCATCGAGAATGGTTATAGGCTATATATTATCACGCTAAGGCCAATAGGAGCGGAGCACAGATGAAAAATGTTTCAAAATCGAGATGTGTTTTTTTTAGAGCTTCTGCTGTGTGTCAGCGTTAGCCCAGAGTAGTAACTATTACTACGCGGACGAAGTCGCGGGCAGGGGCTATAATCTATATACTTATACTAATATTATAAAGAGGTAAAGTTTGTGAGTTTGTGACGTTGTAAGGGGTAATCTCGGGAACTACTAAACCGATTTTGAAAATTATTTCACCAATAGAAAGCCACGTTATTTGTGAGTGTCATAGGCTATATATCATCACGTTAAGGGCAATAAGAGCGGAGCAACAATGAAAAATGTTTTAAAATCGGGGCTTTTTTTCCTTTTCAGAGCTTCCGCTGCGTCTTAGCCCAAAATAACTATTCCACGCGTACGAAGTCGCGGGCAGAAGCTATTAACTAATTATATAATCTATACTAATATTATAAAGAGGTAAAGTTTGTGAGGTTGTAGGGGGTAAATCTAGGGAGTCGGAGAAAAATGGACGAACGAAAACGTTTCTTACGAACGCTGCCTTAATTATGAGATATATATGATTGAGTTCTAGAGAAAAGTTGTAGCTTGATAATGCCTATTACCGCTCAACGAAGTGGGCACGGGTCGGCTAGTTTGACTTATAAGGTCGTCACATTTCCAAACGAAGCAAGTCCAATTTTAATAGTACATCAACGTCTTTAATTTTTTATTTTATTTTTAGTGTTTATTGACCAAATTTTACCGTTTATAATAATAATATTAATTTATATAATGATCTTCAAATTTACATGTATACAATTTGAAGAAAAAAAAAACTTAAAATCTAATGAACGGCTAAAATTGAAGTTGGCTTATTTTGAAATGGATCGATTAGTTACATTAGATGGAGTAGTTTCGAAGGATACAATAATACGTTATAAATTAAGAAACCTTAACTGTACTTATTGTATAACTAGACTAAGTTACATTTGAGATACATTTATACAAGAAAAATAATTTAAAATGATTGCAAATCATTTTTTTATTTATGGACAAAATACTGCGATTATAGAATTTGTTGAGATGTGATAAATTAAGTAAATCTATTTTCTTCACCACAGTTATAGGTAGTTCGTAAGACGTTTATCAATATCAGAGTTTTGTTTTTTCTTTACGATGATAGTATCAATGTATTGTTTATTACATTACTACATGTTTATTGTTGCTGGAAAAGCAGAAGCGAAGAATAATATCTCCTTAATAATTTACATTATTAATGAACACACAAATCAGACCCATCTCAAAGGAACACACTACACAATTCACAAAAGACCACAATGCGCAAGTTGGGTCATTGTGGCATACAATTTGTTCCCGAATAGGATTCCCAGTTTTGTAATGTATGTTTTTGCTCAGACTCCACTGAAACTTTAGACACAGGCTTGAACCCTATAATTGAACCGAATTTTCGGATAATAACATCTTCATAAATTATAGCATAGTGTCGTTTTCTAATGCCCATCTCGATAGTTATAATTCTTAATTTGAAAATCTGCCTTCTGGCAACTATACGTGCGATTCGGCAGATATTCTCAAGAGATACTTCCCCTTAAGCTTGGCTTATTACCATCTTGCAATGAAATCTAAAAATCTGTAAACATTTCCCATAGTACAAGACCAACACCAAGTAATAGAATAAAAAAATCACTCAATGATAAGGCGGTTATGTTCGATTAAGAGTCCGACGTAACTATGGAGTGAATTACAAGTCTTGATGGATCATTTAGTGCTCGCTGTTGTATGTAAGTGTATGGTATTGTTATAAATACAGCATCAAATGTTATGCCTTTATTTAGCTATATTACAATAATATGAAAACGGTAAATGATTTTACTATAATAGTCAACTTACAAGAACTTGGTGTATAAAACATGCATATTTTTTTCTACTAAATGAAAATATACATACATCTTTACGCCACACTTCAAAACATTATATCCAACATATTCTTTAAATAAGTGTCATATAAATAATTCCCGTGGTTTTTTTTATAAATATTATAAACGTATCTCATCTATATAAATAAAATAGAAGTCTACCGCAGTGCGCGCGTCACGCAAAAACTATTGAATTGATTACGAACATTTTTTTTTAGTCTAGGAATATCATAAATACTTGATTCTTATTGAAAAATAACACGATACCCTCATTTACTACAAAGTTATTTAACTTTTAAGTAAATTATGATATTTATATATTGGGCTTACTTGGAGACGAAGAAGCATCGTGTCTGCTCTTTGTCGCGACAGTTTGGGGACATAGCATCCCAAGAGAGAGATGATTTATAAGTACTATGCATTTAACGACGTATGATGGCAAGCTGTATGGTGTAAATATGCCGGAGAGGGAAATTAAAGAAAAAAAATGTAACCAAAGACATACTTTTTGTTTTATGTTTTTTCGTCTGTACATAAAATAAATTATTACGATAAAAAACAAAGCAGAGAATGTCGCGGATATCAGTTAGTCAGTAGTAATAAATTAGCGTAACCTTGCAATCCTGACAAACATTTAAATATTGTTGCTGAAAAAAAAACTATAATATGTAAAATTGTCCAATGTTTCACATAAGTCTGCGTATATATTTTTTCCTTTAACTCTATTTTTGATAGACAAGGTCATTGGTACACGGAAATATCGTGAGAACTCTTATATCACCTACCCGTATAATTGATATATGAAAATTAGGTACTGTAGTATAACAATAGCAATAAAATTATTTAAGTATAACGTTGGACATAGAAGACCAATGCTCTCTACACACGATACCCGACGCGAAAAAAACAATATATCATAATTATAACGAAATACAAAAAACTAAAAAAAAACCTTTGTATTTTTAACATTTTAACAATGCTTGTCAGTATTTACTTTTATTCTATTTTTCGTAATCCGAATTTCATTATAATTATAAATTCGTATAATTCAGAGATCGGTAAGAACGCCATCTTTATAGGTGAATGTCTCTTCCAAAGGTACCCATTTGTCCCATGCGATGCTGTGACTGTAGTTAGCTTGGACCAACAATGTTTTAATGTGGTCTTCCTGTTATGTCGCAGGACTTTCTATATTTTATATTCCTATACCCGTTTTTCCTAGCGGCCTTTTGTATGGTCACTCAAGCTAATACGAAGATGATGTTACATACTCTAATTGCTTGGCGTAATATTGAGCATTGTATTATTGTTTTAATGTTTCTTATTTTTGTATGCTTTACTTTTTGGATTTTCCTAATACTCGGAATGATAGATAGATCTTTGGACAATGCCTATATATTTTTAAGTTTACCGGATCTTGAGAGTATATTTATGTTTATGTCATATTCCTCTTGAATATTTTTTGTAGCTTCGAATACTTGGTTTGGAACTAATTATTTTTTCTTTTAAAACTTTATTTCCAGGGTTTGTTCGCTGCTATCATTATTTTCTATATACTATTTGTCATTACCACAGTTTTTTTATAAATTATTTACAAGATCTACTTATATGTTAGCCATGTGGAGAGATTTAATTATAAACGGTAGTTGTGGGCTCGTTTCTGGTATAACTAGGCCGTCTTAGTACTCGTAATAATATATACTAATACTCGTTATAGTATATATTATATACTTGAAGGCTAAAGAAAATACAGCTTAACTAAATAAAGGTAAATCAATATATTTCCGCACAAAAAAATTATACGAAACCTTTTTACCGTATAAAATACCCTTACATCAAACGAAATGTTTTCGTTTTCATAAAACTTTGACATTAATCTAAATGAAAATATAAGGACAAAATGACGAAAAGCGGGTAACGTTATACGATATTACGGAGCTTCACTGCGTACAATTTAATAAACCTCGGTACTTACTTGTAAACCTAATAAGACAATACAGTATTAGTTTCGTCTGGCCCGGGATCCGTGGCTCATTACTCGTGGAATGAACGTTTACCTCAAGTATCAATAATAAAATAGGTCTCGATATAAAGTTTTATTTTTTAATTTAATAGTTAGCTCAACTTAATTGAATTTAAAGGGATTATGGCTCAGCGGTTAGTGACATGGACAACGAGTCTATTGGTCTCGGTTTAGATCCTTGCGAATGAGATCCGAGAGAGAACCAGTGCCTCTTAGCGTATATACCATGCTGCAGCACGTTGTCATATCTACAAAGTATACAAAATATAATTTCAAATTATCTATACTAATATTATAAAGAGGTAAAGTTTCTGACGTTGTGGCGTTGTAAGGGGTAATCTCAGGAACTACTGGTCCGATTTGAATAATTCTTTCAGTGTTATATAGCTCATTCATCGAGTATCGTTATAGGCTATATATCATCACGCTAAGGCCAAAAGGAGCGGAGCACAGATGAAAAATGTTTCAAAATCGAGATGTTTTTTTTTTGAGAGATTCTGCTGTGTGTCAGTGTTAGCCTAGAGTAGTAACTATTACTACGCGGACGAAGTTGCGGGCAGGGGCTATAATCTATATCTATATACTAATATTATAAAGAGGTAAAGTTTGTGAGTTTGTGACGTTGTAGGGGGTAATCTCAGAAACTACTAAACCGATTTTGAAAATTCTTTTACCAATAGAAAGCCACGTTATTTTTGAGTGTCATAGACTATATATCATCACGCTAAGGGCAATAGGAGCGGAGCAACAATGGAAAATGTTTTAAAATCGGGGTATTTTTTCCTTTTGAGAGCTTCCGCTGCGTCTTAGCCCAAAATAACTATTACACGCGTACGAAGTCACGAGCAGAAGCTATTAAATAATTATATTATCTATAATCTATACTAATATTATAAAGAGGTAAAGTTTGTGAGGTTGTAGGGGGTAATATCTGGGAAGTCGGAGAAAAATGGTCGAACGAAAACTTTCTTACGAACGCTGCCTTAATAATGAGATATATATGATTGAGTTCTAGAGAAAAGTTGTAGCTTGGTAATGCCTATTACCTCCCAACGAAGTGAGCATGTGTCGGCTAGTTTCCTATAAACTATAATATAATAAACAAAATATTCCTCCATCTTATGCTATACAGGCCCAGCTAAAATATAATTATTTCGGTCTGGTTCTTATTTGATAAAGACAGTAAGCATTAATTTCATTATGTGAACTACTCTTACGTATAATAAATAATCATATTTATTCTAAATAGACAGCATTTTTATATAGATTTAACTTATCCCTCGGAAACAGTCCTCTTCTGTACCTCTGACACCGTATATGCAAAATTAAAGTTTGATCGGTTAAGTAGTTGAGGCGTGAAAGAGTAACAAACAAAACAAACTGACATTCGCATTTAATATAAGTTGGGATTATGAAATAGCAAATAAGTATGCACGTAACGTTATGTGATTGAAGCATCTTATAGTACTTGTACAACGAAATTCAATAGGATTGAGTCCTGATGTAACTAATCATAAGAGTGTACTTCTCCTTCTAGGATTATAATACCTAGTATGTCAGTTTACATTATAAAATCTGCAGACCGGAACACAGGAGCTCGATCATTACTGCTTTAGGGCAAAAGTAGCAGTGGTTCTCTGCTGTCAAACCTTCCAGTCTCTCCAGTAATGATGTCTTCAAATACTAAATGAAAATCAAAAACACTTAATTCAATTTAGACCCTAAGAAGGCACTTATGAACGTCAAAATTACCACCGGGAAAACCGGCAAGAAACTCGATCTGGTTTATCTTTTTAACAAATATATATAATATTTAGAATATATTAGGCACACGTCACAAACGTTTTTAATGAATGCACAGAAATTAGTCAATTCCAGACATCACCATCGTGCACATATTGATCCACCCTATAATAGCCTTTTGACACCAAAACCTGCTTGTATAAACTACTATATGATAATATATGATTGAATTATTTTCCAAATTCGAATACAGTACAGAACTGATTTATTCTAATTTTACAAAAAAATATTGTTTAATATAACCGCGTCCAACGTATGTTTGAATCCTTGCAAATGTGCCGGAATTTTCGGTGAACGATAATATCGTGGTAAAGTCATAGCATAGTGCATAGCAGTAGCATAAAACTTTTTCTAAACGCATCTAAATGGATGATACTACATTCGAGTTGAAAAATTGTCGCCAAACGTTTGTTACTTGAGAGGCAGACTCCTCCGGTGTTATTACAAGAAAGTTAAATACTTGCTTTAAAAAGCTTTCGAATTAAATGCACCGCGCTCGCCCGAGGCAAGTTCGCGTTATCCTTTTTCGCAAGTCTAACCTAACGTAACTAAAGCGAGACAAAAGAGCAAGATGGCGAACATTCAGGGACAGCGGTGCATTTAATTCGAAACCGTTTTAAAGCAAGTATGCAACACGTATTTAACTTTTTTGTATTAACACCGATAAAGTGTAAAAGAGACTACGCAGAAAGAATATAATTTTTCAAGTGTATTTTTACCTCTATTTCTCTGTCACGCTTGCGGCTTGATGGTTTTTCGCATATGAGGCGTCGTTACATTGTCTCAACTGTAGAAATGATACCGGCTATATAATGTTTAAGTATCACGAATAAAAAATATGGTTTTGTAGTTAAGATGGTGTTCTTTGGTAATAATCATACTAGACTCTAATTCAATAACCACGTATTACGTGTATTAAAGTAAATATCTAAACATGGTAATATAACACAATTACAAAGTCTATACTATTTTTTTCCGCTAGCAAGGCCTTAACAGCTTCACAGGACTAGTCTATACTAATATAGAATATAATATTCTTAAGCAATATTTACAGTGTCCAATTAATGAAGCAATAAAAACCGCAAAGTAATTAATTCATCTCGGAGGATTACCTTTGCACATGCTGCGTATTAATCACTACAGATATTGGCATAATAGGATCAAGTGGGAACCAATTCAGGGAATTAATTTATTATAATTGCGAAAACGATTGCTAATTCTGCAATTATCCGCACCAAATTAGGTATTTTGAATGCCAATCAAAATGAAAACAATATATAATATATTATGTATGATATATATATGTATATATAATTATAATCGAGACTTTAATATAAGTGGATAATGATGTTGAACTCGTCATTGATATCTTAAGTATTTATATAAGTTACAAATCATATTGGTTCAGCTAAATATTATAAAACATTATGCTCGCGTCTGGAAGTCCCATGATTTAAAACTAGAGACAAAGATCAATATATACAAAGCACTAATTTTACCTGTCCTTTTGTACGGAGCAGAGACATGGTGTACTTACAGAGCAGATATTAAAAAGCTCGACATATTCCATTTAAGATGTCTTAGATCTATCATGAAAATAAAATGGCAGGATCATATATCTAACACCGAAATCCTGCGTCGTTCTGGAGTCCTTGGTATCGAAGCACTATTTATACAGTATCAACTGAGGTGGTGTGGACACATACTTCGCATGGATGACCGTCGTTTGCCAAAAGCAGTCTTTTACTCCGAGATGGCAAAGGGTAAACGGAAGCACGGTGGTCAGTATCTGCGTTATAAGGATGTGTTTAAAAGGCATTTGAACGCTTGCAGTATTGATCATACGTGTTGGGAGGATCTCGGTTTACAACGGTCGTCTTGGCGCTCTACCATCTTTAAAAATGTTACAAGGTTTGAGGATAACCGTTTGCAAATAATTGACAAAAAGCGCCAAGTATTAAAAGATAGACCGAAACCTTCTTACACGTATACATACAATCAAAAAGGCCAGCTCTACTGCTCTGTATGTGATCGGGTTTTCAAGAGAAAGTTTTGTTTCGCAAGTCACATTAGGGCCCACGCTCGAAAGAAATGAAACGTCTTGGAGTCGCCGTCATCGAAATCGATGAGGAGGACTATATATATAAAACATAGTTCTCTGCCACATCTGTCTGTCTGTCTATTCGCAATAAATTCAAAAACTACTGAACGGATTTGCATATCATCGTATAGGTGGTAGAGGCACGCTGAAGCTATTACTGGTTCCAGTATGAATGGGTCGGCTCGCCCGGGTTAGTACCACCATCTCGCAGAAAACCGACGTGAAGTAACAGTGCTTGCATTGTTGCGTTTCGTTCGGTCAGTGAGAGCGCCGGATAACCCACCTCCCCTCCCCCCTTCTCCACTCGCCCTCCCACAAACACAGGGAGGCAACGCACTTGCGACTCTTCTGGTGTTGCAAGTGTTTATGGACGGTAGTGATCACTTAACATCAGGAGACCCACCTGTTCGTTTGCCACCTATGATATAAAAAAAAATGCGGTTTTCACCTGTAGATAAAGTGATTCATGAGGAAGGCTTAGGTATATAATTTCTCAAGGTTTTTTTTTATTATCAGGGTGGGATCACGTCCTCCGGGACCGCCAGTATATAGTATATATATAGTATATAGTTTCATGTTCCAACTAATATTATAAATGTGAATATGAGTTTATTTCTTTGTTTGATACGCATTCCCACCTATCACCCAGAAAAAAGTACTGTTTTCCTAGGTATAGGGTAAATTTACATTAACGCGAGGGATGCTGCGGGCAAAGGCTGGTTGATAATAAAGTTAAGTTAGTTAGCCTATATAGTAGAATTCTGTGTTTTTGTCAATAACACTATTTTTATTGTTTATTATTTAGAAAAAAATGATAAACCTAAAAAAAGTTCATCTATTTTAAACTTTTACCATTATTATTATGAATTATTATACATTACAGATACATACATATAGATGATATATAGACATATCTATATATATATATAGATACATACATGTACATACATACAGAATTATTATGAATAACAGATTCGATGCTTAACATTATTCATAAAAGTAAAATTATAATGACACATGAGAAGTTTGTTAAAGATTTTTTGGCCATAAAAGAAGAATTTAAGAAAATTTGGCCAATAAACGTGAATCGTAACTCTCAATATGTACCCTACAGGAACAATAAATAAAAAACACATTTCCTCCACTGTCCGGGGAACCGCAATAAAATGTGTCGAGCTACGATGTAAAGAGAGAATTTCGCACATCTAATAATATGTAGATTGGTGATACAAAATCGATTCCTAACTTCGAAACTTTTCTATTTTAGTTTTTATTTGTCATTTCAATTAATGTAATTGATTAAAACAATTTTCGTGTGTATACAGAAGTAAATTTCATTGAAGAGTGGCTGCGCGTCTAGGATTTGCACGGATGGACAAACGAAGAAAATGAGACCAAAACGGTTTACAGTACGATGATGTAAGGAAATAAAATGGCCCCTGAAAAATTGAACATCAATCTGTGCATTGGTTTAATACGAAGAGAGGTGTTATATCATATAATGCTTTGTGACAATCTTCGTACATGTCCATTCGATCTTTTAGGCTTAGTAGAGAAGGAGTCTGTTATCAAATCGTTCGATAGTCTTGACCAACATGTGATCATTAACATCAAGGCATTCAACGGACATTGAAATTACCACGAGTCTCTGACTTGCATCTAAATCATACCTCGTATCAATCACCCCTATCTTCTTTCTTATTGCTAATTCCAAATATCGTTGTGCGAAACCAACAAAATTGAAAGAAAGTATATGTATTATGTCAAGATATTGAAAGATCTCCCTATTATCTTCTGTGTCGCTTACTTTCTTATACGGAGATTTGTTTATCACAATTTATCACTTTGTGATATAACTGACATACATTCGACAGTTTATTTTTATTTATATATATTAATAATTCATTCATAAATATTGCATATAATACCTTTGTGTTTATAAACATAAAAGAAATACAAACATTTAACTTAATTCATTAATTCGTCCTCTCGATCTGTCTCTTTAGGCACCGTGACTCAGTCGATACATCCATCAATCAATCAATCAATCTAATAAGTGGTCTTATTAACCGCAGATCCCATACAGATTTTACTGAAAGCCACTTTAATCCACTTAAGTATAAATTTGTAGAGGTCTCCAGAGAATAAACGCTAAAAATCCAATGACTGAATGGAACGACCGACGAATAGACTTGAATACTCTACGTAAAACTCCGTAAGATTTCATGCGAAACACACGTCAGGACCTATAAAGTAAGAAATGAAGATTCAATTTTTGATAAGAATGTCGTTTTTGAATCTCTTATGCATATTATGTAATGGAGAATTCATCGGCTCTCTGCCTATAAATTATTCTGAAAATATATATCTTCAAAACATTACAAATTTACGGATCCAGGAAAATATGAATAACACGAGAAACCATCGATTTATAAGATTATCAGAGAAAGTTGAAGAAAGCGCAAGCGGTATATTAGAAACTAAAGAAATGTTGAATGCGACCAATACTGTGAATATATCTATCGCAGATGAACACGAAAAGTTGATAGCTGAATTCAAACGACTATGGCCAGTGCAGAGTTGGAGAAAATACGGATTATTCTATGACGATTATTTATATTTAATTAATGAACATTGGTTGCGTTATCCACCACCGAGTGAGACATTCCAGAAAAGTTTAGGCGGAACGTACATACTATTCACGACGTTAGGCTGCTGGGGCAATATAATCGTACTATTTATGTATCTTAGGTAAGTAATTTATACTAATATTATAAAACTGGAGGCTTTGTTTGTTTGGTTCAACGCGCTAATCTCAGGTCTACTACAACTACTGGTCCAATTTGAAAAACTATTTCAGTGTTAGATGAAGAAAGTTTCAAAATCGTTTACTTTTCCTTTTGAGAGCTTCCGCTGCGTGTTAGCATTAGCCCAAAGTAACTATTCCACGAGGACGAAGTCGCAGGCAAAAGGTAGTTTAGTTATTATATTTAAAACGTTTATTTATTATTTCATTAATTTACTTGAACTAGTATTCGTCCAATAGTCAAAATTCGAACATAATAAGGTATACAAAGTTTTTTGTACACGTGTTGATATGTATATATTATATATATATATTTAATCATAAATAGTATAAACTGTTTAGAGTATTGCACAAACATTGTCGATAGTAGATGTAAGAAGCGTGAAGTATAACAAATACAGGCTAAATAAAAGTTTACTATGAAAAAATAAATCTATTTTATTATTGTTGATAGCACTAAATCTCGTCAATAGCTACTAAACAAAAAAAAAGAAACTCCGCTAACAAACAGAGGAGAAAACTGTACCGAACTATTCGTGTATAGAAGATTCGGGTTCATGGACAGACATAAATATTAATTACGTCAGCAATATAAATAAATGGAATATATCTCTTGTTATTCAATTATATCATTTTTCCTATCCTAGCAAATTTTGCAAATAAATATAAGATCTGATAAGTAGAGTTTTTAAATTATAAGTTTAGATACGTATTCCTTTGACTCAAGAACCGATTATTTTATCAAGTTCAAACTCACCCAGTTTCGAAATATTTATTATGGAATCAATTTGTGCTTTGTTTTATTGTTGTGGTTCAAATGGTCCTAAAATTATGATAATAAATGCGAGGGAAGCGTTGTATTCAATTCGGACTCAGTGTGCCAGGATAATATTACCTTGTAGAAAGGGACTCGTTCCGGCTATAGTACCTTCATAAATTCTGATTAGTACATGTTTCTACGATTACTGTTAGTTCTGAAAAATAAATCTTTTTTATATAATTATTTTTCAGAACTAATAGTACAAAATAAAAACATTAAAGTTAAACGTCAATATTTAAATCAATTATATCTATATAGAAATAGTACCTGTTATTTCGCGTAGTTACTTTTTTTTCTCGAACTGACTACACTATTGGCCAAAGATGGCCTTAACAGCTTCACCGGACTACTAAGGCCAGCGCTTAAGGCACTCGCCCGATTTTAAATTCGTGACTACGTGTAGTCACAATTACTTAAATATATTTAATAATGTTAAATATATAGGCACGTAATTTTTGTAATATGTACACAGTACAGTAAGTATATACTTCAAACCATTACATAAAATCTAGAATTATTTCAGTATTTTGCTACTCTAAATAGCAATAAGTTTTATTAAAGTAATATCATATGTTCTTAGTTTTATAATAATGAACGAAGTAAACAATATTTACACACATTCTCCTGCAAACTTCTCATTGCTTTGGTGAGGTCTTATTACGTTTGCGGTTAAATGTAAGATTAACATAAGACATAACGCGTCTACAAAGTTAAATTAAGATGGAAATTAAAGTTTATTTGGAAAAGGGTGATTTAAAAAGGAATTTATATGGCGATATCTTAGATTTTCAGCTAACTCGACAAAATGATACCGTAGTGCTTAAAATGTGTTTTGCTGTATACAAGATAGATACGGGAAAGACTATAATTACAACGCTTTCATGTAATTCATGCGGCCCTATTGTAATATATTATTATACCTGTTCTTTAATCTTTGAAGTTTTTTCATTCTAGTTTCGTCTTCACTCATATAAGGCAAAGCACTATTCAGTCTCTTTTATCGGTGAACACGTTCAAGCAAATAAGTTGCTCAGTAAAATGCATATATGTAGACATTTGAACATAGGAGTATGTATGTGCGGGTCTAAGAGCCGGTATTTGTTATTTCGCTTCACTGAGCCACTCATTTACTGTATATACCTATATCTAAATATATATATAACACGTGAAAGGTTAGACACTCGCAGTATTGAAGGATATGACACTTCATGGTCACCTTTAACATATAAAAGAATAATATCAAAACAAATACTAATACACAACATAGAGAAGCTTAGGTAAAGTTTGTTCTACGAATTTTAAAAGTATGGATAATAACTTAAATAAACCTAGGTTGAATGACTGGTGACAAAACGTGCGAGCGGTGACCCGGAGTTAATAACTTTCGACAATAAAACGGACAATAAACCCTTTCGTTTGTTCAAACTTTGTAAAATTATCCTTTGCTAGTTGGTTGAAATCACTTTCACTTCATCCGATGGTCATTGACACTATGCTTTAACATAGACGCTTAGAGGATTGAGTATAATTTTTGTATTTATCTACATAATTAGGTCAAATATGAAGCTTTATTTTTTTTAATTGATTTAGAACGATAATCGAGTGCAGAGTGTCCTCCATAAGTATTGCTCCTGTCTAAACATTCACTTGGTATATATATATATATACCTATATATACACACACTTTCTATACTCAGTAGATTGTAAAGACATCTTAGTATTATTTTTTAGGATTTAGTTAGATTAACCAATGTATAAAAATAAGCATAATAAAATTAAACCATTTTTGTTGTATACTGAAATAAAACTAAAACACCTTTATGTTTATTAATTTTGCGCCTGTGTATAACTAATAAAGAAAGCAAATATAATATATGGCACCTTATCAAACAGACGTTAAATGGATTTATTTTTAATTACAACGATTGTTTTTAGTATTTTATCAAATAAGTTAATTTACCAAAGTTATAAGTCATAGTTATAAGAAAATTACTGTTAAATTATTTTTATCTAAAATTATTATAAAAATTACTTCTTAAAAAATTATATTTCAAACATTTCAATTAAATAAAACATGTTCCATAACGTCGAAATCTCATGATTGAAGTCAGTGATGTTACTTTGTAGGTATCCTACTATTCATCGCAGAAAATATTATGAAGAGCACGTTACAGAAGAATACATTCTGTATAGTAATACAAAATAATACTACAATACACACATACGAGGACGTATAAAGGTTATACCAACATTTTTTTTCGCCCTTATGTGAAGCAATAAATTCGGATGAAAGGGATCTCCTATACATTCTTTATTATATAATTATATTTTATCACGTGCTTTATATATATTAGAGAACTTATGAAAACGAATGAAATAATCTCTTCTAGTGCCAAATTAACCATGTATGCAGTGAGGATCGAATGCACAATTTCGTCATTTTACGAACGCTGCATACACAGAACGTCTTTCTTCTTTCTTTCTTTTCTTTTGGCAACCAATGTTCTAGATTATTACTGCCATTGTCGAGTAATAATATTACGCGTCTTGTGATCATTTCAGTATTCTAACAAGATGGTGGTTTCCTTGTTAGAACTTGCCATGGAGTTTTTGTGGCATCTCAGAATTCATGCTCCGTGGTATTATTGTATGGTATTATTTCCCATCCACTTGTGCACAATAACCAAATTTATATTGCGAATTGCATAAACTAGGCAACAGCCCAAGCCGAGGTGTGCCGTGCAACCCTGAGCTAGTTGTCAAAATTAAGTCGGCTGAGAGCCTTAAGCGCTCGCCTTAGTAGTTCGGTGATGCTGTTAAGGCCTTACTAGGTCAATAGGGTAGTCAGTTCGAAAAAAAAGCACTACTAATATTACAAAATATAGAGCCAAATAACACAAGATTATGAATAAAATATAAAACTCTACTACATAACAGCCTAAGATCCTCTCAAAAACTCCATACATAACGTATTTGGTTTCGTATGCGATGGGGAGGAACAAGGAAATTATAAACATCGTTTTTATGTATGAGATGAACCCATGGGTCACTGTCTCAAAGTTTCACAAACGGGACGAACACGTGTGCTTTCTATAAATTATTTATGTATATAGTGTATAGCTATTACCAACCACGTTTCCGTTTGTCTAGGAATACAGTATGACGCTGTAACGACACGTCACGTCACGTTATGTAAATAACGTCACGTCACGTTCATGTTTGAAAATACCACGTATAATACCCCATTCTAGTTTTTAATCCGAATTTTACGTTTTACAAAATTACAGGTGTACAATATTTTAGTAAATAACCTTGTTCGAGACATGCACTGTATCCGTGTAGGCGATGTAGGAATGTTGTTTTCTATTAAATAATCAGATCATTTGCCAGAAACCACCTATAAAAATACAACAAAAGTCGTAATAAATCATGCAAAAAATATTTTATATAAGAATTATTTTATTTTAATTATACAGAAGCAATCGACAAATGTACTTACTTACATTCTTACTTGTATATATTCGCCGCGTGTCGCCCGGCGAACCCTAGCCCGGGCGCGGGTAACATTTTGTCTTGGAAAGCAACAAGAACGGTTGTGTTCAATCGTCTAGCGTCATGTGACTTATAAAAGTAATACCATGTCAACTACAGGAAACAACTTATTATTTCTACTTTCAATTATGCTGCAGTGTGTAGTATTACAGTGTAACCCACGAAACAAAAATTATATAGTGTGTCTTTTGATTGAAAACAGTGAAAATTCTAAAATTAAAAATTCAATGGACAATTTGAAACACTTCGAATGTGAGGAAATTTCTTGGAGTCGTTGGGATTTAGTGCAGTGGAAGCGACGTCGAAGGATGTCTGATGGCTTCGTGGGAAAAATCAAAAGTGACGGGGATGTTGAAGAGATTTTGAGAACAGATGTAGAGGAACGTGAATACATGTTGGATGTCAATGAAACTTTAAACAATTCCACAAATACGATCGAAATATTCAAACAGCTGTGGCCAGTCTCTGCCTGGCGACGTTATGGGTTATTCACAGACGATTATTTATTAATGGTCAATCCACACTGGTTGCACTTTCCCCCACCTTATCCCATTACTCAGTACAGTCTGGGAGCAGTATACATAGTGATAACAAGCATCGGCAGTTTTGGTAACGTGTTGGTTATGATTATGTATTTTAAGTGAGTATTATCTATCTTAATATAAGCATTATCTAAAAGCCTATAGTTGAGTTTGTACTAAATCAAATAAAAATATTATTTGCACGTGGCATTATTCGAATTGTAGAATTTAAAAAACAAATATAGCTCACGTTACTCGCTGATAATATAGCTTTCTATTGGTGAAGGATTTTTTTAAAACAGTTATGTATTCTTTAAGTTTAACCATTACAAATAGAAATCAAATACTTTCATTTTATAATAGCAGTTTAGACAAATTGCCTAGCAAAGATCTATATAGTGCATATTTTTTTGTATATAGATAAATATTTAATCACAAACAAACATATTTCAATAGTTACCCCGGGAAACGATGCTCAGATTGTGACAAATGGTTACGTAGTAAATAACAGACGGCTTCTTACATCAAGAAAAATAAGAAAAGTAAAGAACAGTTTAACATCACGTTACTGTGATGTATTGTAACTTAAATCTATATAAATATCAAAACAAGAGCTTTAAAACATACACTTCCAATAAAACATTCTTATTTAGGTACATTATTTATCGTATGCTAGGACTTTTTGTATGTAATTTTTTACCTGCGAGAGTCTACTTTAGATATATCTCAAAGATAATACTGGATGTTTAGTAACTACACAAGTTTGAATGATAATATTGGGAATTGATTGATCCTCTAAAAGATAATGTGTGAAATATTGTCAACAGAGACAGAAATATTTGTTAATATAGCTCAAAGACTCACCAAAATGTCAGTAGAATAATTGTTTGTACTAAATCCCGCCAGTGAATGGGATAGACGAGATACTAAACAGAGAATCTATATATACGAACACACTGTCACAGATCCCGTTAAAGGTTGAACAACGATTTGCGCTAAGAGGTGATAGTAAATGGATGTGGAAAACTATGAGTCGGGTTCAAACCTACGCCAAGGTCTTCATCTTGTATAACAGTAAAATAACAATGATGAATTATTGACACTTTGCCCATTTTTATCACACACTTTTATTAAATACTTCGTTTTAATGAAAATGGTGTTCTTGTTTCACGACAGTTGTGTATTTTATCGGAATTAATTGACTCTTTCATTTTTATTATAAGTAACTTTATCATGGCTACTTAAACTCCATGCAAAAGCGTAATATATCGTTCAAGTAATACTCTGAAAATTTTTGTGCCTATCGGTAAAAATCCCGACAAAATATATGGAGATTGACATGAACAAATAATAGACACTTTAATGTTATTTCTATGTATTATTTTTTGACATACGCTAAATAATTGTAGTTTTCAAAACATAATATCCATTTTTGATCAATTCGTTATAATTTTCAGTCCACCGTTTTACTTTATTTTGTCAAATATATGCCCCACTATTATAACCAATCAATATATGGTTTCTACTACGCCCTGAAAATAACTATGAATCTAAAAAAATATACTAGCTTTGGAAAATTACTGCTTTGAACGTATATAATAATTAATTTGCAGAAACACGTTTATATTAATATTATAGACATATTTTATATAATTTAAAACATTAGACATTAGAGCAACCATAATTAGACTGTAACAGATGGGTCCACGTGGTTATGTTAATCCTGTCAACTAGGTTACTCGGACTACCCACACATAATGTTCCCAAAATATTCTAACAACACTGTTAATGTATTTCACTCATAAATAACGACATTCGGTTGTAAACTTCTGGCGGTGGTCTAATAGTAATCATTTATCGTAAATGATCCTTCATTAAATTATGTATACTTGTTCTTTACAGACTTCAATTAATTGATGATTCTAACTCGATAAAACTTGTCGTAAACTCGATCGTGTTTTTTATACGTGATTATATTTAAGACTAGCGGGCCCGGCAGACGTTGTCCCGCCCTAATTATAAAAAAATCCTGGACAAATTATATACCAAAACGTTCCCCGTGAATCACTGTATCCACTGGTGAAAACCCACATAAAGATCCGTTCAGTAGTTTTTGAGTTTATCGCGAACAGACAGACAGACAGACAGACGCGGTAGGAGACTTTGTTTTATACTATGTAATGATGATTTAGTAAAAAACAATTCCTTGTTAATATTAAAATTAGGTTTTTACAACGAGTAAACGTAAGCAAAAATTGCACTATGAATTAACAAAAAAAAAATATTTTCAGGTATTTAGTAGTATTTCGTTAGGAGAACCCAATGAATATAGTAATTTGTAGCTTTTTAAAGAAAAATGATATTTATCTTAACTTATAGTTACAACTATTGATTCATAACTGTACTGATATAGTTCTTTGCGCAGACGATACATCACTTATATTTAAAGTGAAAAGGATCAATTAAAAGGTCAGATATCGAAATATATAAAAAAAATATCTGATCGGTTTGCGTGAAATAATTTATTGGTAAATGAAGATAAAATGAAATTTATGAGACCTTTTACCTTGCCTAATGTTGAATTAAGATCAAAGGGAATTTGTTAGGCTTAGTTGACAATACAGTATTCTTGAGTATAATAATAAATTACAATGGGGTCCTTACATAAAAAAATTGACGAGCGGTTACAAGAAGTATAAGCCAAAATATGTACCTAATATTTAATATGAATCGGGGTTTAGATAAATTACATTTAATTAAATCCGAAATTTAATTACAAACTGATTTACATAAAATTATAGCATTTAATGTACTGACGCAGGTAGAACAAAAACAGCTAGACGTAAATAAATTGTCTTTTGTATCCCAGGAGAGCAAAATCAATATTCATGATAAGGGCTTTGTCGCAATCTCCGGATGGAATGGAAGTATTGCGAAAATAGTAAATTACTGCGTTTTTATACGGACTGAGACAACATTTTACAATGGAAAAGAAAAGACAGGAATTACATACACCAATCTCGTGAAATTCCACGAAATTGCGAAAGATTTCAATTACTATACAGCTAACTTGAGATTCTTATTTTAGGTGCCGTACTCTACGAACTCCTGGAAACATTCTGGTGGCAAATCTAGCCCTTAGCGACTTTATAATGCTTGCAAAAACGCCTATATTCATTTTCAATTCTTTTAACCTTGGACCAGCATTGGGAAAATCAGGTATGTCGCCGCAAGAATACCTATTATACCTATAAATACGGATGATTTCAATATAGTTAACGTAACACGAAAACTAGTAAAATAAACATTAAATTTATGCATTACAATAATTTTAGAGGAAAATTATAATACTTAAATCTATTTTAATTTTCACGACACTGTCCTTGCTCGACCCAGATTCCGTTTATTAATGTAAATTTACTATAGTATAGTGTATCCATTACTTTCAGTTTGAAAAGCATTATCTGTCACTTCGTTGACGTCATGGTAGCTTTTAGTAGTATTCCATAGGTTAATCCCAAAAACCCGGTCATCATAATCTCATCTGAGTTTAAATGACTATGTCGTGTAAGATGTTAAATTTAAAGGAGGACTAGCTCTCAAGTGCAGTTGCCGTAACACACCTATGAGTGCTTAGCGACAAACTTTCAGCTTGAGAGCGTTAACAAGTCAGGCGGGCTAGGAAAAAGCCTTATCACACTACTATATACTATGGTTTCAACTCGTTGTTTTCCTTTATCGAAAACTCGTTCGCAAGGAATCGGACTTAAGTCAATCGACACGGTGTCCGAACAGGCTAACCACTGTCATCATCGAAACAAAGTTGGGGGTTTTTTTTTATATACATATAATTACATTACATAGTATAAAACAAAGTCCACTACCGCGTCTGTCTGTCTGTTCGCGGTAAACTCAAAAACTACTGATCAGAGTTTCATGCGGTTGTCACCAGAGGAAAAAGTGATTCATGAGGAAGGTTTAGGTATATAATTGGTCAAGGATATTTTTATAATCAGGGCGGGACAACGTCTGCCGGGCCCGCTAGTATAATATATTTCAAACAACAAATAATTCAATTTTATTTATATGTATAAGCTAGTTTTTTTGAAAGTGTAAGTTTGAAAGTGTAAGAAAACAAAGAAACATTTATAATATTTATTGGGGTAGTTAGGATTAGGATTGAGACGATAAGATTTGTCAAACAACTGTAATATATCATTAAATGTATATAAACTATTGTTATTAATATTCTGAATAATTGAGGTAGACAAAAAATATTCAGTTTTTAGTCTCAGAACCGTAAACCAAATACACTCCGTATTTTATATCGTTTACTTATTACATGTCTGTGTTTATATATTTAGAATTACTACTGTTTTATTAACTTATTACTATTAAGTATGATTCGGTAGTAGAGAACTAAGGGTATGCAGATATTAGGTTTGTTGTTATGTACATTTCACGGCCCACTAATTGTGTATACATCTATAAAAAAAGTGGTTTTTCACTGAAAAAACATTTACACAGAAACAAGCAGGGTCTTTTATTAAGGGTACGCATAGGCACGCAGTGCCCTTAAAAGGAATTTGGAAAATATCGAAAAATTGCCATTAAAACTGAAACAGATATGGACTTATTAATTTCGAAAATTAGCGTGCCCCCAAAAAAGAAGTGACAAAAAAGGCACGGAAACAAGTAACAAATTTTGTACGTAAATATATTTTATTCAAAATGTTACTGTCAATTTGTAAGTAATTTGTTACACTGTCAAAAGACCCAAAGTTCAAAACATATTTCAGTAAATGTTTTGTTATTGGAAACTCAAACTATCATTTACGTGGGACCGTTCTTTATTTACCTAAATATAATAATTCTTTTAGGTTGTGTGATATATGGATTCGTGGGTGGTCTGACGGGCACCACATCAATAGCTACTCTGTCTGCAATCGCATTGGACCGCTACTGGGCTGTAGTCCGACCTTTAGAACCATTACGGACACTTACTGCAATAAGAGCTCGTTTAATGGCCATCAGTGCTTGGATATACGCTGGCATTTTTTCAGTTATCCCTGCTTTAGATATAGGATATGGGCATTACGTACCCGAAGGATTTTTAACAAGTTGCAGCTATGATTACCTTACTGATGAACTCAAGCCCCGCTATTTTATATTTGTATTCTTCTGCGCGGCGTGGTTAGCACCATTTTTCACGATAACTTTCTGTTATATAAATATTTTTCGAGTCGTGGTTTGTAACAGACATATCACTAGCAAAAATCAAGAACAAAGATTATCATCTAGGCATATCAAAGAGCGAACAAAACGCAAAGCCGAAATCAAATTAGCATTTTTGGTTATGGCAGTAATAGTATTATTTTTTGTGTCGTGGACTCCGTACGCCATCGTGACTTTATTAGGAATATTCGGAAAAAAGGAACTTATTAAACCGATAACTTCGATGATCCCTGCACTATTTTGCAAAACGGCAGCCTGTATAAATCCTTTCATTTACATTATAACACATCCGAAATTTAGAAAAGAATTCAAGAAGTTATTGTACAGAGATAAATCGAGGCGTATGAGTAGCACAATGAAAACAATAGGTTACAGAACGGAGACCACAAAAATTCATCGTTCTAGCAAAGATTTAAGTGACACAGAGGTTGAAATAATCGAAATGAAAGACATTCCGTTTCAAAATAAAGATGATTCTCCAAATAACGATGGGATCTTAAGGACTGTGTCGTCTAGAATAACGAAACGCGAAGGTTCTCAAAAGAGTATGAAAAGCTTTGAAGAGAACGTCGTTAGTCCGCCGTCGTGGTATTGTCAGCCGCAATTCGCTAAGAAAAGTTTTCAACGACGGTCTACTCGCAGTACATTTTCATTAAGGTCTAACCCTAATACGTAGAGTTATAATGTTCTTTACTGTCTAGATAGTATAGGTGTTCTTTCTGCTCGATATCAACAACTTAATCAAAAAATAATTGGACGTGATTCTTCTTATACTTCCTTCATATACTTTAGCAACCAATTTTCTTTATTGAAGACATTAGTGCTCCAACAAGATGGTGACCCGCTTGTTAGTACTTTCCAGGGCCTTTTTTAATACCTGAGAATTCATGTCCCGTGGTATCATCAACTATACTTGCGCACTAACCAAGCTATATTACTCAAGTCGCCACCGATATTACGCAATATAGGGCTAAACAAGATTATGAATAAAAAATAAAAGTCACTACATGACAAACTAAGATCCCACCAATAACTTAATTAAGTCTTTATCGTCGTCGCGTAATTGTGTAAAATTAATTCTCAATTACAAATTTTCAAACATGCCAATATTATATATATATATATATATATTTACTCATACACGTATGATATAATTTGTTTAAGAAATTAATTTAATTTGATAAATGAAATATACTGAAAAATTTTAATATAATAAAGTGTTTATTAAATAATTATGTCATAATTTAGGTTATATGCTTAAATGCTATTGTAGATTAATGTTACAGTTGAATAAATTGTATGAATGTTAAAATGTTTTTTTATTTCATTTAGGAGCCTGTACAATAATTTACATTCTTACTTAATTATATACTTAAGTTTATATTCATTAGTACCTATGAAATTGCCTCTTTAGTCCATTTTATACATTGATATACAAAAACCCAAGATGCACACTTAACGTCTCACAACCGAAACACAAAAATGTGTGCATGGTGCAGTCATTTAAAAAAGTCTCGCGACGCTTGCGTCCTTGTAAAAACAACTTTAAATCAATCATTTACGGTATAACTATAGCTACGTATGTATATTGGGGAGTTTTTGCGGCCGGTTTTGAACGCTACTTTTATTCGAAACTGTGTGTCACGGGTTTTTAAATGTCAATGATTTTATACCAAAAATCTTTAAATTAACATAGAATCACTTACAGTTCTTAATAAAATTAATTTATATCATTGGTTTCACACTAATAGGCAAATGATCAGAAAATTCATTAGTTAAAATTATAGAATATGATCAGTCTAATGAGGGAAATTTTATTTGAAAGACTTTATTTAACTTTTGCTATTTACTTGTTACCCTAATTATAGTATTTACTAGTGGGCCCGGCGGTCGTTGTTTCGCCCTGATAATAAAAAACCTTGACAAATTATATACATAAACGTTCCTCATGAATCACTGTATCTACTGATGAAAACCGCATGAAAATCCGCTCAGTAGTTTTTGAGTTTATCGCGAACAGAAAGACAGACAGACGTGGTAGAGGACTTTGTTTTACACTATGTAATGATTCTAAACAAAAAACCTTCATCTGAAGTCGACCCACTACAGCACTCATTCGTAATCGTCTTGTGTTATGTTGTCTACTTCCTTTCCTCCCGTCAATTTGTCCAAACCATTTCAACATAATTTTCTCTATCCAAGGCACTGTATCTTTCTTACACACCAGAATGCGTCTTAAAAGTTAATAATATTTACTTCACGCTTTTACATACATTCAAAATATAGAACCTACGTCTGAATAAAACTTAATATCTTATTAAAAAACGATATTAACTATTTATAGATAAAATTATGCATATAGTTTAATGTTAACAAGTTATCCTAGTCAATTTTGAAGACAATGTTACAAGGCACAAAAGTCTTGCGGAAGGCCGCCGGAACATTATTTAGTCCTAGTTCTAAAAAAATGGTAATTTCATCCAGAACCCTGTCTAACACCATTTCTTCAAAATAGATTCGACCAATTAGAAAATTGTTAAAAACGCAGTTTCAATCGCACTATACAGTTACAACCGCATCTCGAATTTCATGGAAGTTTTAGTTTTTTTGGTTACTTATAGGTTTTACACTCGAAGGACCAAAGAAACCCATGTGCTGCTCATGAGCAGCCCATTACCAACTACTGCTTTATTCAAATAGAGAACAAAAGAAAGAAATAATCACAAGCTAGGTGATTGGCTTAGTAGTAAAATACTGGTACAGTTCATTATATTTTTTTGAAATCTGTAATGACAACAACAGTAGATAATTACGATAAAAGATAACAATGAACGAATAATTACTCTTCTACGCTGTGGCTACATGACAAACCACGTATTTCAAAACATAAATAAGACAACGCCCCCACTAAGCGTCAATCTCTGTGTCGTAGGAGACATTACAAACATATAATTAAAGGTGCAAATTCAACCTGATTTAAAATAATTATTTATGGATTACAGAAATAATTATTGTGTGTGGGATTCAAATCCACAGCACTTAGCCCAGCATCAGCAGGCTCAGCGTCAGCAGTAAGGCAGCCACTTAAACCAGTGCGATAATAATATAATCTTATGTTCTTAAATAAAAAAAGGTTTGTTGTAAATAACAAATACACACGGCAGAAGAGAAACTTTTGTATTACAGGTAAACATTTTAATAACAAAAGTACACCAAAAAACCAACGCCACACGGGGTTTTCAGGCGGTCACCCATCCAAATTCTGGCCGCGCTCGACGTTGTGTAACGTTAGTGATAGGAAGAGAACCGGTGTTTTAACACTCTACCCGACGCAATGTTTACACCCACCTCATTTCGTTATACAAAAAGGTAGCTGAGGTTCAAAATTTTAAAGTCCTGCCATGAGAATTTTCTCTTCAATAATTCACACAAACTGTTTGTTTTAGAAATAAGAACAGATTTGATATTTAATATTCACAAAAACCTTAAAGATTAACAATAAAGTCTATTTAAAATTATTTTTTTATTTAAAAACACAGAAAATAGTTTCAAGGCTAGTTAGTTACAAATAATAAAGATAAAAATATACTAACCATATGGGTTTTTACTTTAGATTGTATTTAGCGAAATGCATAAACCATGGGAACAACAAAAAGTTCTAAGATATAAATTCGAGAGTATGGTTGTTTGCTACGCTTTTATACCTTAACTACTCAACCAATTATCATACACATTGTGAGGGGTACATAAAAGGACTTAGAGTAACTTTTCAATCGTAGAAAATGTACTGTTGCCCAGGGATAGGTCAAATGTACACTAACGCTAGCGAAGCCACGAGCAAAAACTAGTATAAAGTAAAAAGTTTACCGATAATTGTATAAGTGAAATGAATGCAAGCTTTTTCTTTTCTTTTAAAAACTTGTATTATTTTTCTCAATATTCTGTAATTTCAGACATATTTATTTTAGGTGTGTAAAGCCAAAATCATTTATTCTTGTTTCATGTTATTGTCATAAAAATAAAATAGTGAAACTCACATGCATATATATTGCATTTTACTATAGACAAAAAATACGTCCGTGACTTTGGCAGATACGCAACTTGCACGCTATTAAAAATAAAAAAGTCATGTAAACTGAATTGTCAAAAGCTCTAAAATTGTCAACAATGTTGTTTATGGTTTATAACCTATTATCTAATGTAACAAGAAAAAAATATGTATATATTAGTCAGTTTCGATTTTATAATGTTAGGAATACCTATAAAGTACTATTTTTTGGATCTAATGAAATAGCACTTAAAAGTTTACGTAAAGTTAATCATTTTAGGTAACGAATTATTTCTATATTTATTGAATTAATTAGGCTATGAATGTGTAAAATATCAAAGGTTTAATTTTAATTATGTATTAAGCAATTTACAATTATTTATATCCAGAAAAACGAGCAACGTTATCGAGAAGCTTGACTTGGTCATAACCAATACTGCTAAGAACATATCGGACATAGAACAGTATGCACAAACAGAGAATTTAAAAACCATTTTATGGCCTCTAAGCAATTTACAGTCTTCGGAATATGATTTAGGTTTAATTGTGGCATTTGGTCATATGATAAAAGGAGATGTTCTCAATAAATTTCCACTGTAAGTACTGTTTAATTATACTATTACATTAAATTTTTGAACCTCTTTTATAGATTCGTTTCTAATTCTCGTTTTTCGCCGCCACTTAGAAGATATATTCAATGTAGTTCAATGTAGAATAATTAATTGCTTTTAAAATTTAAAAAAATGTGTCATGTGAACAGACATTGATATTTTAATATTTGACTATCTGTTTGGATATTCTATTTGGCCTTAGAATCAAGAGTCTATATAAATATATATTAATTTTTATTTTACCTATAATGCAGTTATAATGTAAGTGACATTAGTGATTTGCTATAATAATGTAATGCATTGAACTTACCTGCAATGGTATTGTGTAATAATAATGAATATTCTATTTTAGCATTATAGCTGGGAAGAAAAAAAATTACAATTTTTTTTTAAACATTTATTTAATTAATACATTTTATAAGCATGTTTGTTTTTCAATATTTCAGAGGTATGATTAATGTTCACCCAAGTTTATTACCTCGTTGGCGTGGTGCTGCTCCCATTATTCACACATTGTTAAATGGCGATGAGGTCACAGGAGTGACACTTATGAAAATAAAACCTGATGTCTTCGATGTTGGTATGTTCAATTTTGTTTTCTTTTGAATTTTTGCTTTCTCATATTAGGTGTTCAGTAGACGTCTTGATATTTATTGTTTTATTCCAAATAAGAGCATATGTTTGGTTTTTATACAACATATAATATTGTAGCATATTTCATTTTTCATTCAAATTGTGAAGAACATTTGGTTACATAAAGGAGACTAAAAAACCTTACCAACAGAACTTTAATCATATTCTGCTCGTTCAAAACTGTTACTGCTTTCTGGGTTTAAATGATTAATATAACAACAAATCAATTTTATAAAATAACAAATATGGGCCGTTCAAGGAGTATGTAACCAAATTTTACGTATTTGAGATCCAAAAATGGCCATCCTTTGTCAGCAAATGCTAGCAAAGTAACCTACCCTTGTTTAAGTAAGGGAGTGTTAAGATAAGATCATATTAACTGCACAATCATTGATGTGAGAACTGAATGATTTGAAAGTATTCCAAACATGTCAATGTCTCATGTAATTGAATATAATAATAAACCATATATGTACTGACAAGGTTTTTATTCTTCAGGTGAAATAATATGCCAAGAAAAAGTAACAATATCTAAAGATATAAAATTACCAGAACTAACAGAACAACTATCGGAGATGGGAGCAGAAATGCTGGTTGAGTGCATAAAGAAATTACCTGAGAGCTTATCTAATGCACAACCACAGAGTATAGATGGAGTTACCTATGGTTTGTTGGCTGTGTTTTTACTAATTTTATGCAGGATGGTGCACTCATAAGTATAGAAATCTCTTTATATAATTTGTAGCTTAGTAAACAATACCGCACAAATTAATTTAGACTCATCTTACAGGGGAGTGACAAAACTCTTTCTTTATTGTATTTATCTTCATGCAATAATTAGTGATTTGAAAAGTGGTCTTTTATGGGTCGATATATTCAAAATGCGATATCTAGTTTGACGTGTCATGAAAATATTTATCCAATGATATTTAAAAGTAAAAATTGCCAATGTTCAATGTAAGTGGTGTTATTTGCGAAACAGTTATATGTTGTATTATGTCACTATTTTTTCCCCCTCTAGAATTTTCTATATGCCAAGAGTTGCGCTTGTTGGAAGTATTTCTAATTAATTATGTAAATATTTACAATTAAGTAATTTGCTAATTAAAATATGTAAACATACTTGCTCTATTGAAATAATTATAAGGTTATCAGTATCACACTACTCTAGCATGAGGTGATAATCTATTAAACATAAATCATCAATATTTAAGCACGGATACAGAATTTTATCTAGTTTACAAAAACAAATCATTATATTAAACAAAAATTTGATAAAATTTTAGTACGTTATCCATATAATCATGTGAAGTGGTGGTGGGAAATAGGTTATAAAGTGCGAAATATCTATTCATGTACTGAAATCGATAAAGCTATAAAATACTTTAACAGTGACACCCATATTTAGGAAAATAAGTATATAATGATATAGCGACTAGCTCTCACTCCCACAAATTGCTGTCAGTTCCTCTAATGCAACTTCCATACCTAAGTGTATCGCTATGAAGTTTTGTCTATGTTCACAATAAATTTAGGCGTGGGAATACTTTATCGGACTGCGCGGCGATAGATGCAGCACGATAACTGGGACTGCGGTTTTTACACACATCAAAGGAACTTGGAAATGCTAATTTCGAGTTATTATTGAAACGACAAAGGAGTGCGACCGTTGTTCTGCGCTTTTATCGGAATTAATTTTGAGGTTCGTTTGTAGCGTGACAAGTAGCCGATGCTTCGTAACGCAAGTATGGAACTAGCATACGAATAATAGTAAGGTAGATCGATAATAGTAAAGAAAATAATACAAATTGATACTAGCTGTTAAAGAGCTACGTGTATTCATTATTAATTATTATGTTTCAGATATTTTCTTGACTTTTGTTGTGACAAAAATACAGTAGTAACGTTACTTACATACCTGCATGACGAAGCTTTGACTATTTGTCACGCTAAAATTATTGTCCAAAACCATTCTAATAGTCTGGAAATTAGCGCCCGCTAAACTACTTTGATGTGCGTAAAAACCGCCGCTCTAGCTATTATGTTGTCTCTATAGTGTCGTAGCTCAAAAGTTCGTAACCCATGACGATAATGCTTTCCCACACCTCCATTTATTTTGACCATAGACAAAACTTCATGACGATACATGCGGATGTGGGAGTAGCATTAGTGAGATGTACATATAATCTTTACATAAATCATTTTCTTATGATGTCGGTAGCTACTATATATCCTCAGTGGCTACTATATATACTATAGCTACACTAAATATGGTTAGGTGCACGGGGTTTCGTAAAAAGACTATTTTTCACAATGTCCATTGTAATAAGGATAATTTTTCTAGTAATTTAAGTTACATTATTACTTAATGCGCTTAGAAGATGTAGATATTTTCCTCATGTTGACCTTTTTTTACAGCAAAGAAAATAAATAAGAATATAAGCGAAGTAAGATGGTCGCACATGTCAGCCAGTGAAGTATATAATTTATATAGAGCAATATATGGATTGTATCCACTGTCAACAAAGTTTAGAGATAAACAGTTAAAACTATTTGATGCATTTTTATTAAATGCTGAAATTATAGTAAATAAACCGATTGGTTCTCTAGAGTATTGTGATGAAACGAATGCAATAAAAATCTTATGTAAAGACCAAAAATTTATTTATTTCAAATCACTTAGAATAGTAGGCAAGAAAGAAATAACGGCTTTAGATTTTTACAATGGCTATATTAAAAATGTGCCCGTTGAGAAAAGATGTATAGTTGTTAAAAATTAACATGTAATATAAAATATTCCAATAAACCCTATAATAAGTGTTTATATTTGTTTATTTTACACTGTTATACTTAAAAACTTTCCAAATTAATAACAACAAACGGAATAAAGTAAATAATAGTCAACCCTTCTTAGGCGCGATTATCTAATTTTTAAAACACAGTGGTATAGTATATACAAACTATTCCATACGATTAATATCACGGTATGACAAATTGAAGTTATTTTCTGAGTTTAAAAGATTAATTCTTAACATATTCTGTACTTTTTATACACTTTTCCTCTAATATCAAAACTCCGCTTCATTGTATTAATAAGTATTTACATATAAAAATACTGAAAAAAGTAAAGTCCATAGACGATATTATACTTAGCTATTTATACGCTTCGCTACTTATACGATATTACGCTTAGCTATTTACGGGGAATCACAAGACAGTACAACTAAGATTATTTATGCGTATTTCATGTGGGAATATCTATATACACTTCAAATACAGCAATATGAAAATTATGTCTATAGATGATTAAATATTAATTTTATTATAACAATGAAATTGTGATGTGTATATTTCTCGGGAAAGAGACTCGAGCTCAACGGTGGATACCCCACGTTTTACAAAAACCTAGAAGTATATAGACATTTTGGTCCTCGTTATTTAAAAACCACACAACCGATATCGAAGGGTCGACTGTACAATGATTGTTGATGTAACAAATACATATTTATACTATACAATTTATTAATATAATAAATCATGGCTCTTGGTTTATTATGACAAGATATGAGCAAAGTATTCTGGTAACATCGATCATATGGACAGCTCATAATAGGCATGTCCCGAATTTGTACTCGAATATGTTATATTTATTTAATAATATTTTATAAAAACTGGCAGTGCTGCGGTGGGGATATGTTTAATTGTGCAAGTTCTATACATTATTGCACGGGTTTATAAAACTATGCGAATGGTAACGAAAGAAGACTCAAACTTTTAGTGTTATTGTTTTGTTCCTTAAAAGTGTCCGCTCCTACGGGCCGACTTTTACCCTGAAAGGAAAATTTCTTATAGTAACTGAAAATAACTTATAATTAATTACCTCTTTCGAAATAGTTTAATGAAAGTTACCAAAAGCATGTGGGATGTACAATTTTACATTATCCCTTAAGCAGAATCAATCTTTGTATAAGTGAGAAAAAATTAAGTGGTATCAATACCTACTTGCACCTAAGTAGTGAAAACATATATTTATTTTGGCAAATTAACTAATCTAGAACAATTAGCCTTCAGTATAATAAAGTAGTATAATTAAAATTCCTGTCTATTATTTTCAATCCAGCTACAATGTGTATTAACTTTCCTGCGTTTTTCTTTAAGTAATATATAAATCAAAATATGTAAATATTTATAATTTTCAATAATTAGTAAAAAACGGTACTTACCAAGGTTAATCACAATTCTATTCTAAACTGAACAAAAAACAGTATAATTAATCATGAAATTTAATTCAAGTAACTTGAGTTACTGAAAGTAAATAGTAATATATAAAGAAATATAAACCAGTGATCATGTTTTTGGCGCCGTTTGATTACAGTAAAACACATTTCAACATATAATGAAATCAACCATTTAGCAATAATAAATAGTTTGTAGTAATTTACTGTATTCAAGGTAACGCGAATGACAATGTACAACAGTTACAAAATATTACAACGAAAACAGAAGCCTCCAGTTCCTTACCATATTTTATGATATACAGCAATGCGATTTTCTAACTATCCGTATCCTGAAAAAGATAAATTTACTTTATCCGTGTGGTTGAGTCCGCGAAGCGACACATGCCCTTTGCATTTCTGTTACCTTAAACTCATTATCTGCACTTGTAGTAATTAAAAGAGTAAAAGGTAGGTCTTCTAACCGGTTAGAGATTAATGACTATTTTTTTCTTCTAAATTCATTCATCGAGTATTTTCGTTTAAAAAATACATATAGTCCAGGATCCCTGGGCAATTTTTGCCGTTGATTACTATCAAGCTGAATCTTCGTAAATAGCTTCGTTTTTATAAGACGCCCAACAATGTCCTGTACGAAAATTCTCGATTCTGGTAGCTAACAGAGGTAGCAAGGACATAATATGTTTATTTAATGAGTTTCAAAAATTTTATTACTAACTGAGGGATTCTTTTTTTAATCTCAAGATAATTATCTAAATTACTTGAAAAAATATTTGTCCTACAAAATGTAAGGTTTGATTAATGAGTCCCCTCCTGTCAACATGTATTGATTACGAAGTCATTAAAAATCATTACTAACCAGCTGATTTTTTTTTTTACTTCGTTAACATGTATATAATGCAATGATCACGTTGTCCTACAAATTTTGTGGTACGTTATCCCGGTCCTACGCTTAGAAGTAGTAGTACAGATCCTTAATATGAAAATAATTACTATCAAGCTGAATCTTCGTAAATAGCTTCGTTTTGATGAGACGCCCAACAATGTCCTGTGCGACAATACTCGATTCTGGTAGCTAACAGAGGTAGCAAGGACATAATATGTTTATTTAATGAGTCTCAAAAATGTATTACTAACTGAGGGATTTTTTTTTAAATCTCAAGATAATTATTTAAATTACTTGAAAAAATATTTGTCCTACAAAATGTAAGGTTTGATTAATGAGTCCCCTCCTGTCAACATGTATTGATCACGAAGTCATTAAAAATCATTACTAACCAGCTGGTTTTTTTTTTTACTTCGTTAACATGTATATAATGTAATGGTCACATTGTCCTACAAATTGTGTGGTACGTTATCGCAGACCTTCAATTGAATACATACTTGAAATTCATGAAATGCAAAATCAAGTTATTTTGTCTATTTTGCTGCTATAGCTGTCACAGCTGGGCGCATGCGTAGTAGCATTGCTTACTGTTTGTTAGGTAGCCTTAGGTAGCCCTTCACATGCTGATGTCGGTTATACCGGTACAAACATTTTTCTATTCCACCACGTGTTTTATTTTATTTTATTTCTCTTGAGTAATACTTGTTGTACCATACAATAATTATGGAGTGTTTTTTGTAAAACACAACATCGTAGGATATGATCCATCCAGTTTGCCGCCAACAAAACAAGAATTGTTACAACAGATTAAAAGAACGGCTTTTATCAGCGATGTATGGTGTAATGCACATATGCGGTGCCCCACAGAAAAATTGCCGGAAGACTATGGATGGGCAATAATTGATGGCAAATATCAATTTTACTGGTATGATGGTCCCCAAAGTCCATCTTTTCAAGAATTATCTTCAGCCACACAAGGTACTCCATTAATACTATTGATATTTATTGATTGATTATTCATTATTATAAATTATATTATTAAAATTTACTTAATTTTCTCATGTTACTACAGACTCGGACATCACGGATGAAGAAATGGAAACAGATGAAGATGACAGTGATGTTAGGAGCGAAGATTTCTCAGATGCATCTGATGAAGATTAATATATGATATTTGTATAAAATTACATGTTTTTATATCTATTTTATTAAAAAATATTTTTCTTTAATTAAAAAAAAAATTTTTTACTGTATGTCATGTTATAAATAGGAAAACGAAAAAATTGCAATCATTGTCGGACTAGCTATCCGTCCCTGCTTTTTTGTAGGACATTGTTTTATTTATGCAGAGAACCCACTAACCTATCATGTAATATTTTTGTCCTACAGTTAGTAATGAAAAAAATTGTCTTGTGGAATTAACAATTTCTAAGCGTAGGACCGGGATAACGTACCACAAAATTTGTAGGACAACGTGATCATTACATTATATACATGTTAACGAAGTAAAAAAAAAAATCAGCTGGTTAGTAATGATTTTTAATGACTTCGTAATCAATACATGTTGACAGGAGGGGACTCATTAATCAAACCTTACATTTTGTAGGACAAATATTTTTTCAAGTAATTTAGATAATTATCTTGAGATTAAAAAAAGAATCCCTCAGTTAGTAATAAAATTTTTGAAACTCATTAAATAAACATATTATGTCCTTGCTACCTCTGTTAGCTACCAGAATCGAGAATTTTCGCACAGGACATTGTTGGGCGTCTTATCAAAACGAAGCTATTTACGAAGATTCAGCTTGATAGTAATCAACGGCAAAAATAGCCCAGGGATCCTGGACTAATATACCCGTTTTTGTTATTTTCAATGCATAAAATTTGTTTTAACAAATTTAGAATAGAATTTATTTAAAACCAAATAGCGTAGATACTTTTACCTAACTCTTTTAGTTGACGGATGAAACTACTAGTCAATAAAGAATTTGTATGGATTTCTTTTCGGTTCTTGTTTGTTTTCGCTTCGTGGACTTATTACTTTTAGATTTTGTAAGATCTGTTTTATATCTTTACGCGTGGACTAAAAAGGCTTCTGTTTTTTCATAGGTGATGTTTTGAATGTTTCATTCACTTCGCTAATAACATTATGAGATGATACTTTGCTAAATCATTACTAAAGTTCAAAACACAAATCAGGATTGTAAAATGATATGATACTACAATGTTTATAATAAAGCTTTTAATGTTGACAATAAATCGTTAATGCTCATTAAGTGGCGTTGATGTATTTTTTCTCTTAAATCTAACATTACAATTACGTGGGAAAGACTAGTACAAAATGGATGAAATATACGACAATACTATACCAAAAATTGTGCATGAGTATATTAATTATCTCTTTCAAAGAGTTCTACAAAATCGTATTGAATACGTTTTTGTAGTTGGAAAATTCTCGAAGACAGCAAATCTTATCCTTTAACATAAATCGTGGATTATATTTATAACCGTTTTCATATGAAATAAAACTATACACAATAAATACGTTTACAGACGTGAAGTTAGGTTTCAATTAATTTATAATAATAAGTATGACAAAATTAACGTGGTCTAACAAAAAATATATACATTATTCGTGGATAAGGTAACAGTAGTCTTCGAAAACAGTTAAGATTGTGGAGTAATATATTTTAAATTAAATTGAATTTCTACGTTGCTTTTCGACGCTAACTTCACAACCGTAAATAATGTAAATGGCGAGTACCTAAATGAATTTAATTCCATAACAAACAACAGATTTAACAAAAAATAAGTGACATGCAAATATGATTAATAAGCCTTTCTATTAGAGACACAGTTTTATGACGTCACAACTGTCTATAATAATTATAGTAACATTGCTGTGATTAACGTGTTTACGATATTTAATACAAAATCAAATGTGTCCAACCGACAAATAGCATAGCACTAAATATATTAACTGATAAAATAAAATTACATATCACTCAATACAATATAGAAACTATTTCTAATTGTCCTGTGGTTCCGCTTCAAATTAAATTCACACACAGAGAGAAGTAAAATAATGTACTCCAATACTGATTACTTAATTTGATATAATACTAGATGTGCCCGCGACTTTATCCGCGTGGAACCTTATGTAAAAAACAGTGATTAATAAAGTCATCTGAATGTATTAAGTCCATTTACTTGTCTACTTTTCTCTCGTACTTACGCCGCGTCGTCATTAAAACCTCAATAACTTTTGATAAAGTAGACCGATTTTAATGAAACAAAGAGTAAATGTTACTTGAGGATGTGCTTTGTTTTATCGTTCGTTTTATCGCAGTACTTTAGCAGTGATGCGTATTCAAACAAACAGACAGACATATCTAAAAATTATGGAAATGTATTTTATTACTTACTAGCGGGCCCGGCAGACGTTGTCCCGCCCTGATTATAAAAACATCCTTCGCAAATTATATACCAAAACGTTCCTCATGAATCACTTTATCCACTGGTGAAAACCGCATGAAAATCCGTTCAGCAGTTTTTGAGTTTATCGCGAACAGACAGACGCGGTAGGGGACTTTGTTTTATACTATGTAATGATTAGTAGACACCTGCAATAACTTTTTTTTCCCAAAATCTAAAAAGTACAGACACGTTAGATTTACATTCTTATTATGTGTATAGATTTTGTTATACTTATAGTAGTACAATGTAACATACACTTATAACAATTTTACTGAATGTAATAACTACATACAGCATAGAGAAGAAATTAACATAATCATAACGATTGTTTACTGTGTCTCTAATGAGAAATTTTAAATAGAATAATGATAAATGCGTTTGGTGCAGCGGACGATAAATGCGAGTTCATGATGATAAACACTGTAGAGGCACTTCACTCGGTCACAGAGAACATTTAGGCGTCGGCTTTTTCCTAAAATATTAGTAAAACAACTTTAAAAAATTACTAAACTCTGTCAAAACGAAAATCAGCGTAAATGGCAATAACACGACGATTGCGGAAAATATGTTATTGTAGCAGAAGAAATAATATTAAAGAATACAAACAAAGCCGTTTTCAAACATTTAATAAATGTAAACAAATACACGTGAATAAATAACAAAAAAAAAACAAAACACAAATCATGCTTCAATGAAGAACAGACAGAAAGCATGCTGAAGAACTTGAAATCATATGTTGAACCTGTGATTTAATAAATGCTAATACTCTTGGGAGCAAATCTGAAACGTTTAAATATATCTTTGAATATGTTCTATAAATAATAAAAGACAGTAAGAAGATAGTAGTAATAAAAGTGTTATAAACTTTATAATGATTTTATTCAATTATCTACGGAACCGGTTAAACAACATCATACGATAAAAATCATTCAAATAGCTAATATAGATATTAAATAGAAAACAAACATATAAATTTGATTTACATAATTATATGTAATAACGATTTACTAAAAATATTTATATACTTAGCACCTACATTCGTTTGGACTTCACAAACACTAATAAACCTTATCTCGACAACCGGCCACTCGAATATGTTCATTTATTCTCGAGCTAGTAGCCTACTCTTGATAACTGATGCATATTTACGAAATATGTTAGCTTATATGCAGATAACACGTCAAAAACGATATTAAATGTATATCAACAAATATTAGTAACATAATATTATTAAAAAAAATATAGTTTTTTTTACAATATGCATGCTTAACAATACGTAATATGACTGTAAATATGAAAAGAAAAGTTAATTTATTTCCTAATCACGTTTCATCAGTAATTAAATTACTTAGACAAGGTAACATCTTTATAAGATAAATTCATTCATATATTTTTATATCGCGAGGCCACGATATATTTGTATATATGTACTAGGGTTGCCAACAGTCTTGTTTCTTCAGGACTTAACCCGTTTTTTTAATAGTGATCAGAATAGTATTTATTCTGTTTTTTTAATTGCCCTAATAAGGCATTGTATTTTTGAATATGTGTGTAGTTAACACCTTTATTACGCTTTATCTAAGATCACACATTTCTTAAAAGACACTAACAAATTAGTCCTGGCATTAGTGAGTTTCATTTATCCTATTTTTATTGCGTATTACTATTATTATAATTCATTGTCTTTAAAAAAAATGCCTGGAATTTTAATACTCATCCAATTTTTAAATCTTGGGGATGGCAACCCTATCATATAAATAATTGAATAAACGGATATTATATTCGTGTTTATTTAAATTAACAACAATAAAAGCATTTATCCAAACTTTTAAAAAAATGTTAGTATAAAAAAAATATTTAAAATTAAATAAAAAGTAAAACGATAGAAAAATATAAAAAAATATACCCTTGTTCATATGCCTTATTCCAAACTCCTTAACATTCTCAGAAGTATTTATAATATTTTTAGTACGCAGTCATGTAATTCAATATAATATAATTTTACATACGGAAATGTAACCATCTAAGTATATACATATACCCTATAAAATAAACATACATACATACATATGTTATTTACATAATAAGTTAATTGGTTCTATTCTACATACATTAATGTCGATAGGCTCTAATTATCTATTGAAGAATTAAGTCACATAGGAAGCGGGTGCAAGTTTTATACGTCTTACATGTGTTCGGGGTGACTGCGGATACAGTCGATGAAGTCATTCGGCTTTAGCTCCCCTCGGCATATGCGAAACACGGCGGTGAACAACGGAAACCTGTACCGATCACAAAATATATATATACCAGCTGACCCGACCACGCGATGCTGTGGCTCAGCCATTAAAAAAGAAATTCAAAATTAAAACGTAGCGCCATCTATGTGATATCTGTAATGGTCAGTCATACAGTTTTCTGTCAACAAACTAATTTAAAGCGCCATCTGTTCGAGACTAATGAAACTCATAATAATTAAAATTGGCAATCTTTTAATTTATAATTAAAAAATATTGAGGCCATTAATCGAAACATAAATTATCCTATCTCTCAAGTTGGACCAAATTATACATAAATGTCAACTTTCATGAAGATCGGTTGAGTAGTTTCGGAGTTCAACGTGAACAAACATAATGACACTGGATTTTTATATATTTATATTTACATGGTTATTTATATTTAGAGATGAGAATATGAAATATTTGAGGTATTGTTGAAGGGCAGTTCATAACATACGTCACGAAAAATTTTACCTCTTTGGACCGCCCTTCGTTACGCTATATCACATTTTCTGCAATCCCTCCTATCAATATTGTATTATGATTGTACATCCCTCATATACAGTCAACGCCAAACTATTTGACCGCTCTGAATATAGTTGTAAAGAACACTTATTTTGGTATAAATACGTGTTATATTATAAAACTAACATTGAGTCAACTGAAGGAAGGAATGCCAATTTTAGAGTCCCATAAATATATTTTCATTTCGTTTTGTATTAAACTTGACGACATTATGCGTAAACCAGAACTTACGACTATGTTCAAAGCGGCCAAAAAGATTGACGAGGACTTTACGTGTACAAATATATACGTAAGCATGTTTACAGATATGAAAGGAATGACTTATGACTATGGAAGAAATAACTTTATCGTAACAAAAAAAAATCGAAAGAAAATATTGCAAAATTGTATGATTAGTTACGAACTTTACGTTTGCTTAAATGATCGATCAATGCAGGTTCGAATCCAACAGTGAATCTGAACTTTTTTAGGACAAATTCGTGATAGCATAGCATGACGGTAGAACGTTTTCTAATACTCGCCTAAATCTGCCGGCCAAGCATCTATCGACTTATTCTGGCAGCTGCATTTGAAATCTAGTAAGTACCGCTTTAGTGTTAACCAATTGCCGTTTTAACTCTTATGAATAACAACATAGTTGCGAAAGTCTTAACGAATATATACTAGTATCTAGTATATAAATTAGTGTCATTCTAGACGAAATCGTTAAAACCAGTATATTTTAGTATATTTTTGGTCCAACTTGAGATATTTTAGCTGTTACTTAAAACTCTGCAGGAATGTTTCATTAGAAAGATTAAATTCTAAGAATTTTTTATGTGATACTTCTGGTCAGCACAAAATAATAAAGCGAGTCTTATAGTCGTGTTTAGCTACAAAGAATTTTTAATCTGAAAGATATTTAGTCTCTGATAACAAAGGAAATATTTCCGTAATTCGATATGAATTAAAATTATAAAGTACAGACAATACGTGTAATCTACTGACTTGTTGTAATTTTGTATCGACTCCAGAATCCAAACAGTTAATGTAAAAAGCTAATGTTTCTCAGATATTAAATACCAAGCGCGAAAGTAAGATCTCTCCATTGCTTTAATTCGTATGGACCAGACGTGATGCATGAGAAAATAATTATAGTCGGATGGCTATAAAACTTTAAAAAACATTCCCACAAATTAACAGCAAAATAAAAAAAAGTACTGTAACAACTTTTACAACCCGAAAATGATGTGATTAAAAAAAAAACAAAGGAGGAGAAAACGGGAAAACGAGAGAGAGGAGAAGACGGACTCAAAACAAAAACCAGAAAAGGGGGGGGGCATTGAACCTATACTATGCATGAATCATGCTTCTGTAAATAAACTGTTAAAAATTGTCATTGTCAAGATGTCACAAGTATCAAAAAACGTTACATCGACTCTGTTTATCCATTTTAAAAACAAATGTGCATACAAATTAAAACATTGGTATATAAACTGGATGAGGTTTTCAAAAACCGTTCAATGTCAAAGGAAAGTGATATAAAATCACGATCAATAAAAAAAACTCGACATGTGTCAATCTGACCTTGCATTATAAGAATCGCAAAGAACGATTTCAGTTAATACACCTAATTGTGTTCGACCTCAACCCACACGTGGATGCAAGCCAACAAATACTATTTTAGTAACAAACTACTATCTGACGTGGAATCACAATTATACACGCAATTGCTAAATTGCTAGCAGCAATACTCGACAATATATATTTGTTAACACTTAAATTACGACAAATGTTTCAGACTAATGGATATTTTTTATTACATTAAAATACAAAAACAAAGTAATAATAATTAAACGAATATTGCGTATAAAATAAGGTTACAAAGTACATTTAAACCTCATTACTCTGTGTAACTGTGAAAGTACTAATTATTGATAAAGGCAACACTTGTTATCAACTTAGCATAATACATGGTCATACGATATGTCGTTTCTTTGTAAATTAAAAAAATATAAGAGTTATGGTAGAGTTATTAGGCCACAAAATATGGTACTCACTTATTCTCCATATTCTTGTTAGTAAGCATGTGGTTGACTTCTTCAGCGGTGATCGGCCCTTGCAGTTTTTGTCCATTCAGCATTTCGTCTTCTAACTCCTTGATGGAGCGGCCGGTCTTTACAAAAGCCTCCGCCACTCGTCTATTGCGACCACCTGTGTGAAATTCTTTGAATTAACAATACGAAATTCTTACTAATACTATAAACTAGCGTGCCCGACAGACGTTATCCCGCCCTTATAATAAAAAAAGAAACTTGAGAAGTCATTCATATACCTAAACTTTCCTCACGAATCATCTACTGGTGAAAGCCGCATGAAAATCCGTTCGGTAGTTTTTGAGTTTATCGCGAACAGGCAGACAGACGTGGCAGAGGACTTTGTTTTATAATATGTGTAATACGGATCCCAGCAAAAACATAAATGTGAAATGAGAGTCAAGTTCAATATTATGATATATGCCTTGGTTGTTGACTTTATTTTTCTCGAACTGATTACGCTATTGACCTAGCAAGGTCTTAACAGCTTCACCGGACTACACTTGGTTGTTGACTTCAACGACAAAAGAAGTGAGATCTAAATGGGTGCCAAGTTCAATGGTCAGTCCTGAAATTTATAACAACATAAAATATGTTATAAGAACTTAAAATGTAATTTCTGTTTATAACTTAGGATAATATTGTATAGCCCAAGGTCTGACTTGTTGTAAAAACTGTTATGATTTGATAAAAAAAATTAAGGATGGTATTCCACTCGTTATATATTCCCGTGAAGACCTTAAAATCCACATATTAAAGATGGACTGTCATCAATTTTGATTGCTATTCTTAAAATACAGGCGCTTTAAGTAAGTATTCCTAATAGAATCAATTGAAAAATTATAATAGAATGATATAAAAAAAATCTAGTTATTGATTTTTTTTCTTTGTATTCACCCAACTACCGATCTGGATGCCAAAATTGAACTTTCTAGGTCATCTGAAACTAGATTAGAATTTAGGTCTATAGGTCAGTCATTGATAATAATGATGATTTTTGGACGCTAATATTTAAATATCTGTCTGTGTGTTTATAAAATTTAGAGCACATATATATCTCGGAAGTTTCAATATATAGCCGAATTTGACATGCTTATGTGAAATAGTTTTTGAGATATGAAGGGGTGAAAATGGATACAAATGGTTCGTGTAATATTACACACTGTAGCGCGCGCTCGCCATAGCTTGAACTTGGCTTGACATGCTACAGCGTGTCTAGATGTGAGTTTATTTGTTTGTTACGCTTCCACGTCTTTACTACTCAACCGATCATAATGAAATTTTGCGTACACGTTGTAAAGGGTACAGAAAAAATATAATATTGGCGAAGGTTACAAGAAATCTATATTAATACAAGCTAAGCCACGACCAAAAGATAGTTACGAATTTTTTTTTATAATATGCTGATTTATTAGTGTTAGAGTAGTATAAACCAAACAAGTAAAATATGTCATTACTGTCAAATGTTATTATGATGTCAGTTGGCGCCAATTTCTATGTACTTATAACTTTTTATTTAGGTCGCTTTACCCTATCGGTGTAAATGTCATTTGTTTCACTGCTTCACACTGTTTCGTTGTCTCTCAAATTAAATCAGTTTATATACGTACAATCGTGCGTTATTTTTGTCAAAATCCAACAATTAGAAATATAAATATGTCTAAATAAGAAATAGAATCACAATGCATAATTGCATTTAATTATTTCATTTTTATTGATATTATTTCATTAACTGTACAGGGCACTAAATATAATAACTATAAAAACATGCCTCTAGATAGAAATAAAACAAATTACAAAAAAATATACGAGAAGAATTTTAATTCCTTAATCGATATTATCATACTTTTAAACTGTTCTCACCAAATTAATTGTAATCAATAAATATTTAAAAATAACTTTGACTCAATTAATGTCATTTGGCTGCAATCATGTGCATACGTAGCATTCCGTCCGCTATCGTGGTATAGTCTCTTATGAATACATATTGTTCTTTTAAAATACTGACTTTGAATTTTGCATTTTTGATTAACAATTGTCTGAATAATTATAATTAATAATAGATGCCAATAACGACCGTATATCATTAATTATATACAATGCTGTGTTACTTTACAACAATACTTAATACAAACTATTTGGTTTTGCTGTTATATTTCGTTTTGTATTGTATTGCAACTTATAGCAACGAAACGATAATAAAATTAATATTGGTTGTTCCTATCGCTACTTTGAGTGTTAGCAACGTGTCGTGCTCTCCCTTTCACACGTATTGATCATCGCAAATTTTTCGGACGTTGCGATAACACCCGATTACAGACCTCTGTCTATAATAGTAACAAACAACTGAACAGTACAATAATAACGTTTTCAATAACATCTTAGACACTATACAGTAATATGCATACATTATGAGTTGTATTATTTCCCACGTTTATCCATAAATCATTTGAAGATCGCCATTCAAAATCCGCACACGCAAAAAGATCATATTTCTTATAATGAGCTGAGCTGTCTTGATATATCTTTTTATATGCAATAATGTTATATACTCTTTACTACGATGTATTATCTCTCAAACGACATTAGTATTTCAAAATGAAATATTTTATTCAAACACTAAATTATATATGTAACATTACAATAATTAGGACTTATGACTGCGCAGCCTCTTAGAAAATACTTTACTGAATATATATAGTAAACTAATTCGATGCTTTATATCACTCGCAAGGCGTTTAGTGTCTCACAGCTAAGACTTTTTTATACAGTTATACAAGACCTCTCCTTGAACATGCCTATATTATCTGGGATCCTTACTTCAAAGACATTAAGCTCATTGAAAATGTACAGAGAAGGTCCACCAAGATGGTGTATGCAATACGTAACTTACCCTATGTACAGCGCCTCAAAAACCTTGACCTTACCACACTTGAACAGCATAGACAAAGGGGCAGGTTAATCGAAACCTATAAAATCCTCACTGATTATTACAATGTGCCCAGCCTTAAAGATATTTACAAGCAGAATGAAAATAAATACCTACGAGGTCATCACTTGAAACTTTGTGAACCCCAGCAAAAAGAAACCCAGCATGGAACCAACCCCCAGAGAAAGTTGTAATGGCTCCAACGATAAACTCTTTTAAGAATAGTTTCGACAAGGAAGATATCTCCAAGCTATTTGATAGGCACGCATCCGCTAATCAGCTGCTAGTGTGTTATACCAAATAATAATAATATATAGGTATATGAAGATACTTTTTAAGCTTTAGGAATGACAGTAATCTAGCACCTAACGTAAACTGATTAAAATCATATCCTATCTAGTCAGTTTAAGAAGTTATTTTATACATGCCAATCGTCACAAGCGCAGGCGCGTGGTGGATAGTTCTCTTCTTAATATATAAATAAGTTTTATACTTATCAGTGGGTTTTTGACTGGGTTAAGAGAAAAAATATTCGATACTTTAAGTACACCTCGTGCATTATCTTGGCGATCAGTTCAAATATTTCGATAATATGTATATCTAAATGTTTGCTAATAGGCACTTTTAGTATCTGATCGATACAGGAACGATAACACGAAAGCCGTGCCTCGATATTGACTTTGTATTTATCCGGACTTAGTGGGCCTGATAGTCCTAAAAGCAATTTATGACAAAATGTTTTGAGGTATGTAATATACCGATATCAATAAAAAAAGTGGGTGTGTGGTTATGACTATACGATACAAGTGAAAATTCATAAATATATAGATGCACATTACAATTTATACAGATCTAGCAATGTTTATACGGAAATAAATAATAACACTTAAATACTACACTGATTATAGGTATATAAAAAAAACATAATATTATTTTATTATGAACGATGCAGTCCTTGTCAGATAACAATGATAATGATGACACCTAGAACCGATTGAACCAGATTCAGCGTTATCGACCCGAGCGTGACGACTTATTTTTGTTCACTATCCAATGTGTTCAAAATAAATAGTTAACTCACAGTAATAGTGTCCCATAGATAATATCTCAAGGGATTCTTATTGATATATAATCTACTTGCTTTTGAACTCAGTTTGGCTTTGACCTATTTTTCGGGAATAGTATAATACTCTTTTGGCATACAACGTTCTGTATTTCTTTTTGCTTACAGGGGTAACGTAAACAACGGGGTCAACGTGTAAGCAAAATTTTATTACGTGAAAGCGTAATAAACAAACACACTTTTGCACTAATAATATTAATATTAGTTATTTCAAATCTGCATGTGACGATTATATTTTAAGTTAATACTCTAAATAGTATTGAACCGATATTCATAATAATTATTATTATTTATTCGGACAATCAAACAGCAATAAAACTGTATCTAATGGAGTCATAATTACTCGAACTTAATGGACTGGAATCTTACTAGACGCTGTACTAATGAGTACGTACATACCAATGACTCAACAGTGTGATACGCATGTACAACACAAAGTGCACCATCAAAGCATTATCTAGAACAATTAGCTCGATAATATGCGAGTTCATATGACAGACTACAAGTTAATGATACAATAACGAACACGGGTACAAATTTCAATCTTATTTTATACTAGCTGTGCCCGCGACTTCGTCCGCATGATACCTTATACATATAAAAAAACGGCGATTAATAAAGTCATCTGAATAATTAAGTCAATTTACTTATCTACTTTTCTCCCGTACTTAGGTCGCGTCGTCATTAAAATTAAAAACTTTTAATAAAATGAACCGATTTTAATAAAACTAAGACTAAATGTTACTCGAGGATATGCTTTATGAATTTTTTGATGAAGTTTTACCGTGAACGCAGTACTTTAGCAGTGATGCGTGTTCAGCAAACAAATAAACAGAGAGACAGGCGGACATTTCTAAAAATGATTGAAATATATTTTATTACTTACTTATTCCAAAACATCCGCAACAACTTTTTTTTACAAAAATCTAAAGGTACAGACACGTTAGATTTATTCTTATTATTTGTATAGATAGATCCCTGCTTGGTTGACTAGGAACAAATAAGGCCATATTTATGTGTGACGGAATTTTCCATGATGTGACAATATAAACAATATTTATCATGGCTGTAAATTTATATATACCTATATGTATAAATATAGGTAAAACAAATACAGGCTATACTTTATGTGTATCGGAATTTTCCATGATGTGACAAAAAATCACTTTTACATAATAAAACATTTATATTTATCACTAAAGCTTTGTAAATACTATATATATATATATATATCGGATTTTTTAAAGCACCGCGCTCGCTGACCGCTTCCGCGGTAAGCTCGCGTTATCCTTTTTCCACGTTAACAACCAACCAAACGAAAAAAAGAGAACGGTCAGCGAGCGCGGTGCATTTAATACGAAAGTACCCAAACTTTTTTAAAGCAAGTATTCATTTAACTTTTTTGTAATAACACGGTAAAAGCTTATTTAACGCACAACAAAGAGGTCGGATATCGGCTAGTTACTGCATATGATTACTTGAGACAAGTTTCGTATTGCTTACATTTTTCCATATCATAACATACCAATGTCAAACACAAATACTATGTTTATTGTAGGTAAATATTACGTATGTTACGAAAGATCCAGATAGACGTTATTACAGCAGCAATAACAATGTAATATACGTAAATATAAAACGATATCTAATCTCTGATAAAAGTACTTGTATTCGCAAAATTACGAATGTATTGATATACGTTACGATTTATAAATATTACCTACATTATATATACTACTCCCACTCTGAATAAAAAAAAAACCAATAAATCTGAAGATTATATTTATATGAAGTGTAATAATAGAATTTATGATATTCTTACTAATATTATTGCGAGTTTTTTTGTTCCGCTTTCAGGACTTAACCCCTCAATCGATTATTATAAAATTTTGTATACATATTATTAGGTGTATAGAAAAGGACATGAGATACGTTTTGTCTACAAAAACGTATTGTTCCTAAGGGGATACGTCAAATCTATATTAAGGCAAGCAAAGCCTCAAGCAAAAGCTTGTAATATAAAAATTATGATTTAAATAATATACAGGCTGACAGATTAGACAGTAGCAATTTTTATGGAGGATAGTATGCACTCGATTCTATTCCTAGATCAATTAAAAAAATAGGTGCTTAATATTTGAACGAAATATCTAGAAAAATACAAAAATTATACACAATCCTCTACGCTTTTATGTTAAAGCACAGTGTCTATGCCCGTCGAGTGATCTCACTTGAAAGAAAATGTGGGAACGGTATGAACAAAACACAAGGGTTTATTATCTATTTTATTATCGAAAGTTAACTCCGCCCCTTACAGCTTTGGACACCGGTCATTGCACCTAGGTTTATAACGACTGTGTTTATACTTTTGAAAGTCTTAGAACAAACTTTAATTTAGGTTCTCTTTGTTTATTAATATATATTATTAATATAAATTAATTATTAATATTTGTTTTGATATAATTATTTTATATGTTAAATGCGACCATGAAGTATTATATCCTAGAACACTGAGAGTATTTAACCTTTCATCTGGTATAGGGTGCACTAAAAAGTTACGAAGCTGACCACTTATATTAAGAATGTTTAAAAACTATTGCGACATTTAAAAAGGGAACTCTTTGATTTTAAAATGATATTTGTTTCTTATCATTATTCATCTATTTCGTACTTGTTTTTACATCTTGGCGTCATTTTAAATATAGGCTAATACACACATCTCAATGAAATTGAAGTGACTGTTGTTTAACCAGGCTACTTTCTGAAACGACCGAACGCATTTTGAAGACAATGTAGCAGAAGAATAAGAAATGATGATAAAGTTATAATTAAAAAAAAACGACACCCTACATTGAAACTATATAAAACACGTATTAGCCATGAAATAAAAAAAACTATATTGACAAGAATGAAATCGCAGGCACCAACTTGTTTATGTAGTGAATATATATTCGTCAACATACCCGTATTTGCAGAGTTTATAGATAGATAACTTTCTACTCAATCACATATGTATATAATTTATGTATTTAAACAACTTATAATGTCAAGATGCCGATATCTTTTCGTCACGATGTTTTATTTTCGTTTAGTTTTTATTAATTATTGTAGTGCATAACATATTATCCTCTGATTATTAACTACCTGTTCTGAATTTGTACTTTAATTGTATTTGTGTAACTTCAATATTTAGTATAATAATAAAGTAATATCGTGAGTCATGCGTCTTTTACATAAATTAAAAAAGCTGTGAGTGTAAACTAATTTAAATTTCTATGATATTTAAATATTTGAAATCAGAAACATCACAAAATTTGGTAAGGATCATATGTAGGTCTTTTTTGTCACTTCTTTTTTGGGGGCATGCTTATTTTCAAAAATTGTATGTCCATTAAAAAAATTAACGACTTCTACTACAGAGACAAACCACTGTGCGACGCGGTAACTGTTCAAGAAAGATAGATCAGGTTTTGTATGTGGATAACCATGATCTATTAAAAAATATTAAAAAAAAATTGTAAAGGTTATCAAGATTGACCTTCTTTCTTTTTTTTCAAACTCTTTCATTTTTTCAATTTCAATTTTCATTGCAATTGTGTCGATATTTTCAAAGTTCCCTTTAAGGGAACTTAAAAAACGTACCCCCACAAAAGCCCTGATCATAATATATAGTTTACTAAGTTTGGCCAGAAATGGTAATCTAATGGAAGGAAATACTCCGAGACGAACTAAAAGAATAAAGAAGCAACGGTAAATGAAACATTGTATTATTTTATACTTATCTTTATAATAGGCTAACTTGTAAAAGTCTATAAAGAGAAATACGTAAAAGAAATATTTAGGCCCGATTTATTTCTACCTATTACTGATAATAATTGATAAATGAAAAGAATAATCGTAGTTTCGTGACGTGTTTACCATTTTATCTATTTATTTTATTTAATCATTATATCAAATCACTAGCCAGACGAGGTGTAGAAGATTCGTTGATATTTTCATTATAATTTACTTTTGGGTAATGTGGACAACAAGCACGTAAACCATCTAATTTGATCAGTAAAGCCTATACGCTATATAAAGGTAACATTAAAAGAACCAAATTCCAGGGTTTTTCTAAGCTCGCCTGGTTAGCTGACACCCTCGAGTTGAAATCTATCGCCAAGCACTTGTAGGTGTGATCCGACAGCTGTACTTGAGAGCCAATCCACCTTTAGGTTTAGAGTGTTTGTCATTTTATATTACTTCGTCATTTAACATCAAACATAAACGCCTATAAACTTATGCCGTGTTCTTACAAAAACGGTAAATACGTATTAAATACTTGCTTTAAAAAGGTTTCGTATTACATGCACCGCGCTCGTCCGAGGCGAGTTCGTGTTATCCGTTTTCGCATGTCTAACCTAACGTAACCAAAGCGAGACAAAAGAGCAAAAAGCAAAATAGCGGTGCTTTTAATACGAGACCTTTTTAAAGCAAGTATTCAATACGTATTTAACTTTTTTGTAATAACACAGTTAAAGTATTAAAAATAATGTCGTCACGAGGTATACTTTCAGCGAAAGTTTAAGACTTATTCCTCATAGTAATCCACCAGAATTCACGCAGTATTTGATTGTGATACCCTTTAACCACCATGGCATAGATTTTACTTTTTCTTTCCTTTAAAATTGTGTATATCTCTAACCCTTTAAAATATACAAACAACTCTTAAAATAAACTCTAATTTATAAATTATGAGACTATAACATGAGATTACAAGTTCGATTCCGCATATGTCCCACTTTCACTACGTATTATAAAAGAAAGTCCTCTGACACGTCTGTCTGTCTGTTCGCGATAAACTCAAAAACTATTGAACGGATTTTCATGTGGTTTCATATAAAAAAAACCTGGACAAATGATGTACCTAAACCTTCCTCACAAATCACTTTATCGACTGGTGAAAACTGCGTGAAAATCCATTCAGTAGTTTTTAAGTTTATCGCGAACAGACAGACAGACGTGGCAAAAGTGACGTTTTATAATATGTAATAAATATGTAAGTATAGCAGAAGATATGCGTAGCATGGTAATTAAAGTAGCGTGTGCAAGTTTCTATCGCCATATAATTTTTATATTTGCTTACCATAACAAGTCGTGATGAGGTCAGCGACGCCACAGGACTCGAAGAAAGTACTCAATTTGCTACCCGGATAAAACACATCCACGAATTTGATCATTTCCATGAGTCCCAGCCTTATGACTGCTGCTTTGGTATTGTCACCGAAGCCCAGGCCGTCAACAAACCCAGCGCCCACAGCTACAATATTCTATTCACAAATAAAGTAGCTGAGTATATTAGGGAATACATATTATAAAAATAATAACATGAAACAATACTGTCGCTATAAGGAAAAAAGGGGCATGAATCCGTCTAAAACACAAATATGAGAAAAGTTTGTAGTTTACGCCTTTAGCTCGCTTTTTAATGAAGTGTAGTTTGAGAACAGAAGTTCATAGGTGAACAAGAAATACTGTAAGATTCAATTTTTCTACTGAAATTCTGTATATACATATATATATATATGTAAAAAGCGACAGATGCACCATTATTCCTGAAGACAACAGAATAATAATAATACAAGACGTAACATTTTTATAAACACCACGGGCTGTCCAATGGTCAAAATAGAGCATTAATGAATTAAATTTCAAGTTTCGATAATAAGAAGAAGAAAAAAACGAACGAAAATTATATTGATAATGCCAAAACTCGTCAATCGCTACCAAACAAAAAAAGAATAAAGAAAATTAGTTGACGAACAGAGAATATGGTACTGAGCTGTTTAGGTTCTACCTATTTATATAGATACTAGCCTCTGCCCGCTATGTCGTCCGCCTAGAATAGTTACTTTGGGCTAAAACTAATACGCAGCGGGAGCTCTCAAGAGGAAAAACCCCCAATTTTGAAACATTCTTCAACCGTGCTCCTCTCCTTTTGGTCTTAGCGTGATGATATATAGCCTATAACCTTCCTCGATGAATGAGCTATATAACACTGAAAGAATTTTTGAAATCGGACCAGTAGTTCCTGAGATTACCCCCTACAACGTCACAAGCTCACAACGTCACAGAGTTGTGTGAAGTCCTACTCGGGAACGGGTAGGCAAGTTAAATTAATAAAAAAGGGAGGTGGAAAAATTTGGGGGGGAAAGCAAGAAAAAAATTTTCGCAAAGGGGATTCAAGGGTATTTTTACCATAAGAGGGGGAAAATTAAATTTAAATTTGAAGGGGGAAAATAATAATATTTTTAAAAAACCTCTAAAAAATATAATAAGATATTTCTTCTATCATCGAGGGAAGGAGAAGAAAGAAGAGATTATTCTCTCTCTAATTAAAAATATAAAAAATTTTTTTTCCCTCGTATAAAAAATCCCCGGAAAAAAAAAAAGGGGGGAACTCACAACGTCACAAACACACAAATTTTACCGTTTGGGGGGTTGTTATTTTTGGTTGGGGGGTGTCTTTGTAATATTCATCTAGGTGTATAGATGGATGGGGGAGCTTGGACTACAACGCCGGTCACGGGTCTCTCTGGAATAGAGGGGTTTCGGTTGGTTTGGGTTTGATTAAATTAACTTTTAGATTACTTCAATTTGATTTTTTTTGTGGGGGAATTTTCGGGTGAAGTAACGACACTGTACGTCCCGACTGCCCCGTTAAAGTATTATTGAAGTTATTATTATTAAACGAAGTATATTACAATAGTCTGTCTAATGTAAACTTCTGTAGAAAATAGTTCTGTGAATTATAAACCGATACGGTACTTAATTCGTTTATGTATTATGTTTATTTAAATCATTACCTTATGTTAAAATAAAAAATAAAATAAAAAACAAATATAAAAAAAAAAAAGAACAAAAAACAGAAAATATTAATAATAAAATAATATCAAAACCTTTTTTTTTTTATTAATATACATTTATTTCATTATTACAGTGTACCCAATACTTTAACCCATAAAATGTAATAGCAAATCAACAACCGGCGATAATCAGGGAGGTTACGTACTCTGAGTATGTATATCAAACTGACCTTAAAAGAATTCATTGAGCAGTTTAAACAAAACTTATATAACGTTTTATCTATATATGCTGCAAGATTATGCATTACTAAAGGAAAGATCCAGTTACGTTGATACATATTATAAAAAGAAGTGAGTGTGTACTTGTGTACACGCGTTAGAGGTTATACTTCTTCGGCGTAACAAGATAAAATCAATTTTCAAATCGGACTGGTAGTTCTTGAGATCATATCGTTCAACCAAACAAACAAACAAACTCTTCAGCTTTATATATTAGTATAGATTTATAAATTATTAATCAATAATAAAAATTTATTCTTTCGCCTTATTCTACGTTTGTAGAAAAAAACGACACTGACAATAGAAAAAGGGTATTTAATACAAAGAAATACAAACAACAAATAGAAAGAAACAAAATGTTGACTATAGCTAACTTCAGGGTGTCGGTTTTTCGTGACGGTGTGCGCGCGAATTGTAAAAATTTACTCTCATTATTTTTCCCAAACGCGCCAAAAGAAGTATTACTTCAAAAACTCAACATTGTTCTTTGTACAAAAAAAATTGTCAGATTATCTAAACTAAAAATAAATTATACTTAGATGTTATATGAAAAGTAAACACTTTGAATATAGCTATACGTTATATTCCTAGGCACTTTTAACAATAATATTGCACAATAATCAAGGTTACAAAACTGGTTCATAAAGACAAGTGAAGGGTACGTAAATATTTACTAGTTTGCAATCGAGTAAGTTATCTTAAATTATTTAAAGACGAAGAAGTAAAGTTTGTTACCAGCCTATTAAGAGACGTTATACCAGGATCATCATTTAGTATAGAATTATCATATCTATACTAATATTATAAAGCTGAAGAGTTTGTTTGCTTGAACGCGCTAATCTCAGCGCATATATGTCCGATTTGAAAAATTATTGCAGCATTATGATAGCTTATTTATCGAAGAAGGCTATACGCTATATACTATCACGCTAAGACCAATAGGAGTTGAGCACCAATGAAAAACGTTTCAAAACGGATTTTTTGTCATTTTGAGAGCTTCCGCTGCGTGTTAATCTCAAATTATCTATTCCACGCGGACAAACTCGCGGGCGGAAGCTAGTAATTATTATATCTTTCACGTTTCTTGATTAGTTGTGCACACATTAAAGATTTACTCCTTGGCTACAAATCTACTTGTTTTATGAGGATTTTGACAAGTAACAAATTTGGAAAGTCCATTATTTACAAATACAATGAAACCGGGAGAAGTAGGACCAGGAACTTATATTATTTTATCACTTATAGAAACTTTTCATTTAACCAGTTTCCCAAATAGGCAGGTTAAAATGACAGTCATGACAGAGGAAAAAATATGCGGTTTATAAATAAAAAACATGTCAAAACTTGCCTAAACTTGATAAATAGTCTCATTTATACGGGCTATTAAGCTACAAAGAGATGGAGGTAAGCATCGAAAAAATCTCGTAGTCCGGTGAAGCTGTTAAGACCTTGCTAGGTCAACAGCGTAGTCAGTTTGCAAAAAAAATGGAAACAATCTAAGAAATCAGTTACAAAGGTTTGAAAATTCCTAGTAACAAATATTTCAAAGCAAAAGTGTTGGGACGTCATTTTAATTATCGAAAACAGAGGTTCTCACATATCTAGGGCCCACTTATCCAGGTTTTGACTGTATTACAAAATCTTGCTAAAATGTGACCTCATTAACACACACATATTTTATATAAGCTCGATAAAACTTACCTTGAGAGCTCCACAAATTTCCACAGCATCTTCATCATCTACGACTACTACTCTAAAATAGTCCGTCTGGATTATATCGCGCATCAGCGGCGCTAGTAACACGTCACGGCAACCGATTGTCGTCTCACAGAATTTCTCCTCGGCTACCTAATAATTAGTATAATATCGTGTATAACCACACGATCAAGTAATAAATTGGATATACGACTAAATAATTCGCTATTTTTAACACTTTATGCTACTTTATAGTTTATTAAAGCATTTTTACAACCTGTATACCCGTACTCGTCACAAAGAAAGAATGACTCATTGACCATGGGACTCAAAAAAACAATGGGATTCTAAACATAGCCCGTCACGAACTTTGTCGAATCGTTCGAATAATGACGTCAGGCTTCTATAGTTTTCCACCCTCTAAAAAATATTAAGTTCGCCTCGTTGTGTTCTACTTGAATTAGGAATATAAAGTTGTAAATATTACTGTAGTGTAATAATTGTGTAAGTGACTCCTTTTCATTATTGTCTGTATCAGTACAAAATAAATTAATTCTCATACAAATGGTTTTTGATTAAACGACAGGTCAAAGAGTATGTTGCTTATCTACCTGATAATTCTTAATGATTTAAAATTCTGGACTAATTGTGTACCGTAGTGTTTTTTAACTTATAGCTTTGTTATAATAACTTTTGATATACATAATCCTAAAAAAATTACCCAAACTTAACTATAGATACTAGACAACGAACCACTGATGTGTTAATAAAATAAATAAAGTCAACAGTAAATAAATGCATTTACCTCGGATGCGATATTGGCGCCCATTAATACTGCACAAGGGATCTTGAGACATCTTGTAATTATGTGTGATATTAGGTCAATACCGCCACCTTCTGCTATGTCAAACCCCTGCCAAACAAATTACGTTCACTAATACTAAGATTTGATTACGGCACTATTATAATTGCAAATCGCAATAGAAACTATCGGCGACGAGTAAGCCGTACATCATTTCTTTTCTTTTTAACACATATCGTTTAGCCATGAAAGAATGTGATAGATAGCGTTAAAGTAGTGTCTGTACCCGACTGGATCGCGACCACCGTACACCAGGTGGAACACCCGCCATAGTGGCACGTTTGGGCGTGTCGCGTTCCGGGATCAGCCGGTGTATATCCAGCAACCGGGGGGGGTAGGGCTGTCGCTGACCGGGTCGCTTTCAGGCCGGCATGACAGCGGCGACCGGCGATGGATAGTATGTCTTTCGGTGGTCGCCGTTGTTTTTGGATTGTATTGTGCTTACCATCAGGCACAGTACAGTCACTTTGCCGAGCTACAATAAAAAAAAAAAAAAAAAATCATCTTAAGAGCAAATATATATTTTAATAATATTAAGATACTGTGAGTATACTCAGTTATATGACCAAAAAAAAATGTTTTTTGTTCTGTACGTAAAATATATTGATAAGATAACAAACGACAGAGAAAAAGTAGCGGGTATCAACTAGTTATGAATAAAATTGATTCCGTTAAATGTCCAGTTCCAAGCCAATCCAGTTCCTAATACATTAATATTATTAATTTGTGCAAACATATATACATATTATAAACGGAATCGACAAATGTGAAATAATCCGCAGCATCTCATACATCGTTTACATAGTAATTAAATGTCATGGCTTGTCCGTCTTCACTAAAAATGATAATTTGCAATGTATTTTTTAATATGTGGTAATCTTTCAGAAATCATAAGTTCATAAAATAATGTCATATTAAACACTAGAACAAAGAAAGCAGTAGAAACGGCTTAATCATCGTTTTATACCCTTGGTATGATGAGTTATCAAGATAAAGTTGTTTATATACAGGTCAAGTCATAAAATATGAAAGATTAATGACGACGGAAATTAAGTCTAGACGACATTAATCTGTACATATATATAAAATTATTTGTATGTATATTTCAACAGAAGTAAAATCTATTTGATGAATTTTGATTCTTTACTTACATTCTTCTTTATTTAAATGCTCTTATTTTAAAAGTGCCCTAACTCATGTTGATATAATCAAGAAATAAAAACGGGCGGGGTCCAACAATCATAATATAAATAAATATACATTTTATTATTGTTATTCTAAAACGGAGCTATGCAGGCCTTAGTCTTGTACCACTGTGACCAATAATGATCTATTGTGGTCGTCCATATATCAGAACCTAGAAAACAAATATTGCGAGTCACATATTGATTGAGTAAAAACAAACTTACTTTAATTAATGAAAGAGCTGCAGCAGTGGGCTTAATTTTACCAAGAAGTGTAGAACAAATAGTTCTGACAAACTGGTGGGGTACCACAAAGATGAGAAGATCAGCATCTTTAGCACCCTCGACCACGTCTGGTACAGCAATCTAGGACAAGGAATGATAACTGTGGCTTAAAATCGATTGAAAGTAAAAAATAAATGTTTAAGTATTGTAAATTAAAAATCCAGGGATATCTAAAATCTTATCACCCACTTTATACCTTTAATTATTTGCTTTGATTATTATTATTCGATTTATTATTCACTAGTTGTGCCCGCGACTTTGTCCACGTGGAACCTGATGCACGAAACAATGACAAATAAAGTCATCTGAACGTATTTAGTCCATTTGCTTATCTTCTTCTCTCATACATAAGTCGCGGCGCCATTAAAATTACAATTACTTTTGATAGAGTGGACCAATTTTAATGAAACAAAGACTAAGTTAGTCCCGAGGATATGCTTTATGATTTTCTTAATGAGGTTTAATTGTGAACCCACTACTTTAGCAGTGATGCGTGTTCATACAAACAGATAGACAGACAGACAGACGTTTGTAAAAATGATTGAAATGTATTCTATTACTTATTGCTAGACACCTGCAACAATTTTTTTCACGAAAATGGAAAAAGTACAGCCACGTTAGATTTACATTCTTATTATATGTATAGATTATTTTATTTTTATAGTATAACAATAGTATGTAATATAAAATCAGATACTACAGTGATTAATTTATCAATTTAGGTACGTAGGTATCGCTTTCGTGATAATATTGATTTATGAAATTATGTTATAGCCTTTATATCATTTTTTACTGAACGTAAATATAATATTAAATAATTTATTTAAAAAATCAACTAGATCTTTATATTTTTGATTTCAATACAAATGATATGAAATAAAAAATATATATTATAGATATCACAACATTTTAGATACGTGTTATAATACGAAAATTATACCGTATTTATCAATTAGCTAGTAAATAATTTATTATTGCTTATTGAATTCACTCATATTGTACTTATATAAACATACAAGTACGTACTAACATAACCTATTTATTAAATAGTTCACTTGTATTATGTACATAGAATTAGGCATAGTAACTAAATATATAGATTGGCTACTACTAGACCGTCCACGGTAATAGGTATTAGCTAGTGAGAGACATTGGCACTGAAGTGAATATCACAACGAAATGTTATTAAAATAGACGGAGCACATGTTGTGCACGTGTAACACTACCGGCAATACAATACCGATTGCGAAATTTATTTTTTGTAACTATCTGGCATTAACTACTATGTTCTGGTGACAATATAGTGTCACCAGAGAGAGAGAGAGAACATAGTAAATAAATATTATTTATTTACTCGAGATCTGTATCTCTATTAACACTGCTTGTTCCCTAAATAATTTTAAAAACTCCTAAGGATCAGAGAAAGAAGTAGGTTTAGATTTCTACGACAATAAAATTTAAACTTCTAATTTACTTTTGTGAACACAGGAACAAACAAAAACGCAAATTTGTTGTTTCCCATCCAAACATATCATTCTTCTCCCTGCCTCTTAAAAACGACAACTTTTTTTACAAGCATGATAGGTTTATGATCCTGGGAATGCAATGATCTAAATTATAACATTACCTCCGCTATACTAATAATTTTAAACAAAGATAACAGTTTCTCACATTCAGCTATTTGTATCTCTATTTGTACATTTGAAAAAGTTTTTGTGCAGCCAATTACTGTATATTGTGGGGTTCGAGGAGTAATTCTGCTTAATAGGGCCTGAATATACTAAACGCATATAGAGTGGGGGTAGACTGCCACTATTATAACAGATGCTACAAATCCAACAGAGACCTTACAAGCCTTTACAACTACAAAAATTACAATTGCTGTAAACATTCAGAATGGTTGTTTAGATTTATTTTATCTGATACCACTAAAATAGGACACACGAGACTAGCCTGTGAAGCTACTCTTACATATGACATTTGTCTTCAGTTTCACACAAACAAAGAGTTTGTCTCTTTATTCTTCAATCTACCATGAAACTAATTACTAAATTATCTCTTGACCAATGTCTTTCTCTTCCGATGACAGATAGCTTTTGAACTGAGTGATTACAGTAGATTTTGTGAAATTGTCATAATGGTGATGGCAAACAATTGATCTAAACACTACAATGGTTGTATATGGTTTCAGGTACTCTAAGATAAAGTGCAAATTTATTGATAATATGCTATTTTATGAAATTGTATAGTAGAAATAGTACATTTAAAAATTTTTATTATGTAGTTGGGTTATAACTTATGTAAAAGGGTCCTGTCTGAAAGCCTAGTGTATAATTATGGTTTTCTATTTTTTGTGGGGTCTATAATAGATGAGAGTGAGAGTGAGTAATAGTCGAAAATGCAAGACCTTATTTCACATAAAATAAAATGAGTAGTGGGTCTCTCTATCCAGTTAGATCACAATCATATAGACATGGAGAATAACTCATCTCTCTATGTTTCACGCTACCTTCAAGGAGCTACTACTACCTGCCAGTAGTATACTCAATTGCCTAGTAGTAATATTTACTGTAGTGTCAGCAGGGTTGCCGCAATAATAATTGATTATTATTAATAGAAATTTGTCTTTTGATAATCACTAATGTTTTTAGACTAGAACATGTTCATGTCATGTCATATTTTATGTATCATGGTAATTTCAGTGAACCTGTATTTGCTATAAATAAATATTAATTAGAAACTAGTACTAGCTGGAATAATGAAACCAGATACTTGATATAAAATTTAATTGATATATATAATTAACTGTCGCACACTACATCTTTTATAATATTTTGTAAATAAAAACATTTCTTTTAAATACATATTAATCAACATATGTCAGTATTAATCAAAATAGGTAATATCTTAAAAAGTTATATGTAAATTAATGTTGTACATTTTTTTATAATGATGTAGTGGATATTACCATCATTATTTATCAATAATATTTAAGGTAAATCAGATATCCATAGTGCAAGTCAAATGATAATAATGTCTATATTAAATAGTTAATAAGCTCCTCCGATTCCAAAAATGTATTACATGAAGAAAGCCTCTATAAGAGATGAGACCTTGTTAGGTCTGAGATGCCCTATTCCATCACTAAACAGTCAAACTTTACACCACAGGTAAAAGTAACTAGACGTTACTTTTAAAATATTCCTTGTGTTGACACACAACAAGATTATAAAAATAAATTTTAATATTATATTTAATCTCTCTATCTAGCAATTCACCTTTTCAGTATCACCATATTACAATACTGGAAAAATAACAATTAGGTATTAAAAAATAATATAAAAAAGTATAATTATACTCACAACATTCTCTGGTAGTTTATGTCCAGGAAGATATTTAACATTTTCATGGGTTTCATTGATGATTTCTGTCAACTTCTTCCCTTCAATTATCTCCTCATATACCCACATGGTGACTTTATCTTCAAAGTTTGGAAGACGAGCTGCATTTCGTCCTACTATTTTTGCTATAGCTGAACCCCTTTTATGGTAATGAAATAGGAATTTTATCACAACAAATATAATAAATATATTAATAAACAGATAAAAAATATAAGCTTCCAGTTTGCAGTGATATTGCAGCAAAATAAAAATACAATTTTATGTATAATAAGCCTTTTATATATTTTATTTATACTTATACTACCACATTGAAAAGCAATGATTTTTTTTCTAAATCAATATATAGATAAATAAATGGATTGAGAAATAAAGAGATATAAGAATAACGATATTCAACACTAATTTCTATATACATTTCTATATAGAATATATTTTATTTCTGTTTTGTTATGTCATAGCGTTTCGTTTTTCTACAGCAAGATCAAACATAATACGTTGCTAAAGCTAAATATTATAAATACGAGAATAAATATAGAATGCTTACCAATTTCCAGAGCCAACTATGCAAACTCGATTTTTTAATTGCTTTTCTGCCATTGTTCAAAAAATCTTGTATTATACGCGATTTATTTAGTAAAAATAATACACTAAAATAGCAACTGACGCGACGGCTCGAGATAAAATAAAACTATGTTCAGTGCTCGCGAGCACAATATACTTCTACAGAGTAGGCTAGCGTTATCAAATTAATTAGCAGCCACGCAGTATACCTACAGATAGTACATTGTGTTATTGCGTATAGTATTGCGTTATCAATTTTATCACTAAATTAACAACAGTGTTGCCAAAGGTGAACATAGCGCTCATCAGATTCATCATTCAACTTCTAAAACCACCAGAAATTTGAAATGTATCTTTTTTTTTTTAATGGTCAGCAAAATAACGGCACTGTCCTGATGGAAAGTACAGTACATCTATAAACAGGGGACTGTCAATTTGTGCCAGTTGATTGCCGCTGAAAAGTGCTTCTAGGTTGGGAAGGAATTATATGGTGGGGCGGGGGGCGGCATGTAGTCAGTATTTGATTTACAATAGAATTTAATTTATTTAAAAAAATTACCCCGGAATTTTATAAAATAACGCTATGTCGACGTCATTTTTACAATAGAATTAAGCTGCACGATAACAGACAAGCGTGCATGAAAGAAAAGAAACGAAAATAATTTATTATGATTAATGTTGACAGATATGACGAAAGAAATTATGTATTCTATTTAAGGCTATTACACCATTATACTTTATGTTAAATTATTGTAGTCTTTTTTTTAATTATAACTAACAATAGACGAAATATTTCAGTATCGAATAATCTTCATGTAATCTTATATATCCTTAATTAGCTGTTACACGCGTCTTCATCCACGTGGAATTTAACAAAAAATATTGTTTTTTTTATTTATTTTTATATTTGAGTGTAAACATAGCAATTTCTTTATAATTTGAATGAACTAACAAGATGGTGGCCGTCTTGTTAGAGCTTTCCTGGGAGTTTTTGTGGAAAGACAGAATCCATGCTCCGGGTAATATTTCCGATCCACTTCATTGTGTGAACACCACCAACATTACACAATATAGAGCCAAATAACACAAGATTATGGATAAAATATAAAGACCACTACATGGCATTCCAAGATCCCGCCAAAAAAACTCAAAAAAATATTGTTGAGTGTAAACATAGCTTTTTTAGTTTTTCTTTTTTATATTTGTCCAAGATTCTTTTTTCTAAAAGAAGAGTTTGAATTACTCCTTGTAACATCAGCTATCTACTATTGCAAATCCTGTTACACTCGATACAACCATTTTAGAGATTATCCGGAACAAACAAGCAAATAATTAAGAAAAATGTTTTTTTGTTATGATTATCGTATATATTTTCATATCCATTTAGTAAAAGCTGTGTATTTTACATTACAAACAGATTTCAACCTTAACAACTTATCCTATTATTATGAAATTTTGCACACACTATGTCATGGGTACGGAAAAGTACATAGGGTACCTTTGACCCTGAAAAAAAATTGTGTGTGTACTTATGTACACGCGTTAGAAGTTATAGTTCTTTGGCGTAACAAGATAAAAATCTTTTCAAAAATTTTATCTTTCGCCTTATTCTACGTTTGTAGAAAAAACGACACTAACAATAGAAAAAAGATATTTAATACATTGAAAGTTTTAATACAAAGAAATACAAACAACAAATACAAAGAAACAAAATGTTGACTATAGCTAACTTCAGGGTGTCGGTATTTTGTGACGGTGTGCGCGCGCATCGTAATAACTTCAGGGTGTTGGTTTTTCGTGACGGCGTGCGCGCGCATCGTCAAAATGTACTCTCATCATTTTTCCCTAACGCGCCAAAAGAAGTATAACTTCAAAAAGTATCATTCCCGAGGAATATGTCAAACCTAACGAGCGAAGTCGTATAAAAAAGCTAATCATTAATCTTCTGATAATAATTTTTAACAACTAGTCGGGGTAGTAAATGTATCTATTAAAGTAAACTCGGTACAGTTCCCTAAACTTTCTATTCATTATATCTGATAACTTTAGTGCAGCCATTTAATGCAGTATTATGCATTATATAATGTATTTATCATCAAAACTAAAGAACTAAGATACAACCTTCCAGTATAAGCACTAGTATAAGTACTATATAGTAACTAGTAGTAGTAGTAAATAGTATAAGTACTAGCAGCCAGCACTATTCAGCTGAATGTTAACTTGAGTGTCTGATGAGAAAATATAAATAACTCTCGAAATGAAATTCAAAAGCCATATAAAATAAATTAATGTGTTAACATTATTGTGTCTTATACCTTCCTGTACATCTTGAATTGCAAACTGTACAAGTTGATAAATTATTATCCATTTATAATTATTACGCTGCGTCTGTTAACGCTGATTTATCATGATAATTAACGAAGTCTGTTTGCTAAATGTCATAGTATTTCAAATATTAACTTTTCATATATTTATTAAAATAAGCACCGACAGTCCATTTTATTAATTGTGGGTAATATGAGTTTTAAAGTTTATTAACTACTCTTTTTATCTATACTATTTACCCATGCGAAGATAAAAATATTTAATAAACTGACAAAAATAACATGAGAAACAGACACCAAATGCCGTTTTAACGCATAAATCCACCGACTATGGATAGAAGAGCTACATTGTACCACACGACGCTTAGTATGATACCATTATTGGCCACATTGTTGATTAACATAAAATTAGATTGTGCTCAAATGATAGAAAATCCACAAAGAATTTATAATTATTATTTTCTGAGTACCGAAGACATTTAATACCACGTTTTGAAGGATACAAGAGTATAGTCTTTTCTCCTCAGTGGTGCCACTTTAAGGTATATTACCCTAAATTTAGAGTAAAAGAGAACTGCTAAAAAATTGAAAATAATATTTATGAGTAAAGCACGTGTATATATATGATAGAATAAAATAAAATTTACATAAATTGTTTTTGTATTCTATAATCACGTAACACAATTATTTGATGTATATTTTCTTCTTTCGACACCGCAGAAACATTTGCCAGTGTCAATGTTTCCTGGAAGCTTAATAACAATAAAATAAATAGTAGGGTTCCTAGAATAAGTATTTTTCTCCCAAGGAGATATCCCGTCCCACCTGTTTGCACTTCCTCCTCTCCCTCTCCTTCACTCCTTTTATTACACTTATGTGTAAATATTACCTGTACAAGACATATATGTATACATATATGGTATATATTGACTAACTTAGTTGCTTAGGAACTTACTAATCCCAATGGTGTATTGTCCTTTTGTTATATGTTAGACGCAAATGGTGGTGGTTGAAATCAACTACAAATCTTTGGTTGATGTATTATCGGTGGAGTTGTTCTTAATGTACATGACACTGGCAGAATTGTAGAATTTTCCACAGAGGCCAAAAGACAATAAAAAAAGTGTTTTTCTTCCAAACTTAAAGGATAAAAAAGTGAGATGGGATTTTTAGAGGTTTATAGTTTTAGGAACTTTTAATCTACAAGTATAGACCCTGTGATAACTCATTCTAGCTAATCTTATTAGTTGTAATTGTGAAATATAATATTATCAATAATAAGTTGATACATAATTATTCCTCTTCTTCTAATTTCTGTAAAATTGAAGATCAATCAACCTATCAAAACTGCTTGGCCCATAGAGTAACAAACCTGCGCGTAGTTAAGGAAGCGGTTTCATAATTCTATGTATATTATATTGCGTAGAATTGGCGGTGTTTTATGTAATATAGTTTGTTTATTGCCCATAAGTGAAGTGAATGGAACATAATACCACGGAGCATGAATTCTGAGATGCCACAAAAATTCCCTTGAAAGTTGTAACAAGGCAGCCAACATCTTATTGGAACATTAACATTGATATTGAAATGATCACACGACACTTACTTGTAATAATATTAACTGCTCGACAATGGCAGTAATAATCTAAAAGATTTGTTGCCAAAAATAAAGTTAAAAAAAAACTCTAAATTTTCATAGTCCTAACTCCAGCCTCACATTTTTTAAATACGATTTTAGTATTTTTATGAACAATATCTATACCATTTAATTGTCGATCGTATTTCAAACAGAAGGAAATTATTTGTGTTGTTGAAGGACAGATAGCGCTATGTTCACCTCAACGAACTTCATCATCATCCATAGAACGTTTTAGTGTATAATTTGTCAAGGATTTTTTCATAATTAGGGCAGGACAACATCTGCCGGGACCGCTAGTCAAATATAATATTGTTTTGATAATTTATTGTGCTCAGATTTTTACTGGTTATTCTAAAGTCTACTTATTTTTATTGCTACCCACTAATTTGTATTTGTTAATATAAAGATAACTTCTAAACATTCTAGAACATTTACTTCAAAAAATATATATCTTTTCATACTATTTGATATATATATATATTTTTTGAGATCGAAGTACTATAATTACTTTGATTATGAGTCCATGTATGCCATTACAGATTACTCACCAATAAATGTAGCCTCACTACCTTTTTCGTTTGATCTGTGATCCGTAAAATAAAGATATTTTATCTGTACCAATGTACCCAGATATGCTATACATTTTAGAAGTACTGGTCATTCTTAGACACTTGAAATAAAAGATACGAATATCTATAAGCGAAAACGAAAACTATATATGATCTAGCACTTATTTCCTTGCATTTCAATTTTTTCGTATATCCGTTAAGGCGTGGAAGTTTCTCGAAAATACCTGACTATCGACTGGACGAATTTCCATATGCCAGCAAACGTCATTTATTGAGTTGCGTTTTGCTACCAGCTACCAGTTATAACAGAATTCATTTAGTCGTATTGTACCTGACTCGTTGTTCAATAGAAACATCGTGGTTATTAAAAATAATTGTAATCTGCGACGTTTACATAATTTCGTGATCCTTGCATTTATTAGTGGATAAAGGTAATATATATTTTAGATATATCTACACGTTTTGATTATAAAATGGCTTTTTTAAAAGTTTTCTTGTTAGACAAAAATCGACAATCCATTTCGACTCAAAATTTTTGCATGTTGCTAATTTTAGTATAATATGGCTTCTTTATATAAGTAAATAAAATCTAAATAATATCTTTAAAAACATTTTTTCTTTTGTATTAGTTGTTTATTAAATCTGTCTTTGAATCTTTTGTGTTAATTGATAATTCAAATCAATGCGCGATCGGCATCATTCGCATAATACACTATAACCTATACGACTAGAAATTTCTAACGTGGTTTTGATTTACAATTACCAATTAGTGTTTTTATATTTTGACTCAAGACAGGTGTAAAAATGGTGAAGGAGACAACATTTTATGATATTTTGGGGGTGAAACCAAACTGCACAACAGACGAACTGAAGAAAGCATACAGAAAATTGGCTTTGAAGTATCACCCAGACAAAAACCCAAATGAGGGTGAGAAGTTCAAGCAAATTTCACAAGCTTATGAAGTACTTTCTAATCCAGAGAAAAGGCGTATTTATGATCAAGGTAAGATAGAATCGTGTGCAATAGTAAGTACCTATTATCACTGTATTGTAAAACTAAATGATACCAGTGACATTGTGTGCTTTGTTTATTGTTTTAACAATATACACTAGAACCTGTATAAGTTAAAATCCAAGGGAAACACAAAATATTGTGTATATAAAATATAAGATGTTCGCCATCTTGCTCTTTTGTCTCACTGTGGTTACGTTAGGTTAGACTTGCCAAAAAGGATAACGAGAACTTGCCTCTGGCGAGCGCGGTGCTTTTAATTCGAAAGCTTTTTAAAGGAAGTATTCAATACTTATTTAACTTATTTGTAATAACACTAAAAAAAGGTAAAAGCAAAAATATACTTTGCTTACATAATGTCTTTGTAAACAGTTTTACCTGTTTACCCCTCTTTAAAAATTGTGCACCAAACCCCCTTGCTCCGCTGCAAGAAAACACATTTCTGAACACATATTATCTTTAAAAATATATATATATATTTTAATATTAATTAACCTTATATTAAATGAACATATTGTGATAGTTTGTTTTTGGATAAAAACTATTTAAAATTTGTCAGAAACAACTATCAACTACCTTTTGTGTTGCATATACAATACATACCTCATTGTTTTCTTAAGATAGATGGAAGTGCACTTATTCCGCTGTGTTAGAATTGTTTAAATGAGTTTTTTCTGAGTAGATTTTTTTGGACACTAACTTTTGTATCAGTATTTCATATTTAAAAATTCATCAAAGATTACTGTTGTACAAGGTTCTTATTTTGTATAATGAAGGATAATTATGTTAAGACAGTGTTGTATAAGTAATAGGATTTAGTTAACTTCTAGTTCTTCATATATTTAATTCAGCATTCTACTTATATTAGTGTAGCCTTTTGTTTTAAAAGTCCTTTAATTTACATTGCTGTCTCTTTCAGTGTTGACTTGTAATAATAATGACTCTATATATATGACTATATCATTACATACTATAAAAGCAGGTCCTCTGCCACGTCTGTCTGTTCGCAATAAACTCGAAAACTACAGAACGGATTTTTATGTGGTTTTCATCAGTAGATTTGTGAGGAAGGCTTAGATATATGTCTGCCGGGCCTGCTAATATAATATATAAATGTTCCATCATAAGATGACTAATTTAGCTAAAATGTGATATAAGTATACACTAATGTATATAAAACACTGCCCATATAGGTACATGCTTGGATATTATATTTGTAGCCAATTTATTTTCTTGTCACATTTCCAACTACATTCACTTTCACTGTCTCACTTCTATTCATCTATTTTTAACTGTGTTTAATTTCTGTTTAGTATTTTCTTAGTTTGGTTTTATTAAATTTCACAATAACACAAAAATTGTGGGTTTGTTGTGTATGCAGAGTGTAAACTATTTATATTAAATTATTGTTAGTTGGTTTTAATGTATAAACATACTGGCAACACATAATTTAATATTCTTGATGATCACAATACAAAAGAGTGCTTTATGCTTGCTAACCATAAGTTGTAGAGTTACATATGATAGATACTGTAGTAGCTAGTAGGTGGTTATTCTGCTAGATTGTGATTATATATTATTTGTCAATAACATAAATACAGTATCTAGTATAAAAAGAAAATGTGTAAAATCTTATCATTGATAAGCTGTATACCTCCTATTTAAAAAATATATAATATTTAGTTTAGGTTGTGCCAAAAAAATTTCTTTATACAATGACATGTATACCTACTACTTAATAAATACTACTACATATTCTCAGTTTTTGAGGCTATTTTATGTTGAGAACAAAAAGTGAAATGGGTAATTTATGAAATCCGAAATTACTATAATAAATTAATGAAAAATAATTAAATAAATTATTTGTTTTTTAAATTAAATATAATAAAGGAAAAAAAGGGGAAAAAGAAATCTTTACCTGAAAATATCTAATGTGAGGGATATTGTTTAAAATGTAATCTTTAAAAAATTACAAATGACATACTATAGTGCATTTCACACAAGCCGTACTATCACTACTACAATGCTTTGCCGGTTTTTGTGCTATTGTACAATAATTATTTTTATCCTCACCAGGAATTTTGGATAGCAGCTGTTGAAACATTTTTTAAAAATTCTCTTTAGACAATGTTTTATTAGTTTGGTGTTTAGTCTTTTTATTATTCCACAAATGCCCATAGTTATACCGAAAAAAAAAAAAAAATTGTTGAAAATGCTAGGAAGGAATTTCTTTATGAGAATTACCCAAATATGTATTACAATACATATATATAACATCGAAACAAATTAGAATATTTATTTGTGGAGACCTGTTAATGGATTTTTGTTGCTTATTTTCCATAGCAATTCTTGTATACGAAGTGCTGATGGTCTTTGAAAATTCAATTCACAAAAAAAAAATGCCAATTTTAGATTCCTATATAATATTTTCTTTGCTTTGTTTCCGCTTGGCCGCTTGGCTTTTAGGGGCAAAAAGATTGTTGATGCTGTGTTTTATGTATGATTTGAGGTGTGCAGGATGTTCCTTTTTCATTTTAATGTTTGGCCCTTATGGTTTGGCTTGGGTAAAATATTGGTTTTTGGTTTTTGAGCCCTTGCTCTTGTTTGCATTGATAAAATGATGCGGTGGTGTTGTCTGGTTTGTTATAATGCCTTGGTGGTTTTTGCTTTTCTTTGCATATAAATGAAAAATTCCCTTAAAGGGTTTGAAGTTGTTGGTTTGGTATAATAATTGGTGATTTTCTTGCTGAAATTTTAAATTATTTTAGTGTGTTTACTATAAGGATTTATACCATAATCATGACTTCTATTCTGTTTAGGTGGAGAACAAGCACTCAAGGAAGGTGGTGGAGGTGCCGGTGGTTTCTCTTCTCCCATGGATCTATTTGATATGTTCTTCGGAGGTGGGTTCAGTGGAGGACGTCGTCGTGGACGTGAGCGGAAAGGCAAAGATGTTATTCATCAGTTGTCTGTAACACTTGAAGAATTGTACAAAGGTGCAGTCCGAAAACTGGCTCTGCAGAAGAATGTTATCTGTGAGAAATGTGAAGGTCGTGGTGGCAAAAAGGTAAGTAATGATATCATTACATATGTAATATTCGACATTTATCTATATTTTTTACTGTAAAAGTAGGTCAAATCTCTAACATTTGAGGCTCAATTGTATTTTATATACGGTCCCTTTTTTTATCCGCTTTTTTGCTTCACCTGTTGTTTGTTGTTGTTTGTTTGTAAGATTTGGCTCTTTGCCCCTTTTGTTCTTTGACGATCAGTTTAATTAAACTTTGCACACTGAAAGATGATGAATGAATAACGAAAAAAAAAATATAAAAAAAAATTAAAAAAGAAAAATAAATATTAAAACTAGTATAAAAAATATAAAAAAAGAAAATAAAATTTAATAAATTTGGATTAAGAATAGTGTAAATTAGAAATAAATGTATATTTTTGTAAAAAGTGACAAAAAAATGATAAAAATACTGATATCTGGAGGTCATTATCATTTTTTTGTCACTTGATATGAAATGTAATGATAATGACCTCCAGATATCAGTATTTTTATCATTTTTTTGTCACTTTTTACAAAAATATACATTTATTTCTAATTTACACTATTCTTAATCCAAATTTATTAAATTTTATTTTCTGTTTTTTAGTTGGATTTTTTATGAAAGGGTGTTTTTTTAGTTTTTTTAAAGTATTATTTATTAATTTTATTATTTTAACTTGGCACTCATTTAGATCTCACTTCTTTTGTAGTTGAAGTCAACAACCAAGGCATGTATCATAATATTGAAATCGGCTCTCATTTCATATTTATGTTTTTGATGGGATATAACTACTTTTTGTACAGAAATTATTAGTAGGTACTTATTCATAATAAAATTAATACCTAATGATTTTTCTTAATATCCAATACTAAATCCCAGTTAATAACGAAATAAATACGAAAGTCGACTATACTTTTAGTTGTAAGTAGTTATAAGTATTAAAACTGATATGTTTGGATTAAAAGAAAAATTACATCCTCTGGTCTTTTCATAGGTTAAATATACTTATTTACATAGGGCAGTATTGCACTGTGGTTTTACACAACATCCATCTATATTCATAATTATATCTGAAAAATAATTAGTTTAAAAGAATTGTTCCAGATAATTTATTTACCTATTAACTTCATACCTAATGTCAAATAGATTAAGTGATCATATTATTACCTCCCTAAAAGATATTTAAGTGTGTTCTTTTGTTGTTTGTCTTTTAATAGGGTGCGGTACAAACATGTACTACCTGCCGAGGCACCGGTATGCAGGTCCAAATCCAGCAACTAGTACCGGGCATGATTCAACAGATTCAGACCGTCTGCTCTGAATGCCGCGGACAGAGAGAGATTATCGATCCCAAGGACCGCTGCAAAGTTTGCCAGGTGTGTAAATGATTGTCAATATAACACGTATCTTATCCTTGATTTGCCACTTTTAAAACAAAATTTCTTTTTACAGGGTCGTAAAACCGTAAGAGATCGCAAAATCCTGGAAGTTCATGTAGACAAGGGTATGAGCGATGGACAGAAGATTGTATTTAGCGGAGAGGGTGATCAAGAGCCTGAACTTGAACCAGGCGATCTTGTTATTGTTTTAGACGAAAAAGAACATAGTGTAAGTATCTTTGAACGTTTCTTTTACAACCTATTTATTATTTGTTTGTGAGCTGAATTAATTATTATATTATATTATCATACACTGTTTAAGACTGCTTTTATGGTGTCAAGAGAGATTGTAAGTTTATATAAAGTTAAAAAAGATTTTATTGTACATTCTATTTTGTGCAAAGATAAGCATAATGTGACAATATAAATCTTGACTGTTAATGTAATATAAAGTAATGAAAGTTTTATAAAAGATGTATGTTTTCTTACTTTTGAGAAGTGGTGTAAGCCTGTGAAGCTTATATTTTATCTCTATATATCACTACATATTATAACACAAAGTTCTCCGCCGCGTCTGTCTTTTCGCGATAAACTCAAAAACTATTAAACGGATTTTCATGCGTTTTCATTAATATTAATATAAATTCACGAGGAAGGTTTAGATGTATACCTTGTACACCCAAAAAATTATATAATTTGTCAAGAGGTTTTTTTGGAAGTTGATTGAAATGTAAAGATAATTGTTGGAAAGTGTTGGAAAAAGTGGTTGTCAAGCCGCCTGGGAGATTTCGTCGAATTGAATGACGCAGACGAAGTCGCGGTATCACTTAGTTAAATATCTTTTTAAGATAATAAACGACACAGACAAAGTCACGGGTATTTCTAGGTGATACATAATGAAAAAACTTTTAATGTTAATATCTTTAACCCTGGATAACTAAACATTCGTCCGTTCGACGACGCCCTTCTGCACGAAAGTCCAGTGTACCTAGTTCCGCGTACCCCTAGCCACTGCAACCTTGTCTACCTTCTTATTATGAGTAAACAATGAATCAAGCGATGCGCTTATGGTCATACACTAGTTAGGTTGTGATTTACAGTCTTCCCTGGCTACGAAAGCGACTTTTTTGACTTTGAGGCGTGATATCAAGGTCATGATACGGGATATACGGGATATTCTGAGCAAACTATTCAACATAGAAGTCTCTATTAATTCCAAGGCTAGGCGAATGACGAAATATCATTGCATGAGATGCAAGCAAGCTATTTGGGGCTATATAAGCTATTCACAATTCTGACATTTGTTGTCGCTGTGTAGAATCGTAATTAAACAATTCTTTTATTTTACTTGGTTACTTACTAATTAACAGAACTTCCGTGCCATGTAATAAATTCCTATTTATATTAAGTAATATTGATAAGATTTGCGTTTTCATTTACGTAGTCCGCTCGACGAATGTTTAATTATTAGAAAATAGGGAGGGGGAGTTGTCCTGCTTGAAAAAAAAAAAAATCCAAAAGCGACGAGCGCCACACGGAAATGGAATCTAAACCATTCTCGGATCAGAAAAGAAAAAAATTAAATCAAAATCGGTAGTTTTTTTTTTTTTTTTTTACTAAAAAAAAAAAAGAAAAAACCAAAACAAAGAGGAAGAAGGGGGAGGGAATAAAAAAAAAAAAAAAAAAAGAGGGGGGGGGGGGTTGGGAAAAGAAAAAAAAGGAAATAGGGGAAAATAAAAGAAAAAAAAAAAAAGAAAAATAAATATAATAAAAAAAAAATGAAAAAAAAAAAAAAAAAAAAAAAAATTTAAAAAAATTTATAAATGGGAAATATAAATAAATTAAAAAAAAAAAGGAGAAAGAAAAGGAGAAAAAAAGAAGGGGGGGGGGGGGGGGGGAGAAGGGGAAAGATATAAGGAGGAAGGATAGAATTATGCGCGAGGCGGGGCAGAAGGAGAAAAGAAAGAAAACACAAACAAAAAAGAAATATATATATTAAGATGAATATAGATTAGTTGATTAGCGTTAAATACCATTATTATATAAATTTTACGATTTTAGATTTTCAAACGATCTGGGAATGATCTCGTCTTACGATTAAACATCGAGCTAGTGGAAGCTCTATGTGGTTTCCAGAAAGTAATAAGAACCTTAGACGATAGAGACATTGTGATTACTGTTATGCCTGGAGAAGTCACCAAACATGCTGAAATTAAATGTGTTTTGAATGAAGGTATGCTATAATATGTCAATTCTTGTATTGAGTAAACAGTGCAAACAGTTTTGTACTATTTTTTTTTTTTGATGCCAATATAGACGTCTGATTTCATTTTTTATTGGATATACTTATGTAATTACATTTCTATTCTATTTCTATCTAATGAAGAAACATAGTGGTACAAAGTTACATAATTTATTTGGCATTTTTTCACTGATTTACCGATCAAATTATGTACAGATAGGAATTTACATATTATTCAGAGAAATAGTGACTAGAAGTAAAAAAAAAATATAGACTAGAAATTTCATTGTCTGCCAGCCTAATTTAATATTTCGTTTCTATTAAGACTAATAAAAAACGAAATAGTGCTAATAATATAATTAGAATTACCACCATACACAACAATTTTAATTAATCGAAAATAACGTTATCATTGATTTTAGTAATAAAAGGATGAATCATCGAAATAATAAATGTAATTAGTTAATTGAGTATTGATTTCTTTTAAAATTGTTGGTATTTTCATTAAATTGAAGTTAAAAAATAAACATTTAGTATATTCTCAAAGTATATATATCATTTTTTTTTATGTCTAAAATTTATTAATGATTATTAATTTCAGGCATGCCGATGTACAAAAATCCTTTCGAAAAAGGACAACTTATCATACAATTTCTAGTTAATTTTCCCAATAGCATTCCACCTGAAGTAATTCCTGCTCTAGAAAATTGCCTGCCGCCTCGCCCCAGGGTAAGTACTTTTTACTAAATATTAAGTTAATTATAAATACAGATGTTATGAAATATTGATAAATAAAAAAATATGACATACAGGATCTCAATATTTTATATACTTATTAGAGTGTTTAATTTGAAAGGATTTAATATCCTGAAATTTTTGCATTTTAGTGATATAATGATGAGGACTTTTTTATAGATCATTCAAATTTATACTATAACTTTGCTCACTTTTCTGTTAAAATGAGCCATTCTTTTAATATTTCCAAAAATATACTAAAAATAGTAAAAAAGAGACTTAGAGCTTATAGAATTAAGTTGAGTTAGAGTAAAATTTGTCATAGGATCTTTTGAAGTGTGTTAAATGTACTACAAATAGCCATGGTTGTTACTATGATAGCTTAAAATCCGACAATGTTATAGAGATAAAATGAAATGCGATTTGAAATACATACTTTTTATATGAGCAAAATTCAAAATCAAAAAGAATATATATAGGATTAAAATTAAAGGCTCAAAATTACTTCTAAAAACGTAGATTGTCCCGAACTTCTAAGTCTTCAAGAAATTCAAAGTTATGTGTATATTACTGTCCCGACCAAGCATCTACGTTCAAACCGCCGTCTATCGTTACTCACCGTTTCCACTTACATTGCAGGCAAAATACATATTTATTGCGAGCTAATTATTCCTTCAACAGTATGAGCTAGGTTGATGATTTTGACCTCTTTACCTACTCTCCTCTATACCTACTCTCCTCTCTACCTACTCTACATCTTTACTACCATAATTAAGGCGACAGCGTTTTTAAATAATAAGTTATTTGATCGTGGCGGTTGCAAACAATAATACATTATTAATATTTTGAATTATATTATTATTACTAGCGGACCGGGCGGACGTTGTCCTGCCTTGAAAACAAAAAAAATCCTAAAAGTCGATCGCAGCGCCACCTGCCGGGTCCAATTGTGAATCTAAACCATTCTCGAATCTCCACGAACACACACAAAAAATTTCATCAAAATCGGTCCAGTCGTTTAGGAGGAGTTCAGTCACATACACACGCACACAAGAAATATATATATTAAGATTTGTTCACTTGGTACCAAATAATGCACGTGATTATACGTGATGTGAAACATCTATAGGCGAGGGTAAACCTGATTGTTGGCGTGGCGAGACGTGGCGACGCGATACCATGTGCAAGCGACTGTGCGCAATCTCTCTTGCTGAACTGAGCTAGTATACCTATAGTGTATATAGTGATGCTTACTACGTTACACATATGTTTCACATCTGCCAGGCCTCCCGTGACGGCTCAATTTTTTTTTTTCGAAGACTAGTAAATTGCTTGATGAATCTATTGTAATCATTAATTATTGTATATTAAAGCTGCTAGTCTTTCAAATAAATAAATATATACATATAATAAAAATGTAAATCTAACGTGTCTGAACTTTTTGTGAAAAAAATTGTTGCAGGTGTCTAGAAATAAGTTACAAAATATATTCAAATAATTATTAGAAATGTCTATCTGTTTGTTTGGACATGCATCACTGCTAAAATACTGAGTTCACGATAATACCTAACCAAGAAAATTATAAAGCATGTCCTCAAGTAACATTTAGTCTTTGTTTCATGAAAATCAATACTCTATCATAAGTATTTGTAACTTTAATGACGATGCGACTTAAGTACGAGATACAAGTAGATAAGTAAACTGTTTTCATGCGTTCAGGTGATTTTTATTAATCACTGCTTTTTTTTACATAAGTTTTTTTTTATCTTTATTTTTGTCAACCAATCTTTTAGATTATTACTGCCATTGTCGAGTAGTTAATAGTATTACAAGTTCTTCTTCCATTCCATTTTTGGCAACCAGTCTTCTAGTAAACTATTATTGCCATTGTCAAGTGACTATCGATATTACAAGTTTCTTGATATAATTACAATGAACTAACAAGATGGTGGCCATCTTGGTGGAACTTTCCATGGAGTTTTTATGGCATCTCAGAATTCATGGTCCGTGGTATTATTTTCCATTCACTTCACTTATGCACAATAAACAAACTATATTACATAAAACAGCACCAATTTTACACAATATAGACCAAGTAACACAAGATCATATGAATAAAATATAAAATTTACTAAACTAAAATCCCGCCAAAAACTCCTTTGCATAAGTTTCCACGCAGTCGGAAGTCGCCGGCACAGCTATAAATAAATGTTTTCTTAGGGCTGTGAATTCAATAAAGTATTTTTTTAAATTTGTATTGCAGGTGGAAATTCCTGAGCTGGCCGAGGAGTGTCATCTGATGGACTTGGATCCTGATCAAGAGACTAGGAGAAGGCGAGGACACCACGGCCACGCCACTGCTTACGAGGAAGACGATGAGAACCCCGGCATGAATAGAGTACAATGCGCTACCAGTTAAAAGTATTCCATTCAATGCATCGATACACATTAATGGACCTACCCTTACTTACTATGTTAGGTAGTTATTATTATTATGCAAAAAATAATTTTGCTATAATTTGCATAGTGCAACCATGTTTAATGTATCACAATAATATTTTAATAGTTGTTTGACTTTTCACTTAAAATGTAACTGTCGTCTGATTATAGAACTGATTGTGTGTAACCTGTTCAAAATAAATATACTTATCACGTGACTGTCATTTTAGCGTGATGTTTTGTCACCATATATTATTACAGATATTGTAATAATAAATAAAAAAATGGATATAATGCGAAACACTGTAATTTTATAACAGATTTGACAAGCATACTAACAACCAGGGGTTTTTTTGTGGGGGCTCGCAGTGCCCTTAAAGGGGGTTTCAAAAATACCGAAAAATTGCCTTAAGTTGTTTTCGTTCGGAAAGTATCTTACTATTATATGCCACAGGTTCCCAAAATAAGGTGTACATTTTTGCACATTTTGCGATAGAAACAATGATAGAGTTGCAACTTGCGAAAATTAGCGTGCCTCAACAAGCAAGTGACAAAGAAAGACCTGCTAACAACATTACATAAAATCAATAAACAAATTACACATAGTCAAAACCCTAAAATTATGACTAAATTAGATTATGCTTCAAAATCTCTGTAGCCGAAATTAAATGGCGATAATAACAAACGCATTTGACAAAATAATAAACGTTTTCTTGTATTTATTCCATTTAAATGTTTATAAAAATCCCTTTATAATATAATAGACAGTATTCATTACAGCAAATACCGCGGAATAAATTCGAGGTTATGTTTTAATTACCAAAAAAAACTTTATTCTAGATTATGATGTAGTATTTGTTTGATATTCAAAAATACTAACGGCTAGAATTTTAAACAGTTATTTTACTACTTGTAAAGACGTGTGAAACAAAAGTAAGAAAAATGGTTTCTTACATTTAATTTTGTTCTACATTTAATAAAACATAGCTTATAATATTTAGGAATAATGTAGTATAATTCTTTTAGGTTTTTTTTTTCAAATTGATTCAGTAATTTCAAAGATTTTGCCCGTTATATAATATTGGTGTAAATTGAGCAGCAATCACTTTTAATGTATGAAAATGATTTCGCTATGAATAGATATTACCGTAATACGATACTACAGAATTATTTTAAATTCAAGCAGTTTTTTTATCATTACAATTATATATTTATTCACTTTTTGATAGTTGAGGTAATTTGGTTGAAATAATAACTTGCGACTTAACTTATTATTACTTATCATTACATAGTATACAACAAAGTCCCCTACCGCGTCTGTCTGTATGTCTGTTCGCGATAAACTCAAAAACTACTGAACAGATTTTTATGCGGTTTTCACCAGTGGATAAAGTGATTCATGAGGAACGTTTTGGTATATAATTTGTCAATGATTTTTGATAATCAGGGCGGGACAATGTCCGCCGAGCCCGCTAGTTAATTTAATTTTAAAGTAAATACATTCCCTACATTCCTATGTGGAAGTTATATACCTTTTCATCATTGACATAAACTGAAATACATAATTTTTATACCGATAGAAATTTTGTTCAGTGATTTCAGTAAGTATGCTTATACATCATGTATACCTACCTTTTTTATTAATTTCAAATGACGATTAAATTTTACTATCATTTATAAAATGATCATACTACTAACAAAATGCATGAAACATTGACTGCAACCTGTTGCAAATGACATTGTCTACAATAGTATATATAAAATGCTTATTATCAAAAAAATATGGTAAACTTCTATAACACCATTAGGCTAACAGCGGATAGTCAGGTCGAAAAGAAAAATATATACGTAGCAACTTATTTCTCTAGCTTAAAGTTCCAAACATATGTATTCAATGTTCTCGGCATGGCTTCCCAAAAAAAATATTTGAAATCAAAATTATGAAAGGTTTTGTAATAATATAATATACATGTATTTGTTTGATGCACGTAAGATATTATGGAAAGATAGTTTTAGAGAATCCTAAGTTTATTTACCAGCTATCGAATTTGTAAAAATGCAGAATCTTGAAGATTATTATATAAACAATCGACACCTATTTAGTGTAATAAAAGAAATTAATTAGAAAAAATATATAGTCCTCTATTTCACTTCTTTACAGTAATCCAGCAATTACTACGTTTAACATTCACACTAACTACTTATTGACAACAGCCCTTGATTTATCATGTATGTCTAATTTACATAAATATGACACTTAGACCTGTTGAAATTGCTTACATATATCGTTATATAGACTGTTACTAGGGATTAAACTGGTTTTAACGAATTGCGGTATTTAAAAAAAATAACTTCAGTAATACCATCTTAATAAGATATTTGGATCTTAATAAATAGTTACTTATCAATTTTATTATTAAACAGTTATTACCAGCATGACGAGTTTATATGTTCAGCTATAGTATTTATAGTTATGTAGGCTAGTTATAGTAAGTCAGGTTTTCTTTTGATGCTTCACTGTAATACTTCTTCCAAAGCCGTTCCAGAGAAGGTGGACATGGCTACTATTGCTATGATAGATGCCATTCCTAATACTGTAGTTAAGTTGTTTCTGACAATCCATTGAAAGAATAACGTTATTCATTGACACTTGAGTCGTATAGAAGGGGCTATCTACATTTTTTGGAAAAAAAGTTTTTATGTGGCGAGACAGCCAATTTTGAATAAAAAATGATCTATAAGTCTTTTAATTATTTTAATCTATAGATTAAAATACAGTTTATACATTAATCATCACGGCAATACTTTAGACAAAAACATTTTTTCCACTTTGCCAAAAATGAGTTGAAGTGTAGATAGCCACTTTTAATTCTATACGACTCACTTATATTAGGGTGTCCATTATTTACTAAGTTGGCTTTTATGATTTGGTTCTCGATGAGAACGATAGCTTATAACCTAAACTAATTAAATTCGAAGCAGTTTAACTGTGTCGAAATGACAATATTTTTCCCATTAATGTAACGTGGGGATTTTTCACATTTTACAAATTAATTTTTATCTTGTTTGTCTTATTGAATAACTGACAAATATAATTAATTCTCCATCTACTATGATCCTTTGGGATGGAGAAATTTTGATATGGGCGTCAAATAATTTATTTAACAGGACAAACAAGATAAAAATTCAATTTCTAAAATGTGTAAAGCCCCATGTTAAATGAACGGGAGAAGTATGATTTACGCATGGTTAAACGGCCTAGTTTTTTTTTTCTAAAATGTTTTATGCTATAAACCATTAGTTCCCAAAGTGGTCCTGGTGGACTCGCGCGGGTTTACATTGACGTCACAAAAACGTCACGTTTGGGGTTCACATTTCGTAAGCGAGGAGGCCGGGGTTCCACGAAAATTTATCTGCTTTCGATAGTGAAGAACTAAAATGTTGGCTTGACTTCACCTATCAATGTAGGAAAATAATATTTTAAAAAGATTATTTTTACCACTCCGAGTGGAGAGTTTTCTAAATGAAAATGAGTGAGAATGATTGGTTCCTTGTGCTGTGAGTAGATGTCAAAAGTAAAGTTAGATGGAATCACTTTTTTGATTGGCCAACTTTACTTTTTTATATCGACTCATAAGCATAATCAATTAATGAATGAACTAATCAATTCACACTTTTTTTTTCATAAACTATAAATTCGTGGTTGGAACTCAGCCACAAGCCAAATTTGCGTCGTTAGATCTAATCTTGTTTTGGGAATATGTAGAAATGTAGCTGCAGGGGGTCTATCAGAACCAACTGAATTTTGAAAGTGGCCTGTGAGAAAAGTCTTGAACCTCTCGTATAAATTAACGAATTGAACAATACCACAGTCAAAAAGCCAACTTGGTAAATAATGGACACCCTAATATAAATCGATTCCCATTGATATGATGAGTTTATACTCGGAGATGGCTCTAGGAAGAAACGAGCGATCCGATCGCACGGGTTACAACCACCAAATGGGGCCATTGAAAGTTCAACTATACGTTGTCTAGGTAAGAAACAATATTCAAACAGCAACAATCTTTTTTCTATTGTCAGCGTTATAGAATAACACACAAATAGATTGTCACGATCCAATTATGAATAAATAATTGTATATTTTTAGGGTGCCACAATCTGAAACCCGTAACCTAAATGACTTGTTAGTGTCGCCTCTGATTATAACGTAAATACACATACCTACAAAAGATGAGTTTATTAATTTAGGATTTCTTTAATAACTAATTAACAACTTACATTAATATAAAAATAATCTAAAGATGATGCTATTTAAAAACAAATGCGTTAGTCATAAATGTGGTTGCAGCTTATAATCGGTATAATGGATATTCTATTTTTATCTAGGTCCATTGTTATTTGTGTTGGTCGTGGTTGAAACAATCAATACTGTGATTTTGACTATCAAATTTTTTAGGTAATATAATTTATTAAATATTATGTACTCGTTTGTTTGTGTTTTTAGATTAACTGTTTACGGTAGCACTATCATTTTACAAAATAGCACTTAATTGTTGAGAACAAAACACAATATGTATATTGTACATGTATCGATTGATAATATATAGGAAACTGTTGCATGTAATTATTAAATGAAATATTACTTTTTCTATTGCTATTCATATTAGTTAGCCTCAAATGTAACATTAGTTGCTGTTACTACAGACTAGGAAAAGCACGATAAAAAAATTCAATCTACCTTCTCAATATGTGAAGTTCATTTGTGCTGTGCAAACGTTTCGTTCTAGAATTATTAGACAATTATAATAAAATGATTTGCCTAGAAATGTATGATTTATTATTTCAAAGAAACCAGTTCCATAAAAACGACATAAAACGGCGTGCTTTAAAAACTAGAAAAGAAGATAATGGATACTTTGCGATAGAAACTACTAAGGATGTGTATAGTCCGGTGAAGCTGTAAAGACCTTAACAGGTCAATAGCATAATCAGTTCGAGGAAAAAAAAATACTAAGGATGTACAATAGGCTGGTCGTTAAAAATTAAATTTTTTGCGACGCCCCCTGAAAAGCTTCCTTTTGATGAAAAAACACTGGGAAAATTTTATTTTTTTTTTTTAATTCAAAAGAACACGTGCCTCTAGACGATCTAAGTTAATTTTTGGGTATAATCATTTTTTTTGGGAATTTTTCAGGAAAAATACAATTTTATTCGAAATATAAAAAATTATAGAACTCAAATCAATAAAAATAACAATATTTGATCAAATTAACAATAAACAAAAATCTAAATTCAAAAATTTTCCCAGTTGTTTGGTATATTAAATAAAAAAATAAAAGATATTCTTTTTTTTTTTTTTTTTTATCTTATTCTTTGGCCTTTGTGGAAAATTCCGCAATTCTGCCAGTGTCATGTACATAAAGCTTAATTTCTACGATAACAAAAGATCTGAAGTTGATTTAGACCACCACCGTATGACTAACATAGAACATAGGGACAATACACAATTGGGTTAGTAAGTACCTAAACATATGAGTTAGTAAATAAATATGTATATTTTATCATATAAGCATGTATAGCGCAAGTAAGCATAATTTAACAAATAATTAGAGCTTAATTTTATTAATATAGATATATTTACACAGAACAGTAATAAAAGGAGTAAAGGAGAGGGAGAGTAGGAATTGCATGCAGGTGGGACGGAATATCTCCTGGGGGAGTAAATTATACAGAGAAACGCGCCGATTTGGACAATTAAAAAAAATATGGTCTATACTTCCTTCATCTAGCCCACATTCACATAGCGAGTGATCCCGGACTCTAATTTTTGCAAGATGGACAGGTGTGCAGGCATGATTTAAACGCATACGGCACACGACCGATATCGTACGCTTGTCTAAGTTCGGAAACAATGAAATCCAGGGTTTAGTGGGGATGGTAGGTTGTAAATTGCCATAGAATTTGGCTTTATGCTTGTGTGATGTCTGCCACTCATCATTCCACGCTTTAAACAACTGGTGTTTCATGCTTACACAGAGATCCCCAGGAATGATTTGAAAATGTTCTAGGGACCCTATGTTGGCAGCTTGCTTTGCACATGAATCTGCGGTTTCATTGCCTGGAATGCCCGAGTGACCCGGAATCCAAGCCAAGACGACTTTTAAGTTTTGCTGTTGACACATATAAAGAGCTTCTTTGATTTTTAATATAATTGGGGATCTGTATTTAGATTTGAAGGGATTAGCCAGTACGGCTTGTAAGCAGCTTTTTGAATCAGTTAAAATAATGGACTTTTTGATATCATGGGATAATACAAATTTTATAGACTCTAAAATTGCAATGGATTCACCAGTAAACACTGTTAAAACGGGAGGGCATTTAAAACTTAGTATAATTTTAAAAAAGGGAATCCACACGGCGGATCCCATGTTGTTGTTTTGGGTCAGTTTGGATGCGTCGGAGTAGATTGCTAGCCAGTTCGGAAATTGTGAAGCAAGCTTGTCTTTTAAAATTTTATCGGCATTAACTATGTCATTCTGAATGCCCAGATCTAGGATTATATTGGGCTGATGACACAACGCTTCATAAGGGAGAGAGAAAATAAGTTTACATGGAAATTGCAGAATGGGAATAGTTAAACGGGAAATTTTGATATAACTGCGGAGAATACAAGGCAAATCGAATAAAGAGCTGTAACCCTCGTTTTCAACTATACAAGCCAAATGTCTTAGCTTCTGTAGGAGAATTTGTTGGGAATTTTGATAGAGTTTGAAAAGGAACTTGTCCGAGAGGAATTGCCTGCGTAAATAGAGAGGGGGATCCACGCATTCCACTTGCAGAGCATTGATGGGCGAGGATTTCATGGCCCCTAGAATAATGCGAAGGCATTTTGATTGGATTTTCGAGAGTTTCTCCGAGGCCCCTTTATTACTGGGATCTAAAAGAAATCCTCCATAGTCTAGATGGCTGCGAATGATAGCATTATAAAGCATTTTTAGGGAAAAAGGGTGAGCTCCCCACCAAGCTCCAGATAACGACCGCAGGATATTAATGTTCTTCTCGCATTTACCAGACACATAATCCGCATGCAAAGACCCAGACATTTTAGCATCCAGCCAAACGCCTAGAAATTTAATGTTAGTTGTCTGAGGAATAACTTCTTCACCCACTTTGATTTTAACTAATGGGATATTTCTCCGCTTGGAGAACACAACCACTGCACACTTTGGAACTGACAAAGATAGACCATGATCTAGTAACCATGGTGAAAGATAGTGAAGGGCAGTGTTTAATCTGGAACAAGCAATGCTTGGGTCCGATACTGTAGTGTATAGAACCAGGTCGTCGGCGTATTGTAAAATGGAACAATAAGGGTTCACAACTTGGTCTATATCCTGTGTATACAGACTGTACAGCAGCGGACTGAGTACAGAGCCTTGGGGAAGACCTTTCCACACAGTACGAGGAGAAGAAAAGAACCCTTGATATTTGATAATGACCTTTCTCTCCATCAAGATGTTGCATATAAAGAAAGCTAGCTTATCCGGGATCCTCAGCTGAATTAGCTTATTCCTGAGGACAGGAAGCATAACATTATCATATGCAGATGCGATGTCCAGGAAAACTCCAACCAAATACTCTTTTTTCCTAAATGCAACATGCACATCAGTTGTAAAGATCCCAAGACTATCAAGGGTGCTGCTGTCTCGTCTAAACGCGAATTGAGACTTGGATATTAAATTGTTGTTCTCAGCAAACCATTCCAAACGGTACTTAATCATGCGCTCCACTATCTTAACTAGGGCAGATGAAAGGGCGATAGGCCTTCGACTGTTAGGGTCAGCTGGGTTTTGACCATGTTTGAGGATAGGGATAATGACATGGGTTTTCCAGGGATCAGGGATTTGTTGGGAGTTGTATATACTATTAATTAAGCGAAGGAAGTACTGTTTATTTTTATTAGACGATTTTGATATAAAAGAATATGGAATTCCATCTAGACCAGGAGAAGAATCGGAGAGCCCATCTAGAACCATTTCCAGTTCAATAAGAGAGAAGGAGTCATCCATCATCGTTGAACTGGTATATTGAACTGGGTTTACTGGGAGCATATCTGGAGATGGAACAGTGTCAGGGGATAATTTATTGATAAAGTCGTCCATCCACAAGCGTTGGTCGTTATGGGAGACGTTATCATTATAAGAAGCACCACGGAACCGTTTGATTTTTCGCCACACTAGAGTAGAAGGAGTTTTAGGTGATAAAGATTCGCAGAATGTGTGCCACCCAAGTCTCTTTTTTAAACGTAATAATCTCTTTACTTTTGCAGAAACTTGTCGAAAACTTAGAAAATTTTCAGGGGTCATCGCATAGTTGAATCTCCGCTCTGCCTCTTTTCTTTCCTCAATAGCCACTGAACATTCAGAATCCCACCAAGGAGTAGGTATTTTGATTTTTGGTTGTGTAGACAAAGGAATATGATTATTTGCACTACTAGTAAGCGCTTCAATGTATTTAGAATAGGTAGGAAGTATATCATCGGGGCGGGGATCAGGAAGAGAGTCTATTATAATGTCAAGGTGATTAGAGTATGAACTCCAGTCAGCGCGGGATAATCTATATTTTAAGAGGGGAGAATAGCAAAAATTCGGATATACTCTACTGGGGATGGAAAGGATAATAGGGAAGTGATCACTACCGTAAGTGGAGTTCAAAGTAGACCATGCTATGAGGGACGAGATGGAATTAGAGCAGACCGACAGATCTACGGCACTATTGGGATTCTGGTTAGGCAAAACTCTACGAGTTGGAGAGCCATCATTTAAGACACAGAGGTTAGTCTCATCAAAAGTGTCTATAAGACACCATGCAAAAGAATCATTGTGACTCCCTCCCCAGGATCGGTGGTGGGCGTTAAAGTCCCCCATTAGAAGAATGGGTGATGGTACAGACGATAAAACATGAAGGATGTCTGGAATTAAGGAGCCATTAGGGTGAGGGATGTACACTGATATAAATGATATGTCGAGGACTCTGACAGCCACAATATTGATACCAGGGGAGTGAGGAGGGATAGGGATTAGGGAAAAAGGGAGTGAGCGCTTTATAAAAAGAGCACAGCCAGCATACCCGTCAGTTCTGTCATCCCGGAAGCAAGAGTAACCTGAGACCGCAAAACGAGAGCCAGGCACGAACCATGTCTCCGAAATGGACACAACGGCAGGGTTGAATTTATCAATCAGGTGTACTAGTTCATGTTTCTTGGGGCGAAGACTCTGGCTATTCGATTGAAGGATTACGAGTGAATCCATATTGATGAACTAAAGAGGTTAAGGAGGCAAGTGAAGAGGCAACGTTGGACGGTAAGGAAGGATTGTTCTGGGTAAATAGGTCAATGAGAATCTGGAGAAGGAGCTTGACAAGAGTGTCAGTTTGTTCAGAAGTATGGGAGAGAGAAGAACGATTTTGCAATGCACAACCATTAGGTAATGCAGGAGGCATAGTACCTACGATTGCCTGATGACCACTTTTATCATACGCCTTACCTAGTGGAGGCCTAGGGCGACGATTAGTAAAGATGGATTTAACATAGGAATGGGAAGTTTGGGTTGGACCAGAGTTAGAACTGTTTGCGGGAGTAGGATGGGTTTGAGGAGGAGTGGTGGAAGATGATAGGATGACGTCAGAAAAGGATCTAGGGACTAGAGGAAACTGTTGGGAAGCTTCCTCGTACGAGATTCCATTTAGAGCCATGGATTTCTTAATGTTGACTTGTCTATCATGTTCAGGGCAGCGCTGACTTGTAGCCAAATGCTGACCAGAACAATACAAACATGTAGATTTTTCAACTGGAACCTCACATGAAATGCCCTCATGGGGTTGAGCACACTTGTAGCAACGAGGTTTTGATCGGCATTGAGATTTCACATGTCCATAACGACAGCAGGCCATACATTGAATGGTCGGAAATTGGTACGTGTCCACGGGGAGAGATGTATGAAAGGAAAATATTCTTTCTGGGAGTATTTGGCCTCTAAATGTAAGAACAACCGTTTGAGTCGGAACCCAATCAATCTTTCCATCAGTGACGACCTTTCTGCTCAATCGTCTGGCTTTCAGAACCAGACCACAGTGATTAGGTACCACAAGACTCTCGACAAA